>JALXJV020000003.1:17482724-18095717 GCA_024633595.2 Lepomis macrochirus
ATCATCAGGTCGGCCTGCCTACAGACCACAAGAAAAACTAAATGAGTCCATCTTTCTGTATCGCAGTAAACAAACAAAAAATACTGAGTTTGAGGTTCAATTCAAAAGTTGGCTAACTAAAATAAAACCAAGTGTCTCCTGTTTAATAGACAAGCTTAATTCTCCGACAACACCGGAGTTCCCCCGCATCGATGCTGGTCAGCAGCGCACCGGCTGTAACCAGGCTCTAACTCGGGACAGACTTTGCTTCTTTCGGACTTGTGAGTTTAGTTTGAAATGCGGTTTCACACATATTTCCTGAGCTGACTGGTGGCTGTGTGTGAGACGCAGGCGCCGATCGCCACAGCACGCTTAGCTTACACGGTACACTGTTGTGCATTTTTCCCTGTCCGTCAAACCTCGGATGGCCCGACGATTTCACCGACCAACAAGTTATCCGCGGTGGCGGGTGCCACTTTGATTCCCTGTGTGACACTAAAGTTTCTGCAGTTTCTGTTAAGATTAAGGCCATTGTACAACAAGAAGGCAAGGTACAGCGTTACGTGCAAACGAAGCATCAACTTCGAAGCCTCAACTTCGTCTGCAGACCTCTTTACTCTTGGATGTGACCAGAGAGTAATTGCAGCCTTTGCGATTAGAAAATCTCGTTACATCGCGATAATATCGCAAATGCAATTAATCGTTCAGCCCTACCATAACTTACATAACTTACATCTAAAATAACGGAGTTATATTTTTTGTTATATTCCTCCTTATCAACCACTGACGCAGAGATGTGGCTGTCTGCCATTTCAACAATGACAGGTTGTTGAGACTGTTATTGAAAAGTCCATTACAAGTGCATACTGTGCATACTGGAGATTTTTTCAGAATCAGTACAACATCCGGGTATTTTTGGCATATGGCAGATTTTGCTTTTGTTTGCATACTACATGCTACATTTTATCCAAATCAATATACTACTAGTATACTAGAATACAGAAAGTCTGACAGTGAACCTGAAACTGAAGCAGCTAAATGGAATTCAGCCAGTTATTTTTGTATTATTTACATCTGTGCTTTTCATACTGTGAGATGTTGAATGTCTTCTGAGAAAAAGACCTGTTATAGTATTATTTGTAAGTTTAAACAAAGGTGTTGTTTTTTTTGTTCTTGAAGAGCTGACCATTTCGTCTGACAGCAGCAATATGTTGTTTTTTTATCACCCATAAATACTATTCTGCATGAATGCAAAATATAGCTTAACCTAACTACTTTAGCTTAGTTGGTAAAAAGGGTCATGTAAATACATGTAAACTTCTGTATGTGAGACAACTTTTACTTATCCAACAGCATTTTGTTCCAATAATCAATAGGTTTCTGAAGTTGAGCAACATATCTGATCGCCCCTTTCTACAGTCTTGATCAGTGTGTGTGCACTGCATTGTGCAGTTTTACCTCATTTACTGTATATCCATTATTATTACACTTTCCAATTTCAAATTGGAATATGAGAATCCAGTAAATACAGCAGTCTGGTACCAGTCTAACTGATTCCTTCTCCTCAAACATTCCTCACCAGGAGCAGGAGTTTCAGTAGTGCAGAAAACATGAAGAATTATTTGAAGACTACATAATCCATGCTGGTCAATACAAATCCATTCAAGCATAAAGGGAGGCTTTTACTGAGCCTTATTATCAAGAGTTCTTATCATACATTTGAGCTCAACACTTGCCTCTACAAACAGACTCAGTGAGATATACTACTTTATCAAATACTGACTGTGTGTGCACAATATGTGTAGTGTATGTAATTCATGTCCAGTGTCTTGATTTGATAAGTCCACACGCGCACACACACACCACACACACACACATACTGAGAGGCTTGAAGGACAGTAGCTACACTCTCATAGTTAATTTAAAGCCAACACGTCAGAAATGTATACAACACACACACTGAGCATGAATGTCTCTATGTATAGTCATTCAGGCCTTTTTATGTATATGTCTAAGGAGTCGTATGTCAAAGTGTGAGCGTCATGGATCATAAAATCTTATTTAAAAATCATATAAACTTGTTGTCAGTTAAACCCTGTAAAAATGTCCCTCTGCTGTCATATCTGCTGCCTACAAACACAGCATAGGTATAACTAACGTTCTATAGTTGTGGTATGCAGATTTATAGCTGAAACACAAAGGTATAAGGGTCATTATGAAGCTATTGAAGTGAACTCAGTCCATGGACTTGTATGCAAGCTATAAAGTTGATACTGGATATATTTGAATAACGTGAATGTTCCTCCTTTACATTCAGTTTACATTTTACGCACAGAACCTCCCAGCTACATTCAGTTTGTTTCATCACAGTAGAGCTTTTACAAAAATACCAGGTATCTGTGAATATGTGATGTGTATTACGGAGCTCCTGTAGAGATCCAGGAGTTTCTAGAAATCAGGAAACCATGTTCGTTCCCCTCCCCCTCCCCTTACTCTCTGTACGGAGCAATTACTTCAACCTGCAACACAGACCTCATCGTCGAAGGTTGTTCAAAACAACACATATTCAAACATGTGCTAAGTTCCCTCCTCCAGACAGATACTGTACATTCAACAAATTTCTGTCTGTGACTGCGTGCCTGCGTACCTGCATACAAAATAAACAAATATGAGGGTTATAGCGAGGTTGTTTATATCATCTGGATAAAGAGTTTCAGTATTCATTTAGACCTTGCTGAGAAGTGTGTGTGTGTGGGGGGGGGGGTTGGGTGTTGATTTTATATTTATGTTGTGAAAAGATTATCATGCTACATGAAGCAGTGCTGCAATGACCTGTGTTTGTATGAGGCCTCCTCCTAGTGGTCACCTAGAGACATTACATCTTACAGATTTAAAGTTGGGGAAGGCAACATTGGAGACTTTATCAAGTGACAGCTAAATTTTGTAAATATCCAACCAAAAAAACCCACCCCTCCCTTGAGGACTCCCTTCAGGTAGTCAGGTAGGCCAGCCCATCATTTCTTGTGGTTATTACAGTCCTGCAACAGCAACAGATACCAGAGTGTTTTCATTTTTGTGTCAGTTTCTCATCACTAAAGCCGATCGATATATATATATCCTATATCAGGATATAGTGAAAAATGCTGATCACCATTTCCCAGAGCCCAAAGTGACTCAGATAGTCATTTGTCTATCATATAAAACAAAGAAAAGCGGCAAATTGTCACTATCAAATTTCCGACCAGCTGTCTGATTAATTTATCGTCTATTTTATGTCAGCACAAATGACAACATTCACTTTTACTATGATTTATTGTTACGTTCTGAGTTCCAGCAACAATGACACAACACAACACAGACAGATCCCAGTAGTTTAGTGGGGAAAATGTTGATGCTTTGGTTGTATGTTCTTCTCTCTAGTTGCCTACCATAATGAAAAAAGTACAGTACTGAAACCTGCAAGCTGTACACACGTGCATTGACATTTTACTCTAAAAAATACTCTATACAGTATATCCAACACCATACAGCCATGAGGCATTCACAAGCAGAGAGGAGCCGCTGTCCCTCTGGTCCTTTGTCTTGAAATCAAAAACATAAAAAGTGTCAAAGTACATCAAACAGTTCTTAAATCCTAAAATCACCACACAACAACTGGAGGAGAAGCAATTAGAAGTTACAGTACTCATTCATGAATTACGGACCTCATAATTCTTTAAGTCTACAATCAACAGTTATAAGTGCTTATACTGGAAGTGTAACAGGAAAGCAGCAGCAAGGTGGAGCAGGTTGTTTTTATACTGTACCATGTACACAACATTGGGAGAGTGACCTGGACTCCATTAAACGTCAGTCATTAAACTGTGGTGAGTTGCTAAAGAGCTTCTGAGAAGTCTGGAAACAGCCCGCACCCACAGCAGGCTGGATTTCCAACTCAAACAGTGAGCCCCGGTCACAAATATGTGATGTACACAGACCTTGGTAATCACAGTGGCTCCAACGCGGCTGACTGTTGTTACAACACATCGCCACAGCGAAGCAGAGGTGAAACATCCGGTTTGTTTACATATACGTCCAGAGGGAAGGGAAGGTAAGACGGAAGCTCTGTGAACCCACAGCTCTGTCTGAAAACATTTTCTGTTTCCATTTAACGATGTTTTCTTGGCTTTACTGGTTCCTGCCAGTTCTAACTAGTTAGGTTAAGCTAAGGACTCATTTTTGATTACAATTTGCCCAGAAAATGAGAAAATCTGGAGGCTTAATACGGAATGAAATGTCTTGTTACCGTTTGTTAAAAGTCATTTATGTCAGAGTTTAACTAACTGAACCGTTATAGTAGTATATAAACATAGTTGTAGTTGTAAGCAGTGTTTATTAAGTGGAGAGTGGTTTATAAACAAATCATGACAATATAGTTAAACACAGCTGCATACAACTACATTATAGTATTTTGCCATCCATTTATTAAATGATTATATACTATTTATAAATGTTAGACAATTGCAATTTGATTCAGGGCTCCTAGTAAGTAAAGGCTGATTATGAAAATGTAATAGCACACATCTGGGTTGAAATTGTCTAAATGTATTATATTATTTTGCAATAACGATTGAAATAGGATTAGGATTACCATAGGATCTCTTCCAATGGTATTCAAATGTGGCAAATAGACTAACAAAATGTAACTGCACAGTGTGTGGTAGCTGTGTCTGTAAATTTGGTGTGACTGTACTTTGGTTATCACTCCTTTAAAACATTTTGCTTGCTGTCCAGTAGCAGTTTCTTCATAACTGAACAGTGTGGGGCCCCAGCATAGGAGTGGCCCCCTATTGTGGTATCATGGTTCAAACTTTCGTCAGACTGAGCCTCATCAGAGAAACAGAAAATGTTTCATTTAGTGATGTGCATAGTCTAATTAATGTACACCAATCAGCCATAACATCATGACCTCTGACAGGTATCTTGTTACCATGGCACCTGTCAGTGGGTATATATTATATATACATTTGATATGTTAGGCAGCAAAGTTGATGTGTTGGGAAAAAGGATTTCAGCAGCTTTGACAAGAGCCAAATTGTCATGGCTAGTCAACTGGGTCAGAGCATCTCCAAAACTGCAGCTCTTGCGATGTGTTCTCAGTCTACAGTGGTCAGTACCTATTAAAAATACTCCAAGGAAGGAAAAGCCATGACAGGGTTATGGGTGACCAAAGCTCGTTGATGCACATGCGGAGCGAAGGCTTGTCTGTTTGGTCTGAACAAACAGACGAGCTACAGTTGGTGAAATTGCTGATAAAGCTCAAGATGGTTCAGATAGAAAGGTGTCAGAACACACAGAGCATCACAGTTTGCTGCGTATGGGGCTGCGTCAGACAAGTACCATGTATGCCCTTTCATGGAAACAGTACTCCCTGAATGCAGTGGCCTCTTTCAGCAGGATAATGCGCCCTGCCACAAAGCAAAAATGCAAAAATGGTTCAGGAATGGTTTGAGGAACACAACATTGAGTGCACTTGTGTTGACTTGGTCTCTAATTTTCCTAGATCTCAATCCAATCAAGCATCTGTGGGATGTGCTGGACAAACAGGTCCAACCCATGGAAGCCCCACCTCGCAACCTACAGGACTTTAAGGATCTGCTGCTAACATCTTAGTGCCAGATACCACAGCACACCTTCAGAGGTCTAATGGAGTCCATGCCTCGACAGGTCAGGGCTGTTTTGGCAGGAAAAATGGGACCTACACAAGATTAGGCAGGTGGCCATAATGTTATAGCTGATTGTGTATATTTTATTATATTGCATGTGCTCTGTTTCCAAGGTATTTTCTATGTGAGTAATTCACTAATAGTATGTATCTGTTCCTGTATCGCCAGTATTGCAAACCTCCATTCTTTTATAGTCCAATGCCATTTCACTGAGGGGGGATGGAGTTGACATGTTTTATTTACTGTATATGTGGTGCTTGAGTTTCGTAGAATATCCCTCTATGTCCCTTTCTCTCCCATATTACAGTACAGTTCAGGACTCCTCATCAGTGGCACTGGGGGAGTGCTCCTGGAAAAGAGATAAAAGACAAAACTAGAAAGTGTCAAGAATATTTTTTTATCTGTATCCCCACCTTGAACTGAATCAAACTACACCTGATAAGACTTACTGATGGCAATCATGGGATATGTCTGTCAGGATGTGTTTTATAAAAGCAAAGGCGAGTTAGAAAATTATGGGGAAAAAACCAAAAAACATCTCACATTGTTAAGAAACGGCAAACAGTTCCTAAAACATACCCTGCTTGGACAAAATAGACATTAATTCTGCATATTTGAGCCTCTCAATGACATCTGCTAACATTGAGCAGTAGAAACATATGACTAAGCCAAGAATGGAAAACAGGTGATACATAATATTTTTTAACCTGGCCATCCATGTGCCACTGTAAACAGTGCGCATGAATATGGTGGGCAGGTCATCTGGTTGTTCACCTTTGTCTGGAAAACCAACAGCTTTTTATAGTTATGTTAAATGGGCATTATGTAGTTTCCAGCGGCCACTAGTGGTGCAGTTTTAAGATTGCAACCACGTGTGTGCTCGTACGCATGCTCGCTTGAATGCATGAGCGAGCATAATCTGAAATACAACCGCTTTCATACAGAAATCCTGCAATAAACGCAGGAACACCAGCATGCAGGCTGTGGCTTTTCACTCAGACATGTTCGGGCTCTGTCATATCATATTGGCACAGTACTCCCGAAAAAAGGCTGCAACGTTACAGTAATAGTTTTATCAGCTGGATGTTGAACTAATTCATGATTGCTACATGATAAAGTTACACTGCATTTAGCCGACGTGCTACATCATTAGCTCGCCTGTTGCTTTTCAGTAACTATCTTTACTATATGTGAATTTGTCACTGGATGCTCAGCAGTGTCAGCACAGCTACATGTACTGGATGATAATGAAACGGGTAGTGAGCTGGACTGAATATTAGAAGATTGTGTCATACTTTATAACAGTTAGACCGCAGTAAGTAACTTTACTGTCACTAGTGTTAGTGGATGGCTCTTCTTCCTCTGGGTTGTATATTATGTGGGTCATGTTAGTTACAGCGACCGAGTGGTGGAGAAGCTGTGTACCTATCAGTAAAAGGCAATAAATCTAAATTGAACGTTAGGAAGCAAACAGCGGCAGGTCCGAGCTAATGTAGCGTTAGCTAGCTGCTCGTGGCTGCATCACTGTGGGATAGTAAACAAATCGCTTCACATTAGCTTTTTACTGTTACATCATTTCTTGCAGGCTTTGACACTTTGACATTGTGGTACAGAGGAAAGTAACATGGGTCGCATTGGTTGGTGAAGTAACGTTGATGTAAAAGCGATAAAGAGGCTCGGGAGCGCGCATGCAGGTGTCAGTCACTGGATTTCGCTGAAAATCCGACCCGGAGCCTTCGAATTGGAATAGGAATACCTGCCTTCAGAGTTAATAGTCAAGTGGCAAGTGGATCATTTTAATGTCAGATTACAACCCCTTCACACACAGGCAATAAAGATTAATTTTTGTAGAAAAACTACATATAGCCCCTTTAAAGATGAACTTATTAGAAGGCAGTTTCAATGGTGTGTTTCCTTTCCGTTTTTGAACTGTTGTTAATCTGTTTCCAACAATAAAAAGGTAAGTACAGTGCTTAACATAGAGGTATGCTGGTAGGACCAGTAATTGTACCTAGGTTGTAGTACTGGTTCTGGTTCTCATAAAGACAGACAGACAGACACGCAGACACACGCAGACACACACACACGCACAGAGTTACCTCTTCTTGCTCATCCTCAGAGTCGTCATCACTAACAACAGGTTTGGCTCTGGTGCGTCCTGTTCGCCTGCTGCGTCCCTTCCCTCGATCTCCACCTTTATCCTTCCTCCCCAGACGGATCTTCACTTTCACCGAGCGAGCTGGAGACACACACACACACACACACTTTGTTTAACAATAAGAAAATGTTATAAATGTTTAAGTAAAATTAAGACAAATCCAAGGAATAAAGTAGCATTTCAGTGTTATGAAAACAATGGAACTGAAGTGATACTGTCAAGTGAAAAATGGTCAGAAAGAAAAAGGACATCACAACACAATGACAAAGTAAAACACTAAAACTAAAAAACTAAAACTCAAAAGCGCACACACTTACATTCACACTCTGATCCTTCCTCCAGGTCCTCTTCCTCTTCTTCACTCTCCTCTCCGTCGCTTTCCTCCTCCTTCTCGATCTTTTGCCTCAAACTGGTAAACACTGACTGGAGGACAATGGAGTCTTCATATATCTGCTCACATGAGAAAAAACACAGTAGAAAACAAATGTTTATTACCAACATCAGGTAATACCAGCAGAAAAAAAGCTTTCAGCATTCACATTTTATGTATGATTACTGACATTTTAGTGCAGACTAAAACAAGCCATCTGCCATGTGTGATACAGGCACCTGCTCGGCCACTAAGCAACAAGATGCATCATTTCTCCAATGATGTAGCAGTTATGGCTGAAACATACACCTTTATTTAATGCTTTCTGATCAAGGCAATGAGCGTATATATAACAAAAGAATACAGTAAAATGCATAAAGCCCTCCACGTTTCATCAATCAGACTGTTGGCAATAAATTATGATGCCTCAATCCTAGGGCTGGGCAATAAAAATGATAATTATCGCAATATAATTTTCCTCAATAACAATATAATAAATGTTCAATATATCGTCAATAAATATTTGCCTTTATTCATTTGAATCACAAACAAATTAACACCTAATTTTTCTATTAAAATATTTTGTTGAAAAAAGAGACCTGAAAAAAGATGAACTAATCTTATTTGTTGAAAAAGATAATAGTTTTGAATGTTCTAACTCAGATTTATGAAGTGATACTCTGTTTGGCATCAAGTGTTCTGACCATAAAGAAAAGTTTAACCACATAATTAACCATAATTAACACATCAGACGTAAGCAAGTGAGAGGTGTATACAAAACTCTAACTGAAGGAGCAGGTGTTGTTGTTTCTGCGTTCATGAGTGAATAATGTATACAGTTAGTCTCACCAGTGATCCTTCCAGGTTGAAGGTCTGAGCGTTTTGGAAGAGCAGCATGACGTCTCTTTCCAGGTCACCCAGACTGCGGTAGCGATGACCTCGAATCCTTTCCTACAGTGAAGACAGTTTGTACATGACTTTGTACGTAGGAGAAAGTAACATGTTATGTGTATCTTGTAACCTATTAATTGTTCTTTTTTGTCTTTTGCTGCTGTGGTGACCAGTTTACCACAAAGGAATCATTTCTTAGGCTCTTACCTTGATCTTCCTGAAGTCCACAGGCTTGCGGATCAGTTCGTAGTACTCTGGCAGCTCTTTTCGAGATGGCAGCTGGATGAACACCTCGCTCAGCTGCCGTCCGCTGGTGCTGTAGGAAATGTCATTGGTAGGATGAGACAAAACATCCGAAAGCTCCCCCTTAGTGAATTCATCATATTAAATGTGCCTTTGTCAGTTTATTCCATCTTAACACTATGCATGAGAGAAACTGTCATTCAGGAACAGTTTTTCATAATCACTCTTACATATGAATAAAAATGTTTAACTTCAGAGATCAGATCCTCTACTGTTCGCCAGTTTCTATTTAAACTGACGATAAATTTAACATTTTCAACAGTTTCTTGCTTCACAGCCCCACGCAATTCATATAAACTGGCTTTTATGGACTGGAGCTTTACTCAAGTCCTTAAGCAAACACTAATAAACATAAGTGTTAATAAAACATAAAATTTTAATGTGTAGGAACATGTAGAAACTAAGTATCTGTTTAGACAGTTTAGTCAGGAGATATGGTGTAATGTTTTACTTACACGCAGAGATGTCGTGAAAACACAAGAGATGTTCTGAAAACACATGTTTAGTGAGTAATTAACAACTTCTACACTATTATAGAGCTCTTTATTCACTCACCAGTGTGTACTTTAAGATGTTTTAGATAAAGGAGGAATACACTGATGCAAAATACAGTGGAAACCTTTTAAAGTGTTTTTTCATTTATCATACAGATTTTCATTTTTAATACATGAATGTACAGCAATGAAACGGAAAGCTTTACTATTTACAGATTTAAATGTGGCCTTCTCAGGGTCCAAGCCCTGTCTGGATGGTCAGGGTGAAAGCATTACACTCCACTCACATGACATACCTGCTGCTGTGAGAGAGTGAGGAAAAGTAAAAGTCCCAAAACTCCAGTAGAGTGGGAACGAGAGGACAAAATAAGTCACTAAGCCAAGGCAATGTGAGTACAGAGGAGAACATCACATGTTGTGCACAGCACAGCACGTGCACTTACGCGTGCGCACACACACACAAACAGATAACTTAATGTTGGGAGAGCAGGCCGTGATGGTCGTTGTGTCCCAAAACCTTCTATAAATAGGCTGGAAAAGAGCCTAAGCATATGACAGCTTGCAGTAGTCGGATAAAACAGCAAACATTTTTAGCCAATATGTTCTTTTAGCCAATATGTTCTCATGTAAGAAAATACATGACAACATAAGTGAATTGTTTAAACAGCAGTTGTGTAGGAATGATTCTGTCCCAAGCGTTTTGAGGCAATTTGGGTTGCAACAAAAAACATTTGTTGTGTTGATAAATGTTTTTTGCTGAAACCTAAATTGCTTCTCTGAGGACAAAGTTTTCTAAGTCTAGCTAAGCCCCTGACAGGCCCCATCCACACTACTCCATTTTAGTTTACAAATGGAGAATTAAAACAAATACGATCTCCGTCCACACTAATGTTTTAGATGCGTTTTGGAGTTAATCTCTTGAAACGACTGAAAACACACAGATAGAGCCCGTTCAGATACACTGGGCATGCGCGTGCCAGTGTAAACATGAAGCAAATGGTCTATTCCGTAGTTACAGAAGATTTGGCAAAAAAAATAAATAAATACAGATGAAGCATCAGACCAGTTTTTCTGCATGCACCAATAAGGAGCTAAGACTGTTAATGAATGTAACACTTGAGTGCGGCAGCGGAAAACAGACTGGGAGTCGTCGCAAAGTAAACGGCGACATGCACAGTACAAGTGTAAGGAAATAAGTGTTATTTGCACAGTACATAATATTTTAATATTTTAAAATACAACATCAAAAACCCAGTCAGTAGCATCGTGTTTCTGCTTTGTAAGACCCAATCAGAGAGCCGAGCGTGAGCGGCTGCTTCATTGTTTCTAAAGTCTGTTTTGGCCCATCTTCACTAAAACGCCCTCCGGAGTTTTGAAACGCGAAACAGGGTTGGCATTGTTTCCAAACTTCTCTGTTTTAGGTCTTCGTTTTTGTCGTTTTAGTCTGGACGGGAGGTGCAAATGTAGCAAAAGGTCTCTGTTTTAATTTGAAAACTCAGTAGTGTGGATGGGGCCTAAGTGCAGCTGCCCTAATGGCACCGTTGGAGGTGCGAAAGGGACAGCCGCCATGCAGGTATTCCTGTGCTGCTTTATGTGCTCCACCCCAAATTGCCTCTCTGAGGACATTAAAATTTTCTAAGTCTAAGTCTAAAGTCCACATTGCGGTTGTAACAGTTATCACTATAAGCAATTTCTACTGTAGAGCAACAAAAGTGTAACCACTACTATTAATATGTCATTTTGCGGCTGTGTTTCACACATGGTTCTGTCCTTCAGTGTTGAAATGTTGCACATTTCCGTTGGGTATTAAGTGACCTGATACTCCTCATGTATATTACACAAATTTTGTGGTATGGGCCAGCACAAATCTTGCCACCCCTTTAATATCAATTATTATTCACCAGAAGAAACTTTGTTCCACATATATAATGTGAATGTCTCAAAAAGCACTCGTCAAAAACTACAAAGCTTTTTTCTGCTACCTGTCTTTATACTTGATGACAGCATCCACAATCTTCTTCATCTTCTTTGTGAGGGCTGGTGGATTGGGGGAGAGTTTCTCAGCAGGCGGTCGCCCCCTCTTCCTCTGCCTCTTCCCATCTTCATCTTTGTCGCCTCTTCCTCGTCCCCCCGAGGAAGAGGAGGGACCGGGGAGATCCAGGTCGCGGTCGCGCTTCCTCTTGCGGGTCGTCTTTTTGTGTCGTACCTCTTCCTCCACCTCCTCCAGTGTTCCCTCCTCAATAGCCTGCACAGGAAACACAGACTGTGAAATTAAAATAAAGGCATTTAAAGCACAAAAGAACGAACCAGCCAGCTCTGCCCTTTCCTCATGAGGCTAATCACCTTGAGCCACTGCTTCTCGGTCAGCGAATCGCTGTAGTCCACCTCCTTTCGCTGCCGAGAACCTCTTCCAAACATTTTCTCCTCCTCCTCCTCGCAGGTCAGCCGTTCAACCTCAGCGTCGTCTTTCATGATCCAAGTGGGCAGCTCGTCCTCCTCCATTAGACGAGGTTTTCGCCGCGGGTTACGGGCCTCCTCACGACGCCGGTCCAGGTCCATACGCTGAGGGAGGGAGAGGAAGAAAAAAGGGCAAAGAAAAAAATACATAGCGGGAGGATTTTGGTGGAGTTAGGGCTGTAGGTGAGGACTTATATGAGCTATAATACATCTTCAAAACACAGACACTGACCATAAACTGGTCGAACTCCTCCTCACTCCTAGCAATCATCTGGTTGACCGTCTCATCGTCTGGCACCTCATCCTCCTCCTGCATACAGCAGAGGCACATTGGCAAGCAGCACATAAGCAAGCACAGTCTTGTAAAATTGTGTGTCGCTGGTGCTCGCACACACATTCATGCGTAGACACACTTCCTGACCCCAGACCTCGTCTTGCTCCTCGTGTTCCAGGATGGCCTGCAGGAAGGCCCTGCGCTCATGGCTGGAAGACTTCTGATCGAACATGCCGGCCTGGATGACCTTCTGGTCCACGTTCAGTTTGTACTTGGCAGCGGCCAAGATTTTCTCCTCCACACTGTTGACAGTGCAGAGACGCAGCACACGCACCTCGTTTTGTTGACCAATACGGTGGGCTCGGTCCTGAGCCTGCAGGTCCTGCAGACGACATCAGGAAGAAGCAAGAGAATTAGTATAGGTTTATATGTTTCTTTCAAAAAATTGTGGCTGGAGAATAAAAGTGGTTATGTGTGTGTGTGTTTGTGTGTGTTTATATAGTAGTAGACTGAAGTCAACAAGCCACCTTTACTGCAGTGGCACTATCTGTAAACTTGCTTGTAACATTGTTTCATATGTAAAGGATCTCACTTTGTAAGCACTTTTGCAAAGAAATCTGACATAAATTCTCTTTTCTGGGTTGTGCTGCTGTCAGCTGCTCCAACAAGAAACTTAAGTCTTGGAAAAATATATTTTACTTTTAAAAATCTTCAATAAATCCTTATGAATTCAAAAAATCCTGACAAGGGACCAACCAGAACTGTTAAAGTCCGACAACCGGCCTTCACAGGGCCGATGGTGAATTGCCATCGCTTGCATCTCTTGCTAGCTGGTTCCTGGCTAACAGTACAATGTGTCTGAATGTTTTTTTAAATTAAATTATACATTTGTTTCAAATACAATCATGGAGTTCAGTGATTTAAATCATAAAATAGCAATGGTTTAATTAGCTAAATTAGCTACTTCACATAGCACTTTCACTCCCACACTGTGGAGGTTGTACAGTAGCAACATTATGATGCTTTTTTCTTCCCAAAATAGTAATTGGACTTGTATTTTTAAAGCGCGCTTTTCTGGTCTACTGACCACTCAAAGTGCTTTACAACACTTGTCACATTCACCTTGTACGTCACTTGTACAATGACGGGGGGGTGCTCAATGTCTGACTTTAAATTGAACTACCAGTTTTCTTCCAATAAGTTAATATACAGCCTATTACAAGACACATTTCAATATTTAATGCTGTATAAAACATGTAAAAAGAATAAAACTTCCTTTTTTTCTTAAGAGTGTAAATAAAAAATTGTTACCCTAACCCTGGGGCGTCAGTGCGCATGTGTAGGCGTAGCGTGTATGTGTGTAGTGGCAGAAGAGGAACACTGAAGAGACCAAGCCCCAGCTTCATTGGTGGGACTTTCGGATAATTTATCACCATTGATGAACCACACAAAGAATATTTTATTGTTTTTAAACTTGAAATAGACCCGAGAGGAACCGTAACCTGCTTGCAGTTGTCGGCAGCATGGCATACACAAAATTCTGCACAAGACCGGTGACTCACAGGTGAGAGAGAGAGAGAAAAAATGGTCAACAATAAGCTTCAGTTTAGCTTCAGCTCGCAATTTCTGTGCAAAAAAACACACATGATTTGATTTGATCAGTCGACTATAGGCAGGACTTGACGATTCTGATTTGACTATGCAAATCCTTAGTTGGGGACAGCCCTGGTATATTACGGTAAGAAATTAATTTTCTTTTGGTTTATGAAGCTAGAATATTTTTTCCCACTAGCCTCTTGTTGAACTCAAACAATCTACAGTCTCTGGCTATGCAAATGCTGTGTTCATGTCTATTGTTATGTGTATGGTAAGTGTCCTGCAGACACTAGCCTCTAACCGCTACATTTTAAAGCAACTGGAAGTTAATATCAGCTTGAATTTTGATTAAATTATGTCTTTGTACGGAACAAATGTGCATCACACCTGATGTGGGTTCCAGTCAGAGTCAAAAATAACCACAGTGTCCGCAGACTGCAAGTTCAGGCCGAGTCCTCCGGCTCTTGTGCTCAAGAGGAAGATAAAGTACTCTGATCCTGGGTCATTGAAAGTCTTCAGTAACATTCCTCTATCTTCAGCCTTCGTAGTGCCTGAGATGTAAGGGAGTTGGGGGAAGAGAAGAAAAGCACATGAAGGACATACAGGAAAAAAGCAAAGCAAACACAAGGTGAGGAACAAGAGGGAAATGGAACATAAAAAAAGAAAATAAAGGGCAAATTCACAAACACTTAGGCAAGTAAACTTTCTCACCATCCAGACGCAGATACTTGAAGTTGCGATACGCAAAGTAGTCTTCCATGATGGTCATGAGTGAGGTCATCTGACAGAAGAGCAGCACTTTGTGGTTTGTGGCTCTCAGCTTTGGCAGGATTCGATCCAACACTTCAAACTTGCCTGATGCCCGATACAGGTCAGGACTGACGGCAAGGTAGGTGGACTGGGTTACAAGGGTTGTGTGTGTGTGTGTGCGTCTGTGATTATGTGTGTTTGACCTTAAGTGGAATAAGCACTTACCCCTGGACTATCCCACCAGAGAATCCTAAATGTTCAGAGAAGGATTCCTGCAAAAAACAATCAAAACTTCATTCTGTAATTTAGTCAAACTGGCTTTATTTTGAAGTCCGCCTTGAGTGAGAAGAAAAAAATAGGGCATTGGATTTTAAACTTGCTGCTCATATCCTAACAAATCTTCTGTATGAAATACAATCAAAGACACACAGTGAAATAAAGAACTGCAGACAAAATGTTTTTGCATCATGCTCGTCAGTAGTACCTCTATTTGCTGAAACATGTAAGGGTGGTTACAGATCTTCCTCAGCTGCATGATGGTGTTCATCAGCGTCTTTGTGCCTCCTTTACCCTGGAAAACACAATGTGCAAAATGCCTGTCATAACATTTTTTTTTATTCATCCACTCATAATGGGTCATCTAAGAACAGTTATCAATTCTCTCTCTAAACATTAAACGCATTATATAAATGTGAGAGGCAAGGACCTTACCCTGAGAATAATAACACAACCTCAGCATCTAAAAAATCTAATTATTTATTCTCATGTCACGCCAGTCATAACATGTTGTAAGGTAGCTCCATGTGGTATCACATAAGGAATCATCTAGTGTCACATATTATGTAGGCCTACTTCTTAACATGCTGCACATATCATGTTAAGAATCAAAAACATTTTTGATTCTGGTAAAAGGACAGAATGGGGCACATCCATCTAGCCATCCATCGTTAACCACTTATCCGGTGTACAAGGTCACGGGGGGCTGCAGACAATCCCAGCTGACATTGGGCGAAAGGCGGGGTACACCCTGGACAGGGCGCCAGTCCATCGCAGGGCCACACATAGACAAACAACCAATTGTCACCTAAGGACAATTTCAGAGTCACCAATTAACCTAGTCCACATGTCTTTGGATGGTGGGGGGAAGCCAGAGCACCCAGAGAGAAGAATGGGGCACATACACTTCCTAAATCATGAAACAGACATGGAGTCCAGACCATTTTATTTTAGTCAGGACCACTTTGGTCCTTTCATTTCAATTCTGTTCTGGGATCTCCCTATGGAAAGTCTAAGGCAGGTACAGTAGAGCAGGATACAGATCAGCGCAGGCATCAGTGACAACATAAATTACATTGTGTAACACAGCAGGTAAAGGAGGAGTTGGGGTGGAGGAGGTTGAAAAGTGGCTTGCAGAAGAAGCAGCGAGGTAGTCAGGCTGAAGCACCTTAAATAAGGCGCTTAATATGATATTTGCCAATTTAATGCATATTAGGGAATCACATGAGCCATCAGCTGATGTGGGCTGGCTTTGAGATCAGCTGCTATCGGTTCATGTAGCTGGGATTATGAGCTGAGCTTGACTTTGTGGCTGGCCTGAACTAACCCTAACCCACATAGGCTGCATTCTCATGTAGTTTAATTATAATGATGCCATAACCTTAAACTCACACTGTTTTAAGCGTTTATGCTCTCACCTTCTTGTCTTTCTCTGATCCGTCAGTGAGCAGTACCCCCTTGGCCTGCATGTGCCTGTACAGCACCCTCTGAAGAGAGGACATGTCACACTTGATCACATATTCAACCTGAAGGAGAGGAGAGACGGCCAAATTAAATAAAGAAGTGGACAATAATAGAGGGACAAAGGCTCAAAGACATCAGCTGATTAAAGGCTAGAAATGGACACACACGTACATGTCTGCTATCACATTCATCAGCGTTACAAATATATCCTAAAAAAATAGGTGATTGTCCTCCCATGTGTGTATGCTAGTTTATCTGCTGTGTCTGTTGACACAAGTTAAACATGCCTTCTCTGGAAGCTGTGCCTCCACTTCCTTCTTTAATCTGCGTAACAGGAAGGGGCGAAGCACTTTGTGGAGACGACGGATAATCAAGATGGTCTCCTCTTCATTGAGGTCCACCTGGAGAGAAAAAGAAAGAGAGTGTACCTCCAGCCTGCTGTCGTCTCTTACAAAATTACGAGGACTGTGATGTGGCTATAACTGAGTCTTTCTCTCCACCTTCTCTCCAGTCATGGCGAAAGGGGCGTTGAACCACTGCTCAAAGGTGCTGCAGCTCTTGAATATGGTCGGCAACAGGAAGTTCAGCAACGCCCAGAGCTCAGGTAGTTTGTTCTGCAGCGGCGTTCCCGTCAGCAAGACTCTCCGTGGGGCCAGGTAGTGGGTGTTCAGGACCTGGGTCAGCTTACAGTGGTGGTTCTTCATACGATGGCCCTCGTCCACAATCATGTATTTCCAACGAATCTGGGGAAAGGAGAAGAGAGGAGAGGAGAGAGGATAGCATTTGAGTTAAGCTACTGCTACACTGTCTCACTGCATCCAAACCAACCAAAATTCAGAAAGTGCTCATAGGATAAGATCTCTTATCCAGTTTGTCCTCATGACCCACGTTGGCTCAGTCCCAAGCCAAAGCCTTGAGCCACCACATGGGGTAAAAACTTGCCTGAACTACAGCACCCACCTGTCAGCTCAGTCAGGAAGCCTATATGACTACATGAGTGCATAGCAGCACAACGGCCACAGAGGACAGTCGGAGACGCGGTATACAGGCGGTGTCAGTGTGTGGCAGCACCTAGGAGAAAGCACTGAGACGCAGCACAGGGGGTGGTAAAACTGGCCCGGCTCAATAACTTTAAGAGGACTTTGGGGATTTAGGGATGTGGGAGCTGACAAACACACCCAAACCTAAAGCAAAATCAAATGATTGAAAAATAAGATATAAAAAAGCAACAACAACCTGTTGCAGGCATGTGTTTGTGCGTGGACTTTTTCTTGTTTGTATGTACATCCCATCTCACCTTGGCCAGTACTTGTTTGTCCTTGATGATGTACTCGTAAGTGGTGAGTAAAACGTTAAACTTGCCACTACGCAGTTGGGGGACGAAGGCTCTTCTGGCAGCAGGAGACCCCTGGAAGACAAACCATTTGAATGTACAAATATAAAACTATAAGTAAAAATAAATAAAAGTAAGTAAAATAAATGCTAAAATGTTAAAAATCATCTTCCATAATACAGCAGCATTTCATTATATAAGCAAAAATGAAAAACAATTTATTTAGCAATTTAAAGTACAGATGCAAAAATACACATTCTCACTTTTTGTGTTTGTGTGCAGAAGTAAGAAGTTGTGGTACCGTGGCTGTAAAAACTCACCTTGTAGGACACTTTCACGACTGTCGGTGCCCACTTATCAAACTCATACACCCAGTTAGAAAGTGTTCTGTCAATGAGAGACAGCTCAGTTGTCATGTAACAATTTCTTTTCTTTTGTAGTGTTTGCTTAAATAACTTTCCTGATATTGCTATTATTTTTGGTTAGCTCACGAGAGGGGTACAATGATGAGGTAGGGTCCATTGAGCCGTTTGTTCTCCATGAGGTACGTGATGAGGGCGATAGTTTGGATGGTTTTTCCCAGACCCATCTCATCCGCCAGGATCCCATTGAGGTTATTGTTGTAGAGGGAAACCAGCCACTCCAGACCTTTAATCTGACAGACAACGAAGAGGGAAAGAAACATTTACCCGCCTTGTCAAAAATGTCTTTGTGCTAGCCAAGTTAAGAGAATATCATGCAATTGATTGTGCTTGTTCACCTGATACTGTTTGAGTTGTCCATTTATTAACAAACTGGACTGTTTTTCCACCTTCTCTGTGACAGCGTGAGCCACAGAATAATAAGACTGGAGCCCACGAGCGAATGCTGCACCGCTATATTCGTCATCCACATCCTGTTTAGCATTTCTGCATAGGAAACAACAAACGCTTTGTGCAATCATGGAAAGGTAATTTGGTGGACTGTTATTATAACTAATGAGCACACGCATAAGCATAAAAATATATTCAAGTACAGTACTGCAAATGTGTTCTCACTCGATGATGTGTCGGACGTCCACCTCTGACACGTCTTCACTGTCAGGATCTGTAATCTTCTTCTTATCCTCCACCAGAGCAGAGGATGGCTGAGGCTCCTCCTCTTCCTCCTGCCAGACAGCTGGTCAGTGGTTGCAGCAGTGAATATGAAACATGCTTCAAACATGTCTCTTAAAACAACCCACCTCCTCCTCTTCCTCTTCCTCACTGTCTTCACTGTCTGAGCGGGGAGCCACCTCATAACTGGACAAAATACACGCATGCTCAAATTAAATTTGCCAAAAGCCTCTGTATCTTTCTGCAAGGTAGAACATTTCAACTATACTAGTCATCCTCACCTATTTTAGCCACACACACTAAAGCATTAAAGTGAATTAAATAAAAAAGATAGCTAAAGGAGATAAGACTAAAAGCTTATAGCCATTCTAGAGGCACTGTGAGGCAACAACCTTACATTACCAGAAAACAAAATTGATAACACTGCAAATAAAGCTTTGTAAAATATGTACAGTTTGGCTTCTGGGGGTGGCACCAGAGGAAATGCTATGTTAAAATCAAAAATCAAAAATCAAAAATATGTATCCTTAGTAGCCTATAACTCAACTTCCAGAGCTGTACTTCAGAGGTAGTTAGGCTCAGCTGTGCCTTGAAGTGAAAATGACGTGTTAGCATATTAGCTGACATACTGTTCATGTTAACATCTACAAGTAGCTTGTAATATTTAGACTTTTAGCTGATTGTAATGTTTGCAAGTTAACATGATGATGTTTAGCAATGTAATATTTTGCACACTAACAAATTCAGTTAGCTAAAGTGTTAACTGCTGGATGCTAACCGTAGATGTAACACACTGATAGTTAGCATGCACATTTAGTATTATAGCACGTTAGCAAGTTAACATGCTCATGATTAGCAATGTAAAATTTAGCAAATTTATCAGTGTCAACATTCAGTTAGCATCTTTGCCATGTAGCATCAAAGTTGCAACCAGAGTTCGAAGTAGTGAAAAGTGATAGGATCACAATGGATTTAGAAATAATCCTCCAGACTTAGATCCAGTGGTGGAAAGTAACTACATTTACTCAAGTACTGTACTTAAGAATAGTTCTTTTTCTTCACTACATTTATTCGACAGCTGTAGTTTGTAGTTACCTTTCATTAAAACATTTCATTTCCCTTAAAACATAGATATAAAAGAAAGATATAAAATACAATGCATTGTTAAAGATTAACCCAGCTTTACAGCTAATACTTTACTTTACTATACCTTTGAGTATGTAGTTTTGAATGCATGGCTTTGACTTGTTTTTTGCGTGGATGTGTTTGTACTTTTACTTAAGTAAAAGATCTGAATACCTCTTTTCCACACAAATTCTCATACAGGGCCAGAGAGCCAGTCTCACCCAGGGTTCATCTCCAGCCAGGTTTCCAGCTGTCCAGCTTTAGGGGCGTCCAGTCCTGTCAAGATGTTCCCACTGTCTACATGGATGACCTTCACAGGCAGGTCACTCATCTGACTCGTCTCATCCAAAGGCTGCAGGGGGGAAGGAAAGTTATCTTTTGGCCTGGACTACTTTCACTGGGCTGGATTTAAATGGTGGCTATTTAAAATTAGACCAAGCTTTAGATAGTAAGGCTG
The DNA here is from genome assembly GCA_024633595.2 of Lepomis macrochirus. Lineage (NCBI taxonomy): Eukaryota > Metazoa > Chordata > Actinopteri > Centrarchiformes > Centrarchidae > Lepomis > Lepomis macrochirus. The sequence goes on from JALXJV020000003.1 coordinate 17,503,451, forward strand.
TATGTACGAGTTGATTTTACAACAGTGATAATTATGCTGCTGCTGTTTGGCCAAATATCCAGTTATGATTTAAGTTATGCAGTGTAGCACTTTTTACACACATTTTATTCTCTCTTTGAGGTTTTATTTGGCTGTTTATAATATTGTTTGCCATTCCAATTGTTATCACGTGTGACAAATGATTTACTTGTTTTCTGAATTATGCACACACGGCTGCAATAAGCTACAGCCAATGGCTTTTAAGTTTAGTCACCGGTCGCAGATAGACATTGTTTAGATATGTGTTTATACAACACGATGTTTGTGAGTGCCGCTGATGAAAATCTAGATGAAAAAAATGTTGCTAAAAATCACTGTGGGAGCAAAGAACATTGGGTAGATTCTACTTATTGCCATGACACTAAAAACTACAAAAGCTAAACATAACCCTGTGAAGCGTTGTGTGAAATCTGATCTACAGTATGCTTTGTTTAAGCACAGCACACTGTAGATCAGATTTCAGGAGGTCTCAATGATGACCACAGAAAACAACAAAACAAAGAATCAGGTTTGCATTGTGAACCCAGCATATTCATAGAGCGAACATATATTTTAATAAACAAAATCAGTGACTTTGAATATCTGCTTTAACTACCTCTTCCTTTCCAGAGTAGATACACAGTAATCTACACGCTGCTACACACTGCATCTACTCACTTCTCCATCAGGACCTAAGGCAGGAGTCTGACCCTCAGCAATCTCCAACTGCAAGACAAGAACAAGTTAATGTAATTTGTACAGCGATCTTATACGACTACTGTAAAAGTCATTGATTAGCAGAAACAAAGATCATTGGTGCTGAGTATCATTGAATAAAACAGAGAAGAAATCTGATTCCAATATTGGAGGTGCAGACTGTTGCATTTCCATAAAACTCTCCTACTGTTTGTCATACCTTCTTCTTTTTCTTCTTCTTCTTCTTTTTCTCCTTGAGGGCCTGCGCAGCTTTATGAGCTCTGACCAGCTCGGTGAGGTTGGCGACATACTCGTCGGTTTGCTGCAGCAGGTAGGCAAGACGCTTATCCTTCTTCTGGTCGATCAGTTTACGATAGCCTTCCTCATCCTCAGCCTGGGAGGACAGACACATGCACAGTGTGTGTAGGAGGGTGTGTATACAGGTAAGTGCGTAATGTGCATGCTTGTGTAACTAGGTCTGTCACCATTATGGTTTCTTCTCACCATAAGCCTCCTCATCCTCTCTTTCTCAATACGCTCATTCTCTTTCTTCTGCTCCCGTTCAGTGTTGGCATGGTAGGTAGCCACAGCTTTGGTCAGTTTCTGCATTTTGCCTGTGATGGAACGGTGGTACTCTTTGAAGTCTTTGGCGTGCTGCAGGATGCTGTTAAGGTACTCCTAAGTAAGAGATAAAACACAGGAGAAGAAAGGAGTCAATCAAAATACTACTTTTAATCTGATTGCAGGTTTTGTCACAACTGCATTTGTCTTCTACCTGATGTTTCTGCCTGCGTTTGCGCTCCTGCTCGATCTTCTGCTGTTTCTCCAGTTTCTCTGTGATGCGGGCCTCTCGCAGAGACTGGCGCTTGCTTCGCTTGTAGGCCTTGGCGTCAAGGGCGGTCTCCAGTGCTGTGTCACGGCGCATGCACACTACCACCTCTTGACGCAGCTGTGGGTAGTCATGCACACAGACAAATATACAAGCATGGACTCCACCACTGAAAATGTGCAGAAATGTGATGCTGTAAGGGTTAAAGGTGAAGGTGGAAACATGAAGCTTGATGATTTATTGTGTACCTGTCTCTGGAAGTTAAGCAGCCGGAGGGCTTTGAGCTCTATAGTAGCTTTGGTACGTAAATCACCAGCCAGAGAACCCGGCAGGTTTTCCAGCTCAGCAATACGGTGAGTGATACGGGCCTGTAACCTGAGGGAGCAAATAGCAATGAGTTGCAGTATTTTCACTATGTATTACTCATGCTTCATTACTTTTGATTTTGAATATCATTGGTAGAAAACTTTGCAGGAAGTTTATTTTCTATTTGAGAAAAAGAAAATTAGATAAACTTTGCATCCCCAAAGGTACTGGTGTACCTGTACTCCCGCTCCTGCAGTATCTCCACTGGGTCGAGGCCGCAGGGTTTCTGAATGGGGGTAATGCGGTTCTGCTTGGCGTGGTAAGGCATCATGGGTGTAGGCTGTGCAGGCTGGCCGGGGGACTGGGTCTGTGGAGGCATTACTGGGGAAGCAGCGGGGGGAACTGAAGGAGGGGCAGGAGAGGGGCGGCCAGTGGGCTGAGGGGGAATCAGCTTTTGGGGTGCATTGGAGGGGGCTGCTGCATTCACCATGGGGCCTGGAGGGAGGTGGAGTAACGGAATGAATAATCTAAGGTTAAAACTGACATGAATCCTGACAATAAGGTATTCACATTGCTGAGCTCCATTTACACCATAACAAGACAGCATAAACAACACCAGGGGTAAGCTTTAGTGAGAATTTCTGCATGTATTATCTTCATGTAAAAAAAACTGAATAAAGTGTTTAGGGTTTCCACTATTATTCTGTTTGGTTGGGTTCAAGAGGTGATTTCAGCAACATTTAGACCACAGGACTCTGAACGCTAACATCTTCTGCTGCACAAGAAGTTATGAGCTACATGTTTAAAGGTAACCTGTGGAGTTCTCTGGTAGCACTATGTTTTAAAGAGTGGGTCCCTTATTTTTTGTTTTGTGCACGTCGGTGAGGACGCACATATGGGCAAAGAGAGACACATACCTGCTGTCGGATTTATGCTATTCTATTGATCAACAGTTGATGGCGGAAAGGCACCAAGAAATGTAGTAATACACTGAACAAAGACGGGGAAGACTGCTAATAAGTAAACATGGATGTAAACACTGTAGGTTTCATGAGAAAAGAATTGCAGTAAACAAGTTTGTTAGACCTCAAGCATACAACTAATGAGTATTGTTGTGAAACATTGAATGTAAACAGAACGTGTTTAAAAGAAAACCCCACAGGGAACCTTTAGGTAAGCAAGAATTGATTGAATGGAATAAATATTAAGATAAATACCAGAAGGTAGAATAAATGTAATAAGCTGCAGGCAATGAGTGTCTTATTATTATAGTATAAGGGGTAAGTGTCTACAATTTGAACACAATATGAAAGCCATAAACTCTCATCATCTTAAATTATGATGTTAAAGAGGTGGTTTCATGCTCATTTTCAGCTTCAACATCGTATTTACGGGTTGTACCAGGTTTACATGGTTTAATTTTCGAAAAACACCATATTTTTGGTCATACTGCACATTGTTGCAGCTCCTCTTAAAGGTCTTAAAGCAGCACCACATACCTTCCGACCAGGACTTGGGAGGTCCATTTGGGTTTTGTCCCTGCATTCCAGCCGGAGTACTCGATGGGCCTGGAGGAGGCATGTTGGGACCCATCATTCCTATTGAAACAAATAATTGCAGATTCTTTTAAGTCTAATTATTATTATTTATAACAAATGCCTTTTTAAAATTTGAGAAAAGATCTGTGGGAGGTTTATGACAATTTGCAGCTAACTACAGTAGGCCTTTTACTTGAATTTATTTTGGTCTTTAGTCAATAATGGAGACAACAAGGCAAGAAACTATTAAATGAAAGGCAATTACTTAAATACTACAGTTAAATACAGTACAACACAATGACAGAACATAAAAATTTCTTACAAAACTCAAACTATCATCAAGCAAAATACACTATCCTGCACTCTATAATACTAATGCAAATGTGGCTTTTTGATCATGTTTTCATATTCAATTCAAAACATAGTAAGTGTGCTACATGGTTTTAATTCCTCACTGCAACTGTCCCATAATACACCCCTTTCACTTAAAGACATTGTTTTTTTAATGTGCAAATTCCTTTAAAATCATTTTGATTTTAAACAATCTTTGGATATGTTCAGGTAATAATTTATATTTAACTCTATACATGATTTTACTTTATTTGATATTTTTAAGTCTCCCAAATCTCTAAATTTAGTCTTTAATATAATTTGCAGTGAGTTTGCTGGTTTGTGGTAAGCAGGTTTGTAAACAAAACAATTGTTATAGCTCTCTTAAAATTTGAAGTATAAAAATTAGATTTGCATTTGTCCATTACGTGTTTCCCAAGATTCCACACAGTAGGTTCTATATGGATTTATAACAGTATAAGGTATAGAATGAAGCTTCATTTAGAAAATGCTTAATGTTATCCTGCATTTCACTTAACATTCTTACTTAATATTGTTAAATAATATTTTTAGGGGGCTTAATTGACATAATAGGGTAAGGTAAGACAGGTCTAGCTTGGAGTCATTAGCTGACCTCACAAATGTTCACTGACCTTCCAGCTCTGGTTATTTCTCACATGTAACTGTCCCTGTTAGGGAGACAACCATTAGACTGATGAGGTAAAGTCAGTAGCTCAGGCATCAGGCTAACAAATATTGATTTAGTCTTACAAGAATGTTTACAAGAACTTACAGGCTACACAGATTACCGTGTAACTCATGGATAGTATAGATTCCAATATGACCCAGCACTGGAGTCTAAACATCACGTAGATCTGTTGTTCTAGGTTAAAGGCCAGCAAAAGGTGACCTGATAGGGAAATATATAGGCACCTACAGACCTTCAGATTAGGTGTTGGCATTTGATGTGTTCACATGTTGTATGCTAGCATTGTATGTCCTTATGGCTCAATAAACCACACTATGTTAAGTCTTCATCAGTCTCAGAAACTTCTTCACACCTGAACCTGGCTCATAATAGTGATTTTCAAGCATAATTTATAATCGATTATCACCTACATGTGTAATGTAATTTCAGACACACTATCAATTTCAGTGACATTTATCATGGGTTTGCTATTTGTGTTTGTTGCGTCATTCCCAATAAAAATGAATTTAGTTTTACTTAAATTCAGTGATATCTTGTCAAAATCAAACCAAGTCTTTGGATATTTCACTTTCTATTCAACTGTATCCAAAGGTTTTTTCAGTTTCTTACTACAATAAAAAAGTATTCAATGTTACATACAGGTATAAACTTATCTTCTATCAATCAATCCAATGTATGCTCACCGTGAGCTCGGCTGTAGCCTGAGCCCATTGGCCCTGGCCCTGGCCCTGCTGGTCCACCCACTGGCCCACCTCCGGCTCCAGGAACTAGGCTAGGTATGGGCTGCGGCTGCTGCATGCCAGGCATTGGCCTCTTCCCCTGGACAGCCATCTGGAGGTGGTCTGGCAGGGGCTGCCCCCGGGCCAGCATCTTATAAGCCATGATCTGGGCTCTGAGTTGGTGAAGCTGGTTCTGGTTGAAGGGAGTAGGGCCACCCGGACCAACAGGACCTGTAGGGCCTCCAGATTCAAGGCCTGTTCCGAGGCTGGTGACACTGGAGCCAAGACTGGGTCCGGGGCTGGGGCCTGGGCCAGAGCTACCTGGAGGGCCAGACCGGTTATTGGGAGCCAGAGTGTGTTGATCTCCACTGGGGCCATCTAAAGGGGCAGAAGCAGAGCCGGGACCACCAGAGGAAGAGGAAGAAGAGGATGATGGCATAAGAGGTCCAGAGGGAGGACCATTTGAAGGGACAGGGCTTGAGTGGTCAGAGCCACCTAATGGAGAGTGGTAACCTGGAAGACACAGGCAGGGTTTCCTGTTTTTATTCTCAGCTAACCGGCTGCTGGCTGTCGCTTAATAGTTACTGTATGGACACGAGAGTGGTAACAGATCTTATCATCCTTAAGAAGCTCATTTCCCAAGATGTCAAAACTATTCCTTTAAAAGCCTGTAGCATAGCCAGAGAAAAAATTAGTTATTCCCTTTTCAAAAAGCACCAGACTCTTATTTCATAATGTTTTTAACTCTGACTTACAATGCTAAGCATGTCTGTCTGACTGTCTGTGGTGTTTCATTTCCTGTATCCCTTTCTTACAGCAGACTGCATGCAGAGGCCAATCTACAAAGGTGCCACCTGACAGTTAACACTGCAACACATTGTTTGAGCTAGACTGAGCTGTGGTACTTTATGAAACACTTTAAAGAGTCTGCCAACAATGTCTCATTTCACAGCTTGCTACAGCGTAGAAACTCCCTATGAGCCAGTCAGGCCACATGACCACAAAAATGTGTCACATATAAACGAACAAGTCTTACACAATGTAGTAAAAGATGAAATTGCTTCAGGGAAGTTTATTCTACATATAAGCCTACCTTGCGAGTGTTGGTCTAGAGGACTTGGTGGTGGGCCCATCCCAGTGTGCCCTCCCGGTCTCATAGACAGTCCCTTCATCTGACTGAAGCGGCTGTCCTCACTCATACTCTTCTCATGCATGCTCTCCATGGGCTGCAGGAGAAATCAAACAGTGTTAAAATCAGTCCCTGCAAGAAAATCAGTAGGTAGTTGCAGCTGCATAGGTAGTACAGTTGTGCTAGGGAAAAAGCACATTAAAATAAATAATTCAACAGTAATAATATAAAATATGGAGGAGTAAGGAGTTGTGAGATAATGACATATTGAGTAAACTGCATTGTGAAAAAATGGAAAAGGAGTATGGGTTATATATAGATTTAATATGCAGCTGCAGTTATTCACAGGTATGTATATGTCACAATGTGAATGTTTTCAGCCTGTGCCTGTTATGGAATAGTGGAGTCATAATGAAAATGGTACACAAAAAATAAAATAATAACATAATGAATTAAAAAACTGATGAAAGTGAATGTGCAGTCACATATATAATATGCAAATCTGCCTTCCTAGTCCACAGGTGATAAGGTTTTGCTGTGAAATTAACCTCCATATGCCCACATCGTGCAGTCTATGGATCACCTTCTTTCTATGTGAAAGTGATGTTAACTTCTTGAAATGCATAACAACACTGAATTGTGCGATATGGATTTTTAAAAATAACTGCTAACACTCTGTTGGTCTCAGTGGTGGTGTGTCTCAGTGGGACGTTGGGTGTTTGTACTTCTTACTTTGTGCAGAGGGTGCATGTTGTCCTGGCCGTATCCAGAGGGCCCTGGCTGGGAGTGTCCAGAGGAGGGAGGACCAGGGCTGGGGCCCATCATACCGTGAGAGGAGCCCGGGGAGGGCCCAGGACTGGGTCCCAGCATGGCACCAGGGGAGGGACCCGGACCAGGGGAAGGACCTGGGCGAGGAGTGCCTCCCATGGGGGGATCTGGAGTTGACATCGCCCTGGATCTCCTGCTCCTGGATGAGCAGCAGGGACCTGATAGAAAGCAAAGAAATATCAGAGAGGTGTGAGGGACTGACAGAGGGAAAAATCTTTGCAAAAGTGTGGCAATGGAATGAGCAAAGGTTTTAATCTAAAGATCCATTAATTTTGTGGATTTATTAGACAAAACTTTTAAAAACACATTGACAGCGAAGCCTTCAACTATGCTTTGCTAATAAATGAAGTATGTGCACAATCTTTGAAGGATTTGCGTGAATTTAGTCCAACGCCTATCAGAAGCCTCGCCATCCTGCTGCGCTGCACCAAATCACCCGTTGCGCGCATATGCAATTGCAGCTACAGGGTGTGCTACTGCACTTGAACTGAGCACGGGGAAATACTGTAAATTATGCACATGAGCCTATGCTACTGAAAATGTCCTCATACAGACCGTGAAAGGGTGTCTCGTTAAATATATAAAAAAGGGGAATGGCGGACTGTGCTTGTGCGACTGACCTACCCGCATCAACAGGACAGGCAGCCCTGGGTGTATTTCTGCGCTCCCGAGTTTATATTTGCGGGAGCTAAACGAAGATGCAGCAGTTGTCGCAATTAGTCCACTCACCCTCTCTGTAATCTGCCTTCAAGCGTTGATTTGTTTCACCGACGTGGCTCGAGCGCCCCCTCCACCGCTCCTATGACCGAATGTCTAGTCACGGCAGTCAGGCAGCGCGCATGCGTGCTTAGCGACAGCCAGGCTTGATTCACAGACTGGACTGCAGCCTGTACAGTGTTGGTAAACAGTCAAGAAGCGGTATACTCAAATGGTAGATTCATTATACACGTTAAAGAATATAAAGGATGCGAGTCTGCGAGTTCTATCATGCCTACATCAAGACTTTAAAAAGCAGTCACATGGTAAAATCATCAAATCTAACTTTGCCTATTTCTGAATACTTATTTTTCATTAATAAGCATTATGACTATTAGATTGGGGGTTATAGTATTTTTTTGTAGTGAATCAATGATAAAGCATAAAATACATTATCAGATCAATCAAAAATTAATTTTGAACAAAATAATGATAGATTACATTATTGATCAATATCAGTAAATTGCAATTAAAAGGCTTGTTTTGTTTTTTAAAAAAGTATTTTAATAGTTCTCAGAACTTGCAGACACTGAGGCCTTAATGCTGCATGAACCCATGAGGTTCAAAGCTGCAAGCTTATAAAATGACACCTTTTCTGTACAGGATGATAAAGAATAAAGACAAATAATCATGCCACCTAAAGATGTGCACCTGTCTCAGAGTACTGGCAAATACAGTCCTTAGTCTACAATGGACTTTTAAACATCTAAAATAGACTTGTATTATTGCATCTGTGAAACTTACCGTACACAGCAGATTTCACTCTCACCATGTTACAATAAAGACATTTTGGTGTATTTAAGGCATTTTTGGAATTTATCCATACATTATTATTGTATGCCAATATATTTACAATGGCATTTGAAGTACAAAAGCTTTTTTTAAACAGACTGGAGTGAGAAAGGGTTAATCCAATCCAAAGCCTTACATCCTGTTCTAATGAACTCTAATAATGCCATGTTAAACAATTAGATGCCACTTATCAGTTAAGATGGCTTTCGCACTCAGTCACCACTGTGATTAATATTAAATTAAAAACAGTCTGTCGGTAATCACTAACAAATAGGAGGCATCAGCATATATTCATTTATAATGTGTCTGTGTTGCAGAGATATTTAACATCCTTAATTGAGTTCAAAGTGAACAAACATGAAATCAGATCGCAGGACAGGTTAACTTTAAAAGTTCCTTATACCAACTCTGAACAGTAGAAGACTAGTTTCCAGTACCATGCAATTTACAAGTGGAAAGAACTACAAAACAAATTGACATTGAAGACACTCATTCCTCTGAGGGAAATACAAATTGAAGAACGCTGTATTTGGCTGAAAATAAACAGTCAATGCTTTTTCAGCACAATTTACTGTGATCAGTCAAGAACAAAACAGAGCATATCTCTTCAAAAATACAACTATATAAAGTGTGAGATACAGGTATAATGTGATTTCAGTGTTTGAGTTTAATCAGGATAACAAACCAAATAACAGTAGTAGTGCAAGTTGCAGAAGTAGCCTTCACGTAAAAGGGGACAAACATAACACAAATGATACTGCAACAGAAGTTTGAAGTTCAAAAACTCCATTCAGCTTGGGCTGGTCTTACTGACTGTATAACTTTGCCAAGTAAAACCCAGAACCTGAACTTAGGTAAAAAAGAGGTGTCCTAGGTTTTACTTTGCAAATGTACCCAGATAGTAATCCTGTTTAACAGGACAAGCCACAGTTAACCAGATAAAAACAAACACTTATCTCCAACTACACAGGATAATTTCTCTACACGCCGACCTGGGAGCTTTAGGAGCAATGATCATTAATGGAGAGCCAAAGAATTTGGGAGATCAAAATCCTGTTCATCTGTGTGATGTTCAGGCCAGACTTCTACATGAGAATGAATATACATCTGTTCAAGTTGCTCTTGGAAGAATATGAAACACTCCTGAATACATATATCAGTACAATTATTAAAGACAAAACAAACTGCACTAACCCCACATTCGCTCACACATTCATAAACCTGATAAATAAATGTAAAGAATGACAAGTAAAAATGAGATGCACAACAGGTGGTGTATAATACAAGAACAATGTCAGGCACCCCCTCCTCCACTTGACCAGTGAGCTAATTAAATATCATCTTGAGCACACATAACCCCTCAGTACGTCCAGTTCATACCAGGACAAAAACACAGTAGTTGAGTGTAATTGGAGTACTTTAAGAGCACTTGATTTTACTCATACATGCTCAACTTTGAGGCTTTTTAGGTGTCTGATAAAGTGAATCAAGAACACTTCAAGTAGAAGTGCTGGCCCAGAAACATAATGCTCCAGCCAGTACCTATTAATGTCTGTTAGCTTATAATACCCATCCACACAAAAGGTGATGACAGAAGCCACAGAGTTTTTATTTCCATTGACCAGTGAAGGTGATAAAGCGTCCACCTTGTAGCTGCACCATCAACAGAATCTAGTCCTTCCCTTTGAAAGGAAATGAGATGTCCTCTTCTGCCCACTAATGGTGAGAAATGAGATAACATCCTCCTCAGTGCCTTACAGAAAGACAAACTCATCACTGTTTCTTCTGTTGTTACTCCTGTCCAGTTTGCCTGGGGGCAGAATGTGGGCTGCAGGTCCACTGTTATTGCTGCTGTGACCCTCCAGTCCGTAGTCCTGACCCTGGCCCTCTACGAAGGTAAAGATTGGGTACTTCTCCTTCGATGATGACAGGGCCTGGGAGGACAACAAAACCTGGTCAACATAAAGTGTCGTAGTATGCTACAAAACATTGCACAAGCAAGGCAAGGCAAGGCATGTTTATTTGTATGGCACATTTCAACAACAAGGTAATTCAAAGTGCTTTACATAAAACATAAAAGCAACAGGGAAATATAAAAAAAGTTTAAAAGCAACATAAAATATAATAAAAGTTACAGTGTAAAAAGCTAAAAACAAAGAAAAGGAAAACAGGACAGTAAAAGTTACAGTGCAGTGTAAGTTATCAATAAAAAGAAAAATCTTAAATATTTAATTAAAAGCAGTAGTAAAAAGAAAAGTCTTCAGTCTTAATTTAAAAGAACTGACAGTTTCAGCAGACCTGCAGTTATCTGGGAGTTTGTTTCAAATATACAGAGCATAATAACTGAACGCTGCTTCTCCTTGTTTAGTTTTGACTCTGGGGACAGAAAGCAGACCTGCCCCAGACGACCTGAGAAATCTGGATGGTTCATAACGAAGCAGAAGACCAGGGCCCGTATTCATAAGGAGGATTCTAAGAGTCCTCTCAGAAAACTCTTAACTTAGCTAAAAAACTTTTAACTAGGAGTCTTAGCTTAAGAGCGATCAAGGACTGATCTGAGAGCGGTGCTGTAATTGTTTGTGTGATCACTCTGCTTACAGAAGTTTGAAAACATCGCTGCTGCGTTGTTGCATTTTTCCAGTTGCCAAATATCGTAATGTAGTGATTACTTTCATTTCTGGCGCTATGGCATTCCTGCGCTGTGTCGGAGATGTTAGCGCGTCTCTAATAAGATCAGTCACAAACATGATCCCTGCACGATCTAATCTATAGCGTCTGATTAACTCATTGTCATCCATTGTGTGCAACACATTTCTTCTCCCTCTTTGTCTTTCTGCCATTTTCTCCTCTACTAAAGAACTTCTTAAGCTTCTTAAAAGTCCTTGTCCGTGCTCCTAACAATTCTGACCTTAACAGCTCTTTTAAGGGTTAAGATGCTTTATGAATTACTTTTTTCTTTACTAGGATTTTTCCTTTAATTTTAAGAGTAAACGCCCACATTTCTAAGAATTTTCTTAGAATTTCGTCACTAGGAGCTACTCTTTGTATAAAGATTCTTTATGAATACGGGCCCAGAAATATATTTTGGCCCTAAACCATTTAGTGCTTTATAAACTAACAGCAGGATTTTGAAATTAATTCTTTGACATACAGGAAGCCAATGTAAAGACCTCAGAACTCGTGGTGATGTGATCCACCTTTTGGTCTTAGTGAGGACTCGAGCAGCAGCGTTCTGAATCAGCTGCAGCTGTCTGATGGATTTCTTAGGGAGCCCTGTAATGGCAGTGTTAACAATAGACAAGTCGACTGAAGATAAATGCATAGATAAGCTTTTCCAGGTCCTGCTGAGACAGCAGACTGATTAAACGGGGAAAATGTGTAAAAGATGTGACTTCATAAAAAGATTTAATTTAATGGATGAAGTTAAACCAGAGTTGTAACAAATGATCACTTATTTGATAATTATTTGTTTATATTCATGTTTTAGAACTGCATGGTGATATAATACAGGCAGCAGAGAATGAAGAATGCTCCCTGGCTGCAATGAGTGTAAGGACAGAGGGTAAAATCCTTGATAGGAACCTGTACAATTTACAACTTTGTGGACTGCTGCTGTTAAACTGCTAGCTCCTGCAGATTATGTTTACATCCCTATCAACACTATTTCCTGTCCCCTCATTGTTTTTGGCCGCACCACACAGGTAAATTTCAACTGGCAAATTTTAGTCAGACTACAGCTTAATGGGCTGCAGGTGAGCTGCTCTGATTGGCTGAGTGAACAAGCGTGCAGGAGATTCCAGGAAGCTGATTGGTTCCAGCTCGACAGCTACAGATTTAAAGGTCAGCTTTCTCCAGCTCCTGTTGTCTCTCCTCTCTCTCCACTCCCAGCCAGAGTGCTGTAGTCTATATCTTTGTAATATACATCTTTGTAATATACTGTAAATAGAGTCATACAAGTATCTAAAGCAGACCTGGGATCTGTAGCATTTTTGGTTACTCTCTTCTCTACTTTTTTAATCTACAGTACTCATTTTTGTGCATTTCAAAAGATTATCTGAACTCAATATAAGGCGTAAATGGCCTGAGTTAATTAAATCTATAGTATAATAAGTACAAAATTCACCCTTTGCGTTTCTCTGGACAGTATTTGCTCACTGAGCTAAAAAGACAGCAACTTATACGTATACCCTTATAGTTATATTAAGCTAGTTTTATTATTAGATGGGTAAATGTTTATCTTATATGTTTCTTGTGGTATTGTTGTCATCTATAACCTTATATATGCTGTTGTCTTGGCCTTTCGCCCAATGTCAGCTGGGATAGGCTCCAGCCCCCCTGCGACCCTGTACGCAGGATAAGCGGTTGACGACGGATGGATGGATGGGTGGATCCACTTGATTTGGCTCACACCTCACAGTGCACAGGGCCAGAGGAAGTTGCCCCCCCCATCACTTAGAATGGAGGAATGCTTACAGCAAGCAAACGCTGTTTACCCTAATAGTCAGTACATATGGGCAACAGATCACTGTTGTAGGACAGGCAGAAAATGAATGGTCTTGAACAGTATAGGAAGCAGGAGGTGAAATGTTATGCTCTCTTCTGAGTCAGATTGTTGGATGAGAGTGTAAAAACTCACCTCACTGACAGCAGAACATAGAGACTCAAAGTCCTTCTTGTTCTTGGCGTAAAAGCCGATGGTGCAGCTGGGATCCATGCGGTTGAAGGGCATCTTTTTGGGAGAGTTACAGTGGAACGACTAGAGGGCGACAGGAGGAGACATACAGTTCATACAATAAAAGGTCAATAAAGGTTCATGACAGGACATTTTCTGTACAGTCAAAACACTGCTGAGAATGAGAGTCACATGGTCCAAGTCCAATATGTGATATAATAATAGGTGAATAATCTGAGACGATAAAAAGCCAGATGGACTTGAGCAAGAGGGACAGAGACTGTGCAACTAACCTCCAGGGAGAAGTTGACTTGTGACACATCCACCACAGGCTGGCAGTAGTGAGGGTCCAGATACAGCAGCTGCTCGTCTAACAGACAGGAAAGAGAAGTCACAACTAAAACACAGTATGAAAATATAAAAATCACCACCTGTCAGCTTGCCAAAAATTAATGGCTCAGTCATATATGCTGTTCCCGCTGACCTAAGCGGCAGCTGCCACAGTGGAGTGGTTATAATAATAAAAGTCAAACCAAAAACAATCTACCACTGCATTAAAATTCATTAAATTAGTAATGTGTTTTTCTTGCAACCAGGTTTGGTTCCAAAAAACAATTTTCACTTCTTCTATTGTATGTCCTGTTGTGATTTTCAGAAACATTGTTTCAGTAAGGGGAAAATCAAAGATTAGCAAGAAGTATAATTAGGGAAGTGACCGTTGACAGGGTCAAATCCTATCACATGCAGCAGTTACACAGCTTTGAAGAAGGCAGCTTTCCATGAGTCCTATATGAAATATTTCGAGAAGGTGTCTTATTTACATTTTTAAAACAGGCGTGTGTGCACCCCAACAGTAAGCAAACATTTGAAGGAGTGCTGGCAGGACTGTACTGAAGGAACTGTACTAGCAGAATATGTCATTCGCTCAGAAAAAAACCTCAGGGGTGTCCTCATGTACAAAAACAGCAGATACAAGAACTTTAGGGTTATTATGCAAGCAACAATGAAAATAATAATAATAATAATAATAATAATAATAATAATAATAATAAGAGAGGATTGAGATAAGAATCAGCAACTGAATATCATGAAACTTTAAAGTGTATTATTGTGTTTATACCACGGTCACTTGGTAGGCTGTGTTAAAATCACTGTTTTAAGTTTACTCATAGTGAGTTTAACTCTAATGGATAGGAAAGGATAGGCAGCATCACCATCAAGAAAGCTACATAAAGACTTCTGCGATGGGAAATATGCAGGTCTAGAAAAAGTAGTGGAGTGCTTATCAAAGAAGAGAAGAGCAGCGTATTTTAATTTGGCTAAACTCAAGTGGGGGGTCATGCACAGAAACAGTGTAGTTGTGCTAAAAAAAACTGAAAGCAATCTTTAAGAAAGTATATGTGACACATTTGTATCCATTAAAGGTATTGAGAAAGCTTTAATCCACCTGTTCACACACAAGGACATCATTTTAGCCATCATGGTAACTTTTACAAAAAAAACCTCTACATAAACATACATGTGAGGTTGTTGCTCCTTAAGTCAAGCATGAGACAAACAGAAGGGACAAGGTTAAAGGGAGGCAGTAGTAGGAGTGCAACACGTTCAGCACAAGTATACCATTTCCTGATAATACTACAAGTTCCTGTCTAAGGCAGAAAGTGGCAAAAGTGTTGGCTACTCTAGAGTCCTGGCTCTTGCATGTTTTATCCAAAGAACACCAGATCCCTTCTTCTGAATAAGGATATTGTTAATTTATTTTTGTTTTAAAAAAGCAAGAAGAGGCAGGTTCTCACCTTGGAAACCAATGAAGTAAAGTGAATGCTTCGGTTTGCCTCCAATGATTCCAATGCAACAATCAAGCTTTAGGATGTTCTGGAAATGAACATAAATGTTTTCGATACAAGTTAAAAACACAAGTTAGACAACACAAGTCTTTACTCCAGGAAACACAGAGGGATCAATGGATGGGTGGGGTGAATATTCAGACCTTGACACATTCGATGTAGGACGGGTTGAGGGCCTCCCCTCCCAGCCGTACAGGCACCAGTATGATCACAGACTTCCAGGCTTGGCTGGACGGATCTGGGGGAGTCTGGCTTAGTGACAAGTCACATAGATGCACCACATCCTCTTTGTACACTGCAGTCCACAGAAACATGAAAAAAAATATGCACGCTTGAAAATACATGCACGGAAACTTATTTTAGGTGAGATATTTACAAAAGGAGCACATGTTGGTGCAAAGCCACAAAAAATAATGAGGGGGTAATTATCACAGTCAACAAATCTCTAGCCTGTAAATCTCACCTGTACAATCCTGAGCCACATACACAGCCAGGTTGTGGACTGCAGATGTTTTCGCTACCGCTTTCCTAATATATAAAATTGAGTCATAGTCAATGCAAAATGTGTCAACTGTGTAAATAATTTATGAAAACAGAAAAGCCTTGCTTTTAAAACAATGCCCTTTAAAATGCCCTTACCGTAGTATGTGTGCCACTATAGAGGGGCCATACCAGTCACCAGCCTTCTTCCCTGAACTTTTGCCAATTTCCACCAGCTGGTGAACCCCAAAAGGTGCTGGGGGCTGGTCCCCGAACCAGGTGAGAAGCCTGTGGTGGATGGGCTCTGCCTGCCTGTCCCTCGCAGACTCAGGTCTCTTTTTCTGGCTGCATTTTGGTGCCTGATCGCCTGGCAGGGACTTTTCAGGGGTGCTGGATCCCCGTGGTGAGCCAAAGGAGGGGATTGGGACTCCTCCGGCCCGTGCTGGGGAACGTGGTCTGAAGACCTCAAAGTCCACGTCAGTTAGCTGCTGAGCATCTGGCCAAGCCCAATCTACAGAATTCAAAAAGTCTTGCACTTAGCAATCAAGTACAGCCAGGCGGAAGATCTGGGGATTTGTTTAAAATTTTATTTCTTCAGAGTTTATCTTCAAACAACCAGAGAGTAGACATCTACTAATTAGCATGGACACACAATGAAGACATGTTTTAAAAAAAGACTGAGAAAGAAACAGAGCAGATGAGAGAGACAGCACACAAGGAGCCATGAGACAGGAAAAAACTACCTGCAATGAAAAGAAACAGAAATAAAACAGGATAAGTAGGGCATAGCAAATCAGTGAATAAAAAAAGGACAGAGGGAGAAAGATGAACAGCAGAACAAAAAATAGTGAACGACACAGTAAATAAAAATACAAAAATACAAAAAGTGTGAAGATGAACATGGGAATTAGACAAAGAGAAAGGGTGAAAATATGTCAGATCTAGAAGGTGCACTGGATGTAACACAGGATGTAAGACATCTGTCCCATTATCTGCCACGAGACAATTTATTCAAACTGACCTATATATCTTCTGTGGGTGAAAGTAAATCTGTGTGTAACTGAGAGACAAACCTCTGGGCATCATATGGACCAGAAGGCCCTGTGCGAGCAGCATCTGCCCACTGCGCAGCATACAGCCCCAGCCACAGTCTGTGGTCCAGGTGGAGCCCTCCAGCTGAGGGAACTCCCTCCTGTAGGTCAGCCAAATCCTGGACACAAAAGCCAGACGAAACCGCTCCACTTCGTCTGAGAGGAGGAGGAGAACGGGTGGAGGACGAGAGAAAGAAAAAGATTTCTTACCCTGTGCTGACTCTGACAAACAACTGTTTGTGAATGTTGTCTGACATGAGAAAGATCAGTTTACACGTCTGATAAATGACAACGAGGGGGAAAGTTTTTTTTGTGGTCTACTGCTTTGTATTTTCTATTAATCCCAGCAACCTTTCAACGGAAATGGGTTTACACCCTTGTGGTTAACCAGATCACACTTCACTCCAACACCTTGGGTCTGCTCTACTTGAAAGCCCTCTTTCACAGACAGGCACTTTTGATGTGGAAGGGATTAACCTTCAGATTTTTAAAACAAATTTGTGTGAGCTTACCTTCACTGTTAAGAAGATAGGAGTGTCCTAGGACAGTGACTGGCGAAATCTTGTTGAAGGAGGTTTTAGACTTAACAGTCCAACCTACAGAAAGAGAAGCAGGGACAATGGAAATTGTCAAAAAAGTCACTGGAGAGTTTGACATGTTGTTTTGCAACATGCTCACCATAAAATACGAATCTTACAAACCATATTTGACATTGTTCCACGCTGACATTAGTTTGGCTTTCAGTTTGTCCATCTCGTCAGGCTCTCCAGTTGCATCTCTGCTGGGATCTGGTGTCTGTGACGGCCTGAGACCGAAGCTGCCCTGCCGCTCCATGGGCTGCTGCCTCCGGCTCTCCACCAGCTCATCCTGCATCACTCCCCCTACGTACTGTGCTGCGCTGGGGGAAACGGAGTTCATCATGCCTCTGAGACCTCAGAGCTGGACTCTGGTGCTCCTCATTACAACACAGAACTGCAAAGAAAGGGAAGGAAAAGGAGGAACACAGTGAGGGATTAGGTCAGTTACTGACTGCTGACAATCAATTGTTCACGTCCTTCACTCCAGACACTTTTTACGCTCTGCCTGAAACTTGATATTTACTCAGTATACAGTATTATAGGTTTGTATGTTTTTACCTAATGTCTAATATTTCGTTTTCCTCCACATCATCATTTCACCATAGAACATACATTCTGGTTAGATGTTGTTGCTTTGGAGCATCTTTGTACACATTGTCCAATCTCATGCTCTCCAGAAGGCAAACAACTTTAAATTCAAGATGATATAGTGGAAAGAGTGTTTTTTATGAAGTTGTGGAGACAGTGACTTATTAAGTTTTTATTAAACTTAATAAGTCACTTGTAGAGATGCTGGTTTCTTGGCTGTTGGATTTAATGTAAAAATAATGTAATAATCTCCACAATGCTTAACATTTGCAGCTTTTTGTTTGTTTTGTTTGAATAGATTGTTATGAGAATAACTAGGTTGTAATTAGCATGAAAGTTGATTCTTGACATTGGAAATAGCAGTTTGACAAACTAAACTGGCTACCTGAGTTTTGGACTGATGCAATCAGCATTTTTCACTATTTTCTGATATTGTACAGACTAAATCATTCATTGATTTATCGAGAGAATATTCTGCAAATGAATCAATAATGAGAATAACTGCTACTTGCAGCCCTAGTTGAAAGCCCCTGAAAAAGCTAGTAAGTAAACCATAAGTCAAGATTAACTACATTTCCAAGGAGTGGAGTTTCATACGCTTAAAATCACGTGTTTTATTATACTGTAAAGGAAAGCGGTACTATAACCAGTCAACTAAACAAAATGAAGTCTTCACTTCTTGAAAAAAAGTATAAATAAATATAACATTATCAGTGTAAACTTAAGTCATCTGTCTTCAACCACTGGTTTCCCTATGCATGTATCACAAAAGGAAAGTACGTGACATTCCCACCCTGGCCTGAAACTGATTGACTGAGTAGCAGTTTCTACAGGGCACAGTAGCACCGTGTGCAGTTGCTGATTGCACTGATGGGAACATTTCTGTGAAAAAAAAACATCATGTGATTAGCATTTGACAACCGGCACGTCGGGCTTTTCAGCGTCGGTAAAAGTCATCTGATTATAGTGGCTGTCATCATCCATTATTGTTGCTCATGCTGTCAAAACTCCTACTGCATTTACTCAGTGCAGGACACTGGCCTGATCTGTCACGACACTTACTGTGCGTGTGTGACATGTGAATATATGTCGCAGGACCCCAAATAAATCTACAGATTTTATGTACCAACGTTCTAACAATAATTTATCTGTGGCTGGTCCCTCGACGTAAATTCTACATTAGAGATATTTTTCTTCTAATATAACATCCGAGCCTAATAATTTAACCGTACCGTAACCGTAAATTAAACATTCACCAGCTGACAACTAACGTTAACTACAACAACTACTAACGTTACGTACCTGCTGTATAAACCGGAGTTACGCTGGTAGGTACATTGTAGTAGGTTCAATCGTGTCAGCGATTTCCTTTCTCTTCGCCCACAACCACAGTCTTCACAGATTAATTCAGTGTGCTAGCTCTACTAAAGCTAGCTAACTTTAGCATTTTTATACGCTAGCCCCCCGGCGTTAGCCACCTAGCATTCAAGCCGGACTGACCAAAGATCTTAATGACTTTTTAACAACACACAGCTGATGTCAGTACAGCACCCATTCCTCCATTCAACACACGAGCTAACTTGTTCACATTGTTGCGAGGATAATCCAGTACATAGCGGGGTTCACTTCCCAGTCCAGCCACTGCTTTAGCATCTCCCTTTTGACAGTAGAGGACATCTACTTCCTGTTGTCCTTTCCTGACCCAACGTCATTGGTTGAAGTAATGGCTTGGGAAAAGCTGATTGGATAATACTCGAACATCGTCTCTTGCTCTTGAGTTATGTAATCTGTAACCTAGGCTACAAATCATGTGATAGTAAATAGTTAAATTATGTGTAGGTCCTATGTACGAATTTGTATTTCATTTGTACATAGTCGTAAAGTAATATGAGTGACAGGGGCGACATGTGTGAAATTGTTTAAATTAATTTTAAATGATAGGAGTTTATTAGGTGTAAAGGTGTAAATTACCTCAATAAACATTTTCACATGTGCGGTGTTGGGCAAGCTACTTGCTAGAAAATGTAGTGAGCTAAGCTACTAGTTACTCTACATTAAATGGAGCATGAAGCTTCACTGCACGTTTTTCATTCTAGCAAAAGAAGAAAGACTAAAAACAGAGTGTTTGTAATGTATTTCGTCGTGCAACAAACTGAGAACAATTGTTTGTAAATTGTATAAAGTTACTGTAAAGGTCCGTGCATGAAGTATAATTCATATGCAGTTGTTCACGTTGTATGATGAAAAATGCCAGGTTACGGACCTGTAAAATGGTCATATTATTATCATTAATATTGTTTGTTATTTTAATAATTGTTCCTTTGAAAAATTCTACTGTCAAAAAGTAAGACACATTTCAATGTAACATATTTTGTGTTTTGAGTAAGTTGGTTTGTTTTTTCCCTCTTTCTTTAGTTTTATAATGTCATTTCATTACTAATTATATATTTTTTATTGTTTATATGTTAATTTGTGCTCTGGCAACATTGTTTACCTAAAAATTCATGGAAATAGGCCTGAGAGAGAGAGAGAGAGAAATCTCTCACCTCATCTCATGGAAAGAAGTATTTGCCACTACATATCAAAGTTTCCTTCCAACTAGGTGGATGAGATATACAGGTACACATACACACTTGTCTTTCTGTGAATATCATTCAAATATTCTGCAGAAGGAACTCACTGGGACATACACGCAGTGTCTCAGTACATGCAGTTTTTATCCTAATCTCAGTGTCAACACTATCTTACCACTGGAACATGTTGTCTTTAGAAGGTCCTCTGGAGGACATTCAATCTAAATCTATCGTAAAGGCAATCATGCCCTAGTACAGCCAGGTACATGTTGTAAAACAATGCAAGACATAACTCCCTGGACACATCACATACATTTACCCAGTACCCGATGAACCAGAGGCCCTCAGTGAGTAACATTATTTGCATGACTGTGTTTGGAGATGGTAATCATGGAATTCCCATTACATTTACTCCCTTTTAGTATTTTATGCTAATAAAACATAATGAGACTACAAACTTTCATGTAATTTCAATAGTACTAGCAGAAGAGGTGATTATGTAAAAATATAAGAATATAAGAAATAAACAATATAGGAATACACAATGAAGGTATTTGTAATCAAACAATGTGGATTATCCTATTCAACAATTCAAAATAAATCAAAATAAACTCAGACATGTACACAGTGCGATGGAGCATAGTGCAAAGGATGTTGGAATAAATAAGTATTATGTGCGGGTATTATGTACTTGAGGTAGGTGGATTTGGTATACAGTATATACAGTATACAATATGACAATATAAACAGTATGAACAGCTGATGAATAATGAATAAATGAGTGGTAACCAGTAAACAGGTGGCTGAAGAAGGCAGAGTTACTGGGTTATTGCACAGAAATTGTTCCTGACACTGTGAGTCAGAAGTCAGCTGTTCATCAGAGTGATGGCTTGTGGGAAGAAACTGTTCTTGAGTCTGTTGGTTTTGGCGTACAGTGCTCTGTAGTGCCTACCAGAGGGGAGAAGTTGGAACAGGTTGTGTCCAGGGTGAGATGGATCTGCAGTGATGTTTCCTGCCCGTTTCCTGACTCTGGAAAGGTATAATTCCTGATGGGGGGCAGAGTGGGGGGGGGCTCCACGGTCATCTCCACAGTTTTGAGCATGTTAAGCTCCTGGTTGTTCTGACCGCACCAGAGAGCCAGCTGATCAACCTCCCATCTTTAGGCCGACTCATCACTGTCCCGGATAAGGCCGGTGACTGTTGTGCTGTCAGCGAACTCCCGGACTTTGAGTCCTGAAGTGCAGTCGTTAGTGTAGAAGGTGAAGAGCAGTGGGGAGAGCACGCACCCCTGGGCGGCGCCAGTGCTAATAGCCCGGGTGGTGGATGTGATGTTTCCCAGCCTCACCTGCTGACTCCTGTCAGACAGGAAATGTGTGATCCACTGACAGGTGGAGGCTGGCACAGTGAGCTGGGTGAGTTTGGTGCTGAGGATGTCCAGGATGATGTTGTTGAACACCGAGCTGAAGTCCACGAACAGGATCCTTGCATATGTCCCTGGAGAGTCGAGGTGTTGCAGGATGTAATACAGTCCCAAGCTGACTGCATCATCCACTGACCTGCTAGCCCTGTAGGCAAACTGTTGAGGAACCAGCAAGGGGCCTGTAATGTCCTTCAGGTGGGCCAACACCAGTCTTTCAAAGGACTTCATGACTACAGATGTCAGGGCGACAGGCCTGTAGTCATTTAGTCCAGACATGGAGGGTTTTTTGGGGACTGGTATGATTGTGGAACATTTGAAGCAGGAGGGAACTTCACACAGCTCCAGCGATCTGTTGAAGATCAGTGTGAAGATGGGGGCCAGCTGGTCACCGCAGATTTTCAGGCAGGATGGTGACACACCGTCTGAGCCAGGAGCCTTCCTGATCTTCTGCCTCTGGAAGAGCTGGCACACATTCTCTTCACAGATCAGAGTGCAGGTGAGGGGTTGGTGAGGGGGGGTGAGAGCTTGGGAGCCGGGGAAGGTGACTGAAGATTTTAGAGCTAGCGTACCAGCAGTATTGGAGGATGGTCTCCTGTAGTTAATAAGTGTCCACAGGCCTCTCCACACTGACGCAGGGTCAGCCTCCTCTTTGGTCTGATGAAGCTGCCTGAGTTTCGCTGAGAACCTGGGTTTTTGCTTCTTGTATGTGCGGAAGTCTTTAGTCGGCACACAAATGTCCTCACAAAAACTGATGTAGGATGCCACAGTGTCAGTTAGTTCGTCCAGGTCAGTGGCTGCGGCCTCAAAAACACTCCAGTCAGTGCAGTCAAAGCAAGCCTATAACTCCAGTTTTGACTTGTTGGTCCATCATTTCACCGTCTTTACAACAGGTTTAGCTGTCACATGAACCAGACAGTGATCAGAGAGTCCCAGTGCTGCATCCTTCAAATGTAAGTGGAAAATGTAGCTACCTCCTACCGCGCTTCAGCTACTGAAAATTATTTGATTCAGAAAACAGCGACGCTACCACCCCAGTACTGAGAAATGCAGTTAAACTAGTAACAGCGCTACTTGTAGAGATGCTACTGCCCAACACTGCACATGTGGCATGTTGACTTGTTTTAGCAGGAAAACACAGAAAATTAGTCATTATTGCTCCCCTGAGTGGTCTCACTAAGAGCGAAGCCACTTATTCACAATTTTGAATCTTTTTTAATTATTTTTTTGTTATGTAGGCTACCCCCTAAGAAAGTGAAACAAATAAAATAAAAATTGACTTATGCATGTTTCAAAATGCAAGTTAAACTTTACAGTTAAACTCCACACATGAGACACAATAACTGTTACGCTATGTAAATTGTGAAACCAAGAGCAAAAGCTTGTTCATTTTTTAGACTTGACTGACACATTGATGATGATGATGATGATGATCAGTTTTTATTTTCTTCTCTGTTACAAATCTGTCCATTTTGTATTTATTAATAACATTAATGATGGCTTCATGACAGTAATTTTTGTCTTTGACAAGTCTAAATGCTGTAAAATGTTTTTACCATCTTGCCTGCTCCCAGGTTAGAAAGTAATCCTCAAAGTGAACAAGAATGTACAATATCAGGCTCCTGGAACAGATTAACCTACAGCCAAAATCTATGTCATTAATTATAGCTGCTGTGATATTGTTTTCCTGTGAAAATGGTCAATTAATTTATGATTACCTGCAACGGTGACAAAAAACTGTTTTGTTTTGTTTTTATTGTGTTATTATTATACGAGTTATTATTATACGAGGGTCACTGCAGAATGTTTATTATACAGACTGCAGTCAAAAAAGAGAGAGAGGTGGTAAGTTTTGGAACAAATCTTAGAATTTTATTCCACATACTGCACTTCAGGTGTCTGTATTTGAATCACATCTATCACAAACAAAAAAATGCCCCAGGGTACAAATAAATACACTTTTCAGTGAACAGAGATATGTGGAATGTTTTTATACATGGACTTTTGTGTTCATTTGTAGAATCCATATTTTTATACAGTATATATATATATATTTTTTTTTTTTCTTTTTCGTCAATGTAAGTTACAAACAATACCAGCAAATGAAGATTTTTCTTTCAAATAAAGTGCATTTCTACTACTCTCTCTGTCAATCACAAAAAGAAAAGTTCTCAAACATGTAACACTAGTTATAGACACCACTGATTGGGGAAAGGCCTGAAAGTGGACATAATAGCTGTAGAAGATTACATTACAGTCAGTTTTCTTTACCAGGTGATCAAAACTCAGCTGATGTATTACATCAAGATATAAAAGAACTGCTTCCTATCAGTAGAATATATAAGACAGTATATTTAAAAATGTGAATCCCTATTCCAGAAGATATAATTAACAGTCACGTGAAGAACACAACAACAGAAGAGGAACAAATTCATTCATTTGATAATTACTGCAAATATTTTGTCATTAGAAACATGAATGCATATTCAGTAACCCTATGGCTAATAATGTCCATTCTGCAGTATTTTGGTGGTCTTGGCTTCATTACAGAAACTGTCACTCTTAGGGTTATTAATGAACATTTTATGGACACATGTTTAGCAGTGAATATTTTAAACCACTGGAGGGCAGTAGAGTACTATGCCAAATAAAAAAAACCTACAGGTTGATGCATGAACTGCATGGAACAATAAAATCATTGGTACAGCCTCAAACATTGCTAGAGCCGTGAATGGATTGCTAACAGAACCCGTTCCAAAAGCTTAAATAGAGAAAAAAGAAATCAATTATAATTGCATTAAACATGCATTAAGAAATGGTTTTTTTTATATATCAATGACTTGTTATGTAAGATGGTCTCTGCCAATATCACAAAATCAACTTCCCACTTTGTAGCTCTTAATAGTTTTTAGCCACTTCCAGCCATTGTTATCATTGTTTATCAATCTAGGGGGGGGGGGGACAATGCTGCCAGCTGATGTACAACAATGAACAACCGCTCCCAGCACAAGTGTACACTTAGTACCTCACGCAAAACAGCTGACAGCAAAAGTTGGAGAGCAAACTTGAACATTTCACTGTTGTTTGACACTAAAGTTTGGACATTTCAGTCTTTCAGCTTCTACCTTGGCGTGAAGTTGCTGTTTTTGGCTGAATCAGTTTATACCTGTAGAGCTTAGAAGAATCAAATCACTGTCAGAAAGTGACATTTAACAAAGCTGGATTAAATTATTAAAACCCTACTTTCTGACCAAGACCTAAAACCAACAAGTAGCAGTATAGTGACAGCATTCCTCACACACACAGCTGTAAATGTTTTGCATAAGAGTATGTACACAGGATAGTTACTTTGAGTGAACTACTAAGGAGATGAATAAGACCAGCAGGAGAAGAGACTTGTTTTTTCTTCTCTTTTCCCAACATTATAAAATCCTTCTCAGCACTCTTGCCGAGATGACTGTTTCAAACACCTTTATCAGTACATTACACAGCATCTTGACTACCTAGCTTGCAGTACCTAACAACACAGTCATTCTGATTATACTGTAGATGACCTTGTTTTTACAGTAGCAGGTTCATTGTGATATACTGTACCATGCCCACATCCACAAACCCTACCTTAGCTAAAGAGCCCTTTAACAAATTACAGTATGCTACGTCCATGACTGCTTGCTTTTCCTGTTTAGGCTCAAAACAACACATGGATTTCACTGTATATGTGCTTATTATTATGTTTACATACTATATCCACATAAGGAATCATTACTGTGCCTGTGTGATCTGTCAATAAAGTAGCAGAGCATTCAGCAAAGCCTGTAACAGTTACTGGATCCTAATTGCTGTCTGTTTATTTCCAGTTTGGTTTCTGTCATGACCCTTGCTGAGTCAACCATGCAAAGTGTAATAACCCCTTGAAAAGACAAACACGCGCATACACACACCCCCACACCCACACACACACTCTTCTTAACTCACTCACTCGCAAACACACTTGTGTCCCAATTCATGTGCCACAGGGGTATGGAATTAAATGCATGAAAATCAGCTGCTGACACTGCTGCCTCCTGTGGCAACGTGAGTGTTTGCGTGTGTGTGTGTGTGTGTGTGTAAGCTGCAGTCAGGATGGGGGGAAGGGGGGGGCGCTGTTGTAGCCCTCCTGCGAAGGGGAGATAAGCGCTGCGCCTGAGCTCTGTCAACCCCGCTTTTCTCTGCAGCGGGACACAGCCTTCAAGAATCACCAGAAATAGACCCACGGTGGCTTCACACACACACACACACACACACACACACACACACACACACACACAAAATTCCCTGTGACAAACAGAGCTTGATGTGACATCCACTGACAGAGTGCCTGCTTTGGCTTTGTCTGACTGTGCACAACAACTCAGTAAACTGCTGGACGAAGAAGAAATGAGCGTAATCATCTTGTTGCTTGTTTACCCACTGTTGCCAAACTGAGGCGGCGTGTCATTCCCGTTGTTTGATTCAAATATTACAATTTGACTGTGCCTCAGTTAATCCACCTATTTCTTTGTCTTGGTTGATAAGCAGTGAAAGAAGGAAGGGCTGGTTGAAAGACAAGATAGAGTGACGGGATTTGGTATTCACAGTTTTCAGCATGTTTTGATCGGTAAAGCACTTTTTGACCTTCTTGTACCTATAATACATGTACAGTACATACCATATGACATGCGTTCACATAGACCCACACACATATACATCTGATAAAGTGTTCCACATTACATTGAGTCTTCTTATTAAATACTTTATAATAGAAAATCAACACATAATGCACCTTTACGGTAGATTATTTTACTCCTGGTTTTTAAGTTAGAATCAGTCAATGATTGGAATCAATAAATAACATTTTATATACTCTGAAACTGGAATGTACATTGTTTTTAAGTGCTTGACTCCTGTTGCATTGTTCTTCCAAAAAAAGGCATCATTTTTCTATTTTTTTTTTACTAAAGTCCCATTTAGGGGACCCATGGGGTCACATTTTCGGTGGGCTGCTACCTGTTGCAGCTTCTCTAGCGGTGAACCAGCGGGACTTTGGGTCACCACTGCAGCCCCAACAACCACTCGACCTCCAGCAGTAGTGTCAGACTTTCCTGCTGTGCCTCCCTGCTTCTCCTCTGTTGCCTTAGTCTGCTGTTCTTTGCTCTTGGCCCCCTCCTGGGAGCCAAGCTTGATTGGCCCGAGGACATTTTTGGCCACGGTGGTCAGCTGGCTGACGAAGCTCGTCTTTTCGCCGGGGGAGACAGGCCGCGACTTACAGAGGGAAGGACCGCAGAGGGAGGGCGTGACTGCAGTCGGGGAGGGAGAGGGGGAAGGCGAATGCTCCTCCACCACCTCCAAGCGACATTTGTCCTCCCAGTCAAGCGTCCCCCGGTAGCAGTTGACAGGCCCGAGTCCCTGCCTCACCTTGCCCAGGGAGAGCGGCTGTCCATGTGGGGGGACGACAGGAGTGAGAATGCGAGCTGGGAGTTTGGGGCTTTTGGAGCCAAGGTCTGGAGTCCTCAAGTCACTGCTGTCCGTGCCGGCCTTTCTCAGGTTGTCCCCCATACCTGATGGCTTAAAGGTTTTGTTCATGCTCAGAGGACCAGCTATCACTGTTGCACTGTTGATGCCGATGGATTTCTCTGGAGTAGAAGCAGAGCTCTTGGTGAAGGCAGCTCCAGGTAAACCAGGTCTACTCTTGTTATTTCCTTCCTGCTTTGGTTCAGTTCGGCCCCTAAGCTGCTCCTGGGGTTCTTTACTATTAGATAACACAATTTTGGCTGCTTTGGGGTCTTGCTGTTTTGGAGTTAAGTCTGCTGGACTCTTTTCAGGCCCCTTCTGACCGCCTAGACTTCCTGTTGTTTTGGTAGGTGTGCTAGGAGTTGTAGCTTTAGTGGTTTCTGCACTTAATCTGGAGCTTGTGCCCGACTGCAAATTTAAGGGCAGCTCACTTGTATGAGGTCTTCTTGTTAAGGATGACTGGGATATTGTTGCTCCAACCCGACTCAATCTCTCCAGACCTATCCCTGTATCAGTCTCCCTCTCTTTCTCCCTCTCCCTTCCTCTCTCCCTCTCTTCCCTCTCCCTCCCTGCCAGCAGTGTTTCCCTGCTAAGCGGGGACTCCTGTCTCCCTAGTCTCCTCACAGGCTTCAGGACACCTGTCTCTGGGGAAGTAGAGGATGAGGGCAGGGGTGGAGGATTAGGGGGCAGATTTTCCCCTTCGGTCTCCAGCAGGCTCTGAAGCCCGAGCTCGCAGAGGAAGGCATCCTTACGGTACTCAGAGTGCTGCACCTCCAGGCTGTGCTTCCTCAGCGGACCCCCCAGCCCTCCTGTAGAACTGGACTGGGTTAGAGGTGAGCCCAGCTTCTCTGCCGACTGCACCCGTTTCAGAAGAGGTGATCGAGGGGGTTCAGCACTCTTGGGCCTGGGACGGACCACCGGTGGCGAGGAGTGGAGCTTGGCAGGGAAGGACTGCGTGGTGTTGGAGCTCCCCACAGTGTGGCCAGGCAAGGGTGGAGGTGAAGACTGGGTGGGAGAGGGTGTGTGGGCCAGCGGGGACAGGGGGATGTTACCAGCAGACTTACAACGGGCAGAACGATACTGACGGTGGAGTTTAGGAGAGAGGCCGTGCAGGGAGCTGGGCCTCATGTGCTGAGAGGGAGCGGGAGAGTTTGGAGTGCTGGAGGCTGGAGAGCTGCTCTGGGAGGAAGCACCTACAGGAAAACACACAGCAGAAAAGATCCATTAAGATATACAGACTCCCTGAGGAAAAGGCACACTTTTGTTTTAAAAGGGAATTTTGGCTTTAAGGACTTGTCAATTTGGATAACACCCAAATCTATTTTCTAAAAATATGTCATGTTATTAACAGGAAAATAATCCTCATGTGAACTGATCTGTACTGATATGTGTGGTATTTATTGCCAAGGTCCTACCCAGGTATGAGGGCTCAGGGGTGGAGCGGTAGCCCTGAGTCGGGGACCGGGCAGACAAGCTGTGAGTTGGGGAGCCAGGAAGACTCTCACTGGAGGACAGGGAGCGATTCAAAGAGGACAGGCTGCGGCTGGTGTGCAGCAGATTGGACTGCTTTGTGATCTTACGGAACAAGGAGTTACGCTTTTTACTGCAGGCAAAGAAAACACAGGATGAGGAAGCAAGACTTGAAATGGGATTAACAAAATTGGGTATATATACATTCATTTGTTAACAAATTTGACTATAAAAAAGGACTGCACCAGTGGTTCTTGCCATGTTTACCAAGATATACCAAGAGTTTTGTTAATTAATGTTTTGTCAAGTAACAATGAGAATCAACTTGAGGAGATACTTTATTTTGTTTTGTCAAAATGTTGAAACCTTGTTGTTGAATTCAAGGATGCTGAAATATCTGAAATTTCAGGCTCAACAACCAAAAATGTGCCCCTAAGCAAGGCCTGACCCCCTAACTGCTCCCCACTCGCTGCACAATGGCTGCCCACTGCTCCTAATTTGGATGGGTTAAATGCAGAGAACAACACATTTCATGAAAAAGTTCATAAGACATCATCAAAGACATCATCAAAGACAAGTAACATTGTTATTGTAGAGTTGCAGGTGCGTCGGCTCCTACCTGTCCTGGCCGTCCTTGCCCATGGTCCTCTTGTTTCTTCTGGCCATCTTACACTTGTAGCTGGCCTTGCGGGCAGGACCCACTTTAATAGAGGTGTTCTCAAAAGGCGTGGTTGTCACCTTCACTTTATTTCCACTCTGTACAGAAATAAAATAATTTGTACACCTATGCTTATAATTATTCACTGTCAAGCTTATTTACCAACAGAAAAATGACAACAAAAAACTTTATTTACAGAATTAATTAGCAAACTTGATGCGTATTTTGAATACTTAAAGAGACACTAAGCTTAGCA
This sequence comes from Lepomis macrochirus, assembly GCA_024633595.2. Taxonomy (NCBI): domain Eukaryota; kingdom Metazoa; phylum Chordata; class Actinopteri; order Centrarchiformes; family Centrarchidae; genus Lepomis; species Lepomis macrochirus. Next base: position 17,533,260 of record JALXJV020000003.1, read on the forward strand.
CTACATGGAGCTGCAAGCACTGTGTCTAAGCACAACTGACAACTTATAAATGGAAAGCTAAGTGGCCTTTCACTGAAAGAAATGGAAGAATTACACAGAAATATTTACATTATAAATATACTGTACAATTCAGAATGAATGAGCTTACTACTGCCTACCTTGAGGATGAGCTCTACCACTTCAGTGTGGACCAGACCATGGACAGGCTCCCCGTTGACGTGGGTGATGAGGTCACCAGCACACAGTCCAGCTTCCTGGGCTGGTCCGCCATCCTCCACATGCTGTCAATTCACACAAAACATTCAAGTTCGTAACAGGGAAAAATCCATTACATGTACACATTCAGAGTACAGTATTTAAATCTTAGACAGTATTTATTTACTTCCCCTTTAGTTTGGCTACAAATAATACTAGTATATTTGTTATTATCGAGCAAATGTATTGGGAAGATAGATAATATATTTAACTGTTGAAAGGTGTACCCGAAAACTCCTCAGTAGTTTTACATATTGCTGAGATCCCGTCGCTTCTTGCACTTATTTTGAATTCACTGATCAGTGAATTAAAAACTTTAAAATACACACTCTATTTATGTGTGAACTTCTGCTCCAGTGCAAAACATCTCAACTAAGTTTCTTACCCAAACAATGTGATGCACGCTGTAGATATCACTGTCTCCAATGTAGACCCTGATGGCCCTGAGAGTAAAGCCGTACTTTTTTCCAGAGCGATGGATGGTGATGGGAGAGCGCAGAACGCTGACTGCTGGACAGAAGTCTCTGCTGGGTGAAGAGTCACGGGACGACGGGTTGGAGGAGAAGGAGTGGGGAGACATGGGACTGGCCAGTGGAGAGAAGCCGCCATGCTGCTCCACTGGAAGCAAGTTGAGCGAAAGAGATGACATACTGTATTAGAGCACCACAAACTAATATTTCCAAAAGGGATTTCATTCATTCCTTGTGCCTCTCACCTGATGGTATGATGACAGACAGGGCCGTGGCAGAGGCTGACTTGATGACCTTGTTTCCCCGGTCTGGAGTTGCGTTTCTCTCCATCACCAGACAAATGCTGATGACGAGCCCTGCGTAGGACCAGGTCATTAGTGGCTCGAGCCCCCAGAGGGTCGTACAGAGGAGTCATCACGTCACGACCGGCTGCTGCAGGACCTGGGGATAATGTCGTGATAGCCGCGGTAACCTCCGGTGTCTCTCCATGTCTAGGTGATTTGTCTGTATGGATGTAGAGTCAGGTGAAAATTATAGTTATTCCAGTTTAAGTAGCATTTAGAGGTGAAAATAGCAATGTTAGGAATTGTCCAGCTGCCCACTCACTCAGCAGTAGCCGTCTAATAAGGTACTATAGGTTGCTTTTTCACCTCCTCCACCTTGCTTTCTTTCTTAATCACCCTCTTTATTGTCTTCTTGCTGTTTCCTCTGCTTCTCCCTCTCTACCCTTATAACCTTTCACCTTCTCAGAGACTTCCCCTGCTTACACACCTGCTCCGTTGATCTCCTTCAGACTGTTCCTCTGCTCCAGGAGGCTGGGTGAGGGGACACTGGTCCCATCCAGTGAGGTTCCGCGGACCTTCATGGGCACCTGGCGGGACAGGAAGTCTGGCTCAGCGTCTAGGGGTGAGGCAAAACGATGTGTATCCATCAGTGCTGAGAAGCGTCGGCGGGCACCAAGGGGAGGGCTTGCATCTCCGTCCATGTAGAGGGACTCTGAACAAGACAGTCGCTTCCTGCAAGAGAGTGACAAAGACATAAGACACACAAGATAATGAAAACTGTATTTTCCTTAAGAATCCATTATTCAACAAGACTAAGACTCAAACCATGCTAGTGGCTCAGTGAGGCTGTCTGGGGCTGCTTTGAGTTACATGGTAATTGTCATGCTCACAAGACAATTCACACTTTTGAAACTCATAGTGGCACTGGAAGAAGTCAGGGGAACACCAAAGTAAGCAAGAACGACCATCCATCTTGTATTTGTTGAGGTATTTCAATTAAGAGCAAAGTGGTGGGCCAACCGATCGATATTGTCATCAGTAGAGTCACACGGCTAGCATGGCTAGCATGGAAATACAGTCTGATGAAGTGAGGGAAGTGATTTTTTTAACATTATGTCAACAGTAGAGTTTTTGACCTCTTGTAGCACTATCACTGCTTTTCTCTGAGTGGACGTGCAAGTGAGTTATGCAATACACATTCCTGCAAATGGTATTACACTGTTTCACTGATAAACAGGTGGCTGTAATGCACCAATATGTGCACCTATTTCAGGGTAGCAGAAGTCTGCTTGCTAGTAAACGTGGATGTAAACAATGGAAGATTCAAAAAATCACCTTTGCAAATGCTTCATGAGGAAGGAAACGCATTTAACACATTTGTTAAAACTCAACCTTACACACAATGCGTGTTGGTCGAGTAACATTGAATATAAACATAACTTTTGTTTCCTTACAAGAACCTCCACAGTGCACCTTTAATTAAAGAAATGAATGGATGTAATAAGCTGTTGCTGAAAAGTAATCATAGCTGGCGAGATAATAATTCATACTTGATGTGGACGAGGGAAAATCCAATATGTAAGGTAATAGATGAGCCACCTTCACCTTATCAAATTTTCTAACTATTATGAATGTAGAATGTATGAATGATTTTATTTTACATTTGAATGTAGAGGGATTACAATCCAGACCTACACTTCCTAAAGATTGAGGTGAAACGGAGTTATGAGAAGAAATAGAAATCTGTTTCTGCTCTGTGCTCCCAATCAGCAGTGTGTCAGTTATTAATATGTAGTCTGGACCCAGCAGGTTGCAGTCTTTGTAAGCTGCTTCAAAGCATGACAAACAGAGCAATAGAGCAGAACTATGTTTATTGAATCTAGAGCCCAGGATGAGAGTAATCTTTTCATTTAGGTGGGCTAAAAATTACATGCCTTTGTGCAAAGGTAATGAGAGGTGTCTTTCATTTTCAGTCCAATATGAATAATCACTATCAGAATCAGACAGATGTTGACTATAACGAAAGACGAGCAAAGAAGTCGGTCTGTTAATAACTGTAAGTAAATTTAACTTTACTATCGAGGGTACAAATAGCATCAAACCACCTGTATTCAATATTACTAATATTACCAGTAACCATCCTTTTGTGTATCTTATTCAAAAATGACGCATTGGATTTGAGTGAAACAAGCAGCTACATTTGCATTATTTATTAAAAATTGTGAAAAAAACTGACACATCAGAGACATTTTGGGGTTCCGTGAGACATGTGAATCAGCCATCCAATTCCACTTTTTTCCAGACCTTGTAGAGGTGGGATCTGTTGTCTGCTGCTGACTCAAAGTGAGTGTGAACTCTCACACAAAGTTCTTTTTATACAGAAAGTGTCAAAATTGGTGTAATCGAGATAGAAGGCAATTATTCAGGCACACTAGGGTAACACCCCACCTCACTTGCAAACAAAAATCTGGAACATGCCTCTTCAATAATGCTCACTACTCACATCTCAGGGGACCCAGTCCTCCAGCTCTTGTCTCTCATGCTGAAGCTGCCAAGGCTCTCTCTCTTGGTCACTTTGTCTTCGCGCGGACCTTTGTGCTCCCGGCGGGACACAGAGGTTGAGGCTTTCTGCTCCAGCTGAGACAGATGCTCCATGCTGCTGTATACCTGCAGGAGGATACAGTCAGGTCAATAATCATTTGGTCTGTTAGCAGTTGTTAACTGCTCTGGTGAGTGGGGGTTAATGGTACTGTGTATATTTGTTTTCTGTAATAAATTACAACTATCGTATTTATTTCAAATATCAGATGTGTCAGATCAGACCTGATTTGCTTAAAAATGACTCAAGTGATTCACCGTCAAAATACTGGCTGATTAGTTTTCTATCACTGACTGACTATTCAACTAATTGCAGGTCTACATTAATACACTGCAACAAATCAATACATGAGTGTGTTCACTATAGACCCTATTATGTGTGTGTATTCAGCAGAGGTCTTTGCCAAAGTTAGTCATGGAGTTCCTCAAGGGTCTTAGCTAGAATCAATCCTGTTCACTTTATGCTTCCTTTAGGCAACATTATCAGGAAACACTCCATAAAGTGCCACTGTTATGCAGATGATACTCAATTATATCTATCAATCAAGCCAGATGAAACTAATCAGTTAGCTAAACTTCAAATGTGCATACAGGATGTTCAAACCTGGATGACCTGTATTTTTCTAATGTTAAACATTATAACAACACAACTCAGATGAAACTGAAGTTATTGTACTGGGGCCCAAGCACCTCTGTGACATATTACCTAAAGATATAATTTCTCTGGATAGCATTGCCCTGGCCTCCAGCTGTGAGGAATCTCTGAGTTATCTTTGATCAGGACATGTCCTTTAACTCTCACATTAAGCAAATTTCAAGGACCGCCTTTTTTCACCTACATAATATGGGAAAAATCAGGAATATCCTGTCTCAAAATGATATAGAAAAATCCAGAATAGAATTTAAAATCCTTCTTCTCACCTACAAAGCTCTTAATGGTCAGGCACCATCTTATTTAAGAGCTCATAGTACCTTACTATCCCACCAGAGCACTGCGCTCCCAGAATGCAGGGTTACTTGTGGTTCCCAGAGTCTCCAAAAGTAGAATGGGAGACAGAGCATTCAGCCATCAAGCTCCTCTCCTGTGGAACCAGGTTCCAGTTTGGGTTCAGGAGGCAGACACCATCTCCACATTTAAGAGTGGGCATAAGACTTTCCTGTTTGATGAAGCTTATAGTTAGGGCTGGCTCAGGTAAGTCTTGAACCATACCTTAGTTTTGCTGCTATAGGCAGCGGGACTTCCCATGATGCACTGAGCTCCTCTCTCCTCCTCTTTCTCTCCCTCTGTATGCAAACTCTTCCCATTAATGCATGTTACTAACTTGACTTCTTCTTGACTTGTGCTTGCTTGTATTCCTAATCAACACCCTCTGCTACAATAATTGCTACTATTCCTATTGGTATTATTATTATTATTATCGTTAAAATTACAGGTATTATCATTAACATTACTATAAATATCTGTGCCAGTATTCATTCAGTTTGTGCCAACATTACCTTTACTGTCTGTATCTCTGTGTGTATCTCCCTTTCTCCCTCTTTATAGCTATCTCCCTCTCTCTTGCCTTTTCTCTCTCTCTCTCTCCCACACCCCCAACCGGTTGAGGCAGATGGCCGCCCATCCTGAGCCATGGTTCTGCTTGAGGTTTCTGCCTCTTAAAAGGAAGTTTTTCCTCGTCTCTGTTTCCTTGTTCTTGCTCTTGGTGGAAATTGTAAATAACATCACAGAGTACGGTCTAGACCTGCTCTTTTATGAAAAGCGCTATGAGATAACTGTTGTTGTGATTTGGCGCTATATAAATAAAATTGAATTGAATTTGCATGAACAAGGCCACTCAACAGCCCTGTGTTGAGTGGCAACTGTAACTTCAAATACTTCAAATCTCAAAATTAACCTCAATGAGGCACTTTGGATTATCTGAAGAGCTCCTTCAGGGCTTCACAACCCAAACATGAGAGGGATGGACCAGGTGAAAGAGAGAGGGAAGAGAGAGCAGATCAGAAATAGAGGATGAAAATGGGAGAGCCGAGAGAGGAAATAAAAGACAGTATGAGGTGAGAAAATCCCACCTGAGAGGAAAAGTGTGACAGAATGAACACGCTGGCTCACTGAGAGAGAGACTCATGGATCGGAATAAAAAGAGACATGGCCATCGAAGGAGTGGATGTGTCAAATAAATAAGGATGATGCCCTCATAATAACTGGCCAGGGACAGATGAAAATTAGCCGGTTGGCTAACTCTGGCTCAGTTAGTTATTTTGCTGTTAATTAATTAATTAATGAGCACTGTCCCTGTCATATAAACAAATATGAAATGAAAAAAATGAAAAATGAAAGATTGTCTTGGTCATTAAACATAAATCTGTAGAAACGTAAAGCAAAAAGCATTAAAGGCCCATATCTGAGTGGTTTAAAATAAAAACAAGAAGAGGAATAAGAAGGAATGGTGTAACAGTTACAACTGCCCAGTAAGACTTCCTGAACTCCAGGAAAGAGACCTCAGTCCAGCCTACAAGTCCTGCTTTCTGTACTGTCCTTATTGTATCTAAGACTCTTTTTTCCTTCCTCATCAAAGCCTGTCAAATAATCTCCAAGCGCCAAGAGATAAAAAAATAACAGGTTGACACAATGAAATAAATAAATAAATAAAACAGAGCAAAATGACAGAGGGAGAGGGAAGAGAGGGGATGAAAGAGGAGAGGGCAATAGACAGACAAAGTCAGACCTTGCTGAAGCGAGGAGAACAGGAAGAGAACTGTTTGATCTCTACAGGCTCATCGTCATTGGTGTCATCCTCGTCATACGTATTGATGTGATGATAACGATCCGAGCGGGCTGACAGGGGAGACACAGAAGAGATGAAATATATGAGCTGTCATAAAATGTGCATTTCTTACTGGGACGGCATTAGAATAGTATTGTATAACCCATAAGGCTAAATTTGACGCAACTGCTGTACTTTCCAAACAGAGGAAGCCGGGGGAAACATACTATCAAAGTAGCTGGTGTCCTCCTCTGACTCCAGGTGAGGAATGAACTCGGCCTTTTGTCTCAGCAAACTGTTCCAGTCCAGCTCTGTGAAGAATGAGTGCTGCTTCACCTCAAACGCTCCACCTGGTGGCAGGGACACAAACAGCACAGCAAACACGATAATTAACGGCGCTTCAACGATAGTTTTATGTTTACGGTGGATCACATAATGACAAGTATAAAAGGTGTCTCTCATAGTGAGCAACCCACAGAGAATCATCACCCCACTCTGCAGTTTTGCCCATCAAGTGGCAACAAATCCAACAAATCCAAATAAATACTAATGTTGCTCTGTGTCTGCTCGATTTGTAAACTGTCACCTCTTTGCTAACACTTTTTTTATGGCAATGTTGTGTTTGTGGTGTTTATGGTTTATGGTGTGACTTAATCAACAGTCTTTTAATATACTATATGCAAGCCTGAATGGTTATTTGAAAAAGTTAATGGACCTATGCATTCCTAATACAGACTCAAAATGGGTGCAGATCAGAGCTCTGATATCAAGTCAATGCCAACGTTATTACCTGTACCCAACCTCACAAGAGGGTTGGTCTGCAACAGGGCAGAGATGAGGTCCTGGGAATCCGCAGGCAAGGCGTCATCACCTTCAGGCCAAACTATATCGTCTAATAGATGACAAAGAGAGCCAAAAGGTCAGCGTAACGAGGAAGAACGAAATTGCTTCCTTTTGAACTAGTTTTCAAGATGACAAATCATAGGCTAGTCCAAACTACTGCAAAATTGCCTGTAAAAGCTGCGTGTCACCAGGGGAAAAAAGACATTTTAAACATAGAAGAAAACTAGAGCAGTATTCAAAATTTAACTTAAAAACTCTACACACAATGTATTTTCTGAACTATGTGGTAGTCTTAAAATAGTCTAGCACACTTATTATGTACCACTTACTAAAAAGAAAGACACTAACCCAGAAACCCAGTTGAATGAAAACATACAGTACAGCTTTTGTAGTTTGCTTTTGATTGCTAAAAATGTGAAAGCAGAAAGAGATGAACACTATTTTCTTACCTGTGATGACTTGTCCAAACAGCTGCTCCGGAGTATCTCCAAAGAAAGGCACACAGCCCACCAGGAACTCATAGAGGATGATGCCCATGGCCCACCAGTCCACTGGCTTTCCATAACCCTGACGGAGAATCACCTCAGGAGCGATGTACTCTGGAGTGCCACATACCTGAGTGATGGAGAGAGGGTGGAGGCGAGGGAAGACAGGCAAAGAAAAGAGAGGAATGGCGCGAAATACGGGTAGGAGATGCTTGACAAACTGAAGTTCCTGGCATAGCCACATAAAACTTTAATGAATTCCAACTTGACCAAGTCGCAGTGCATTCATCATTCATCCTCATCATCACCATCATCCTCAAAATAATCTTTAATTATTCATAAAGCATACAAAATACTCTGTATAACCTTTATATAATAATTTGTTTCTGATCTCTCTTCATACATAATTCTGCACTCTGAAGGTCAAACATCCAAAGGACATAAAAAAAGAAAAACATTCCCATCTCTATCTAGCCACTCAGACAGATCAGGTTTTATCTGAGATCACTGTCTCTGAGAATTCAGAGCCAAAGGCGGTACAAACTGTTCACAGAAAGGTCTGTGGACTTTTCCGGTAACTGGGAACTTGTTTCTGGAAGGAGACGCTACTGTTGAGCTTTTCAAATGTAAATTTTCAATGCTGTAACATTGGCATATAAAACTGAAATTACTTGCATGGCTGAATTAGATTTTTTTCATTTTCTTTTCTTTGTGATTTGGACAAACCAACACTTGAACACTAAAGTAAAAATGGAAATTGTTTTACTCTAATAATCATACATATATGCTCTTCAGAAGGTATGAAAGTGAATATAAAATGTATGCAGGTGTGTTAATGTGTGTCTGTGGGTGTGTGCGTGGTTACACAACAGGCACATCATTACGGAGTGAATGAGAAACACTCTCCTAATCAGAAGCTCCACTACAAACATGAAAAGGAAAGCCCTGATCCGTTTCATCCGCAGATGTGAGTTATTTACTGGCAGACAAACAGATGCCTTCTTCCACTCAGAAGAGGTGGAGAACACACAGGCAAATTTGACTGATTATGACTGGTTTAATTCAGAGCATAAACAATAACTATAATTGCAAAATAGGATTGTGATGGAGACGGAAAGCCTTAATGAATGACTTGTTCAGACTAAACAGGTTACATTACATTGTTATGCAGTGTCTTCATTTAGAGATTACTGATTTAGCCGGATGGCTGGAGAAGACTAAAAGGTGCTGTGAATGCCATTCATCTCTTCAGAAACCACCATACGTCGGAACTTCACTAACTTTGCATTACACACATATCTCATTCATTCAGCCACTAACTGAATGCATCTGTCCTTAGCCTTTTTTTTTATAATGTGATGATAAAGTACTGCAGTTAATGTCCAAAAACCTTCCATACATGCAGCTTCAAGGCTACGGGCAATGTACCTGCTTATCCAGGAACTCTCTGGCATCTTTCTCAATGTGTCCCTCATACAGGTTGGTGGTGAGGCTCATTAGACCCATCTTCGACAAGCCAAAGTCTGTGAGCTTGATGTGTCCCATGGAGGTGATCAGTAGACTATTTGAAGAAAGAAAACAGGCGGTATGACTCTTGTTAAGTTGTAATTCTGGCACATTGCTGTCAAATCCATATATATTTGAGTATGTAGTTTTTGTGAATGTTAAGTGAAGGTCAGAGGTTGTCATTTGTCATTTTCAATTGGATGCCGTTCTCAGGAGGACAGGTCTTAGATAATACATCAGGGGGAGAGTGCTGGAGTTGAGATATGGACACATGAGAGTGGCTCGCCGCAGATGAATGCACAGAGCAACCTTTCGATGAGACAGTGACTGACAATGACTGATAATCCTCATCCCTGAAGTATTTTGGTTTACTTTCTGTCTGCATCTATTTGTCAGAATAAACTGAATCAACCAAGCTCAGTGCACGGCTGCCAAAACAAGAAGAGGACCGGAGTGCACTGGAGCGGGGCTGCAGGCTTCTGTAGGTAAGGCCTGCCTCCTTTTCTTGAGTGGCGACCAAGATAATCAGATGTGTCGTGGCCTTGTTTGTAGCTGGTAAGGCCATAAAGATAAATGTTTAAATCCCCTAGACCTAAAAATGGGTACCATTTATAAGACCGTGGATGGGTACCGTGGATAAGACACATCCTTTGGCGTGAAGGGTTCGATTCCCACTGCGACACTAATGTGTCCCTGAACAAGACATTTACGCCCTGGTCGCTCCAGAGCTGTGTGGCCTCTGACATATATAGTTGCTACAGATGTTTTGGATAAAAGCATCAGGTAAATGTCATATTATTAGAAATTATTTTGCCAGTACTACCTGTGCTGTGACAGCTACATCAAATTAATGTAATTTTTCACATATATTGTCCTATTTAAAGTCAGTTTTCCTTTTATCAGCAATGCTCACTGGTATGTCTTGACAAAAGACAGGAATTTCAAAGCAGCATTAATTTATATTTGGCCACTTAGGGAAGCACAACACCACCAACAAAGACATTTTTTCAACCTATACACTTGTTATGATGAAATTGTTAGCAAACGGCTAATTATTTACATATATAGCAGTTATGGAGCAACATTATCATTCATCTTAAGTTGTGTTTCTACCTAGATGATTAATGTAAATCCATTATTATCCATATTCAACTCCTTTTAGCCTTTTTAGTTTTTGGTCTGTACCATCTCCTGAGGGAAATATCTAACTCTTTAGCAGCTAAATACTCCACTATATTCACCAACTCATAGCTAACTTTGCAGTTGGGACGATATTTCTCTCTGAGTTCGTCACTATAAGAGACCCCTTTCACATCATACATAGTATTTGATCCATTTGTTTTTGTAAAAAAATATTAATTAGTGCAGCATCAAACACTCACTTGTCAGGTTTGAGGTCTCTATGGACGATACCATAGTTGTGCAGATATTCCAAAGCTAAAACGGTCTCCGCAAAATACATCCTCGCCAGCTCCACAGGCAGAGCCCCAATGTTCTTCAGCAAAGTGGCACAATCCCCACCTGAGAACACAGAAAGACAGAAAGTGAGCAGATTTATTCTTGCTTGAGAAATGTTAAATAAATCAGACAAATGGTACTGAAGCACAGGAAGTCTGCAGGGTGATGAGGCAAAATAGCATCATATGTGATTCATAATAATAGCATTCCTATTTTTGTGCTTATGAATGGGTATAAAAATATTTGTTATGTTTCTGGGGGGTTTTTGGCTTGTAATCCACCTTTGGTGCTCACTAAACTACGTTTGGCAGTGTCATCGTACATGAGTCACTCTTGACTACCTTCATGCCTCAGCTGCCCTCCAGAAAATTCAGCACAACTGGATGGGAAGATGAGCTGGGATGCAGCAGCAGTGTGTATCTACTGACCTCGTTTGACTTTCATAGTCAAGAATCACTGTGATAGGGAAATAAGAGTCTCGTCGGCCCTTTTAGAAATGTGAGTGAGAGATTACACTCCACCATATTATTTTCATTTCCTGATTCTGAGCAGACAAAACCATCATTTGCTATTCAGACGTCTAGCTGACACTTTTATCCAAAAGTAAATCAATTTTGTGACAAAGCTTGCATTTTAAGGTCACTTAAACTGGTAAGGTCAAGGCCACAGCACCCAGACAAAAGACTTAAAGGGAAAAAACTGTGTGCTGATTTGGTGAAGATCATTTTATGGAAGCTTGAGAAGTGCTAGGTCAAGAAATAGGAGCCAGGGAGAGAAAGGCTGAAAAGTGCTGCTGTTGTTTAACAAATCTAACGGACGCCTGAAAAAGAAGCCTGAAAAAGAAAGGGCAAATCGAACAAGACCAAATCACTTATTCAATTAAATTTGAGCCCACCCTCACTGGACTAAGAGCATGCAAGTAGTGTGCCTTAAAAAAGAAAGAAATCCAACTCCCTTACCCTCAACATATTCCATGACCATGCACAGATGTCTCCGCGTTTCAAAGGAGCAGAACATGGAGACAACAAACGGGTTCTCTGCGAAGGTGAGGATGTCCCTCTCTACGAACGCCTGCTCGATCTGGTTCCTCAGGATCAGATTCTGCTTGTTGATCTTCTTCATGGCAAAACGCTGACGTGTCTCCCTGTGGCGCACCAGGTAGACCGCGCTGGAGAGATGACGGGATAGAAGAGCCAAGAGTGAAAACTGGAGGCACTGGTGGTGCATAGATGAGGAATGGTGAGACCATTATGAAGTGTAGTCCACCTCAGAAATATCATTTTTTAAGTAATGCAGGCTTCACAGTTGCTATGTATTCCTTTCTAATCTACCCAATAAACGGAAAATTTTAAATCTAAAATGCAGCAACATGAGGAGACCACATGCTATTGTTTTAAAATACATTTTGACTTTACGTCATTGGCTTTAAACTCTTTGGATGGTGGTGCTTTAATTATTCTCTGTGCCAGGATGGAGGACTAGATGTCTGCTTTTAGTGTGTGAATCTCCCAGGCTTTCTCCAAACAACTTGCTTAATACTGCATTAGAATCTTTTAGACTGCTTTCTTTCATTCACAACAGCTGGTTTTCAGTGAGGGAAACAATATTTAGTGTTGCTGTAGTAGAAGCAGTATTATTATTAATATTATTATTATTATGGTAATTTTCTTTCAGTTTGCATCCTTCATGAGTGTCTTGCATGAATAGCACCATATGATGTTGAGCATAAACGTTGACTGTTGACCCTGGTAACAGCAGTTTGAATAAAAACCTTGAATCCTTTGAACAATCTTAGCTTAAACACAAACACAATATAAAAGTTGAACTGGATTTGATATTGTTTTCTACGAGGGGCCAATAAGGTTCCCGTCCATTGCTTACCCATAAGCTCCGTTGCTGATCAGTTTGATGCTCTGAAAATCTTCTTCACTCGGAGGCTTGATGGCTCTTCCTTTTCCCTGGTGATACATTCAGCATTTTTTAATTACAAATTCAAATCCACACAAAGGTGGTTTAAATGAAATGTTCAAATGCTCAAATGTCATAGCTTCTTTGGTGATTTTGATAACTGTGTGTGTGAATGGTGTTGTGCATATGTAGCCATGTAGTATGTGAATGCATGTAAACACAGATGTGTCTGTGTTTATTTGTTCTTCACCTCTGCGGAGTCATCGGTCTCTGGAGTATGCGGACCCTCACTGTCGTAGCTGTCAAGGCTCACGATTTCTGTGGAGAAACATGCACGGTAACGAGCAAACCTGGTGTCAAAATGAAAAGAGACTATTTTTCATGCTAAAACACCAGGCCTCCCACACTGCTGTGTGCAGATAAAACATTTTGCAGCTGCTCAGACATCTTTAACAAAACAGCTATTCAAGTTTCAAAACAGCTGAAGGGCGCGTCAGATCACAGAAAGAAAAACATGAGAATTAAAATAGCTTCTTCCTATTAATTTTTCTCTCCCTCCCTCTCACTTTGTACTTCCTCCATCCTTGAGCAGCACTGGCAGCAGGTTTTCAGCGTTTTTCCACTCTTGTATGTGACAGCTGCTAGAATACACTGATTATAGCATTGTTTTGTTAAAGCAGGGAAATAATTGAATGATAATTAACTTTGCAAAGCATTTACAAAGCGCCTCAGCAGATATTAACTTCATGTAAAATAAAAGTCAGGAGCTGACAAATCTTATATTATGTCGGTTTCTGTTTGACGCTGAAAACAACTGATCTTGTCTCTGTGAGGAACCAAGAAAAGAAATGAGAAAGTGTGAAAGTGTGGACGTGCAAGCAGCTACGTGGGTGTGTGCATGTGTGTCTGTGCATGACAATGTAGGTGCAAAAGAAAGTGCAAGATCAAGATATCAAATGGCACATTGTTAGAGATTAACTGAGAAAGACCAAGCAGGCCCATATTTTTCATGAATTCAGAAATAAAACAGCAGCAGTTTATTGTGAGAAGAGTCATTCCAGGTCATTTAAGCCATCAGCTTGTGAACAGCTCTTGATGGATTAGACCGGGAGCGACTGAGCAGATGTGAATTAGATCTGTGACTTTCGGGGCCGAATTTGAGCCCTGATGATTAACGAAAGACAGCAATGTCACAGCACCACCGCCAGCCAGCTAATGATCCAGCCAGCCCAAACTCTACATCTCATACATCCTTGTGCTGAACATCCAGTACAGTTGATCAATAGTTTAAAGTAGGGTTTTTCAAAGTCTGATATTGTGCCCCTCACCCCCAGACAAAATTGAGACAACAGCACCCCAACAGGCCACTACTGGGGGGTTGACAAATTTGTGTCTGTATGTCTGCAGGATTTCAAGAAAGGGAAAATATCAGTATATAAAGTGAGTGAGTGAGTGTCAGTGTTGCACCATCAGAAAAACTGCAACATGAAAGAGTCTGTGTAGGGTGAGCTGCATCTCACAGTCCCTGATGCGCGTGCATCGATATTGACTATACCAGCTACCCTATAAACAGCGTGCAAAGTCCAGCTGCATTCTAACATAAACTTAGCTCTCCTTATTAGCTAGGCTCCTTGCATGCTGGCTAATAACTTTTTTTAAGTTGGGTTTTCAACATTGACAGCGACATGTTGGACAGATTTGTGCAGGTGTTCCATGAGTGAGAGTGAGAGAGAGGGACGAGCGAGAGGAAGCGCTGTGCAAATGCGCTACGGCGCTCTGCAATCAAATACGATTTTAAATAGGCCTAGTGAAAAAAAAATCAGTCAGAAATCAGTCTTCTCCTGTTACTCTTGTCAACAAAGTGTATTTCCCAAATATTGGAAAGACGACTGTTAAAGAGGTGGTATGTCGCTCATTTTCAGGTTCAAAATCTTATTTAGGGGTTGTACCAGAACAGGTTTACATGGTTTCATTTTCAAAAAAACACCATATTTTTTGTCATACTGCACATTGCAGCTCCTCTTTCACCCTGTTTGCTGAAGGCTTCATTTTAGCTATGGAGTGATACAACTTGCCTCTACATGATCTTTGTTGGGAGTTGCACATGCGCAGTTTTTAGTTAAGGACTACTAGCCAATCAGAAGCAGAGAAGGGCGGGTCGTGAGAAGCCCGTAAACACCGCTTCGGTTCAGCTGTATATCCCCTTACCAGTTTAGCATCATGGACTGGAGCAAGAGTTTCAGAGTGGTGAGTTATTAATCTGTAACAAAAATACCTTTCATCCATAAAGTTTTAACTGAGCTCTGTCTCTAGATCGCAGTAACAACTGTATGTCTATAAATCTAACTCCAGTTGTATTTTTCTACAAGGAGCCAGTCAAAAAGAAAGCACTGCAACAAATGAAAAACTCTCTCTTACCTTCCAGTGGGTCTCTGGTCAGCCCCAACTGGCCGATGATGTATCGAGGGATGTCTGCCTTCATCAGTTGTCCCTCCTTGGCGTGGTCCTCCGCTGCCTCCAGCAGATGGTAAAACTCTTCAGGGTTGAACTCCTGAATTATTGGAAGAGAAACTCAAATGTCAAAGACAACTACAATACAAATAAACCTAAAAGCTTAAACTACCAGTCAAAAGACCTGAAATAATTCAAATGTAGTGTTCATGTACCTCCAACGTTACTGCAGTAGAAGCTAAAGGAACACGGTGGACACAGTGTGTCAAATATCTTCAATATCATGTCTATATATCAAGATATACTTGTGATTGAAAAATAAAAATCAACTTTTACAACGGAAAATAATCATTTTAAAGAAATGCATTCTGGCCTTCAACTCATAATTATTTTTATATCTATTTTTATCTGAAATAATCTAGTGATTATTTTCTCAATTAACTGATTAACAGTCAGTCTATTAAAGACTATGACATCCAACAGGAGTTCAAGATGCCATCTTTACATTACGTGTTTTTCAAATTTACTATCAATGAAAGACTGAAAATGTAAATATGTAACTCAGAAACTGGAACTAGAATATTTTTGCATAAAATAACGTGAAAGGTTGATCAGTTACAAAAACGGCCAATTTATTTTATGCAACTGACAAATCAATTAATCAACTTACCATTTTAGCTCTAACTGCATTTTTGCCTGTCCTATGCATTGATCACCTTTTAGTAGATGATTACCAAACAATGCTAAACTTCCATAACGTTCAAATGCCAGAAAGCAGTTCAGAGTTCAAATGTCTGCAGGAAAAGAAGAAAACAGCCTCTGACTCAGCATCCCAATAAAATGTTTATGATAATGGTGCTAGAGGTAGATCATTAAACCGCCTAGGCCAATATTAGGTTATTGATGATATGTCAGTACGGGTATACATGTCTGCCTATAAGTGACAAATAATTGCAGTTCAGAAATGCCAAAGAAGGTTTGAGGTCATTTAGAAACAGTCTTACTATGAGATAGTTTGTCCACCAGAAAGAACATTTTTCAACTGCAAAATGTCATTACTTTAAAAATGAATTAATAAATAAATCAGTATCAAGATTGTTTGTGACTAATGCTCATTATATAGTTATCAGATTTATTTTCTAAATATTGATATCTGCATCAAAATCAAAATCTAGAATCGGTCGGTCGATTGGCGTATTGATAACATATTACAAGAGAATGTATGACAGCACATCAGTATATTGATTTGTTTTCCAGCCCATTAAACCATGATGACTTACTTCCTAGTTAGACGTAACAAAGGGAGGTAATAATGGCTAACAAAAGATGACCGTAACTGAAACCCTAGGGTTAGGGTTAGGGTTATATTATATTGTGTCACACCACATACATGCATCAAAGTCATTCCAGCTGTGCCCAACTTGTACTCGCAAAATTAGAATTAACTTCAACCTGCTGCAAATTCATGACCCAACACAGCTATGGGGCTGTCAAACAAACACAATCAGTGTTAATACACCGCCAAACTTCAAATTGCTTTTTCAACTGAAACAGCCTTTTGTGGTGTCCTGTGGGATTCAGTTTCATTCCTGTTGGTAGAATAACATTTTTATTAGAAAGCAGAGCCTGGGGCAGCCGGGATCATTTCCTTCCTCCCCTGCTCTCTCATATCTGCTCCCCACGACCAGAGAAAAAAAAGAGAGCGTACGGAGAGAGGAATTAACCTGACTCTCATAGCCTGCTCGGCTCAAGGATAATATTCATGCAGCTAAAAGCCTACTGTGTGACATTTTCACCAAATCAGACCTTGCAACTGACTCGAATGTTAAATGAACTCTACGACCGTGGACAACATTTTGTCTGTGTGTATGTTTTCTCCTCTCTAACCTAAGGACCATGAGGATCTTAAGTCCCCTCCACATCCTGCCTGACCCTATCGACCTCTTCTGACGGTCGCCTTGGCAACGGAAAGATGAGCCGAGAGGGTTTGGAGGAGGGACAGCGGCAATGACGACCATGTGAGGCCATCAATCAGTGAGCTGATATCCACGTATGGCTAAGTCTCCAGTGTAAACAGAGAGGCGTGTTATCAGTAAGCTCAAGTGAGTAATGTACTGTATGTATCAACATGCCAAGGACACGTCTCCCAGCTGATTCGATGCGCTGCTTAGAAGACAAGTTGTGGAGGTGGAAAGAATATTTTAGTCAAGTTGGAAAAGTATCCTGCGGCAATAAGTGTCTACTCCGCTGCTGCAGAGATGTGCAGCATGCCTGATGACACAGCTTAAACGAAACCATGACTTCTAATGCATTATATAGTATCCATGTATCAACTTCTCATTAGAGCTGAGCGATTTTTCTGTCAGATATTGTGATTAAGATTCAATTTCCGTTTTTTTTTAAATTGAAGTTTTCTTAAATTTCAATAGTCACTGCCAGTCTATTTTTGATGGAAGCTGTGTCAAGCAGCACAGAGTGAATGAACCTGGCAAGAAGTCAGACACAGAACAGCAGAGAGAATCTGGTCAATTTTCAAAATAAAACACCCATCAACAATCAACATAGTTACAACAGGCAAAAAAGAAACAATTTAATTTTGTAGCCTACTTAATCATAGTAGAAGCAGAAAAATCAAGGACAACTGAAGCACACAAAATGACAAATTAACAACGCGTTAACAATGTGTAGGCTAAACACTCCGCTGCTGAAACACTTCTGTGCGAGTTGACGCTGGACAAAACCGCAGCACAGGCGCTGCCTGTGTCTGTTCGGCTGGTGCCATTATCCCAAGTTTTCCTCTAGTTTCGTTTGTTGTTGTAAAATGTACACGATCTGTGCCCTCTCTGATTGGTGAGTAGGACCATAACAGCAGAAGCATGGCGCTTGTTATTGGTTAGCAAGTCTGTCACACAAGGATGAAAACGGAATCAATTTGTAACTGCATGACTGTTTAAAAAGGGTTAGATACGCTGTATAATTAACCTACATTTTAATCGCCGTCTTCACGATTAGCTAATCGCATTCTTTCAAATCACAATTCCGATTTGAAAACGATTAATCATTCAACCCTGCTTCTCATATATTAAAAATGCTGAAGGTTAAACTGCATTTGGAAGCATGTGCATATTAGCAGCCATTTCCGAATGCATAGGGGAGGTAGTAAATATACAGCCCAAGCGCAAAAATGAGGTAAAGAGTAGAACTTAAATATGTGTTCACAAGGTTTTGTTTCAAATGCAGCCATGTTGACTAATCGTTTAATGATATCAAGTCTTTCCTTTTAGATTGACGTTGTTTCCAAGGTGAGTGTCTGTGAAATACTGGATATGTACTGTATGTTTTTTTACTAAATGACAAATCAACACCAGAGCCTTCCAGCTCGTAAGACTTTTGTCTTCAGGTTTTAAAGGGCAATACTGTAGTATTGTAGTACTGCATTTCCATAAGGTCTGGGAACCATAAGAAACAGATCAACAGTCAGAGATATCTTAACTTTTAGTCCCACAAATGCTAGATCTTTTATTTCCCATAATGCAACTTTGTAAGGTCTTAGTGTCCCTCCTTGTCTTCTAAAGACACAATTTTTTCAAACCATTTTCAAATCCACTTTACAATGGAGGTGTTATGTTAAACAGTCTCAAGTCCAGCCCTAATGACATTATCAAGGTTATGTGTCCAGCCTTTGCTCCTTTAATTAATAGTCACAGAATTGATTGTACAACTGTTACTGAAATATATATGTGAAAATGCTGAATCACTGTTAAATCATCTGTTGAATAACTCTAAAGGGGCACTGCGACCTTTGACGTGACAGAAGACTGACCAGGGAGATTTTATTCATCAGCTGTTTTCACACACTGAGTACTGTTCCCCGTGCAAGTAAACTGAACTCCACGTTTGTTCCAAGATCAGTGCATTGCCCCTTTTACAGCAGCAAAAAACACAGTTCAGGTTCAGGTTATAAGAGATGAAATCCAAGTGATGAACTAACATATCAAAGACTTTTCACTTTCTTGCGTCTGAGTAGAAGGAGCTTAAAGCTGTTGAAGATATTCTGAAGGCAGCTCAAAAACCTCAAGTTCTTATTTTAATCTCTCCAGAAACAACAACGTGGGGTAAAATCTCTTCTTCTAGCGCCTGTATGGGTGGACTGTGCACATAAGAGCAACAAATATAAAATGTGTGTGTATGTACATACTGTATAAGAGGCAGCAACAGTTACACTTCTTTACTAGAGTAACGCATTGTGTGTTTATTATTTTCTCATGTCTGAAATACTAGGATTAATGTGATAGTGGTAGTGGGTACAGGTATTGGTCCTGTATGTGTGTTATGATCTAACATGTGGACACATGTTGTCTCTGTCTTTAATAACACTGAATGCAGGTATGCAATTATGGAGTGAATATTGCTTGTTTGAGTGTATAAATCTCCTTTATTTTATATCCCACTAGACTAGAAAAAAAGATGTCTTTTTATTTGACAAAAGTAAAACAAATGAAATGTAAAAGATAAAAAAGCCTTAAACTAGTACCTTTTGGGAGTGAAAGATGTGACACAAAGATGTGAAACTGTGTTTCATCACTTCAGACTGAACAGCAGACAGCCTGCCCCACTTCTGCTAATTCTTTAATGCCATTTCAGTGTGAAGGAGTCGACTCTCCATCTCTATGTGGGAGGACGGGAGTCTTTTCCAGCAAATTAAGAAGAACACACTCAGGATGTAAAAAAAAAACCCTCAGAAACCAAAAGATCTTGTCACTTGATCATTTGGTGAATCTGTATCCGTGTGTGTCAACTATCTCTGAGGGACTCACCAAGCACTCGAGGAGCCTGGCTGGACGAGATATGATGATAAAGAGCTTTTTCACCAGCTCAATGACGAAGGTCAGCTCCGAACTCTCTGAGCGCTCATAAGCCTGACAGCGAGAGAGAGGCAGACAGAAAGATAGACAGACAGATTAAAGTATCAAAAGTAAAAGTACTCAGTAGGCAGCAGAATGCCCTCTACCAGTGTTATATTACTGTATTTTATATATATATATATATATATATATATATATATATATATATATATATATATATATATATATATATATATATATATATATATATATATATATATATATATATATATACATACATACATACATACATACATACAGTATATATATGTATGGATATATGTATTTATATATATATATATACTTTCACTGTCATACTTTCAGATTATTATTCCATTATTATAAGCAGCATTTTAATGTTATAGCTCTCCAAAATTCGCAGTACTGTACATCATATAAGTGCAGTGGACTAGAAGTATAAAGTTGCATGAAATGGAAATACTCCAGTACAAATACTTAAAAACTGTAGTTAGATACACTAATTAAGTGCAAGTTTAGTTAGTAGTGACTCTCCACCACTGGTCACAACTCACGTCATTCAGCAGCTTCTCCAGGTTCTCCTGCAGTTCACAGAAGTAGACGCTGGTGATGAGGCCCTCACGAGATTTGGTCAGGCAGTCCCTGGACAGCTCGGCTACCTGGTGGTGGATGAAGCTGAGGACCCCATCAGCCAGTGGCAGAACACTCTCTGGGGAGTAGCTGTGGATGAACTCTGCCAACCTCTCCTCCATCTGAGCTGTGGCCTGGTTGAATACAGGACGGTGGTTAACAGTCGCTTACTGTCATAGTCAGGCAGGTGTTGAGAAGATAACGCAATCAAAGGCTGCGTGTTCGGTGTGTGCCGCGGCTGTCAGCTGATGCACGACAAGAGATGTGACTCTATGTGACTCGTCTGCTGTTTGATACATAGGGCAATAGGTACAATGCTGTAGAACAATAGGTTTCTATTTTTGACTCTTTCGACTGCGACATTAAGAAGCATTCGTGTAATGCTGCCATCACCCCTTCATTCATCACACTGGGCTTGAACATCTAAACAGATACTCAGGTGGAACAAACCTTCAAAAGGTCATTTTAACCATAATTATATTAATAATAATTATATTAATTTCTTTGGGCCACGTGGGGGTAGTGTTGATCACATCATCACCTTTTAAGTTGATATTGCAAACCTTTTTGGCAAACAGCTCCTTATTTGCACATCCAGCAGTTACGGAGCAACATTATCATTCATTTGGAGTTTTTTGACCACCTCATAAATACAACGTTCACTCTCTTTTAGCTCTGTTTTGTGCCTCCACCAACTGCTGTGGGAAATACCCAGCTGCTAAATGCTCCACCAGCTAGTTGCCAACTGTGTCTGTCTGCCATTTGGTGCTGAGCAGGTTGTGTACAGTGGATTTTTGCAGAGCAGTTTTTAGAGCTTTTTCACTAAAATCAGCTCTCTGCTGCAGCCGAAAACTACGCTTTGAGAATGTCCCAAAAAGTTTAAGGTCAGACAGCTAAACAACATGAGTGAATGAAACTACAAAGCTCTGTAAAACTGAGGGGAGCTGTAGACTCGGATGATAATTCTCTGTAGGCTCATCATTACGAGCAACCTCTTTCACATTACAACATTATTTTCACACTGGCATTTAATTAATTATTATTATACAAATATTGATTATAGCCACTATAAATCTCACACTGGATAAAGAATATGTGAAAATCATGTGAAAAAGAGGCAGTCTACATGAATCTGACAAAATCTGCTGTAGCTAGAGTTACTCTCTTGTGTATCAAACATGTCGCGTTTTCAGAATTTAGGCTCCATTAAGCTTTCATCAAATCCCTATTTCAGGTATGCAACTGCTAATTATTCCTCTTATAACGACGGTGAGGATGCAGCATGTTGAGCCTTCATTCACAATCCTGGCAACTGTGCAATAGAATGTGGGAAGACTCGTTAGCGCTGCTTCACAATGGAGGTGGTGTGTGTGTGTGTGTGTGTGTGTGTGTGTGTGTGTGTGTGTGTGTGTAGTGCGTGTTTGTTTGTGTGACTGCAGGCAGGTGTTTGAGGAAACATTTCCTGGCACGCACTTCCTTCTTCATAGAATCACACACACATTGAGTCATGTATCCATGGTCTCAGTACATAATGCATACAGACAGGTTTAAGAGGTTATGCACAGTTTGATTACATGTTGGCATGGAGCAAGATACGTGATCTAACCAATTATGTGCTCTTGATCAGTGTCTAGCAATTCAGACAGGGTTGACCTCCAGGAGTTTGCACACATTGAGGTTTCAACAGCTTATCAAGAACAATGACATAAAATCTCGGCGGCAGCCAGATGACTGAAAGCTGTCTTCATGTTGGAGCTAAGAGCAGAATGGTAAACCATGTAGTAAGTAACAAGAGCGCAGAAATACAAATATATCAGCTGAGTGTGTGCGCATAAGGGAATCTCGGAAAACACTGACTGTTGAGTGGATAATAAGATGTTTTCTGACCAACAAAAAGTTGGTTGCATCATTTTGAACGCCACAGCATACCTAATCATTCCTGTTGACTCCAAATAGATACTTCCATCATAGGATTACAGGATCTCTCCAGGACTGTTTAAGGGATGTTCGTTCATTCCAACTGTCTGATAGATTACCTTTGTGATACGGTCATAGGTAATGTTAGCAACATATAATGTGCTGCCACAAATGTCTTCAGGGCCCGTGTGATCCCAAGATCCATGTGGAACATTTCTAGGATTTAAATGAATTCAGGTTTTCTGCAGGTTTATCATTCAGGACATCCGCATGACATGCATGTAACCCAGGGTTGCTCCAGGCATTGGATGCTCCAGATCAGCTGACAGTGATGTCTTGCCAGCTTACATCATTTTGTAAGTTGTCCTATCCCTCAAACTGATCCAAAATGCAGCAGCCTTTCTGATCTTCACCTTGCCCAAACATCCCACTGCTACGCTCCCTACATTAGCTTCCTGTAGTGGCTTGCAAGACAGATCTCTTGTCTTGCAGTCATTTGAACTGGATCCCAGTGGAGATCAGGACTGCGGAAACCCGCACGTCTTCAAACAAACCCAACACCTATCTTTTGAAGAGCAAAGGAAATTTCAAGAAAAATTGACAATTTTTTAAATTTTTATTCCATGGATCGAATGCATTTGCGTTTTCATTATCCAACTGGTTTCAAGCCAAATCTAAGTTATTTTAAGTCTCATGGTTGTGGTTGTTTCACAGTAAAAGTACCTGGTTCTGCCAGTGTGGCTGCCATTGAAGAAATAGTGTAGTGTAGAACACAGTTCTAGAGAATGAGCATTTAACGTATCGTTAAAGATCTGAACCCTACCATTACAAATAATAACACAGTAATGGGGTTTGTGCAGGAAAAAATAACCGAAATAATCAAATGTTTTAAATGTAATTCAGCTTAGCTTAAGAGGTGGCAACCGACTGCATGCATACTGTTTGTGTGTGTCTTTTAATGTGTGTGTATGGATGCACAGTTTACACTTGTGTATTTGTTTATATGAGGCTGACCTTGGGGAATCGCTCCTTGTAGACATGGTTCATCATCACTATTTCATTGTCATAGCAGGATGGAGAGCGCCCCGGGCTGAAGAGAGACAAACACAGGGCAGGAGTGTAATATACAGCACTGACTGAGAAAATCAAAGAAAGCAGAAAAACAGAGAGTGAGGGCAGGCAGCCTGTGAGGCAGAGAGATGCAATTCTGCATTATTCACTTCAATGAAGGAATAATTCACTGCTTCCCCACATGTCCGTCCTGTCTGTATATTATGCTAATCGACCGATCAGACATTCAGTACACTCAGATTAGTTTCTCTAATGGATCCGATGTCCTCCTGCACGTCATGCCACACTCCTCCACCACAAGCATCAGACGTCAGACAAGCGTGAATACACTAAGAGTCACATGTACACTTTCCCACACACACACACACACACACACAACACACACACACACACACACACACACAGATATAAGACAAGGCAAAAATCGACATGTGGTGGGGGGAAAAAAACCCTAAAACTTAATCCTGTCATCTCATAGCAGCTCATACAGTGCTGAATTAGACATTCACAAAAGAAAAGCATATTATGAAAGGATGTCTTGTGGGCAAACACTTAGCACAGAAAGATGTGATATGAATAGAGATAATGAGGCATGTCAAGGTGCACAATAAACGCACTCTGTAGACTGAAGTCTGAGATATTATTTAGGGCAGTGATTGCTGAGGAGCTTAATATGAAAACTGAATACAGATTAGGACGGACGTGCTGTATGTAGTTGGGGCATGTTGCATCCAGAGAGGGGGCTATAATAGGTGTGGTTGGATGGAGTGTATAGCAGAGACTTCTGCACTCTGGAGAGGCTTATAGCACTGGAGGGTGGACAGATACTGATAAAATACTATAAGTACATTTACTCAAGTACTGTCCTCAAATGTTGAGATACTTGTAGTACATTAGTTGAGAATGTCTGCTATTTTTCTACTTTAAAATAATACAGCACAATGTGTGTGTAAATATTTTACACACAAAACAAACGATCAAGAGGTAGCATTTGGTAATGTAGTTCTTTCACTTATAATGTTGTCTATATGTATTTTATAGTGTGCTATTGGTACTCTCACTTCATTAAAGGATCTCAAAACTTAATCCACTACTGTTATTAATATATATCAATAATATTCTAATTAAATAACAGTGAGACCTAAGCGGCCCAGACACATTTACAGCACAGCAAACACCTGAAGATGAGAAAGCTGAAGAAAATAGCGTAGACTATGGGTACGCTTTCCATGAGCAGGAAATATGTTTTTACTGTCAATAGGCCTCATTTACATGATTTCACATTTATTAAATAAGAGCCACAAACTGAATCTCTCATTAAGTGGCAGAAAATGAAGAATTCAACAGCACTGACACACACAGAAGGTGAATTATACAAGATAAGCAACAAAAGGCTTGTGCTCTAAATAAATTATTGAGAGCCCTCTGCATCTCTTCATGACAGAGTGAAGTTTTTCCTGCACGCTAATTAAGGTTTCCCTTTCATAGCCCTAAAGGGGAGCTTAAAGTCTTGTCATAAAAGCTTGACATGTGGGACTTTTGTTTATATCTCTTTACCAGATGATCTTTACAAATCTGCTACTTACAAATAAGGGTTTGAGCAAAGTTGTTCAGTACTACTGTAGCCAGAAAACAACTGGATAGGTTGTGGAATTCTGTCACAGCGTTATTTTTAACTGGATGTAAGTGGCAGAGTCGGAGACTGGGGGCTACTTTTTGTTTCTCGAAGAAACCAGCCTCAAAGTCCTTTTATGCCTTCAGCTCTCTGGGATAAATTGCATGTAAGACATCTGAATCAAAGTGGGCTGGAGGCCTAGTTGGGGGTCGGCTTTTCCCCATGACCTGCCGTGCTCTCACCTGAGGCTTCGAGAGCGAGGGCGGACGTGCGGCGAGCGTCGGCCTCCGTCATCGTCAGTGATGCTCTCAGTGCTGCCAAAGTGCTTGGACAGGAAGTGCAACTCATCCATGGTCGGCTGGAAGGGCAGCTGGTGCAGACGCTCTTGGGATGAGCTGGATGACTGGAGAGAGACATGAAAAGGCAAGGTTAAAATGTGAACTTCTCTTTGTTGTTTTTCTTTTAAAGCCTCTGTTACTGCCGCAGCATCAGAAGTTTAAAAATAGATATCCAATGATGAAGAAATTAAAAACGACAATGGCAAAAACGCCTCAATCGTTGTGGTCACAACAAGAGGATAGAAGAGAGAAGAGCACAAGGTGTACTATGATATGAGTGGGTGGAAAGAGCTGAAACAAAGAAGCGACTAACATAAAAGAACAAGAAAGTAAAAGAGAGAGGTGGAGAAACAAGAAAAATATCCAGAAGGAGTTAGTGTAGGAGGGCAAAACTGAATAATGTGGACTGAAAACCAGAGCAAAAAGACTGCAGGGAATGAAAGAGCCACTCCACCTAAAAGTTGACTGCTGCTTTAAGTGTCTGCTGCCTCAGGGGGGTTAATGGCAGCGCTATTCTGTCTTAAACAAAAGACTTTTCTTCAGCGCAGGAGGGAAAAACCAGCCTGGATCAATGGGAAGCTTAATGAACACATCTCCCAATGGGACACCATGGTTGGCTTTGGCCACACAACGATTTTTGCTATAAAAATCCATTAGAAACTCCATTCAGGTCTCAGCCCCTCGCAAGCTGCAGAGAAGCACCGAAACCATAATGTTGTGAATGCAGCAAGTCCAGTCAACAGAATCAATTAAGAAGACCCACAGAGAGCTCGAAAGAAAAGCCACTGGATATGATGGTTGTCACAGATGAAAACTATCTCATATCTGTCTCGGGTGCATCTCAATTCAGTTAATAGCATCCAGATTTCCCTCACCTGCAACTTAGTCCGACACGAGAGATGCAAGGAAATATGCAAGGGAAAAGGAATCGAGGAGACATGTTTGAGATGTCCTTAACACTTTTCCGATGGTGGTAGCACAGTACAGGATCAGTCAGCTCTGTTGCCTCTTTTAATGACTTTAATGATTTGTATTTTTAATACAATATTAAGAATGTACAGATGCCATTTCCAGCACATTCCAGGCGGGGGTTTTGTTATTTTCCCTATTTCCTCCATGCAGTAAAACAGAACTTGAAATTAGCGTCTGCATTTTTTTCCTTTGAAATAAACAGTCTGAAATGTCCACACATGCATCAAAACTTATTTGTGTACTTGCGATGTACAGATCAAACCATAGTTTGTAAATGGACCTCATTGCCCAGACGCTGAATGCACAGGAGCCATTTCTACTGCAGGAACATGTTTTTGAAGCTAATTTATTAAAGATTTGTATCTGCATTTCCGTTTGTAAATTCATTGTTTAATAACTGAGGTTATGATAAGAGTGTCTCATTTGCAGGATATTTTTGGGCCTGCATTTTTTTGCATGTGTAAATATATATGTATGTATGTATGCAATTTCACATCAAATTATATTTTCTTGCCAGCACACAGGGACTTTCAGCATCACATATGACTTAATGGAAATAACCCCAATGGAAAACACTTCCTCACTATGATTTTATCCATGAAACGCTGTTCTGATGAATGCTTAAAGTTGGTTATGGTGCCTTTGTTTCCTTTGTTTATGTGAATCGAGGGCAATCGTACCAACAGTCCACAGTTTTCTTCACCTGTAAGGCTTCATCCTTCGAACTTCTGCCAATCTCACCTTTATATTCAACTGTTTACATTTCTGACGTTTCTGTAGCCTTTCTGCATAAATTTGGCTCACATCTACCTATTTATATCGGAAACTCCTCCACACACACATGCACACATCTCCTTTCATCTGCTCTGTTCAGTATGCAAGGGTCCCGCTGTAACTAATCAAGCGAGTAATGGCCCATGTAGGAACCAGCAGAGCACTGAAACCTCACAGGATGGAGGAGGGAGGTAGATGGGGAGGAGTAATGGAGGTGGAGAGGAGTATGGAGAGACTGAGAAACCATCTCCAACCTCATTTACCAGTAAAAAGAGATCAATCAGTCGCCTGCGGTGTACGTCTCTGTATACAGTATGTGCTGCTGCGCGGAGATGCACGAGAGGCAGTAAATGAAGGAAATGATGTGTGAAAAAGCAGCTAAAATGCAGAGGAAGTGATTGTGTTCAGGACGGCACAGAAATGTACATGGAGTGGATGATGAGTCAACACCTTGCCTCCACCTGGACATCATACACATTAAGGTTTTTGTCAAATGGACTATTTAGCAAATGGGCCTTGGCAGTGTTCATTTCTCTGAGTAGTATGCTTTCAAATGACAAAAGTGAACATTGTTGTTGTCTCTCGGTTTGCTTCAAAACACGTTTGCCTTCCACCTACACTGGCTTTTATTTGTCTCTGTTGCCCCTCTTTATCATCCATTTCTGCTTCTCTGGGAATAAAGTGATGGACAGAGAAAAAGTTGGAGGAACAGTTTGCGACTGCAAGGCAGAAATACAGATTGGTTACTGCGGATAAATAAGGTTGATCATATCTTAGCAACTGATCAGTTATTTTTAGTTCTGGTTTACATGTGATGCATGTTCTTCAGCAATAAAAGGGCTCTGAAATAATCGTCCGAGACTTGCAGCAGCAAGTTCAAAGTCAAGGAACACAGGGGAATGTGTGTGTTTGTGTATGCACGGCATTCAACTCCAAGTGTGGCGTGTAATCATTTCAAAGCGGAACGAAACAAAGGTGGAACATGCAACTTTAGAACATGAATTTACAAGCAGAACAGCACACGCCGATTTTATGCATGAAAATATATGCAAATAAATTCTTTGAGTGAGATACATATTCATGCAAAGGATACGAAATCCAATCTAAAATATGCTTTTGTGTGTTGCTTTCAGGACTTATGGAGCTAAATTATCAAGAGAAGAAAAAGCAGATCCCACACTTCAGAGTCATCACTTTTCTCCCGTGTCTCTGGAAAGATTTGAAATGAAAGAAAGTACAGTGTTTGATCCTTGTGAGCTTTCACTTGTCATGCTATGAAGAGGGAAAACATGAAGGAGTTTCCAATTTTTCCGGAGGTTGCTGCTGCACTGTGGTGTGCTGTTTGATAGCCACAGGTTTTGTGTTACAAGGACACACTTCGTCAGCCCCATCCTGCGTAAGAGCAGAGGCTGCTGCAGTCATAACACACGATGGATGAAGGAAAGATGCGGCTACTGTAGTCACATCTGTGGTCGCGTTGTTGACCTAAAACACACACCTATTTCTGAATCCAGCTATTAGAATGATGCATAACATTATTTTGTTGTTTTGTTTGATGTTTTTGTACACCATTATTTATTTTCAGGTTCGCTTAAGGACACTCCGTTTAGGTTGATTTTTCACTGTTCTGAAATACACTGACTTAATCAAGTGGACTGAGTTCAGCTGGGACTTGACCGATCCACATTATTACATTGAATTAATTTAGGCACAGATTTTAACTTGTGTAAGATGTAACAATGGTATTGGTTTGGATATCTGTTTAGAAAGTCGGATATTTGAAGTATTGGAATCAGTATCAGGAGACAAAAAGTTCTCCTATCCTCAGATGTTCCAAAATAATGATAAATAAACCTAAAATTAAATGATTGCATCGGAGTGTGTGGCTTTATTTCTTACTGTTGAACTGGGTGTATTGGTGCCATATCCTGAGGATGGCAGAGAAGCCAAGGACCATCTACGGCCATCAGCCCTGAGGAGAAAAGAAAGGAAAGTGGAAACGGGAGAACATATGTTAGAATGAAACTGTTTTCTCTGCCTCTTTCAACAGCCAGGACTCCAATATCAGTTTCTATTTTGGACCCTCCAAACAACACAATCAGTGGTTATACTAAAGCAATTTCACCACCTTCACTTCCTTTCAATCTAGCAAATTACACTTATGTTCTTTTTATTCTGCTCTTCCCTCAGGCTTTCTCCAGCCACCCGAGTCTGACACTTCCTATGAGTGAGTGATGAGGGATACACGTTTGGGCAAAATCCTGGCACCTCGCCTCATTCATCTCGGCCTGCTGTCACAGCTCTGTCACACGGACACTCTATGGGAGCAGCGTAGGACAAAGACAGGGCAGAGGCATGCAGTGTCATTCTGGCTGTTTGTGTGCGCGAGTGGGTGTGTTTCCCTCCAGAGTTTCACTGTGTGTGTGTAAAAATAATCCTATCAACAATTTTCACTCAAATACTTTGCACCGCTCTTGTAACGTTGCATGTGTGACTTTTTGTGTGAATAAAGGAGGGATGCCAACCTGCGAGAAGAGGCAAAGGAAAAGTGGGCAGGTCCGCTTGGTGAGAAGTTGCGCGGGCTGTCCAACGGACTGCTTCCTATTGAAATACATATGGAGAGAACACAACAGACAACATTAACTTTGGGTTTTTGGGCAGGTTAACCTAAATTAGGTTTTAGGTAACTACAAGTCATTCCCATTTCGGTTAGTCAACCTCACTTTTAAGGAAGCGTTGGGTTCTTATCAGCGGAAGTCAGGAAATGTCAAATTTAAGGTCAAATTTAGATTCAGCCATTAACAGAAACACTGTTATGGTTATAATAAATACAATAATAAATACAGTAACTCTGTGCATATTCAATGTCACTTATCATTGATTCTGTCCTGCAACATTAATTAAATAATTAAAGATTAAGAGCAACTTGACACAAGCCAAATACTTTATTCTCGCTGACCTCTATGGCCACAGCACCTCTCCACACAGGTGCAGCTGTCTCAGACTATGCCGATGGCCAAAATGACTCAACTGTTAGATGCCAGGAAGCGTATTGTGTTACTATGACAACTGGCAACTGTGAGCTCTCGTGTCATCAGCTGAAACATGACTGCACAATTAATTTATTTGAGTTTTTAATGCAGTGTTTCCAATGTTTGCTGCTCGAATTTTTAGTTTTTGTTCAAAAAGCATTATATAAAAATGTAGTTCATGCAGATGCATCACCTTTTATTCTGGAGAAACATTAGTGAATGCTCAATAAAAATGTAAATGAAAAATCTGTCTTGGCCTGTCCTCAAGGCACTCCACTGAGGGAACCACTGCATTAGTGGTTTAAATTCTCGCCTCCCTGCAGTGACGATGTACTGGTACTGACACACCCTGGAGTACACATCTGCAACACTGCAGCCAGTTCAAATAATTAGAGGAGATTTTTAGTCGGTGTTTTTTAAAATTTAAAATACCTAGATTATCTGTAAAGAAGCCTAAAACTTTAACCCAGATTTTATGTCACAATGCACTCAAAAGCTGTTGTAGCCTATTTCCTGCTGCAAGAAGACACTGACCACTGCAATATATAATTAACTCTGTCCTCTTGAGACATGCGAAGCTCAGATAATCCCGCAATAGAAAATGAAAAAAAAAAAGGTTGAAAACAGTGATTACAACATGCAGCACAGTCTCACTAAGTGAGTTAAAACAAGAAATGCCAACACAGCAGTTGTGCTGCAAATGCAACTTATTTATAAGTCTTATTTTGTATATTAATTTTTTTTTATATACCCATTTTATATTAATCAATTGTTTTGATTAAACACAGCTAAAATGTTTAATATAAAAACCCCCAAAATGTTTTAGATCAATATACAGTTTAAACAACTGTAACATGTCTGTAACCTGTATATACTGACCTATGTGTCCGGGCAGTGGAGAGTGCGGCCGTGGCAGGGTGGGCGACGTACTAGTCAGGATGAGGCTTTTTCGGTTACTGGTTCTGCAACTAGAACATATATGACAACAAAGAGTATATCAATATTTGTCTTCATTATATTTAACGCTCCATCGATACCAGACAAATGATTACTCGCGCCCCCCCCCCACAGTACAGTATGTCTTTTTGTGTGTGTGTGTATGTGAGCATGTGAAAGGCCATAATACAGGACTTTATTGATGTCCACCCACCCACAGGGGAGCGCAACAAAGCAACAAAGATTTTTAATTTCCTCAAGGTCCAGCCCCACAACGGCTGCTGCCAGGAAATATAATGGCAGGAGTGACGAGGCGATGGAGGGATGAAGGGACAGACAGAGAGGAAGAAAAGGACCGGGGTGGACAGGTATAGACCGTAATGTAGAACTCAAATTATTGAACCATAAAGGAGTCACTAGCTGCTCCAGCTGCCACCGCTGGATGTGTCATCCCGCACGGAGATGCACAAGGGTTGTTGTCTTACATAACAGCTCGTAAAGTGGGAAGTGGATTTCTCAGGTGTTATTTTCATGTGTGGACTGCTCACAGGCCTTTCGTGCTTCACTGCAGAGCCTGTCAATACAATTTTGCTCCACGTTGCATCAGCCAGCACGCTGCTCTACAATCTGTGCTGGAAGTGCAATAAATCACACAAGTGCACATAAAAATAAAAACACCCAGCACAGTCACACAACACACACTGATTATTTGATGTATCTCCCTCGATCTATAATCTATATCCCCATTTTGCAGTCCTCCCACATCCTCTTTACCTTCCTAACAATATCTCTCCCTCTTTTTGATGTAGCAGTTGTTTCTAGCACTCTGAGACATCAAACCCCTGGCAGGATTTTATCGGTGGCAGTGCGCCTCTGCGGGTGCCAGCCAAGGGAGAGCTTGTACTCAACCTTGCAGAACAGAGGAGGATCATATTGAAATATTTAAGGGAAATGCATTAGCTTTGGACCGCGGGCTGGAAGCAACTTAACGTTGTCCTTTCGCTGCAGCACTCAGAAGATGAGAACAGACGAAAAGGGGGAAGGGTGAGGAAGGAGAGAGGGAAAGACAAAAAAGTGAAGAGACAGGAAGTGCATGTCATATGTTCCTCTGATTCCTCTGTGTCATACTTCTCTTTTCTTCATCCGTATTATGCTCTCCAACCTGCACGCAATCGTCTTTTCCTTTCACTCGCTCCTTAACCTGTAGTTTCTCAAATCCACACTCTCAGTGCTGCTCTTCCTCAATCAAAAGCTGAATCACTTGAGCATACGCCAGTCAAGCTTCACTCCAGAACATATTCTTAGCTTTTGATTCATGATTCATCATATCCACAGCAGCTCGACTCAGTGCATCATCAAATGTTTCAAACCACATATTACAGGCAAAGGGATTTAATCTTACCTGCCTCATTTCTGTCTCTTTTGATAACTCATCACTCGTCTGTTTCTCCTTCAATTCTTCATTTTCCCCTCTATATCCTGCTTTATTGTCACTTTGCTTTCTCCTTTTATCGAAATTAACTCTGTCAGATGAATAATTGAAATGTGAGAAGTGAAGAAAACTCATTCTTCTTCCCTTCTAACACCCCTTTTTCAGGGTTATTGAGCCAACTAAACTATTAAAGGCTGTAACAGAATGAGAACCCAGAAGGGCAAAACAATCTAATCTTCCCATAATGCCAGAAATCTCTTGCAGCCACTATGCTTTATAACATTGTTATCTTAAATGAATGCTGCAGAAGGGCATCTTTCCCAAAGCATTTGTACTGTAAAAAAAAAAGGTTAAGGAGAAGTGCTGCTCTTACTCTATACTCCAGCAGCCAGACACATATTTATCAGCAGTAAAGGTCATATTAGAGTCCTGCCACTTGTATTCCTGCAAAGGCTAAGAGGAGCACATACAATAGAACCAGCAGGGGGAGAGGAGAGCAGAAAGATCTGTCAGTGGATGCTCAAACACTACATATCTCTTGTGTTTCAGTATATGCTGTTATTTTCTGACGATTTGTACTCTCAACATGCTTTTTTGATTTTAGACTTCAGTAAGTAATTTATAATATATATATTATATATAATTTGAGAAAAAAGGCATGAACTTACATTTTAGACATGAAGTAATACTGAGAGTAGTAAGAAAAATAAGAAAAATACAATTTACTCAGCAGTAAATACATAGACATTGATTCCATTATCAATATAAAAATCTCATTTGGGAAGCTTTAAGGGGGTTGGGCCAACATTAACCTACAGCTCAACTTCAAGGCTCCCTGACACATGGCCATTGGTCTTAAGATATTCCCTCAACATCACCAATTAGTGTTCAATGGGATGAAGGGTTAAGGTTACATCTAAGAACATAAACTATTATCTTAGCAACTGGCAATACGTAGTATACTTACATTAACTAAGTGATCTACAATTGTCCCCCAACCCCCCCCCAAAGTTATGGTCTTGACTGGTCTTGGAACAAAATCCCCAGCCTCAAGATCAAGACCAGTCTCGGGGTACTATAACACTACTGTCTTGTTCCCTGTCTTGTCCTGAAATTACACATACAGTAATTAGCAGTCACAGTGGTGGCAGTCAGTTAAGGTTAGAGGACAGGAGCTATAAGAGGCTGTAAGGGATTACGACTAACATGCTGCAGATTATCCTGACTGGGAAAGCAAAGAAGATAAGAGAGATGGGAATGTGTTAGTAGTGGAGGGCAAAATGTGAGTGTGTGTAAATGTGACTTTAAATCACTCGGTGATGGTTATGGTCTTGCAGCCTGCCTCAGTCTGGTAAAGAAGGTGTGTGTGTAAGATAGGAACAGTTAGTATGCTGCACATTGCCATCTTTAAATCACGCATCTAAAGCCCGTCTCTAGTGTTGTGGTCAAATACAAACACACACGCAGCCAAGCAATCCCGCACTATATCATCCACAGCCTCCTCTGTTTTCAGACAGATGGTGATATTTGGATTCATTCAGTCGTCTCCACTTAACGCATACATGAATTCTGAACAGAAAACCTAAGATTTACTGAAAATAAGACACTTAACTTTAAAATATTCAAACCCATTCAGATCCAATTAGGTTAATCAAGAACAAATTCTCTCTCTATCTATAATGAATTGACCGAGACGAAGAAAGATGAAGAGCAACTGGAGGGAAGAGGAATGTACAACGTTACCATAGCAACACATTTAGAGTCGCTGTAGAGACCATTGACATCAACGACTGTTTTCTTTTCTTTTCTCCAGAGCACACAGTGAGAATCAGACGACTTGTGTTTAACAGATAGAACAATGAAGGTGAGCATCAGACTGACTCAGCTCTGATCAAAGGCCAGCAGATCCAAAAAATGTGATCTCACCCTGCAGTGAACAACAATACTGTGTGAGTAAGTGCCTGTTGTCACGGTTGAGGCCAGAGAGCGTTTATGTGTTTATATGTGAATGCCAGTCGTATAATCCATCATAATCCATTGTGTAATCCATCGTTCAGGCTCAATCTGTGTGTGATGGAGGAGTAGTGGTGAGGCGCGTGGTGATGTCAGTCAGACAGAGTATGATTCGTTGGGGTCAATGGTGCATGCAGCTATTGTGTGGAGCTCTGTAGATGGACACCAGAGCTGATGAGGAAAGCTGCGAGTGAGAAACAACTTTTAATATGAGAGAGAGAGTGAAGCAAAGCGCGCCTGTGTGATACCGTCGGCTGCATCTGGCAGAGTCTGTCAAAAGGTGCAAAGTAATTCAGTGTTTTTCCGTAGGCTATGCTTCGCAGGATGCAGGAGGTTTTTACATGTCAGTGGTCTCAAGAAGCACCTCCACAATAAAACAGTGGCAGGAGAGAGGAACAAGAGAGACAGAATGAAACAAACAATGTCAGCTGCATCACATTTACTATTGTCATTATGAGAAAGTGTTTAATTTGCTGTCCCTAAAAAATCTGCTCTTTGCAACTATGACAGTATTGACCATTTTTGGCAATGACTTAGCTTAGTTTAGAAAAAGATTGTGGACTTAACAAGTCTATTCTGACTTGAAGCACAAGCAGAGATGCTTTGACTATTCAAAATTTTAACCAAAACCACAAACTATCTTTGATACTATGATGAATATTTTCACATTAACATTAGCAATTACCTGCTAGCAAACATTTTTTGTAACTTTGTTATTTAATCCGTCACTGTTGTGTTTGCAATTTGTTCTGCTGCCTGAATTGAAAAATCAATTCATACTGCTTTTAAAAGCTTTTTAGTAGCCTAAATCTAACAACAGATGGGAAGTAGGACGTGAACCCAAATCTCCAATGTCTGTGCTCTGTACGCTTAACCAACCCAACCTTCTCACTATGATTTTGGCAGCAATTACGATTCCTCCACAACGTATTTAGCAAAGCAAATTAGTAGCATACAAAGGTTATTCTGTAGGTGACAGGGTTGCATGGTGACACGGCAGCGTTGAGAGGATAACATAAACAGACAATGTCAAATGTAACCAACAAAGACACAGAAAGAGCTAAAACCACAAAAACAGACACACAGATGTGACAGCCAACAACGCCTGCCTGTGTCTCCCTGCTCCCAATAATGAAACCCAGGGCTGTCATTGGCTACGACGCTCCGGTCATCCTGCTGTGGAGGGGTCAGAGGTTAAATCTGTGGTAATGGCTCGTGTAGAGGCTTTGACGAGCAATTATTCCCCTGCAGGCCCTCGGCTGGCACCAGGCCATTAGTCTCTCACACAGACACATGCCAATGAATGTGCACACACTCACAGTGTTGGTCCCCTAACACTGACCCAAAACTGTCCCAAACTGTCTACACTCATTACAGCAATAAAAGTAATACAAAGATATCACTTGGATACAGGTCATTAAAACTACATGTTTCATGCTTCCCTGGCAATGATACACTCTCTCATTTCTCAGTAAGAAATGAGTTGGGATGAACAAATACCTGTCCAGTAATAAAAATAGGCTACGGCTGCTTAATTACAAATCAGGTCCTTTATGGTAGTATTGTACTCACCAAGGTAATTGCTGGGAACTGGAAACACAACAAGACTGCTACAACAAGAAACATGAGCAGTCCGGCATCCAGGAAACAAGCCAGCAGTTTAGCAAGATTATCTAATCCACTACATTTGGAGATAAAACTGAAAGAAAGCACATCTGAAGAATCCCTCATTTCCCAGTAAAAGTATATGTGCAGCAAGTACATTAGGTCAAAGTTGAGGCAGGAAGTCTGTAAACTGTGATGCAGGTTTGTAATGTAATAATTTTATTTGTTTTATTTTCCAAATAAATTTCTTTAACCTTGGAGGTTTGTTTAAAACCAGACCGATGGTCAGACTGCTCATGGTTCTTCATCTTTTTAGCAATGTCACCATGTGCTCCCATCTCAGCGATAAACTTGATAAATACAATGGACGATGACATAGAAAAAAAAAAAAAAGTCGTCACAAACTGAAATCAATGCTTTAAGGCTAAAATAGACAAATTGTTCATATAAAAATACCATAATACCAAGCTAAATCAAAAAACAACAAATAATCCCATTTCCACCAATTCTGGCTATACAGATTTAACCAAATAAAACTTGTCAGCTGGTGGAAATCTTCTCCACAAACAGAAAAAGAAGCAAAACAGCAAAATGTATAACAGTCTTTAACAAGACTGCATCTTAGCAGCTCTGGGAGGCTACACTCAGGCACAGCATGCTAACATGCTGCAGGTTTAATATTTACCCCCTTCTTGGTTAGCATTTTGTTGTATTTTATACAAAATGAAATTTTGACCTGTGAACAGTAAAAATAATGACAGCATTATGATCTGTGCTTTGACCAGTAATTTAATAAAAACTCACTGAATAAGAAAGAAAGCCAAAGATAATTAAATTGGGAATTTAACTGCCTGATAATTGTTACAGATTTGGTTTTAAAGACGGATTATTCGGGAATATTTGTTTGCATTTGTTTGCAAAATTGTAATAGAAAATGGAAGTTAATCTGTAAATAAATATAAAACATCATCTTCAGTAAAAACAAAAACTTTTACTAGTATCATATTGTAGTACTTTTCTTCAAATAAAAAAATCTATCACAGACTGACAATCATATTTTCATCATCATTTATAAACAGTGGTTATAAATAAAAGAATGTAATTTCATTATATTTTTTTGTCCTTCAAAATTGTTTCCTAAATGTCCTCTCTACTCCGCTCCTCATGTGAAGCTCTGTCCACAAACAAAAAGGCCTTCGACAGGTTTAAATTGTATACCAGACAACTGAGCACATTCATTTTAATCATGATCACTGATAAGAACACAACAGCTCCCACCATGAGTCATTTCAAACAGAGCAGCTCCATATTGCACAAAATCAATTAAAGGAATGAGCCGATTAAGAATGACGCGCAGACTCTGATGGCCTGATAGCACATCACAAGAGGATGTTTAACTGTCTGGTGTAGGATGTTACGGACACATCAACAACATATGTGTTCCTCTGTGTGTGTGTGTGTGTGTGTGTGTGTGTGTGTATGTGCTGTTGGAACTGATTACCCATTTGCATGCACATGTGAGCCTGTGACAGGTGTGAGCGAGCACTTGCGCATGCTTAATGTGTTTTACCTAGCAGATTATTAACTCTGTGTGTGTGTGTGTGTTTGTTGTCTGTCTGTCAGCAGTGTCATCTTCTGCCCTAAGTGCTGACTCACAGGGCACAGAGGACACCAGACACTCCTGACGTTACACCATCGATCCATCCAGGCTCACTTCCTGTCAGGTAGCATCTCTCTCTCTCTCTCTCTCTCTCTCTGTGTTTGTCTCTCCCTCCCCCAGGAGCTCTTAAAGGTGAGTGCATGTTTACAACTGTGGAAGCTGAAATGGAAATGGATGGGATAAAATGCCACCCCTTTAAAAAGCTTTCTGGACCAACAGGCTGGTCCCTGTTAGTGCATCCTATTACGCAACATCCGCTGTTCTTACTGCCGGTGTCCGAAACATCCACTGGGATCTGGATGGATCCTAAACTCTGGAAAGTGGCCAAATCAAGCCATGTGGACAGATTTATCAAGCATGAGGTATTCAGATGGTGACTGAGGGGATGACTGAGTGATGCAGACAGGCAGCAGATGAAAGCAAACAGGTGAAAAATAAATAAGAAAGGGGGACACAAGCGCCAGGATGAAACTAGGAGGATAACATGTGACAGGATCTTCTTGGTGTTAGGGGTTGCTGCAGGGGTTAGTCACATGGCAATCTTGTTGCTATGCAATGTAGCACAGAGAGACAGAAATAGAGGCATTTGCCGTTATTCCACTTGAAAGAGAGGTTAAGTAAAGATGGGAAAAAAATGATGGCAAAGTCAACCAAAAAAGTAACAAACAGCTTCACAGTGGTACCAAGAGAGAAAAAAAATAGAGGCAAAGGATGGAGATGAAAAGAGAAACACAGAGAAATTAGGCCACAGAAAAATAAAGATGAAATACTGACTGACTCACCCAGTCATTTCAGTATGTTAGAAAAATAACAGTAACTCTGGCAATCCACGCTGTGACTAAGGGGCAATTCTCAGTTTATAATAGGACGTGGTGCTGGCTCAATAAATAAAAAAGGTAGTATGTTTTGTTGTGACTCCTTAGCACAGAAACTGGCTGATTATATAATGAGCTGGTTGTAGTAAGTTTGTTGTATGATTGAATAAAAAGTCGTCTGGCAGACAAGGTAGCCGAATGCATAAATGACTGACCAACTGGGTGGCTGATAAAAATGCTGACTGTGTTTTTGACTGAACTAGTGCCTAACTATCTCGCCAGACTAGCTGATTTTATAGTGGACTTAAATGGACTGAAGTATGCCGGTGCCTGAAGCTGATCAACTCTGGTGATGGTGCAGTGGATTAGACACATGTGTTTGGTGTGAGAGACCTAGAGACTCAATTCCACACCGTGACACATCCACCAATGTGTCCCTGAGCAAGACACTTAATGCCTAGTTGCTCAGGAGGTGTGCAACCTCTGACATATATATATATATATATATATATATATATATATATATATATATATATATATATATATATATATATATATATATATATAGAATACAGCAGAGATTAACACGAGTTACAGTCCAGGTAAGTTCTCTGGTTATGATTAAAGATGACAGAAAAATAATGGGAGTTGCATTCAATAACATCGATCCAAAAATTCACTGGTCTGAAACACGCAGGACAGGACACGACATCTATTTTAGCCACATCACTTCTCTTCAGTCGAATGTGTTGTCAGATGTCCTGTCAAGGTGTGAAAGTGTATCCTCAGGCAGAGTGACGCAGCAGGAAGTTGTGGCAGTGCAAAGACCTATCTGGATCTTTCTGCATGTGTCACTATCAGTCTCTCATCTGCAGGTTTCCTGTTTGTCTGCATTAGTCTCTCCACTTTGTGTTTGTCTGTCAGTGGCTGTTGCTATCACAGCTCATTGAAGTTACTCTATATGGAGACCTGTGAAGGGCTCTGAATCACCACGATCATGCCATTTCACTTTGTTCTCACCGTGACCTTATTCACAACAAATGGTCCGTAACCATCACCTCATAAAGAATTAAACACTTCCTTAAGTGGGCAGTACTCATTTGCATGAGTGGAAAGTCTCGCTGCATGTCTAATAGACAAGTGATTAAATCTGATTATGGATAATGCATATGGATTCACAACCAAGCAAAGCTTCTATCTCTTAGTGTTGGAATTGAGATGCCAGTAGCACACTTAACTCAATATAATGTCTGGCGTAATACAAGAC
The DNA here is from genome assembly GCA_024633595.2 of Lepomis macrochirus. Lineage (NCBI taxonomy): Eukaryota > Metazoa > Chordata > Actinopteri > Centrarchiformes > Centrarchidae > Lepomis > Lepomis macrochirus. Next base: position 17,573,243 of record JALXJV020000003.1, read on the forward strand.
TTTAAACTATGACACTGTTTAAATTTAACAAGCTTCAAGGAACAGCTGAATGGTTCAACATCCTGTGTCAAATTGATTATTTGCTGAGTGGGTTGCAAGCAGTAAAAGCTTTGATTTAAAGCTGTACGTCAACACCATGGTGACCTTCTGGACAGAAGGTCAGAATTTGTGTGTTTTTGGGCACTTTTTATGCCACCAAACAATAAAGCATGTTTTATGTGATGATGCGTTGAGAAACAAATGTGGTGTGGTAACAACATTGTTATATTTTTTTTGCAATGCACTTTCGCCCTAGTACACTATCCAGTATAGATTGCAATGATCTATAAAATGTCAGAAATAGTGCAAGTTGACTTCAAATTGTTTGTTTTGTCTGACCACTAGTCCAAAGATATCCCATTTATTATCAAAGAAGACAAAGAAAACTATCAACAGTTGTGGAGAAGCTAGAACCAGTATATCTGTGGCATTTCTGCTGACAAAAATAACTCAAACGATTAATCACTGCTCGCAAATAAATTACTGTTCAATGAATTGATTAATCAACTAATCATTACAGCTCTGTACATTCGGAGGGTTTTACTAATTGCTATGTTACATCATCCGGGAGTCAAATACAATTGTGGTAAAAACAAAAATCTATTAATAAAAAGGAATAAAAAGTTATAATAAGAATTCAATAATCTAGGCAACCATAAAGCAGCTGTAGGCTGAGATAAATAACATATATACTGTAACACCTCATTTTAGTACCTGATGCCTTTTGTCAATATGTACATCAGTTAGATTCTCCAAAATTAAATCGTCATTTTATAGTAACAATGAGCATTAAAGTATTATTCATTCAGATTTGCTGGTAAAGGAATTAAAGGCCTGCCTCTTGCAGGGACATAGGCAGGGTGAGTTCAGTGATTTAAGCAAATAAAAGCCCAGGCTATTAATTAAAGTTTTTCAATATTGCAAATATTGAAAGATGGTATGTAGACATATTGTAACAGCTGTTTTGAAGTGATGTCCGAAAGACAAACAGGAGTTGATTTTACAAAACAATGCAGGCTGCAACTTTAGATGTCAGCTAAACATTCATTCAACTTATCAGAATTTACTCAAACTTTGACCTAGAAAAAAACCTTCAAAATCCACTTAACTAGCATTTTAACTTCTCAGTGTCTTCTTCACTGGATGTAGTTCAGGCAGTTAACTGTGAGTCAAATGACCAAACTATTTGCAGGAACAGAATATGCCCAGTGCTCCTTTTAAACTTTAATTACACTTTAATAATTCTGTATGTTAGGAACCAAAATTCAAAAAGCCAGTTACTGCACAAATTCTTTCTACTCACATTAGTAATGACGCTGTGTTTTATCAATCCATCAGATTAAAAGTTTGACAGTGTCTGTACAAATTCAAATATTTTGAAGCTGTCTTATTAAAAAAATGTAAACCTAAATGCAGTTATTTCAGGAGACTGAATTAAATTCACATGCAATGCATGTTGTTTTATCATGTCTTTGCAATATCAAAGATAAACCACAAACAGTCTGTGTGTTTTGGTTAAGGCCAGTCTGAACACCAGCCAGTAACAGATGGTGCTGTCATAGCAGAAACAACAGGAATAGAGCATGGAGAGGAGTTGTAATTTTCTATACCACAGCTCCTTCATTAAAAAAGACCAGCCAAGCAATGCAACTGCTCAAATATATGTCATTGAACCTACAACATCCATGCTTCTGATGCTGCAAGGAGGTGGGTAATCATGTTCTTGTTTTTAACATCAGACAAAAATATCTGACAAAGTACCTTCATTTAGTAACCTCTAAAAGCCATAACACTGCTGAGTATGTGCTTCATTGTAACTATGGTTCATTTTTTGATGCCAAAGTAGATAATTGTGGGACCTACTTATGAGCTATCAGGCCCATCATCATAATGTATGCTGTACTGAGGCTTAAAATACCCCAAATTAACCGTCACAAAGAGGACAGCAACCTCAACAGATGGTAGATGTGTACAAAATAAAACAAGCAGAAAGGTGAGAGCTATTTTTGTGTAACTATTATATATTCACTGTGGTGTAATTATAATAGATATCAGCAATAAAAATCTGTTGCCACCATGAGTCAAGGAAAGAGAGCATGTAGGCCAAAATAATCAAATAGCGAACAGCGTTTTAATGTTAGCTCTACTGAATTACAGTTGTTTCTTTGCCTTGTGTGAAAAATGCACATTAACAATGTGCACTGTATAGGAGTGGGATGAAATGCCCTGTGTGTTGTTCATGAGTGGGATCATTTGTATCACGTACACTGATGATATGTAAGAGTGGCATAAAACTGTATGTACTGTGTGTGGGTGTGATAAACGTGCACGATCATGTTCATGGTGAGAAAAAACATCAAGGCACTTGTTTGTCATCCAGCTTCAGTCCCTCAGTGCACCTCCTGGCTCTCGGTCTCCCTTTCATGATCTCCAAAACCAAAACAACTACACAAAAGTAGTTTACCTTCAAGTGGAAAGACCACGTGAGAGGGAAGGAAGTAGACTAAAACTAAGAATTAGAGATTGAGAGTGTATCGTCATTGTGGGTTCAGTTAACCCCGGTGGACTAATCTTAAATGTAGGCTGAGACACCACCTCGGGCTCTGCCTTTCATCCCGCCCCGCTCTCTTCTTCCTGTAGCTTTGCTGCTTTCTGTGTTCAATGCTTTATGTTTTCTCTCTCTTACTCACTAATTTTTACGTTCTTCCTTCAGCTCAATCTGTTTGGAAGTGGGCACAAAGCATTGTCTCTTAATTGCCACGGCCAGCCAAGAAAACACAACATGCACAAATGAAACAATGCAGACACACACACAATATAGAGCAGCAAGACAGAGAGAGAGAGAGAGAGCAAGATAATTAAAAAGTATAATGAAAGAAATATCAGGGATAAATGATCTGATGATATTTATAACTCAGAGTTAGTGCTGGGAATTGTTTAAAAATGTTCCATGCCAGTGTTGATAGAATCCTTGACTTTCAGTACCAACACCAACAAATGGAAATGGAATGAAATAATTTTTACTACAAAACCATTTTACATATAACAAAAGTTAGTTTAAATTACATGTTCCTGAAACAAAAGCAACAGTATTTTCCTATCACGCGTCCATTTATTAGGTACAGCTAAAGCTAAAGCTAACACAAATGCAGTCTAATCTAAGAATCCAGCACACACAAAACTCCCTTCATCTAGCTGATAATGTTTTTAAGAGAAGTGTTGATTCAACTGTACGGACATTTTGGTGGCTGTCGTTTGTGGTGCTGTTGAATTGTATTTCATTATGCAAAGAGGTGTTTCTGTAAAAATGATCAGGGACCATCTGATTAAGAGTTTCACCTGACATTTGATACTAACTTTCAGTATATGATACTCAATGCTCACATTTTGGTCGCCACCAAAAAAATTTGGAGGTTTGACGCCTAACCCAGTTTCAATATTGACAGTAACAAGCACTCACATATGACGAAACAATAATTCAGACTCAGACAGTACCAACTGCAATTTGATAATCAATTAATCCGTGTGAGTCAATCATACACAATGCCAAACATTTCCTGGTTTCAGCCTCTCAAATCAGAGGGTCACATAGGAGTGGATTTTCACTCCTGTCCCATCCATAAAAAAATCTGAAAATGGAGTTTATTCATCTTAGAAATTTTTATTAAAAAATAGACCTACGATTCCCATCCCACCCGCCCCCATTGAAATTGACTCCCATCACACAAGATTCCTGAAAAAAAGTCACCCTCTACCTCAAATATGAGAACATTCAATTATCATCATAGTACATCGAATATATTTAGGCACAACATATACAAACAAAACAAGCAATTAGTGCTCTGAGAAAAAACTCATTCTGACTAAACATGTAAACTGGTCATCATTAAATTATAAAAAATAAATCAATAGTGAAAAGAATCATTAGTTTCATCTCTGCCAATTCTCAAAAGTAATAACCTCTACACAAGTGGAATATAAAATGAAGTTGCACAGCTGATACACACTCGTGAACAGGGAAATTAACACGTGGAACGGACTCTTACAAGGCAACAGCAAACACAAATGTACAGTCTCATAAGCAAACACACTTTTAAACAAACATTCTCATGCACACACACATCACACACGTGTTCTCGCTCTTAAACCCATACACTCTGCACGGTGGCCGACAGTCAGAGAGGATTTATTCTTGTTCATAAACAGAATATCCTGCTGTTCATTCCCTGCACAGTGGGAGCAACGGTGAAGACTCAGACTAATCCCCCTGTGATCAGACGAGATGAAGACAGTTAAAATATAGCACTGCAGGAGGGACTAAAGGGTCTGTGCAGATTGTACATTAGGGAGAGGAGAGGAGAGGAGAGCATAGGAAGTAGAGGAGAGGAGAGGAGAGGAGAGGAGAGGAGAGGAGAGGAGAGGAGAGGAGAGGAGAGGAGAGGAGAGGAGAGGAGAGGAGAGGAGAGGAGAGGAGAGAAAAATATAAGCCTGGAGAAGAAAAGATGTAGGACATATAGGTGACGTTAGGGAGAGAAAATAAAGGCAAGAGAGAAAGTGGATAAGAGAGAACGAGGTGAAAAGGAAAGAGGAAGAAGAGCAAGGACCTGTGCCAAGCAGACAGCACCACAGCACTGCCCACTGTTGGCTCTGAGCTACACAAGCACTCCCTGGACACTGACTATAATGCCTTCACTTCATAATGCTATCTCTGGCACACAGGCTACCGGCCAAGCGCGCACATACCTTCCGTGTGTGTGTGTGTGTGTACATGTGTCTGTAAGAGTGAGACATCACCAACCATAATCTAAAGCAGGCTAAATCCTTGTGCACATGTGCATCACTACTCTAAAGCACAATAATAATAATTTAATAAAAATCCAGTATTCACACACACACACACACACACATATGAGCATAATAAAAAGCACACACTGTCTGCACAAAATTGCTTTACATATACACACATACATGTAAAAACATCAAATACACACACACACCATATTGCTGGAGCTAAATGGAGACAGGGAGACAACTGTGAGACAGCATGACAGCTGGCAGGGACAACGGAAACATCATGGAAAAATACCACCAAATGAATCAACACACGCTAAAAACAGCAGGGCACCACAGTGGTCACAAAGACCGCACAGAGACAGATAGTTGCCATTTACCTTTTTGTGCGTCGAAACATGTTGCTAGCAGCAGAGGTTGTGTTGGCAGATGCACATGAGAGCAGCTGAGCATCCACACATACACACACAGAAAAACACACACACACACACCGAGGCAGTCAAGAGGCAGCGATTACACTCCAAGCCGGCATGTCAGCCTCCTCTGGCCAGTTAAACACATGCACACACAGACTCACTCACAAATGTCTGGCTGCGACTCGTGAGTATGCATGCAAGAGTGCACGGAAGAGAGATTATATAATTGGACGGATTTTGGAAATGTCAGCAATGTCACAGACGGAGGAAAAAAAGACAAGAGATAGAGGACGGAAGAGGACGAGATGGAGAGAGGGAACAGGCTGCCGAGCATCCCTCTTAGAAGGAGAGAGGATTGTGAGGCTGCTCTCAAGGGTATCGTGCCAAGCCAGGAAGTGCAGGGGGGGGGAAGAAAAAAGGGGAGGGAGGTCAATGCAGGTAGACACAGCATGAATGAGAGAAAGAAACAGCATGTGGGAGAATGCAAGCGAGAATGTATGAAAGAGACAGTGAAAGCCAATCAGAGAGATGAGAGAGCAGCGAACTGAAGACTAATGTGAGTGACAAGACAGGGGACGACAGAGACGGGGGGAGGGAAGGACACTGCAAGTTGGTTGTCACACGCGAGTGAGTGTTATTCTGTGTGTTTGGGGATATGTTATAGCTTGCTCATGGCCGTGGTCATTAAAGGATCAGGATGGTGATATTCTATGTTTTACTAATTGTCAACAAAAGCCTGTGAAAAGACCAAAACTAAAAGTTAATTACTACTAAAAAGAACGTCTGTGTAGAGAAAGCCTGATGCAGTTTAGTCCTCTGTGCCATTATAGACCTCAAACGTTGCCCAAAAGCTACTGAAGCATAAGGCTGGCAAAATTCTGTGTTTTTCTTGTTGCCAATAAACCCCATGAAAAGACCAAAACCTGATGCTTTCTGACTTCCCCAACTAAGCATGGTCTCAGTCCAAAGCCCACGAGCTCCTACTGGTGACGCATCTTCACCCAATCCTTTCAGTTAACATGTCATGTTCCTTTATTACAACATGGGTACTGTAGTTTGTTTTTAGTCAATTCTGCAGCTGAAAATAGTCCCGACAACTGCATTATTTATTCCTGTTTAAGCCTAACATTTGCTAAAAACTACAGTGGCCCAGCTGGTTTAGGGGAATTACTGAGCACTTTTAATTAAACGATATATTCATATGCATTTTTAAAGATTTACATCTTCAGTAGGAACCAATATGCTTGAGGCTAAGTCCCACAGACATGGTCAGCAGTAAGAAAGTATTGAAAAGATGAACTAATGCACTTTCGGTTTGGGGTTTAAATGAAGATTATTGACAATAAGAATAATATAGAGGTACTTCAGCCTTATTCTTTAAAATGCACATTGAGTCATACACAGACAGTTTTATTTTTCTATTTAAAACTGCCATATTGGACGGGCTCTGGCATCTGCTATTTGTCCTAGATATCACAGGAACTGCTCTGCAATGCCCGGCCAAGAGAGATGTCATTTTTGTGTGTGTGTGTGTGTGTGTGCATGCGCCCTCCCTCCTTCTCTTTGAAACAAATCCACCAAATGTTAAAGCTGACGTGGGGTGACAGTTGCACAGTAGTGCTGATGGGAGTAATTCAATAATGGATGCCATCTCTAATGTGGGAGTCTGGATGGATAAAATATACATGGGAGAGAAGAGACGGGACCTAGGGGGGAGGGGAGGGGAGAGGGAGCAGGAGGAGAAGCAGGGTGGTGATATCACTGAAACACAGTGGGGGGTCACAGACAGGGATGGGCAGCATTTCATCATATAGACAACATACTGTGAGCTTTTGTGTGTAATGGGCTTCACAGGATTTTTCTGAAGCACATTTACCACTCAGGATTTCAGTATTTGGTAACCTCTTTGTCCTTCAGGTCACTCTGTTCTCATTCTGCTATAAACGCCCAGTCATTTCACCCATAGTGTAAGACTCCAGCTCCACCCACAGGAGGATGTGTGTAGAAAAATCCGGTGGGGTGGGGGATGGTTGGGTGTATGGAGCAGAGAGAGCTGACCGTGAGCCCCCAGCTCCAGTGTCTCCTTCATGTCATGCTGTGACATCTGCCACCCCGCCACAGTGGTCAGAGGTCGGGGACAAAACACACCCGATGACAGCAGTCAGGGACACACATGCATGCTTCACACTGGATCACTGACACACACACACACACTAAACCAGGTGGCCAAAACGAGTAAGGCCTTAAATTGTAATTACACATGGGCTCACATACACATTAAATACCCCTGGCATGTATAAGCTAGCATCTTCAGGCTATTGCTGCCAGACGACGGTACCTCTGCAGAGTAAGACGCATAAAGAATATTAAATAGATAACAACACCATAAAAAATGAAGTTAAACACAGGGAATTGGAGCCATGGTTCAAATTTACAACATCCTGAATTGCCAGCAACTCTCAGTGCAACAACAACAGTTTACATGATAAACATACATTTTACAGAGGTATGTGATTCACATTCTGCTCACACAGGACAAACATGGGCAAGCTGAAAGTAGAGCGAAAAAAAAAAGTATGACTCCAGACCACAGCAATTTCAGAGGAATTTCAAGGATTTCAACACTCGAAATGATGACGGCAAAGTGTGAGCATTTTGTCGAAAATCACGCCCCTCTCCATGTTTCAGACCACATTTCTGAGCTGACATGAGACACTTTTCCAAATTTTCCTGATTTGTGAAGTGCTTTTAGCAGCAGCAGCAGCAGCCAGCTACGTCTTTCCAAATCCGACTTTAAGTGTAAGAGAAAATGCACAGCTTATCCCAGTAAAAGAGTGGATATTGTCAAGAAGCGAACAGTAATTAAGATGTCGCAAAAGAAACGCTGCCAGAGACAAGCACTTCACATTTTCATGGTGATTACGTAAAGAGAGCGAGAGGGATTTGAGTAAAAAAAGGTGACAAACACAGCGAGCATGGGAAAGAAGGAGTGTGGAGATTAATTTCAGAACCATGGACAGAGATATACAACAACAACAACAGCATCGGGTTCATTAAAAGACAACATGAGTTTTGGTTCCATATTTCACTGTGTTAAGTATAACTGTTTTTACACGTCTGTACCACAAATAAGGATATTTTAGTCAGTTTTGTCAAACCTGTCAGCATCATTCAATCCCACTCTCTTCTAAACAGCACAGAAAAACGACTCCAGATGTTTCTAATTCAGTCGCTAAAGCCAATTATGTTTTGTGGAGCTGCCTCACAACGTTAATATCTGGCTTTAACGTTTAACGTTTTGAGGGAATTTCCATTAGTCATTTCATTCAAGAGCTCCATGAGAGCTGATACGAGCCATGAGAGGGTCTCCTCTTTTTAATTTCTGCTTGTGATTTCCATCTTTTCATCTAAAAATAACACTTTCAGGCAACCCAGTTAGGTAGCTGTCAGCTACAACATGAGCACCGTTTTTAGTTTGTTAAGTGTGTTAAACGAATAACTTAGCTGTAAGGAGTTCCTGTTTGCAATGCACCCATGCACCTACAGACAACTATCACTGGACTACTTTGATACTGAAGAAAATGTGATGATTGTCAAGCAAGCTCTAGAGACATAAGGAGCATATTTTTTTCATAATTTTTAAGCTAATTTATGGATGTTTATTCACAGATTATTCACAGAGATAATGCTATCCTTGATGCAAATTGGCACAATTGGGCGCTAAGGATTTAAAGTACATTGATAAATGTAGATAAAATCAGCTGCCAAACAACAATAACTAACTTCTCAATGTTTTCAGAAAACCGGCATGGACCTCCGTCACCTCACACAGTGGCTTTGCTCCATGTCTCTCCCTCTCATACAATTTTCTATGTATCTGTTTGTTGGACCTACCTATGTTTCTGGTCTGTTTCCTGTGCTGCTGTAATGCTACATGTCCCTCCTGGGCATCATTTCTCTCTATTACTGTTCAAGGACAGTGATTACCCGTCGGGTTGCCCTCCTGGCACAATGTTCTTTCTCACGCTTTAAAAGGATAGATTCACGTTTTTAGGTTTTTTCAATAAAAGAGATGGGGACAAAATACAGATTCTGTTTAAAAATACATCCGTCAAGTTATAATAAAGCTTCAGCAGTTTGAGTTGGACAAATCACCTGGACACCTTCCAAAGTCTTTGAAGGACCACATTTGTTGTAATGTGTTACCGTGTGTCTGCTTTAGTCCATGGAAACACAAAGGGGGAATGTGGTACTGAAAAGACTGTAACTTTGGAAGATACTTTATAACTCGGACTACTGATAACTTCTACTAAACCTTAGAAGTTATTATTACACAGAGCTGTGATTTTTCTTACACTGAAATCACTCTAAGAAGGAATCTCTCTGAAGCCAGTATGGACAGACAGACAGAAATATATATGGACATGCATTATTGTATTACATTTTAAAAATGTGAACCTATCATCCTAACCTCATAAAGCATAAATGTCATTAACAACACATAACAGGTCGGTCATGCACTATCTGCACTAAACATTTGATGACTTAACTCATGCGCGTTACACATCATCTACTCTCCCCTCTCGACCTCCTCGAATTCTGACAACCACGCAGGGCACTGAGGTCACAGCACGGCTCTCCTGCTGCTGAACTTTCATTGCACAGCTCACTGGTGCAACAGATTGACGCTCTGAGAGTGAAAGGGCTCCCGCAAAGATGGAACATGCTGCACTCGGTAGACAAGGCTCCCAGTGAAAAATCCCATCACTTGGCCATGACGTCCTGTATAAAAACTGGAAAGACTCCAAGTCCTAAAGTTGCTAAACGTTGTCCCACATCTATTTATTTTGTCTTCCTTAATGTGTCCATGTAATATAACTATGCTGGTCTATTCAGTAAACAAGACATCTATTGCACGTCTGTCTATCCTTGGAGAGGAATCCCTCCTCTTCTGCTCTTCCTGAGATTTCTTCCCCCGTTCAAAAGTTTTTTTGAGGGGAAGGTGTCATATGCTGTACATATTGTAAAGCACCTTGATGAAAATTTGGGCTATATAAATAAAATTGACTTGACAAAAACAAACTGGAGACGGTATCTCAACACAACATACTGTACATGTATCCAGAAAGACACACACAGAGAAAGTGAGATGAACTTACCTGCTACTTTTTCGGGGCAGAGGTAGATCCTTCTGGAGAGGGAGAGAAAAAGAAAAGAAGAGGAGAGCAGACAGATTAGCCAGATTACACATCATGCAATCTGTTACAGCAGGACTCACTGTTTCTAGGGCTGTTGAAAAGATTATAATGTCAGTGTGGTGATGAAATATGAATTAACATAATCTTTTCTGTAATCACTCATAAAAACTCCATAAAGAAACAGTTCAGAAAAAGACTGAAACAGATCCAACTAATTATACTAATATGTTTGGTTATTTACTGAAGAACAGGGGATTTCATAAAAAATGTTATAATTACTAATTGGTCTTTTTCTTATTTCTATAATTTTAAATGTGTTTTCTATTTTTGACTCCTCATATATTTCACTGCGGATGTTTTTATGCAATCCCTATAAGGGTGTGTATAAATCAAATTCATCCAAGGTCAAACATTAGACTGAAACACTCCCCTTGTCTATTAAATGGATCCCTTCAGTTATTACAGGAGAAATGTATATAAGAACTAACACGTCGTTTTTCAAATGCTTGATGTAAGCATAATAAAATTTCAGAAATATAATATTTCAGAATCAGAATCAGAAAAAGCTTTAGTGCAAAGTAGTTTTTACACTTTGGAAGGAATTTGCTTTGGTGACTAGGTGTGTAACAATATACATAATATATAAATATAAAATTATGAAAACTTTAAGATGAAACCCGTACTGTGACAGACATCACAAGGCTATATTATTTTCCATTTCTCCTACAAAGCTGTCTCAACCCTTTGGTCCATTTATGTGATTAATATATCGTTTTCTTTGAATGATTTTTAATTAATTAAGAGGCGAAACTATCCATTATTTCATAAGCAAGAAAGCCAAACTTTATAGGAAAGTCAGAAAAAGTTAAACACAATTTCAGAAAAAAATGTTTCTTATCCTTTAATGGTCTTGTGAAATTCTTACATTTGCATCCCAAATAATTGCTCCCAGACACTCAAACCTTGACAGATTTACTTGCGAAAGAAGTATGTTTGACCACACCTGGTCATGCTGACTAGTAAAACAATCAACACACCTGTGTTCTTCAAATGGCATTATGTCAATTCATTTCCACAACATATATATGAAACTTATGTTAAAGCTGGGGTAGGCACTTTATTTAAGAAGCATTTTGTGTTTGTTGAAATTCTCTTTACATCATCTATATTGATATATCAGACTGTATAAAGCACATTCAGTCCGAATGAAATGAGCGGCTGGCCAACCTGCCTATCTGTGCACACCCGGCCTGTGCCTTCACTGTGCATGAAAATATGTTTTTGAGGATTGGGTTTGGAGGGAATCCTGTAGGGAGGGGTTAGGATCTTCTTAGTTGGACACTTTCAAAATCTAGCAGTCTCTTGCTAGTTCCTCCAACATTACCTACTTGAGCTTTAATGCAATAAAATAATAAATAAGAATGATTTTTTGCTGTCAAATAATTTATTAATTTGCTTGGACCCCACTAATAATCATTGCAATTAAACCTTAACATCATCATTAGCATATATTGCTGGCATCCCACACAGAAAATAGGGCTCAGCAAAAAATAAAATAAGGTGAAACTTGTCAGTTGCAAGGTCAAAATATAACAGTATAACTGCAACCGCCCGAGATGCTGCTACATCAAACGTAAGCTTCTCTGAACACTGAAACTTTCCAAAGAGAGTAGAACAAGAAATCCCAGATGGACGCTGTGGTTTACAAAATAAACACTATTGTTAAATTTTCTGATAATAAAACTGCTCAAGCAGTAGTGTAGGATGATATTAATATAGAGCTCTGTTAATGTTTAGTCTAAGTGGAAATCAGTTTGAAAATGGATCCCTGCTAAGTGCTCTGAGACCTCAGAGCTTCAGGAAGCACCAGGTTGAGTGGAGCCAAAGTCAATTTAAAAAATGTTGCTGCTCTATTTATGACATTGGGACACAACACCAAGGACTGTGATGTGATTAGCATCTACTGAGATGAATCTGTGAGGTGCTTGTTGCCCATCTATTCCCAATTTGATTGGCTTAGGTGAGATCAGGTTTCCGTCAGTTTCTATTGTCAGCCTGTCCTACGTTGCTTACCAAGCTATTTTCTACGGCACAATGGCTTGGCTAAAAAGATATAATCATGTATTTCTTTTCTCTCAGGGAAGGCTTAATGACACAGAGCCATGTAAACGACATGAAAGGAATCTAAGCGACAAACCTTACCAAGGTCAGACGTAAAAAAAAAAAAGATAAAAGAAGAAGATATTTTAGAGGAGATTAAAAGAAAAAAATAAGAGACTGTAATTGGTTTTACAGAGAAGGATTTCAGTTAGATGCGGGCAGTCCTGACATTTCTCTCTCTCTCAGACACACACACACACCACACACACACACACAGTCTATCTCTCTGTCTATGTAAAAGTAAACAAGAATTACAAAACCCAAACAAGGCCGAGCTGATGAAACATGACTTGACAGCTGGAGCTCTCGTCTCCAAACAATCTCAAAACAAGCTTACTACCCAAACTCACATGATTTACTTTCCAGCACTGTCAGACACTAATACTTGCACTTAATAAGAAAACTATGGGGAACAAATGAGGAATGGAAACCCTACTGGGCTGCAAAGATGCATGGTAATAAATTAGAATCTGTTTTCCAAAGGCAGCAAAATCGTCATCATAAGTGCAGCAGTAGTGCAGTAATGCAGTAATCGCATAAAAATGGAAAACAAAGATGCACAAACTGGTATATTAAAGGAATATTTCCACATTTTGGGAAATATGCTTATTCGCTTTCTTTTTGAGAGAGTTGTATGAGAAAGTTGACCCCACTCTCATGCCTGTGTCAAGTATGGAGGAGACGCTTAGCTTAGCATAAAGCCTGGATGCAGCGGGAAACAGCTGGACTTGCTCTTCAATGATCTGCCCAACTACCACCTTCCACACTGGTTGCCTGCTTAGCCAAGAAAGAGTTAGACTACATAACTACAAACTGTATTTACATTTTGGTTTACGGAAAGATTAAATGAACAAGATGTAATGTGTTATTTGTGCTTGTGAGCTTTAGTGGCTCACACACACAAGATATGTAGGCGTAGTCTTTACTTTTAGGCAGAGAAAGCCTAGCTGTTTCCCCCCGTTTTCAGTCTTTATGCTAAGCTAAGCTACTCATGTGCTGGCTTTAGTTTTATATTTAGCGTCCAGACATGAGTAGAATCCATCTAATTCTCTTGAAGAAAGCAAATAAGCTTATTTGCCAGAATGTTAACTGTTCCAGTAACATGGAAAATGAAAATACACATATGTGATAGTAGGCTGGCATCATTTCTCTGTCCAGAGGAGAGTGATCACTTTTTTCTTCAATGGGAGTGACATCACCCATCATAGTGAGCTCTTTCTGGGACGGCTAATGAGTTACATCATCAAGAGGAAGTGAGCTCCGGCAGAGTGACTCAGAGAAGGCCCAGGAGTCTTATATACATACTGTGTGTAGTGTGTGTGTGTGTGTGTGTGTGTGTGCGTGTGCGTGTGATAGGGGTGGATAATGGATAAAACCCCAACACCTGCTCCCTCTCACTGTCTCCGTCCAACAGACAGCTACTGTACGTGTTGTTGCCATGTTACTGGTCACTCTGGCATTTGTTAGAACAATATTCACCTACATTTCAAGTGCCCATGACAACATGTGGAGGTTCTCAGTAATATCCACTGTGCTTGAAAACATAGTCATGTGCACTATACAAATTCTGGCAAAAGCTATTTTACAGGGTTTTTTTGGAAATTCCTTTATGTGTACTACTGTTTGCACCAATACACAGTTCTGGGTCCAATGGGAGATTAATTCCTGTAGATTTTGCCAGTGTGTTACAGATATCATGCCAGAAAGAAAAGACTCTAATGCAGGACAAGGTACAATTTAAAGAGCCTTCCTCAATTCCAAATCTGAAACACATTTAATAAACTTCTGCTGTGTGAAATGGTGGTTGTCCATTCAAGAAAAAATTAGTAGCTGACATATAATGTAATGTAATGCTGAAGTACATGTTAGAAAAGCATGATGTGACATCACAGAAATACAACAGTAATCACAGGCCTGGATAATTATGCGTATTTGCTCATCATTAAAAATCATTTCCTGTTTTCACGATAACACACATGAATGTTGTGACGTGTCCTATTGTGTCTTTACACCTCAACACTGCAGACACATAAAACCACACACTGCATCAATATCCGCCTGAGGGAAAATAGGTGGAAATAGTAGAAAGGTGTGCTTAGGGCCCAACCAACTACCTACTGCAACACACACACTGACATACACGTTCAATTATATTTTCCCCCTAGGAGTTTTCCTGTTTTCCTGCTCTTTTACCGAGTATATGTCACCGCTAAATGCTAATCTCTAAAGAAAAAAATCAAGAGTAAGAAAATGTTGCACTACGATAAAAAGGCAATGATGTGTTCTCACAGTGGCATTAAATAAGTGGTTTTGCTGACACAATACAGCATAGACAGACTCAAATTTGTCTGTGCATATAAGCAAACACAATCCTAGTACATTTAATCCATTATGCACAACCTTTACAATGCTGCGAGCAACTGCAAATTATTCACACTCTCCTCAGCCAATACGCTTTGTGATGGAAGGGGCCATTCAAAACAGATAAAATATTAGACAGCTTTCTCTCTCTGACAAGTGGTGAAAGGGTGTCCATGATTTGGGAAAAATAGGGGTTATATTTACCCAAGGACAAACTGATGGCCAACTGGAAACCAAAGAAAAGAAAAATGTTAATATGCTGCTGCTCTGGGCAGAGTCAGAAGGCTTCTGTTCGGTTTCTCCTGCCAAACTGACAGCAGATTGCGAGGCAAATGTCACGCAGTGTATTCTTCAGTTTAATAGTTTTACTTAAAGGCTTTGAATTCACTGGTCATTACACTGAGGTTGAAAATAATGTCTAATTTGACTCACATACTTGACCTGTATTACTTTCTTGTTTCACTGGATCGAGTTTCAAACCTTAATAAGTGCTATCTTTTCCTTACTTTGTCCATTTACGTCTGCTTTGAGGATTAAGGTGGGCTTGAGCTTTTGTGCTTCATAGGCGTCTGGCATGGTGATTCAAGCCCAGTTAAAGTAGTTCAAATATTTGAAGTTATTCCCAAATATATTCTGGCCTAGATCTGTTGCTTTGATGTACACTTTGCTCTCTCCGTACAAAAACGTACCCTTTCCGAATAATACTGACATCAGAAGGACGTGGCGAGGGAGAACAAAGCAGTGGGCATGGCAGTGAGTGACAGGACTTGGCAAAGAGACCTGGATCTTCTGCAGTGATCACACTCTTATCCCTTGTGCTTAGCATATTGGAAATGGGCACGCTGCCCAGAACAAAATATTGGACAAATATGTGTGTGTGTGTGTGTGTGTGTGAGAGAGAGTGAGTACTCCCGACTCCTACAACGGAGATGGGTGAGACACATGGTATGACAGTTTGTGTGTGTGAGTGTATGAGCATATGACTTAAATGTAAGTTTGTTCCACACGCCTACAACTGCTCGGGGCAGGATCATCTTCACTTTAGGTGAAAGCGACTCATCTCAATGACACACACTCACCCACAGCAGACTGGATGGTGCCACAGATCATTGTAGTTGATTTTCATTTATAATGTGTCATGTAGTAATACGGGGCCTGTCGCTGCTAAGTCCACAATTCTGAGATTGATTTTAAATGTTTTGGATGTATACAGTTAATAAATAAGACCCAGTAATAGGCACATATACAGGTTCACATGCACACAACCTTACAAATTATCAAAACCAAAACCAGCGGTCCTTTGTTGTGTGTCATATCCCTAACATTTCATGTTGTCTTCATATGAGTGCACAGGCAGATTGCTCGCAGGAAAGCAGGTGGACAGGCAATTAGGACAGCCAATCATTTCATTTGGAATTAATCAAATAATTGGTCGTGCTTTATATATATATATATATATATATATATATATATATATATATATATATATATATATATATATATATATATATATATATATATATAGTATAGGGGAAAATGTATGTCCCTCTGGACAAAACTAATCTGCTAAATGAATGTAATAACGTAATTATGTAATATAATGTAACAATGTAATTTATTTTAATGACAACGACAACCCTGATGCCATAGGCCATGCCCTCAAAATGGTGTGCCAGATGTGCCGTGTGGAGTGACCAGAATGAGAGACTGAAAGGAGGTGAAGGAGCGTGGTGAGGAATGGGGAGACATGGAAGGAAATGATGGGCGAATAAATGAGATGATGGAGGTCAATGAGGACTGAGTGGTAAATAAAAATGGTTATTGTAGAAGTGAGGGAGACAAATGAAGAGAGTTTGAGAGAAGAGCAAGACTTAAAGGTGGCAGCAGGACGGCTCAAATGACAGATGCTGCCTTTCTTCATTGAAGAATAGTCTCTCTCAGTGCACCTCTTCACCAAAAGCATAAATTGTTTTTAAAAGCTTAGCCACAGTGTCTCTTTTACAATGTTTGTCCACCAGAGAGCACTGGCAGGTTTAATTTTCAATTGTAAAATGTCCCTCTATTTTCATGTCTTCACAATTCTTTAATAGCCACATTTCAGGGATACTTATCAACCATGTTCATTTGTGTTACATATGTATTTTAATAAATTAATATCACCCAATACTATAACATTAAATGTTTTAACTCTCAAATGCCAATACAATATCAGTATTGGTCTTACAAATCCAGTATAAATCAGGTTTTACTGTCAATAAGTTTACCACAGATGTTTCAGATTATTATTTTAAGTTTTATGTACTTTTTTATGTATCACAGGTTAACTTATTTATTTATTATAATTTTGTTAATTTACAATGAGTTTTGACTTCTGTCCTGTTTGTGTTAAAGGGAAGGTTTGGCATCTGTTATGTGGATGTCCGATCAGTGTTGATGGTACAGGCAGTCCGTTGAAGCAATATATTCCTTAGTGAGTGCTATATTGACTGACAAAGATGAGTTTGCCAAGTAGTTTCTGCATACAGTGCCATCATTTGACGTGAAAGTGACGGTGGCAAGGAAGAGCTACAGGCCACAAACAAAAGAATGAATGAATGGATGAGAAAGACTTTTTATGTAAGACCACCAATTGGTTTCATGATACCCAGCTATACCTTAGTTTTAACTCCAAATGATTTTCAGTGTCCCAACTCATGGACAAACAACAAAATAATCTGTATGAAACACACACATGCCATACATGTATACACACACACACACACACAAACAACCCTTTCCCCCCCTCCTCCCTCCTCTGTCTCTAGTGTGAAAGTAGATCCAGGTAGTAAAGGGATCCAGATTTTGTAATAAATGGGGGTCTAAATGAGGTCTACTGTAGCCCACAGCTGCTGCCTGCCTCAGGTCTATGTCCCCCCTCCTCCTGGCCTCCAGGCCTTTCAGCCCGTCCTCCTGCTGGTGGTTGGTCTTCCTCCCTGAGGGCACGCAAGGCTGTTAGGCCACCATTAGTCCTGCTAATGGGCCCAACAACTGCGCCACATCCTCAGCATTTAGACCTTCCCTATCTGAGATATGGATATCGACCACTTCAGTGGAAATGGAGAGCAGGGGGTGGGACTCGATTTGATATGTACATATAGGCATGAATGTTACGCACAAACACACACAAGATGCCTGGTGTAGCCACAGTACCGTGAACTGAATGTGAGTCTTTTTATGTGCCTGTGGGTTCCTGGTTTTAGTCTGCCTCGGCTGAGTGTGTTTCTGCATTAGATTGAAACCTTTATGTTCACATCTAATTGTCTCCTGTCCTTGCTCTCACTGACTGTGCTGATATCCTGTCTACTTTTCAGCCACAATTAACTTCTGAGAAAATACTTCAATCAAAAGGACTGCTGAGCTCAGCAGAGTGACTGAATATCTTCTAATTTACACACCGAACTCTGCTAAACTGAAACAGCTGTAGTTGTTACAGCTGTTTAATGAATGAAAACGAAAAATATT
This sequence comes from Lepomis macrochirus, assembly GCA_024633595.2. NCBI lineage: Eukaryota > Metazoa > Chordata > Actinopteri > Centrarchiformes > Centrarchidae > Lepomis > Lepomis macrochirus. The sequence continues at coordinate 17,591,709 of JALXJV020000003.1, forward strand.
CTTTGGTTCAAGCTTCTCAAGTGTTTGTATTTGTGGCTTTTTTTAAGTCTTGTATTATTTTGAATTGAATATCTGAATTTTGGATTGTTGGCCAAACAAAATAAGACTTTTGAAGTTGTAACCTCTGGCTCTCAGAACTTGTGATAGGCGTGTTTCTTTTGACATTTGTTAGAACAGAAAAAGAATCAATCTTAAAAACAAAACAAAAAGAGATTAATCTGCCACAATTTTAATGGATATAACCTAGAATACATAGGAATATTATTGAAGTCACCTTTTTAAGTATAAGCACTAATAATTTGCTGGTTCTACTTTCTCAAATGTAATTTCTTGCTGGTTTTCTTTGTCGTTTATGATTGCAAACTGAATGCTGCTGGTTTTAGACCGGTGGTTGTACAAAACAAGCTTGTTGAATTAGTCAAGTTTTTTAGGTGATCTTTTTATGGACCAAATGATTAATCCAGACAATAATCAGCAGAGTGATCAATATTAAATATAATCGTTCACTGGAGATAATAACAAAATACTCTGGCACATAATGACTTACCTGTGAATGACAAATAAAAGTCTACAAGTGCACACAAACATATTACTGCCTGGACAAACTACCGTATCTCTCCCTGCACCTTTAACATCTATAGATTATCAAAAGCCTCAGTCTAAATGTCACAATGATAGAGTTGACGAGAAATCCTTAACAAACAGGTTCAAAAGGACAGTTCAACAAAGGTCGAGCTGGTGGTAGAGGTAGCAGATAGTATAGGGATCATTGCATTCTAAGGAATATAGGACTAAGTCCATCACAGACAAGCAACCAAAACATCAGCTATAATTTACCAGGCCTAACAATAGGAGTCCAGCAACTGTACTCTGACAACTATAAGCTGCTACCAACTTAACAGCAACATTTGTGCAGGAACCAATTTAACTTGTCTATACTCATAAATGATGAGCAATCATCTAGAGCAGTATATCTTGACACAACGTGCAGAAAAATACTTTTATTGTAAATGAATTCACAAGGAAGCAGAGAGGGACTGGCAGACAATAGACCTGCATAGTAAGCTTTGCCTTGCCTCACTTGATTCATTTCACGCAAGTGCCCACCACACGGAGGAAAGCCTCGAAGGAAGCTTTTACCAGAGCCTTCCTTTGTCTGTCGTAATGTACAAGATATTGGCTAAGTGACTACATCCTGTAAATGTAACAGAAGGATCTATTCCACCAACTCAGTCTCTTTAAGTAGCAGGGACTCAACACATGACTGGTTATTATAGACACATATGATTGTGAATCTAAAACTGGTCTGTCACCCACTGCACTTATCTGTGCTGCCTTTCATACAAGTTATCAGAAAACTTTATAGGGACAATATATTAAGAAGTTTTTCTACTACTTATACCACGGTATATGCCTTAAATATATCTGTGTGTTTTAGGCCATTATGACAAAGATCAATGAGCTTGTCTGTTTCATGGCAATAATTAATTTTTTTATTAAATTAATTCATACTGTTTTTCACTTGATTTTTTTAGAAATGTAACTTGTATACAATACTACAAAACAAAACATATACTGTGGTTTTCCATGTCAGCCACTCTTTTCTGAAATGTTGCTGTTCTGTGCAATCAACTGTGCAAATCAACTTTTTTTTGAATGATATTTTTCCTTTGTATACTACTTTTATAAACTCACTCATGGGCCTACAGCTCCCATGGTTGGAGATCTCTTTGGAAGCATCAATACATTAAATTATGTGTTTAAAGCAGTTAACGTAGGCTATATTATATTAATTACAAGTACAACTGATAACATTGGCTGTATTTATGTAGGCTACACCCCTTACATATATGTGTGGAGGAAGAACCACCATATGTATCACTAAATCTCCTTTACATATAATGTGCTAGTAGCCTATTTGTAATGGTGAAAAAATGTCTCAATACTTCCACTTATAGCTTTTTGAAATAAAGAGACAAGTAGCCAATCCATATTCATAAAATAATCCTACATGTTTTAATGATCCCCATGTGTCAACAAAGACGGTTAAAAAAAGTTCTCACCTGCAACCTACGTCTTCGGATGATCCCAGAATCATCCATGGCGCCAGTCCGGGTTCACACCTGTCGGTGGGTCTCGTGGCTCCTGCGGTTTTCCAGGAGACGGGGCGAGAACAAGCCCCACTCTCGCGTGGCTTGTCGATTCACTACTAAACCGAAATGCCTGGCGAAGCTGCTTTTAACATCATTTACCAGCGAAAAGCAGGTAATATCGGCTCATTTGCTAAGGACCAATTGGTGTTTTTTATTATGGTCAGTGTTGAAAGTAATATCATGCGGGAAACACTGAGATATGCTCTCGCGTTACAACCAAAAATAACTACACTATCAAATATTACCCAAGTGAAACAAAGTGCCGCTCTTGTGTTGGACCCCAGCCGACATCCCTTGCTGGCCGAGACTGATAGACACTACTGACTAGGCTGCTCTGTGCTGGGAACTGCTGAATAAGCGAGAGGCTGCGCGGTGGGATCAGCGTGCACTGCGTGAACTGAAGTCCAGCTGAGAGATAGAGAACAGCAGCCCAGACTGTCAGACCGAAGATTATCACACCGCAGATTAGATAAACCAAACAAGTTTGCACACATCTTCACCCCAAGAGCATCCACTGGGAATCAGAGCTCAAAACAAAAAATGTTAAAACTACACGTAGCTCATTGCACCTGCTACAGCCAGAATCAATCCAACTACTGTCATCCTTTAACAAAAATGCGTCTTTCTCAACGATCCTCTGTCGGTCTGTGAACGACAGCTATCCGCTACATGTTACAGTCCACAGAGCCACATTCAAGCGCGGTCTAGGTGCTGAGGATGCACAATGTATACACGGAGTTCACGGCATGCACACTGCTACACAACTACAAATGTGTATTGTGTGGTGAATCCACACGCTGTCACAGCTCCTGTGCATTTAAAAAAGGCGACATATATGAGAAGCGACTCTATACGTCCCTCTGGTGAAAGACACATCGGCACTGAAAGCGGGTTGGTAACTTCACGTTTTCGTCCCCTGGTTGGCAGATTTGTCCGTTTTCGGTGTTCACCTCACGAGGTGTTCACCTTGTTCTTCTCCGGTGTAACGTTGCATTTCTCGAGGAAAACGATGTGTGGTTGCAACCGAGGCTTCGCTCCATCCTTAGCTCTCACCACCCACTTCCTACTACCAGATGACGTTTAACCCTTCACGGACCACAGGCTTCTTCTTTTTTCTTCTTTTTTTGCATTTATCAGCTACTGTTTGAAAGTGGGTTTTCATATATAAGTTTCCAAGCCACCATTACCTGACAAAGTTTATGTTTTGGCACATTTGAGGTGCATCTGTCCGAAAAAAAACTGCTAAACTACTTAATAATTCAAAGTCTTGTAACTAATGACAATATATTTGATACGGGGATTTTTATGTAGATTAGTCGATTAATCAATGAACAGAATAGAAAATCGTCAACTATTTTGATAATCAATCAATCTTTCCAGTCAATTTTCAAGCAACAATAGTGAACAAAATCCATCAAATGGCAGGATCTGTTGCTTTACTTGTCATAAACTATAGTCAAATTGAATATCTTTGGGTTTTGGACATTTGGTCAGACAAGATATTTGAAGACATCACGAGGCCTCTGTGAAGTTGTGATTAGCATTGTTTCACTATCTTTTGACATTCAAAGACCGATTCATCGAAAACACAATCAGCAGATTAGATTAGACAGCTTTATTAATCCCCACTGGGGAAACTCATTTGCCACCAAATCAATTTGTACAGAAAACAAACAGTACACAACAAATAAATAACACCATGTCATTTGAGACATGCTTAACAGCTGAAAGTATATGGATCTAGACCAAAGCTAAAAGTCTTCATTCATTTTCTGATTTCTGAACATTTTATTAATCCAGTTTTAATCATCTGCAGTGATGATGTCCCTCCAGCAGAACAGAAAATAGGACACTATGATTACTAATGAAGAAGCTTCTTGATATCAGACGATCCACACTTCCTCAAGAAGAATTGTCTTGACTGAGCTTTCTTGAACACACCATCTGTGTTCTTTTCCCAGTTTAATTAACTATCCAAGTAGAGCCAGGATATTTGTAAGACTGGACAATCTCTATGTGCTGACCCTTAATTATCACTGGGAAGACCCGCTCTTTCTTCCATCTGCAGTCATTAATTAACTAATTGGTCTTCCCTTCCATAAAAAAATGTGCATCACACCATCTGACAAATAATTCAACATCTCTTTTGTAAGCCAGGTCTTTCTATCAGCCCAAATAAGATATACAGGCTACCATGAAATGATACAAAGCTACGTATCCCTTAGAATTTCCAGTTGTATTAGCCCGTTGTAAACCAATCAGCAGGAGTGTTTGATGCCAATGTTATGTGTATATACAGTATATCCATATGACATATAAATAACAGAGCATACCACGATAGAGGAAATTCACAGACAGCCCTCTCCATAGGGATGACAAATCTGCATAACTTGGCACCCAACCTAATATGATCCATTACCTAATATGCACAGAGAGTTGCTTACATAAATGACGTTGGGTAAATGACTTAACAGTCTACACAACCTGCCGTCATGCTTCCATTGCTATCCCAGTGAAAAATGGCATCGAGCGTTATGTATTATTCAACATTCACACCTGTCACACATGGGATTCACCGCCACATTTCACAGCTCCTCACCCTTTAGTTTGTGTCCCTGATCCAAATGTTAATGAATGAACACTGGCTCAGAAACAAATTCTCACCATAGGGATTTTAAAGAGAAATATCTTGAGTGCTGATGACATATTAACTGGATCCGCACATCTAAAATTTCGTTCATACTGAAGTGAACTGTGCTGTCCCCGCTGAGTCTGCCCAACAGATGTAAACGTATCATCAGTAAAATGAATGCATTCCCTGCTCAATACTAAAGGAAACACTAAACACTAAGCAGTTATCATCACTGACTATACTGAAACATTTAAGGGCAAAGTCCACTGTGTTCACACAGTGCCGGGCATTTGTCAGGGATGATATTTCACTGTTACCCATTCTCTCAAGAAAGAAAGAAATGCTAGTCAGAGGTGGCTGGTGGGACAGATCAATGTGGAGAGAAAAAAACACACAAGAGGCCAGGCAGCTGGTCCGGCTCCAGGATGGAGGGAGACAAAGAGGGAGACTTAGTGGCTTTTAGCATCGTGGCCTTAATAATGTTTCCCTGTCTCTCTGAGCAGACAGAGCTGGTAGGCTTTAGTCCCTCTCACCCCGTGATTTACTGCTGACAGTTCATTCTGGGCTCAACCTCAACGGCTCCACCACCACTTTAACTCCCAATGTCAAGGAGAACTACCTCATCTAATGGTGTTTAATACCTGAAACAATGTTATTATTTATTATTATTAAAACATTTTCAAAATTGCAGATTTATTTTTAGTCCATTGACTAATCAATTAACAGCTAATTGTTGCATCACCATGGTTTAATAAAGCAAAGGACACAGTAGCTACTTCAAAATTAGGCTTTCAGGAGTCTTGTAGCTTCTGGAATAAAACCAAACATCTTACAGGAAATCTTAAAAGCACTCCAGATGGCGCAGCTTAAAAAAGTTATGAAAAACATGTGTGGGGTCATTGATAATCGCATTTGGATTTTTGGGGACTTAATATTTCATGTAAATTTTAACAACAATTTTAATTTTAACAACACTTCAGTGGCATCTGTATTTTCATGAAGTGGTGAAAATCGTGAAACGGAAGCATCAGTGGACTAGATATCTCCAGAAACACTTGATCTTAACGTTTCTTGTGATGCACCTCAAGAGCATCTTTCATTAGACCCGCCCTGCCTCGAGGTTTTGTAAGCCCAAGCTTAGATAACAAAAAAGTACAAGTTTTTTATAAACTTTGGACTCCAGAGCCACAGACGACATTATAAATCTGTCTTAACAGTCCGAGTAGTGCTCCTCCAGACGGATAAACTGAAATGTATGTGTGAAATCGGTGGAGTGCCCCACACTTAATTGTTATAAGACTATCTATGCGTTTTGGTGAAATGATAATTCATTTAGTGCTGGATACATTTAAAGCAATTAATTATCTATAGCAACAGTCCACAAATTCTTGCATTAATCAGATGTTAATCTGGAAATCAAACAGTGAGAATTTAACGAGTATGCTTAAATTATTTTTATGCTACAAAAAAACTCCTATTAGTAACAACATATGGGTGTTTCGGTGTCTAATGGCAACTGGTCCACCCTGCCTGTAATGTGCTGGGGAACATCGTAGAAGCTAAAGAAAGCATTAGAATAAAGTAGAATAAATGTGCCTTGGTGTCAGCAGGTGAAAAACGATGCTTCACAGAGTGACCCAGTTTCCAGCTTGTCTGACTTGTCTAGCACATTTAGCCTGTGCTGCTTTTCTTATTAATATTAAATAATTAATGAAGGCATATGAATTTTACATTTTTTTTTTTTGTTCATTAGGTGCTGTGAGATTTGGGGAGGAGGCGGAGGCAGCAGCATAGAAACCTTACAAGGCACAGTTTTCTTTTCACAGGCAAATACTTTTTCCTTTTGCTTTGTGTAAACGCTCTCAAAAATGATGTCACCATTTTTCAGAGGATGTCCCACAGGGAGGTCACATGGGGTCAGCTCTCTGCAACCAAAAGCTTGGCAGGGCTGGGATTTGGAATATGCCTGCCGCTAGTGCGATCCCATTTCCCGTCCTGGTTAAGCCTGTCTCACAAGAGCCACGTCAGCTCACATCTCTTCACGGACTACAAGTGCCTCCCCCTACATTCACATCTGATGTGTGTGTGTATGTGTGTAGGTTGATAAAAGGAGTCAGCATTCCCCCCACCGACACAAACTGTGAAATGTAGGCATTATTTGAAGTGAAACTCTTCCCCTAGTGATTAATCACATCAACCACGGTGTGTGCAGGTGCTTTTAGGATATTCAAGGAGTAAACACAATAACATAAAGCACCTGTTAAATTCAATACAATCCAGTCTAACAGCCCTGCAATGGATATTTTACCTTATACTTAACCTTTGTGAAATATTAGCTATTTTGTGTTGAGAATGTCAGAGGGTTTATTTGTGTGTTCTATGCTGAAGTTTTGTGTTGGCTTGTGTTGGATTTCATCACATTAGGGCTGCAACTAAAAATTATTTTCTTTAGTGATTGATCTATCGATTGTTTTCTCTATTAATTGCTTGATGGTTTGGTCTCTCAAAAGATATAAGATAAAAATAGAAAAAATACCAATCACAATTTCAGGAGCCCAGTGAGGCTTCTTTAAAAGGTTGTTTTGTCTGATTAATGGTCTAAAACCCCAAACATATACAATTTACTATCACAGAAGAGTAAGAAAACCAGAAAATACTCACATTTGAGAAGCTGAAACCAGTGAATTTTTGCTATTTAAAATTACTTAGATGATTAATCAGATATCAAAATTGCAGATTCATTTTATACTTTCTGTCTACTGACTACTCCAGTGACATTCAAAATATTTTTTCATACATGACTATATTAGGCCAAATCAAATGAGCCAAGTAATATTGTACTGAAATAAAAAGTCTCAAAATATTAATTTCAAAATAGCTTTATTAGCATTAAAGTACACTCATCACCTCCCAAGCCAATCGATTAAGCTCTACATCATATAATGTGTTGATGTCGTAAGTAGTCAAAGCAGATAAATGCAGGGACAAACCAACATTCACTCCAAACGCCTGCGAGGCTGACGGCTGCTTATTCAGATGTACCTCATTTATTAAGCCTGTGTCCCAAAGTGCATTTTCAATCACGCCCAATAATCAGTCTATCTAATTCAGCCTCACACAAGATAAATGCTCACAAAATGAATCTGAAAGAAGCTCCTGCACATTGAGCAGTGATATCTTGGACTTTGAGGACCTCTCCATTTGTCTCTGTTGCTAGGATCATTCACACATAGGTAAGTGCTTATTGCCATGTCTCTACTGCAGACGATTAGCTGCTGCTAAATGACATTCAAGTGAACATGACCTGACTTTGTAGCAGCATTTGTAATTGTGATCGTGATAAGAGTAGCGGTGTTTACATTGTTTACCACGTGTAGATTTTAATTACCTACTCAATGTTGTGTACTTTCAGTGATCAAACAAATCAGCATTACCATGGACGTTGTTAGGCCTAATTTAGGGGGGCTGTTGCTACCCTAAAATGGTCCTTAGCCTCCCCCCAAAATAACAATGAGAAAAATAATAACTAGATTTCGATTGAGGGAAGGCGCAGGTCATTGCTTTTCTGCCGAGCAACTTTACCCTTACCACAGACACACAGACACAGACACACGTGTATGGTGAAGAAAGATTGATTCAACGTAGTGAGTGATACAGAGAGAAATTGTAGCTACGTTAACTTTAAGTAAAGTAGATATTTTAGTTGGCTATGGAAAACCACTAGTCTAGCTAGCGTGAACGCCATTAATAACTAGTAGAATTTCAAAACAGTATCAGTCCATATAGAATGTTGTTGTCAGTGAAAACTAAATGTCAGTGTCCCTGTTAATGCTATTGTACCGGTATATCCTTTAATTCATTGACCAAATGGATATTCAAAGATATTTTAGGGGAGAGAGAAGCAGGAGATTGGCATGACAGCTGATTCTGAGGGAGGCAGTGTGATTGAGGTCAGTAGTGGTCTACAAGTAGGCATTTGTTGCCGGGTCTAGGCACCAAGGCAGAGCCTAAACTTATTTATTCCATGATATTTGTTATATTTTCTGACCCAACTTTCTGCATTCATTGGCTGTATGTATTGGCTAAATGTAGGCTAGGCTATACATAAGAATACCCACAGATATACCCACAAAATACAATAAAATCAAATCAATCTGTTACGGCCCTAGAGCCGTGGGTCTTGTGTTTTGTTTACAAACATGCATACAAACATGCATGCATCCATACATACAGTAACTGCTGCAAATCTTTTTATTTCTTACGCCATCAGTTTATTAATTTCGAACAGCAGCAACTTTAAATAGGATCCTTATCACACACTTACATGATAAAGTATTTATGGTATGATTGTATGCAAGCCAAACTACAGAGCAAAACCACACTCTGATTGAACCAATCTACAGTGCAGTAACAGTAACTACTGTAATTAAATAGTATTCTTTGGACCTGGAACTCATCTAATAGAGAGAGGAATTATATATGGTATTACTCTATTACACATTTACATGAGCAGCTGGATATCATTTAGGTCATAGCCTACAGAAGAACTCAGCAGGAGCACAGACTGGCCTAAGTAAATTCCCCCCATGCAGCTCTGTTGTGTCTAAAAGCTAACATTACAGTAACTTTTCGACAGAGGACAAATGGAAGAAGAGAATATAACTGTCGCTTTTTACTTGTTAACATCTTTCCTTCATGACTGGTTGTTGACATAAGTGTAGTTCTAATACAGTAACAAAAGATGTGAGTGCAAAGATTTTGTAAGTGCAATTTGTGCATACCATGGTGGCTAAGCCCTCCCTGTCCTTCAAACCCGGTGACATCCCTGAGCATTACATTCAGTACACAACCTCAGTGGCCATGATTCACACTCCATGAAGCCTTTTTACAACACACATTATGACTTGCCAAAGTAGGTAGGCCTAAAGCACAGTGAGTGCAAGCACAATACCAAGGCCCTGGAATCACACCTGTGCTTTTGTTGCTATGTCAAAATGGCTGCTGTGAAAAATGTCTATATTGTACTACAAAACCATTCTTTCTATCTGATTTCTCTGCCTTCTTGAAGTACAGTATTTACGGAATCACCTGCTTGATCTCTGTTCCCTATGTTCAACTTTTGGATAACTGGCACTACCCCTGTGTCTTCTATCCCCAAACTCCCCACTTACATCTCACTTTTATCATCCTCATTTATCCATTAGCTCTCTTTTTCCATTTCCTGCAAATCTGCTTCCTTATAACCCCGTATGCCTCCTTTCTACTCCTCCTCATCTCCCACCTTCTTCTCATTTCTAGCCACGTCTGTCTAGAAGTGGGTCACAGACTACAGCTGTGCTAAAAGCCTAGTCTGTGAAGAGGAGCTTCTCTAAATAAAACACTATATGATCAGTGGTCTCGGAAGAGGGGGGGGGTCTCATCATACATACATAAACCTAACAAAGATGAAGACGTTCAAGAGAGGGAGGGATGATGTATATGCAGCTTGATTGGTTAAGTGGGTCTCTGGCCTCATTGTCTCCATAAAGATAGGAAGCCATTTCTGCTTGCACACACAAAAGCTTTTAATCACAAAGACATTTTTCAATAGAAGTGCTTGTCACATTGGTCATGGTGAGGTTTTTCATGCGATATGTATGTTTGTACTTTTGATCTTTATGAAACAGAGAGCATAACTGAAGCGGTTGGTTTCAGTTGAACATGCTGTTGCTATAGCAACATCTACTGGCACAGTTCAACAGCTAGCAGTTGGTTAAACTGACAGTTACGTCCACCATTTTGTCAGAGCTGTGAACAAGCTAACAGTGATCTGCTCCTCAAAACACACTTTTTGAAACATGTGTAGGGGCTCTTTGTTCTTTGTATAGCTGTTTTGTAATTGTTGATTTGTGATTAGTTTACTGCTAACCAGGCTAGCCATTATTGAGCTGTTTGAGGCTAATATATTGCTAATACAACAGTCCAGGTAACTGTTAAAGTTACTGTTAGGGTAACTGTTGTATGTATTTTATTCTTTTACTTGTATTCTTGTGCATACTGTATGTTGATGAATTTCTATGTTGTACCTTCTGTGACCTTTGACCTGTGACAGGGATAATCGGCGAATGCACTTGACTTGCTACTCTAGCAGCATGGCTAAAAATGAATTAGTACAGTCCCTAGAGGATGAATCCCACTGACGTTTGTGATGCTCTGTCTTTTCCTCTGGCGCCAGCATGAACTTGACATATGTGGTTCAAAGTGAAATATTTTGATAAGTGAAATTTGCTACAGATTACAGGACAGAAGTGACAGTGAGCTTTTACCTATATTAAAGATTACCGTAGCAAGGTTTTTTAAAGTCTGAAGCAAGATCTGGATCCTGGCAGTTATCATGTCTTATTACATTGCATAGTAATACATTTTCTTATGTTGGAGATAAGCTAGTGTAATTGAACACCTGGATGAGTACTCTATCTAGCAGTCAGATCATTTGTACCCATGTCTGAGGCTCTGGTTACATGCAAACCGTGCCATTTGTCCCACAAAGTCAAACCATATGCTGTTTGTGATAGGGTTGGGCAATCTTCTCTATTCATATCGTCTAATCATGTCTGCTTGAGATCACAGATTGGTGATCTGATCGCTAGGGGGCGGTGTTACATTACAGCATGCCAGTGAAATGCCAGCATGGAAGAAAAAGGCTTATTAGCTTTAAGAGAAACCACCAGAAACATCTGTAAATGCACAGTGCAGCGTTTCCCACAGAATTACTGTGTAACTCTGTGCCGCGTGCAGGTGGGGTTGCAATCGATTTTGAACAGCAGCTATGTACAGCGTGCTAACCTCAATAACCCAGCTGTATTCTAATGTTAACATAGCTATATTTATTAGTTAGGCTCCTTACATTCTTCCTTATAAGTTATATGAAGGTGGGCCTTCGACATTGACAGCATTGTGTTAAGAAAATAGATAGACTTCTTAGAGCTCAGTGAATGGGAAACACTGAACTGGGGTGCAGATTCTGGAGACTTTTTATGTCATCTTAGTTCTGATAGTGTGTTAGTTAAAATCGCCTTAATATCGACGTATGAAAAACCAACCGCTGATCATCCCTTCAAGCGTCAATAGCCAAATGGAACAGGCCTACTCTTAGATAAATTTTATTACAGGCTGCTGATTCTACAAAACGTTTGTTACATCAGGACCTCTGACCTTATGAGCATCTATATGTGAACCTTTAATTAAAAAAAGTATTGCTCGTTTATAGCTCAAGCAATAGAGCAAAATTTGCTCTAATAAAACTTGAAGGATCCATTACAAGCACCAACAGGCAGTAACACAGAGAAGATGTAATAGCTTGAAAAAGTGGTTATCACTTAGTGACACATTTGCAGGTCAGGTACAGATCCACCTGCTTTCACATACAGCATGCTAGCACCTGTTGTGTGTACTTTATATGTTGCATGATATCATTTTATGTAGCTTTTGAACACTGCTATACTGACTTGTCCATAGTGCAGAGCTGAAACTGACTGTCCCTTTTTATTATAGTGTATAAAAACAGACTAATGCAAAAGAGAAAAAACAATAATTGCATTTAAAATCAAAGAGTGCTTAAAAAAAAGTTAACACATTGTTCTATCGCGAAGTATGGTTTGGCTAAAAAAAATATGGTATGGCTAAAAAAATAGAGCAGTTTTCATTCTGAGGCAACAGGGACACCATGTGGAAAGCATGTGCATTCAAATTAAAATGAGGCTCCATACAGTGAATGAGCCAGGAGTAAAAAGTCAGGGCACCTGAGGTCGCCAAAGACAATTTAATCTGAGGGACAGGTACAACAGAGTCTGTGGAGACCTGTTCACACTGCTGATCCACAGATAAGAAGCAGCTTTAGATCCTAATGCTCCATTTGGACCAGAAGCTGCGGGAATATACATACTGTATGTGACACATAGAGTGGAGCTAATGATGGCCGTGTGAGTAATAATTAGAAAAGTGACGATTTATGAGGAATCTATAAATCTGTACAGAGGAGATTTTGATGTTATACAACCACTGACGAAGCCAGCGTGAAATGCCAAGCGGAAAGTTCTGCAGTTTAATGAAGAAATTCTCAAAAGGTCACTTACACAGATGATGGCATTTACAAAACACTTCATGCTATCTGATACGTTTGATAAGATGGTGCTGATCGTCTTTGATTTTCAACTGAACGGAACATAATTAGCCACATTATTTCGAAGTTTCAACTACAAGGTCATTAACTAATACAGCGTTTTGTACTGCACAATAAACAGTATATTTCACAAATGTATTTGTTTCTTATTTTATAGGGTTTTTTGGAGAGTAGCAATTGCGCGTAAAAACAAGAATTCATTTTGAAAAGCGATTATCTGTTGTTGCTCTTAGCAGCATATAAACATTTTTTATTTTATTTTCATGCACTTGCAACGTATTTACAAAACCTGAGTATCAGTCCAGATATCAATAAAATTTCATTAAGCAATCATTGCTTGAACTAATATAGATGGATACATTATGCACCCCTATCACAAACACCCTGTGTGTGCCTAATAACCATGGCCTGTTTCCGCAGCACATTCATTCATGAAGGCTTTCTGTGTCAGTAGTGGAAAAGCACTGGCGCAATCCAATTAGCATAATTAAAGAGATGCGATGAAAGAAAAACTGGGACTACGTGTAACAACCTCGGGGATTAGAGACCAGCCGAACCCATGTGACCTGGGTCATGGTGAGAAGGAGCTGTCCTAGGTGCTGAAAACTGTGTATAAGTCACAGCTAGTACAAAGTGACATTTCAGCGGATGGATGGAATAACACTCGTGTTTGTAAGTTCATGTGTCATTGAAAGTTTTAACACATTATTTTTAACTGTTTTCTCAAAATTAATAATGAAGAATGTAAAATGACATCGTGAAGTTGTAGAAATGAACAAAAACAAAGTTTGCTTGTTTCACTTAATTTAAACGTGTTTATATTTATGATTCTTGACTTTTGCGGGACTTGCTTTTAAACCAAATTCTTTGTATGTGAAAACGTACTTGGTAATAAACCTAATTCTGAAAAGATCTAAAGTGATCTTCAAATGTCTTTTTTTGCCCCAAAACCTAAAATGAATCATCCCTTATCAAAATTGTTGACTATAGTCCGTGTTAATTTGGGAAATACCATCAATGTTGTCTTCCCATTTATCTCCCTGTATGTAGTAGGAGACATACAACAGCATTTATAATATAGACACACACAACAGCAAAACCTGTAATGTCTAATGCTGTTGACTAAATAAGGACAAATTATAACTTCAATATAGCGTATATATTAACAACTACGTCACTATAATGTAGGTGCATCATCTAAACTTCAATAAGAATTAAAAGTCTTTAATGACGAACGTGGCTGGAGACCTTTAATAGGAAACCTTTATAGTGAACTCACAGAATGTTAACTTGATCATTTAGGTTAGGTTTGATTGTATAATTGTCTCGTACGGTTTCTTAATCAACTGTTCTCAGCCTGGATTTTTGATTGATCTTCTTTTCAGTCTCTCTACAGGTCTACTCTTATCTAATCTAAGGGAACAAACAGTACGTGTTCAGAAAAATACAGTAAACCCTGGATAATAATAAAGTCAACAGTGACTCAATCTGGCAGTTTGGCCAATATCAATTACAGACCATAATCAATGGGAAAAAACAACTAGCTGGCAAACACTAGTCTGCTTCACCTCATGTACACCTTGATCCTTTCTGTCTGCTAAGATTATGAATTTTCTTTTGCTTAACAAAACCACTTTTAAACATTTTCCTTGCTTTTTGCAATATTTCATCTTTTTTCTGCCTTGTTTCTATTTTGGGATACTGACTAAAGTGCAGTGACTAATATTTAGAGAGGATATTAGTTTCATTTCGGAAGTGAAGAATATGAAGAGAAAGGGGATTCAAGCTAAGGCGTGAGGAAACGACCCTCATGGCTGACTGCGTACCTCTCTGTCTCATCACCGTTTATGCCCTTTTCTAATTTTAAAGGAGTTTATTTAGAGTCGTCGACTGTTTGCAAGCTTCTTTCTCATAAACAACTCCATTCATTCACTGTTTGAGAATGGTAGGGTGATCTAATAGCATTACAGTAGAGAAGTCTTAGCTGAAATAGATCACCACGTAGTCCGCTGCAGTCATGGCCTAACTATAATTTTAATCCCATTGACGCAGTAGGAGACCAGGCTACTTGGAGGGATTAGATGAGGAGCCCGGGGAGGTTATAAAGGAGAGGATCAGGACGGAGTCAGACAGAAGCTCTATAACGTGTTGGTCAGACACTTCCTGCTGAAGCTCCAGCAGACCCAACGACTAACCTCCGAGAGACCAGCTTGTGGACTTCTTTACGTCCAAGAAACATCCACAACCATGGAGCCCATGGCCCAGACAGTGACCGCCACTGCAGCCTTCAACAGAGAAGCTTTCCCCAGGAGAGCCCCGAGATTAACCCCCAGAGGAGCGTCGTCTCATTTTGTGGGGAGCTCGATTATGATCCTGTCCTCATTTGCGGTCTCCACTTTAGCTATGAACTGCGGGAAGAAAATCCAAGAGTCTAGACACAAACACAACGAGAACTAGCAACGCTGGACAGATGGACATGCCTTTATTTTTTTAGTTAACCTTCAATGCAGCATTTATTTTTCTAATGAAACGACGGACATCCCTTCTTAGCCAGCTGCCTTTTGTGTTCCCCTGGCAAAATGTCATGTGTGAAGGTTCCTGTGTGTTCAAGTGTTGGAGAGTCAGAGGAGGATGAAGTGACACAGAACAACAAGAGAACACTGGTGACATTTCTGAGGAGACAAGTGTTGGGCAACCATCTCAAGATTAATATATGCAACGCCAAATATGTTTAGTTGGTTTCATACAGATTACACTGTGGTATTTAAAGAAGGGAACAGTATGCAGTAGTACCATCAAACCTCATCCTCCTTGTTACCTCATACTTAGTAGTCTCAGAGTGTGAAATGTAAAACTGAAGATAATAGAAAATAAAGAAAACCTGAAGAGTTTTAGTTTAAAGTTTAACGAGTCTTTAAAGTGCTGATTCAGGGACAGTTATGGTTAATGTAATATAAATCTTTTCTTGTCAGTTATAAATATGTGAACATAATGAAAGTAGAATAAAAACAAACCTTTATTTAAAAGGAAAGCAAGACAAATTTGTCAAATACTGTCAAGTACTGAAAGCTGACTCAGACTATTACTCTTCTTAAATTATCCATGGATTAGAATCAAATTTTAAGACTTTATTTGTATTAGTGACTGTGTTATGTATTAGTCAACGATCTGACAACTTTGTTTTCTTTTGTTAAAAAAAAAAAAGTAGTAAAACATGTTTGTATTCCTCGTTTTGATATGGCTGAACAATTTTGAAAAAATGAACTAATTGCGATCATTTTGACTGATACTGCAATTGCAATATGATTTATATTACTAGGGGGAATTATCATTTTTAGGATTATTCTCATTTTCACTGAAAAACATTAAAATTAATTATGGTATAATTTTTGCGGGGACCTGTACCAAACAAAGACATTTTAGGTCAGTAGAATATTATGTGTAGGCCAGGACGTCTCTGCAGTGCAACAATATTTAATTTAAAACAGTATTCTGACACACATATCACCTTCAACAAATATTGCACCTCCTGCGATTTGAAACTTGCAGCAGTCTGTACTGTGATTTTGATAAATTGTTCAGCCTTACTATCAGGTTTCATTCTCTACATAACAGATAAATTATAAGCCATAGTCTTACTACTGAAGCTTAAAAAAATGTGAGATACATGACGACAGACTATGACTTCAGGGTATGTGGAACAAGCCGAGTGGTTTTCATCCTGCAGTTGTCATATTATAGTTGACATTTAGTATTTGTCCATGTGTGTCATTAGATTGTGTTTGTATTCGTACCCTTTCATGTGGAACACCGCCAAAGCTTTTCAAACCTCTGGTGTGTTTTGTCACATTTCCACCAGAGGGCTGTATTGGCATTAAAGACACTTCTGAACAATGCCTGTTTGCTTCTTCCACATGGTGTAGAATTACAAAAGAAAAGTAAAACAAGAGTTTTAAACATTACTTTTATGTATTAAAAATGGATACAAACAGAACAAATAAAGATAGAGGTTCATTTAAGTCTGCAGCGGTGATACAAACATAACTTATCGGCAGAGTTTCGTCCACATCTGTGCAGAAGACTGATCTGTTTGTGCCGGATATGAAAATCTCACAAAGAGCTTATGGTTCTCTGTATGTGTGTGCATGTCCTCTACTGTGTTGCCTTCACAGTGTGCCGAGGCTCTTCAGCCTCCGCTCAGCGAAGAAGCGGTGCGTTTGGTGGGTCGGGTTTTGGTCGTTACCTCCAGCTGATGCACTGAAGTACGACAACATGGACTTGTTGTGCTGCCGCTGCGCCGCTTTCTCCCCGTCCTCCTCGTCATCATCCCTGAGGACAGATTTAACAAAACTAGTCTGATTTTTACACTGTGGTTAGAGCTCGTCTCTCAAGTCAAGTGACTTATGCAAACATTAAGCGTGAGCTGTAAATCAAAGGGATTGTGGTTTTCACACATTTGTCAAGCAAGTTTTTTGGCTTCTTTGGAAATAAACTGGAAACTATTTTATTGCTTTTAGAAAAGAATTCATCTCTGCCTAACTCTTGGTGACAAATAGCTGAGAGTCATTTTTCTCAGAGCAGAATAACTAGATACCGTAAACCATGTTTTATCGATGGATATTCTTCTTTAACTCCCCAAATCAACCTTCGCTTTTGGACATTCACGGTCTAAGTGCTTCAAAATCAGGTTTGAAGGCTCTTTACCAGTGGACAGTCACACCCTTGCTGTCCATCAGGGTTTGGGCGGTGCTCCAGCTAAATCGAACAAACTGAGGGTAGCCAAACACTGGGTCCAGGTACTTCAGCAGCCACGCTTTAGTCTTGGGGTCTGAAAACACAAGGGGAAAAAAAATCTGTCTCAGTATCAGTTTATCTACATTCACAGATAACCACATGGTCTTGATTAGGTCATGTTACCGCCGCACTCAGATGTTGACATCATTCAAAACATGTAAAAGTATTTCTCAAACATAGATGTCGTTATGGGTGAATTATAATTGCTGTTGATAGTTTCTGTTACCGTTGGGGTATCCTGAGCCGTAGTCTGTATCCACATCTCCCAGGTCCTCAGCAAAGTTCCAGCCCTTTACAACACGATCCCTGGCCACCTGAAAATCAGCAAATAGCTTCAGAAAAAAAAAACAAACACTGGTAGGGTTTGGAAGTTTGACGGGGGAAAAAGCGCACATCTCCACACATTCCCCACTGCCCTAGAGACTGGCAGCTTGTACTCAGCTGACTGAAGAAACTCAATCAACTCCACTTTTGTCCTGAAGATGGCCTGTTCAGATGCAAAGGAAATCATTCTGACATATCAGCTCATTAATTGCTAATAGGGGTGTAACGGATCATCGCTGATCCACGATCCACGGATTCATTGCAAAGTTTAATCATAGTGTGAAACCTACCTGTGTGCTCTCTCACAAGCACACACACAGACACAGCTTGTGGAAACATGAGCAATCTCTCCAAACATACAGGCAGAGAAATGCCTGTATATGTGACTGCCTAGCTGGTAGTTCATCTCACGTTGCCCTGTCTTTGTCAGGTATGTATGCTAGCAGAACAGAAGAGTCCATGCACGGAGTTAACGAAATTATGAGAACATGGGTTCATGATTAAACGTAACCATTAGCCAGCTGACTATTTAGCTATGGTTGGTTTATAAATTCAATTACCCATTTAAAATGTTGCTCTTTTCTTTTGCAGTAAATAACATTTCAGAAAATAAAGCTATGTTAATTCTCTTCATTTTTTTCTCTTTAAAAAAAAAATGACAAAAAGAACCCATAAGAATACCGTTAAAGTGCCGGATCGCCAGGCATTTTGCACTTGGGAGTGAATTTTAGACCACGCTTACAGCACTCAAATAAATATTTATGGCATTCCCAAATAGAATTTACTTTTTTTCCCCTTTCCTTTTTTTTTTTTTTTTTTTTTTTTAAAAAAGGGACACGCTGCCACCCTGCCTTTCTTTACCTAAAGGCAAAGACGTGGATCGGATCAACCACATGTTACCACCACAAGATAAACTTCTTTCAATCAAGACAAGGTATCTTCACAGCCTTCTAAAAAGGTACAGTAATATGGGGCTAACAAACGGTAATAATCAAGAATGTGAACGGCATAAGAAAGAGTTCCAGCTGGCCAGTGGTGACTAACCTTTGCACAGATACTGGCTGCACTGACGATGGGGAAGAGGGAGTCAGCCTTTGGCCTCACAGTTACTTCAATACCAGGGAAGCGCTTTGAGAGTTTCTCTTCATACTTCTCTGCTGGGCCGACTGTGTCAACAAATACCTGCAGAAAACCAGGCAGGTGGTGGAGGGCAGGCCGAGTACGACAGGAAAGAGAAAGACAAATGAGTGAAAATGAGAATGCTGTCTAAGGTTGAATGTTTCTGCCTTAAGTCAGTTGCATGTATTAAATCATTGTACAGCACATGAAGAGCGCACAATCCACAGGGGATGTAAAACTATTAAAAAAAATCCATAAACTGTTCAATAACCAGCATGGTCCTGATCAAAATGCAACGCTCTTAAAGTCTCAAACACAATGAAGCTGGATTCAAATACCTGATTTATTTTCTTAGCTGATATTTTACTTTACATGTAATTAATCTGAACGTTTCACTTTTAATCTCAGCAGAGATTAAATGGTGTGAAATGACACACAGAAAAAGCAAATTACTTTTGTGAAATGACTAGAGACATTGGCATGTTATTCATACAACATTTGGTATCTGCACACTTGTAGTTTCATTTTGTTTATCTAATGCTTAACATGTTGCATATGTTACGAAGTTATCAGCTGGACCTGACCCAGAATTTGACACAAAAACCCCAAGTCCCAACCTAAAACCCAGTTTGTGTGGGTCTGCCTAAAGACCCTGTTCTGAGTGAATATAAAGATTACGTGTCAGGTTGTTGTGAAATCCATCTTCCACTTAAAGGCACTCTGTATGGCTAAAAGTAGCTATATAAAGGCATAGACTGTGTGTGTATACTGTCGGCACAGCAGAAAATTTAACCCTGACAATAACAGAAGCATTAGGTGTGCAACTTCAAATTTAAATCAGTCATTTGCTTACATACCTCTTTGAGTTGTACTCCACTGTCCAAGGCAAACTGTACTAGACCAATTGCTGTATCGTGCGAGAGGGCATTTAGGTTGTATTTTGTCCTAACAAAAGCATACATTTTATTAGGATGCGAATGTAAAAGACAGTTTATGAGAAAAAAAAAGAGCAAGTCTCTTTGTGCATGATGCTGTATGTGCCAGATACCTCTGCAACATGCTTGTAGAGATTGTGTTTGGTGAAAGAATCTGCAGAGCCCAGCCTACATAACTTTTGGCTTCATCCAGTTTTTGGAAAAGATTCTCTCTTTCTGCTTCTGTTAGAGTCTTTGAATCTGATAAGGGGGAGACAAAATGCATGAATTTGTTTTGCAACGTAAGAAGACTGACTATGCAATAAAGGGTTTATTATTATTCAATTTGCAGATTGAAGTACAACCACTTGAACAAAGGAAAAGATAAAATAATTCACATTTTTACGTTCTTCACTAAGATAGCAGTGAGGATGAGTTTAAAGCATCACACTGAGACCGTGCAACATCCTTCTGCCATCTGCAGAGAACAAAAAGCATTACCTGCAACTTTGGAGTCCTTCAGCTCCTGCTTTTTGGAAACTGGACAGAAACATATTCCATACACCATGGGCCCTGGATCACAAAACATGAACACTGTAAGTATGTGAGCCCTAACACAAAAGGGCACTGCTCATTCAATCAGTGGCAGAACCTAAATCAAATTAACATCTCCACCATCACTTATGCATGACTGTAACAGAAAATGTATAGATGCAGTCTTATTAAACAGTGAATTTTTTCCATAATAAACTAACAGCATACCCAGCACAGGCCCCCTTCCTGCCTCGTCAATGCCCAAACAGCAGTCTTCAGTCCGGCAGACATCAGGGATCTGAGAAGCCAGTCGGCAGCTGACCGAGTTGTCCATTTCAAAGGAGCTGAGGTCCATGACAGCAGGCTGACAGGACAAATTAAACATGTATCTTATCACGTTGAAGTCTCACTCAATGTGCAGCTCTATCTTTGGCCCCGAAATAAAGCGTTTCGAGGCTCACCAAGTTATAACTCCTGACAATCTGCCATAACATGGCAGGCACACAGAGATGTTAGCTAGCTCTTGTAGTATCATGACATAACTCAAACGTTAGCTGGACGCTCCACGTAGTCCCGACTACTGCGAGAACACATGCGAGGATCATACATTATAATAAATCTGGATAAAACTAATTCTTACTTGTTTAGACGGCGAAGGGACTCTTAAAAACTTTCGTGCAGTGTTTCTGTCCGCTGCGGATTTGGCGCTACTGGAATGACGTCACGAGTTTCTTTTTCTTCTGCTTCTTTTTCCTTTGCTGCTTCCGCTTCTTCTTTAGTGTTTATTGGCGGTTGACAAGCCAGGTCGGGGGTGCATTACCGCCACCAACTGGACTGTGGTGTCGGATAAGAGAGCATATAGCGGGCGAAAAAAACAACAAACAAACCAAAAAATCCGCTTTTAGCTAAATCAGTTTCTTTTGGAGTGTAGGTGGAGGCCCGGGGCCCTTTGCAGCATGTTGTCCCCTCTCTTTCTCCCTTATTTCTTACTTATGTCTGTCCTATCCAAAAATAAAGGCTAAAAAGCCCCCAAAAACATTTGTTTAAAATTTTGTTTCTTTGAAAAACGTAATAATATCACAGCAGACTGTATTTTGTCTGCTGTTACCCTCTAGTGACCTGAAAGGTCATGATATAACTAATAATCAAACATTTTAATTCTATAGAGCTTTTCAGGATACTCAGAGACACTTCGCAATAAAAACCAGTAGCCCACATTAAGCACATTAAAATAGGCTACATGGTAAATACAAAAATGCAGGGGAGACCACAAAACTAGCAAACAGCAGCAGGTGAAATGTAATATTAAACGATGGTGAATTAAGTAGTTTTTTATAAGTGATCTGGATGAACAGTCAGCACATTCACAGATGGGTAGGGAGTTCCAGGGAGAGGGAGCTGCGATGGTGAAAGTCTGTCACCTCATGTATGATTTTTGATGTTTTGCCTTCCATGATGACCAAAGAAGGTGATTTCCCTTGATATTACGCTATATTTTCTGCTATGATGTAGAACTTGTTTGACTGTTTCTGATTGGCTATAGCGTGCCTTTTTTAGTTGGGTAAACACCAACCTGTTTTTGTATAGCCTAGAGATGTCTTCCAGTTTCATTTTCATCCCAATGCCCCTGTCACTGATTGTGCAAATGTCCTAATGCATGTCTTAACTTCAGCTTTGCTCAACTCAAGTTTGTAGGTCTACATACCTAGTATGTACCTGCTACATAGTGTTTGTTGGCCCGAATACCCACCAGGAAACATGTAGATTATCTGTAATTTTTTAATGTTTCTTTGATAAGATCTTTTCTAAATGATAATCTACCAGATCTTATGCTCATCAGTGATGAAATGCTGTCAAGTGCAATAACTGTGTTACTTATTTCCTCCTCTATCCACTGCAGGGCCAATAATATTGCCAACATCTACTGTTTATACTGACACAAAACTTGTCTCATCATGTTCCCATCAGTCTGTTAAAAGACTATTGCCCGGATGAGTATTATATTGTCCCTGAAGATTAACCCAGTGTGCCAGCATAAACGCCAGCTTTCGTCTTCTTCATCTTCTTCTCCTTCTTCTCCTTCTTCTACAGCTCCTTGTGTGTGTAATGTTAAGGCGTATAATCACCAGGTCTGCAGTCTGACCAGGAAATTTACATGTCAACTGAATTCTGTTAGTTAGGATAAGTAAAAATAGCAATCCCACAATCATTCAAAATAGCAGTAAAAGTACATAAGTGTTCACAGCAAAATATACTTAAAGTATCAAAAGTACTAATTATACAGAATTGCCCCTTTCAAGGGTTTTATTCTATGATATTATTGCATTGCTGTTAGTGATGCAATGAGGTGTAAACACAATGTTAATGTTGCATCTGGTCAAAAGGGAGATATTTCTGGTCATTTTACATACTGTTGATTAGACAAAACATCATATTTTTTAAGATGCTGTTATTTTTGTGTATAAAATTTAATCTACAGAGTATCTCACAACTACAGCTGTCAAATACGTGAAATGTAGAGTAGTAAAAGTTCAGCAAAATGTAACAAATACTCATATATATATATATAAAGAACCCCATGTAAAAGGGCCCCATAAGGATCTGTGGACCTGATGCCTGCTTTGCACAGTAAGGTGGCCCTGGAAATAGATCAGAACAGAAATGTACTCTCTTACAACATTTAGTACAGTGTCGTGGTGTATTTTAATGTTTTCTTGCATCCTTGTTAACTTCTACTGTTTGCCCTGTTTGAAAATCCCCAGGTTTCCTGGTTGATTTCGGCCTAAAGCAGTTGAAGTGTTGTCCTGTTTTATATTTTCATATTTAACTAGTGTTATTTTTCCTACCCCATCATATCTTTTCATTCCTTGCCCAAAAACATTATCCTCTCGGTGTTTGTGTATCACCTGATTGGCTGAATTAATTAATTATTAATATCATTATCATTTCATAAACCCCCTCAAATTTTGAATATTGTCACCTGTTATTGTTTTTGCATAAGATCCCCACGTCTATCATCATCTTTGTTTTTCACCTCCAACCACCACCATGGCAGTACAATGAGCTTGACATTTTGATTCTGGGTTTGAACAGCAGCTGAATGTGGAGGCAGGGAGGGAGCCTCAGGTGGAGAGGAGAGGGCAGCGTGAAAGGAAAGCCATGTACAAAAGTCCAAGTGTACGCCGGTTACTGAGCTGAAATTGGCCTTGCCTCTGGCTCTTTACACCCACCCCTTCTCTCTCTTTCTGTCCCTCTCCCTCGCTGAATGGCTCTCTTTGTCTTTCTCAGTAACACGCAGTCCCCAGCCGATTAAATGTGGGGAATTAGTAGTCAATTTTAGCCTGCCACACACACAAACACACTAAACAGCTTAGGTTGGTGGGGCACTGATTGTGTTGTTATTACAGTTCACACGTCAGCAGCATGTTTTTAATTTATTTCTCTTCACCCTTCACTTGCTAACTGCTCCATGTGTTATCGCTGAACCATCGCTGCTGTACAAAATAGCGCTCTTACACAGGATTTTTTTTTATAAATAAATTGATTTAATAGATGATGACAATAATATTTCAACATTGCTTTTCATGTATGGAAGCAAAATACTTAAGTGAATGTATAGCAAACACTTTACAAAACTATCCAGAATTATACAAAATGGAAGAAGCAAAGGTGTGACACACATTGCATTATTACTTACATAAAAATAATAACTACATGGTAAGAGGGTCAGTATAAAATGGTAAAGTATGCATCACGTGATAAAAGTGAAGCCTGTGGTAATGACCATTATTCACATTGCTGAAGAGGAAGAGGGCTATTTGGGTACAATATCGGGGGGGGAAACCTGTAAATACGAAAACATGCTTGTGGCCCACATGCAGTGCAGAACAGTCGTACATGTGATTCTAATCCTTAAGTAGGACCCAAAGCTGGCCAATTATCTGAAGAGATTTGGTTGAGACTTTGTACTTATACATTTTAAGTCAGTTTTTTTGATAAATCAAAAGTGAATCAGCAAAACGTTTAGGCACTTAAAAAGCAAGAAAGAAGACTGCTGCGGAGGCTTACTGCTCCAAATGTTTTGAATACCTTCAGCATCATTTTATCAGGTATCCAGAGTCGTATTTCTCCTTTGCTATTGGCACAAAAATGATTAGAGTTGAGGTAAGTGTCCATGACTGAGCGTAAGCTGAAATACATCTTTCAGAGCTCTCTTTTTTCCCTCTCTTTTTCCCATTTTTCCCCTTAAATGCTTAATTCTTCAGTTCAGGACAGAAACACGGAGTGTTCTATGTACACAGAAAAAAAACAAAGTTGCAGCTATCCATTTCTGGCCATGAAGAAACAACCCCAGGGAACATCTTACTGAAACAAAAACACGCTTTTCCCAAAGCAGTGGTGCAGATGTATTAGTGTAATATCAAATCAGTCACAATAAAGTTACAAACTAGGATATCAACAATGACAATAAACTTACTACTCATATAAAATAACACAATAACATCAAATACATCTGCTTTAGTTTGGTTAATAAAATCTGATTATGTCTGTCTAAACCCGTCATTTTCTGGATCAAATCAGAGTCACACATCAGTGCAACGTCTGTTCACACTCAAGTGTTCACACTTTCTTCCCCATTCTGAGTTATAAATGTATGTTGGCACACGTTTGTTAAAGTTTATTTAATTCTTGATTGGCTGTGACCCATCACACTTTATATTGTGGGAGTTTGTGGCTGTCTTTTTTTAACTGTGTAAGGCCCCGTGGATGCGTCTTGCATTATATTGGCTAAAAAAGTAAAAACCTCTAATATGACATCAATATGGCACAGGCACACGCACACACACACACACGCACGCACACATACACACACACACACATACACACACACATATACAGAATCACACGCTCACAGAGATCCACTCACACGCTTCCCATATTTCCCTCTGCCCAGCTGGTCTCCCTCAAGGTCTTGTGAGTGTGGTGTAAACAGGCTGCTCCCAGTGTGTGGGGCTGTGAGAGGGGGCCACACTGGAGGGGTCTCCTATGGTAGTGTAAAGAGGCCTCTGTGTAGGGCCCATGTAGGAGAAGGCTGAGTATAGCCCCGGGGCCTGGCTGGAGTGGGCATAGTAAGCCCCGGGGGCCTGATGCTCTCCATACTCAAATTGAGCCCTGGAGGCCAGCGAGGGGAAAGCAGAGCCATAATGTGGGAGGCTGAGAGGGGTGTAGGTTACGTGGGAGCCTGAGGAGGGAGAGGACGAGGCCTCGGCGTAGTGGCTCCCGGACGCAGACTCGCTCTTGATCTGGGCCTTGGAGGGGTCAGAGGAAGATGGAGAGGCCTGAGGCTGCTGCTGCTGTTTGGAGAGCCAGGTGGAGTGCCCGCTTGCAGCAGCCAGGGCATAGGCGTAAGACGAGGCCGAGGATCCAGCTGCCGGGGCCCCTGGTGCACTCTGCGGGTGGCCATTTGGAGGAAGGTACTGGTCAAACTCGTTTACGTCAAACGGCTCGATATTGGACATCACGTCGTTGCTAATCTCGCCGATGTCCATGGTGCCAAAGTCGATGTGGGGTTTAGTGCTCGATGATGATCCACCAGACGCCCCTTCAGCTCCCACCCCGAGGGCTCCCCTGGACCCCCCTGATCCTCCGGCCGCTCCTGCTGCCGACTCCCTCTTGGCATCTGACAGTTTTCCAGACTGGAGCTCTGTCTTTGGGGTGGTGGGGGGTGTGGGTGGGCTGTGACCCTGACCTAGAGGAGAGTGGAGAAGGGACAACATACAGGTGAACATTGACTTCAGGTTTTGACACCTTTTAGTTTGATTTTGATTGACGAGTTGTGGGTGGTTTTATGTTCCCTTCTTTCTTAGATGTCTAAATATCTCTTGAAATGGCAAAATTAAAATGTGTCCAGACTCAGCACCTGTGAGCCACCTACCAGCAGGATGGTGGTGGTGATGGTGGTGGTGGTGCAGGTCACCCAGGGGGGACCCAGCCCCACCGTTGTGCTCCAGGTGCAGGGTCTTGTAGTGTGACTGGGAGTGGCTGGCCTCCCCTTCCCCCTGGCTATCAGACTCGCTGGCAGGCGCTAGTTTGCCGTTTTTGCGTCTCCGGGGCTGGTACTTGTACTCCGGGTAGTCCTTCTTGTGCTGTTTCCTCAGCCTCTCCGCCTCCTCGATGAATGGCCTCTTGTCGTTCTCGTTCAGCAGCCTGCAGAAAAACAAGGAGCAGTTTTAGTCCTATGAGGCATCTGAGTTAATGTAAAAGTATTTTTTTAGCATGTGTCGCGTACAGTCTCGTGCGTAACGGATACATAGCCTACAAGAAAAGACGTGGGCAAAACTCGCAATTTAGGATGGCATAAATCTAGTTTTAGCACACATTATATTCAATATATTAAATTAACACAACAAAACACCAAGTTTCTCTTGTTTTTAATCACCATTTTGAACTTACAGTCTAATTTGCCTACTTTTACATTTGAGGTCAGCGTCCAGGCTACACCCCCACTTTACGCACAGACAGCCACTGTATGCCTACACTGTTCTTTTCTGGGACGACTGCCCCATACAAACCTCCACAGTTTGCCCAGGGTCTTGCTGAGCTCCGCGTTGTGCAGGTGGGGGTACTGGTCGGCCAGTTTCCTCCTCGCCGCTTGTGCCCACACCATGAAGGCGTTCATGGGCCTCTTTACGTGGGGCTTAGCTTTGTTCCCGTTGTTTACGCGCACCGGCATCGGCACAAGTGTCCAGTCATATCCGTCCAGCACCTGACTGACCGCCTCCCTGATGCCGATCGGGAAGCGATCTTCCTCTTCCTCCGATTTGGCTCCGGACATGCCTCCATCCTCCGCGCTGCCATCGCCGACACAGAGCGCGGACAGCTGCTGCGGCGGCCCGGTGAGAGGTGAGCCCTGGCCGGGTGGCGCCCCGGATTGAGTCGGTGACAGTGAGTGACCGTCGTCTGACCCTCCGGGACTCAGTTCCGCCTCGGACAGGCTGTGGTCCTCGCCAGACATTTTGTTAAACTTTCAACTAGTGGCAACACAACCCTCGAATGCAAAATTTGTTTTTAGAGAGAGTCCAAATTGTTCAGAGTAATTAAATTGTTTTAATTGAATAAGACGTCTGGAGTCTAGGACGATCCCGGTTACTGCTGACTCTTCTCAGGCAAAGCCATACTGCTGCGTAAAAGTGTCCGAATCCTTTCCACCGCTGGCTGGAATTCAGCAAAAGCAGTTACACCTAAAATCGTAACAAGTACAATAGAAACGAGTCAGTACGAGTCAAGTCCACAAATGGGTAAAATTATAATTTTAGTTGTCCTGTGAATGAAACGTGTCGGGGTTTACTTCAAGGTTGATAGATTTAGCTAAATGTGACCAAAGAGAGATGTAGATGTAGATATAGTCAGCCGACAAAACTACATCTCTAGCCAATAATAATAATAATAATAATAATAATAATAATAATAATAATAATAATAATAATAATAATAATAATAATAAATTATAATAATAGGCCTGCTACTTTGGTGGAAAGAACCGCTTTCAGAAAAATAATGCTTTTTTCATTTCAAGTTAACGCTGAACATCTTTTAGTAAAAATGTATGAGAATATAACTGGCACATAAATACTGATATGAAATATTCTTTTTTATCTTATAGCCTAAATGTAGTTTTTAAAAAATTACATAACTTACCAGTTTAGGTGTCCAGTGGTTCAACATGGGAGTGTGTGTGGCTGACTGTAGAGCCGATGAATGGCTGCTCTGTGTGGCAACACCGGAGCTTAAAGAGCGCCTTGTGAGACGGACTGGGAGAAAAAAAAAGTGATTGAAAGTGGAAAACATTCCCAGAGAGGCAGCATTCCAGCACACAGTCAGCCCCGCCCACTCGACATCATGACGCGCTCCGATTGGCCCTCTAATTATACCGCTGCTCTCGGATTGGACGGAAGCAATGCACTGTTAACGCCGGTCTGTCCATCAGTGCAACATTTCCAACAGAGAAGAGGTGAGATTTTACATTCGGAGTGGCTTAAATGACTCTACAGTGAGCCCATTTAGAGTCAGGAGAAGGCTAGCTTTGTTGGACGTGTTGACATGTTATATCAAACAAATAAACAGCCACGAGGAGAGTTATTGCCTGGTGTGGTCACGTTCCGTCCTTATAAAAAAAAATCACCCCTGAATTGTAAAGTTTAGCTCTGATTTTACAGGATTCAGTGTGATGCGGGAAAGAAAGCTTGCAATACTGATTGAGAGACTTATAAAACTTATCAGAGAAAAAAAGTTAAGAGAATAAAAGCTGGATCTTGTTGTAGCCTAAAGAAAATCCATTAAAAATATTTTATAATCAGGAATAGGTCTATGTGGGAAAAGGCTATATTGGGTTAGTGATCAAAAATGTCGTCAAATCAATGATAGCTAATTAATCCAGCATCAATAGTTCTCTATCTGAACACATAATATGCTCGCACGCTTATATAAAGTTTTGAAGTGGACTGATTGTTTTAAGCTACAATCTCTCAAACTTTTTCTTCCTCATTCAGGGTTTTCAGGTTTAGCGGGACACCTGGTCTGTTAAAGAGGGACACTGATTCACAGCACAATGCATTTAAAGCAAAGATGATATATCACCTCCTTTAAATGATTTAATAAAAGTTGTTTTCTTTTTTCAAAAACTCCAATTAATTACAACCAACTGATCATCACTAACCTGTGATAACACATGTGCATAGCCCATCTGATATAGGCCTATATCTGCAGCCACCTCATCCAACATATCGAAATGTATGATATTGCAGAAAAACATGTTTCGAAACGTGTCCCAGTTCTGCTAAAGACAGTGGTTTCCAAAACAACTGAAGATGACATTATGCACTTTTCATCTTGAAATGTGCTCAGAGACAACATGCATTATTTAAACCAAATATTTTCAAAATAGCTTGGCAAATTACGACACTAAATTTTATATTTACTGCATATATTTTAGGATCCAATTAATTTTCCAGTTCACTTACCCTGAACACATGCCCTCTCTTCCAGCCACGCCCACAATGATGATGTCACACAGGCACAAATGGCTGCTGAATGAGTAGGCTATTGTGGCAAGATTTTAGGATACAGACAAATTAATTGGTTCCATTAAGTCCGATGGAAATAATTCGATGCTTAAATGTCCCCCTCGTAATTAGTCAGCGGTTTAGACGTCACCAGTTTGACTTTAAGTTTGGTATTACATCATAGGCTATCTGAAATGCAGATTGATGTGGAATCATTTTATCCAAATCCACTAATCCACTAATGAGCTCTAATCGCATAATAAAGCTGACTTCTGAATAAAAACTTCCCGAAATAACAGAAGGCAGGAAGCATGGAAGCAGGCTGGAGACTGAAAAATATCCAGGCCTTTTGTGAACAGTAAAGAGGCCCGTTTAGACGGACTCATCCTTGAAAAACACCCATTTAAATCGTTTCTTAAAAGAAAAATGTTTTCTTAAAAGATTTAAATCAATCTAAGACTTTCATGTTTGTTTGTTTTTTGTTTTGTGTGTGTGTGTGTGTGTGCGTGCGTGCGTGCGCGCGCGCAAGAAGTTGGCGTTGCCGTTAAAGCACGGCCTGATGGGAAGGAAGAGAATCGACTTCAGCTGCCTCTGATGCACCCGGAGACACACACACACACACACACACACACACACACACACACACACACACACACACACATTAAATGAATGCAACAATAACCCCTGTGTGTCCGATGCCTCTCATGTCGAGCCTGGCTCTCGGTTTTCACCCTCTCTCTCTCTCCTCTCTCTCTTTGCTCTCTTTGTCTCCATCTCAGGTGAATTGTAGCCATGTGATCAAACGCCCAAGCCTCTATCCATTAACCCTCGTAAATGAAAAAATGGGGAACAAAAAGCAGTTTTGTGCTGCAAACATGGAAAAAATTGATAACAGAGAGCGATGTGTGCGTCTTTCTCCCCTTATGTCCGAGCATAGACACCAGTCGCGCACACATAGAAAATACTCTGCAGCAGACGGGACACTTGGATCTCTCTGTTTCTCCAGCTCCGACACTTTCCTATCTGTAAATACAGCTGGATTTGGGCCCTGGAGGTGCTGATGGTGGGTTTGGGGATGAAGGGCTGGTGGTGGTGGTGGTGGGAGGGGGTGTGTGTGTGTGCAGGGGGGACACCTAGATCCTGCACCCGACCAACCAGCAATACTGCGATCCTGCATGAGGCCTCCGAGGCTTGTGAAGTGAGTTTTTTTGTCTATAGTTGATATGAGGGGGTTGCTGCTGTTGATTTTGGCAGGAAAGTGTTTTCAAATGTGGGCCTCGTTTTGGAGTTTGTTCATTAGCTTTGTGCAGACCAGATGGCTCGAGGAAGCTGCGGTTTTACGGACAGTGTTTAGTTAGTGGATGTTCATGGCCCCTCCAGGGAGTCTGTCAGACAGAGCAAGGTGTTTTGTTGTAGCGTCAGTGTGTCCATAGGGAAAAAAACATCCATCGCAAAATGTGATACTTTAATTTACCCCACAATATGTCAACATATCTTAATCAATCAAAATCTTGCATTTAATATAGCCTACTGAGTTACGTTACCCTTATACTACAAAATTATTATATAAGCTACTGAATATTCTGAAGGGTAATTTATTAATTACTTCAGCATAAAGTGATCGGTATCTTTATATTTTATATAAACTAATATGTTACAATGTAGTTGCTTTAACTTTTCTGTGACATTATTATTTAGCTTCATTATCGAAATGATTTTATGCCGCATTGTGGAGGACTTAATTTTCTTTTTTGCCGTGGTGGTTAGCCTGCTGTATTGTGGCTGTTCAATTTCTACTTTGCTATCTTTCGAAGTATTTCGTAATGATTCTTATAGCCTGGTGGTTCCATTTCATATTCATTTAGATTTGTTGGTGACATAGGAGATGTAGGAAACATTATGGAAATAAAGAGATTTAAAAAGTTAAGTCCCGGATTATCATATTGTTATCTGGATTACTTTTCGACTGAAAATATGAAAGGCAAGTTTGTCTTATTTCGTATACAGCCTATATCAAAAAGCGAAACGATCAAATGTTTGAAACTAAAACAGCATCAAACGAAAATTTAAAAATCTTTTGTTTCTTCAAATGGACTGCAATGTCCTGAAACGCAAAACTGTAGATATAAAGGCTTTTCACTACGGCCATACTACGAGTATCATATACATATATTATTAATATAGGCCTATTTAAAATATAGCTTACAAGCTGTAATAATCGAACAAACAGACGAGAGGAAAGCATCGTGCATTTAAAATATTATCTAAACTAGATGTACGATAGGTGTTTCCTATACATTTTTGAAACGGTATTTAAATTAAAATCTACTTGTTTTAACGAATAAAATACAAAGAATGCAGAGAACTTTTCAGTGGTGGCTGTATGGTCTCTTTTTTAATTAATTGTGAATTTGCATGTCTCAGTATAGGCGTCACAAAGTTGCTAAACATTTGTAATGTTATCTCTTCTGTTATAATTTCGTTGCACTAAAAAAGTTTGTCTGTAACATATATAAAGATGTTCATTTCGATAAATATACTTTATCTAGTTTCTTATCATATTATCACTTCCTCTCTGTGTGCCTGCGGATCTTTTGTTCTTCACCTAAAAACAGACCTAATCATTCTCTAAATTAAGCAGTTTGTATCTCTAATTTTCAGACACTTGACTTAAAAATATTCTAATTTCAAATCGGATTAAATGTTGATATTGTTTCTATTTCAAATATTCCCCCTTTTTATTCATTTATTATTTAATTTATTATTGAAGATGATCAGTGAAAACAATTTTACTTTTTATTTTACTTTTTTTTAAACATGAATTTCAAACTTGAGAGTGGCCCTTGTGAGGTGAAAGTGACAGTGGATGATAAACTTCTTCAGCTTAACTCACAGAGCCTTTAGTAATGAGAGAGCTCCCAGCATTGAAGGGAAGATCAACTCATTTATTACTTTTAGTATATAACTGATAACCTTTACATTTCTTCCACTTAAAGAATTTAAATATATGTGCTTCGATGTGAGATTTTGACACGCAAACAGGTGTTTTGCACATATTCATGATCTTTGACTGTGTATCATAAGTTTTAAAGACCTTTTTATCATTTAAGATTTAGGTAACAGCCTTGACAGGGTTACATCTTGGTGATCAATAAGAACTAAAAAGCACAAAATGTCTATTTTCAATGTTTCTTCTTTTGTTTTATAAAGAGCAAACTTTTTCAACCAACCTGGATATTCCACCTGCCAGATAAAACAAAGGGAAAGGGAACACAGCAATCTTGGGTTTTGATTGGATTTGCATTTTCAGATGTTTTCTATGCCCTGTGTGAAACTATCACGGGCCTCAGGCAAAGCTGTAACTTGTTAGAAAATGGAGCTCACATGGTTGCATCAGTCCCTGTGCTAACCTGCCATGTGACTGCAGTAATGGGCCTCTCCATGGCTGCACAGACCACTGGGTCACAAGAGCCTGTTTCCTGTGTCTCCCGGGGGAGAGCTGGGAGAAGATGGGAGGACGACAAGGTCTCATGATCAGCGTTGGGGGGGGTCAAAGATCATGATCAGCAGGGGGGTCAAAAAGTCAGCCTTCAGGTGCACACTAAGTCACGGGCAGCCGTCTTTTTGGTGCGATCGAGAACAAATTGAGTTAAGAGATGAGGTCAAGTTTTATTTCTGGAGAAGGTTTTGCTGTTTTCGGACAGAAAATGAGGTGGTGGAAGGACAAGGAAAGTGGCAGAGGAAAGAAAGAGCAAATGGCCTTTTGCTTTGGCCTTAATACTTGAACAACTCCCAGGGGAAATTCCTGAAATCTGACGATGGACGGGCAGAAAAGGCAAAAGAGAGAAAGAAACAGAGAGATGAAGATAGTGTGAGAGAGAGAGAGTGTGTGAGAGGGATGTAGATAAGGGAAGCATGCACAGCGGTCAAATATTCACATGCTGGGTCACATTCATGCATTAAACTGATGTATAATTGGTGGAAAGCATTCATTCCCATGTCAATAGGCACATTGGGCCCAAAATGAATGGCGTCACTTGTTCCGAATGATGACAAACTCAACAAAAGGATCTGAAATTATATGTCAGAAATGGCGAGGAGGGTCGCAGAAGCATGTTTTCTTCTTTCCAAGCTTCAGATTTTGTCCCTAAAATTCCAGTGTTAGGTTGAAATTGCTGTTTAAAATGAGTTTATCTGTAGATACAAAGGATTTTCTCATGCTTTGGGTTTCCTTCGCGTTTTCTCGATTTGTAAAAAACACAGTTCTTAGTTCATGAATGCCATTCTCTCTCAGGATTTATGCGTAAAACGGTTGAGGTCAGTGCTTTTGCTTGGGGAATTCCAGCTCTGGAGCTAGACTATCAATAAAACTGAACCTCATGTGATTCAAATGTTTTGACTCACATTGTACTGTATGTCTCATTAAGAACTTCTCCTCTGAGACCCAGCACAGTGATTTCACCAGGCATCGTCTCAAAAGGAGACAACATTTCTACCACCTCAGGGGGTTTAATGGGTCGATAACTGAGGATCAGACAGTGACTTGCAGTGACTCTGTAACACGAGGGCTGGATGTCATCTGAAGTATTTACACATGGATTGGAAAAATGTAGGAAAAACAAGGGTTGTGTTGGGAGATCTAGCAGGTCAGGGAGTGGTTCGAAATGGTACTTGAATTTGGAACAAACTGGTGAATTAATCAGACCAAGGGCTGCAGGTGTTCTCTGGATTCATCACTGGATTTATCCATCATGCAGACTTTGTATGTGTCGATGTTGCAGTGACACGCCATTCGTGGGGATGAATAAAAAATTATTCTGCTATCTGACCTCTGCCACTTCTTTTTTTTAGTGTGTGCCAATTTTCACCCAGTAAATTAGTGTGCAGCTGCACCACACTTAAATAGGTCCCCCTCTTTTTTCGGCGTATGTGACCGACCATGAATCCTCCCTTTGTGCTCCGTCTGCACAATTTCCCCCCTCTATAGTTTCTTGCCTTCTTCGTCTCTTTTATTTGGGAGAGAGGGGCTTCGGTTGCGATGGCGGCAGCACTGGTGAGGTGGTGGCAGTGGTAGCGATGGTGGTGGCGGCTGCAGGGAATGGGGGCAGTGGGAGGGTGGTGGGGTAACTTGTTGGACCACATTCCTGTGCAGCTGTGGAGGCTGGTGCAGGGTGGGGGGGTGGAGGGCAGAGCAGGCTCATCATTGCATTGCAGGGCATCGTGAATGGACTATTGTTCGGTGGTTTGCTGTGTCCGCATCTCTTTGCTACAAATTCAGCCTGAGAGAGAAAAAGAAAATGAACAACAGAGAGATAAAGTCAGACATTTAGAAATGATTTGTAGGACTGATTGAAAAGATAGATGAGAATCCCATGGCGGAAAAATAAATCAGGAGTGTGAGAGAAAGTCAGAGATAGACCTTATGCTTGTGGCTCTGATTTAGCTGCAGGAGGATGTTGAAACTCAGAGTGTGATGGTGATGATGAAGATGGGGATGACATGGACAATGGCGCCATTATTGTGACTCTATGACGGCTTTGCCCCTCAGTCATACGAGCCAACACGCTGTTTAGTCATGCATACGTGCTGGCTGTGAGACACTTAAAATTCAGCACAGACAAAATCAGTTGTTGGAATTGTTTCCTCACTTGAATGAAAGAATATTATTCCACTTACATTGTTGTCAGATTCGAGTTACAATTGTGATATTTGTACATATTTTACAACACAGATCATAAATTGTGCTCTAGGATGATTATTCGACATTTTCAGAAAATCCTGAGCATTTATTACTCTTCTTGTTTTATAACTTGTTGCTTAGATTGTGTGAAATTACTGCGTCTTCTATGTGATTCTTTTTTCAAAAATTAAAATAGAATTAAATAAAAGTAAAGTAAAATAAAGAGTATTGTGATAATGTCATCCCAGTTGAACTCTCAGGTCTTCAAGCAGCATCCAAATGAGCAATTAAGC
Organism: Lepomis macrochirus; assembly: GCA_024633595.2. NCBI lineage: Eukaryota > Metazoa > Chordata > Actinopteri > Centrarchiformes > Centrarchidae > Lepomis > Lepomis macrochirus. The sequence goes on from JALXJV020000003.1 coordinate 17,627,375, forward strand.
AAGAGCGCATAGTTCTGCGAATGAGAGGCTGCGGACAGCTTCATTAAACATCTGTAACATGACACTAGGGCTGTAACTAATGATTATTTTCATTATTAATCTGCTAATTATTTTTTGATTCATCAATTTATCAATTCATTGTTCAGACTATAAATTCTGAAAAGAAATGTGAAAAAATGCCTATCAAAACTTCCAAAGTCCAAGGTAACGTCTTAAAATGTCTCATTTTGTTCGACCAACAGTCAAATACCCGCAGATATTTCGTTTAGAAACATGCACAACAACGAAAAGCAGCAAATCCTCTCATTTGAGAAGCTGGAACTAGAAAATGTTTGCCATTGTTTTCACAATTTCTGCTTGAAAAATGACAGAAAAGCGTTTATTGGATTATCAAAGTAGTTGTGGATTCCTGTTGAAATGAGGAGCTTACTTATGCTCACTTCTTCTGGTGCTCATTGTGAAGTCTGTGTTGAATGAGGTTGATGGGAACTGTCTAAAACTGTTGTTTATGAATGTTTGTGCCTTACTTTGTGGGACTGTGGAACTTTACCAGCATTTTAATTTATTTAACAACTTTAATTTTGTGAGTTGAACACGTAATTCTCCTCGTCTGTATATGTCAGGTTCTGTGCCTCTTTAAATCGATTGTTCCCTTCCTTTTCCTCGTGTAAAACACTTTGTAACTTAAAATCATTAAATCGTTAATCACACCCCAGTTGTCAAAGGATTTATATTTCACCTGTCAACACTCTATTAAAAATTTATGACAAAAGAAAAATTGAAATAACTGAAATGAGAGCATATTTTGTCTGCCATTTATTGATCTAAAACCACAAATAAAGTGATATTTTTGATGAAAACAAAAACATCTGTGTCTTGAGTTTTAGAAACACAAACAATAACTCAAATATGGATTTTATGAGACTGTTTTACGAGCCTGAGAGGGAGAGACAAAAAGAGACAGCAAGAAAGCAGCACAGACTTTCCAATCATGAGTTCCTCTTTAGAGCATTTAATTAGTCTGCGTGAGCGAAGGAGAAAGAAGTAGAGAGCCTGAGGGGTCTGAGGAAAAGACGCCAACATGAAAGAGTCTGTTGTTGTCAGAGCTGAGGGAGAGATAAAAGGCAACAAGACAGAAAGATTGATGGGTTGTTTTGGAGAAGAGAGTGAGAAATATGGTGATTTATGACATTCCTTGTGTCTGTCACTTTGATTTCTTTGTTTTAAAAATACATTGATGAATATGAGCACAATTACATTACGTGGCAATAGGAGATGATTGTATGTCACACAGCTTGTAAAGGGCAGAAAGATTTCTATTTGTCAGATTTCCAGAGAAATATCCTGCACAAACATCCAGACAAACTGACAGGCAGAGAGGAGGACAGACAGGTGTTCAGGCTCACAGATACTCAGCTAGTGGAAGGCATGAAAAATCATCAGCGTTTGTTATCTCGTGTAGGTCACATCACAAATACACATTTCAGAAAGGAGAGAGGATTGATACCACACACGTCAATGTAAGGCTACAGCCAGCAGCCAGCTGACTGGTTCTGTTTGAAGGTAGCAAATCCACCTACCAACACATCTGGAGCTTGAGAATGAACATGTTGTGCCTTATTTGTTTAATTCAGTGTTGTTTAATGTTTAATTTGTACAAAAAGTGGAAAAAATGACATTTTGTGGTTTTATGGGGGTTAGCAGAAACATAAAGACAAACTTTGTGAATTTTAGTGTTGCATACTCCAAACACTGTTAAGCTGGAAACTTTTGAGTTGTCTCCTTTGACCACTTTTCAATGCAGCCGTGCACTAAATTATATTGGAATATACGGTAAGTATTGATGGAGGCATTTTTGCCTTGATTTGAAGGAAAAGAGGGGACAAAGTTTCCCACCCAGACACAAACCAGTGACGTTGTAATTGCAAGCTCAGCATCATGATCACCCAGACCCGTAGGACATTAATATTTTTTTTAATAAAAGCACAAGTAAACAGTTGAAACATGACCAACTGTGCTGACGACAGCCTGCAATAGAGAACAAGAAAGACAAAAATACAAGACGAAAGAGGGCAGACAGACAGAACAAGCAGCAGACAGATAGAGGTATCCAGAAGACATTTGCCCTGTGGTGCTTCTCAGCCTGGTTCAGTCAGGCCTCCTCTGCTGAGCTGTGCTGAGCTGTGGTGAGCAGCACAACAATGCTCCTCTGTCCCCGCAGCGAGCTGCTTCACAGTGGCACAACACACAACAGCTCATTATGGAACCACAGCTCCCCCGGCCACAGCTCCCAGTGCCTAAATACTGTCCCCTGCTGAGCACCCACACTGTCACCGGCTCTGGCTGCACAGCCCGAGGCCACAAACAGCCAGTGCGGCCAGAGAGGGCACACAGGAATACAGGGTGTCACACACATGAAAGCACACGCACACACTCACACACTTAACCTACATGAAGATGAACACACACCACCTTATTAGGCCAGATCCCAGTCAGCCATTAGCAGCCCTAACAGAGGTCACAGAGGTCACCCAGCTGCTCTCCCTCACGGACATTGATGACAGGGGGGTGGTGACGGTCCGGTTAATTAACCAGCATCTGAAAACTGCCGGGGAGAGAATGGTGGGATGACAGCAGGGAGAAGAGGTGGATTTCACAGAGGGGAAATAGCTTGTTAGAGTTGACAGGACAACTGACCGCATCAATTTATTGGATCAGAGGAAGATGGTGGAGGGAGTTTCTCTCCCACTGTTACATGTCTGTTCTCTTGTCTGAGGATCGTAAAGATGTGGGGGGCAAAAAAGAGTAGCGGGGGAGGGAATTAGAGCATGACATCGTCCTAATTATTAATCATGTTAATGAGAAACAGTGGCTCAGAGGTTATTCTGTCACAGCGTCTTGGTTAGAGTCTGAGCACCAGTGCTTTCTGTGTAGAGGTGTGGCTTTTCTCCAGGTACTCTTTTTTTCCTTCCACATCAAAAAGCATGCACGTGCAAAGCACTACCAAGGAACTGGCCTCGGCTCTGGACCTGGTGCCGATGTGCTGTGCTATTTAGACTGAATTGAAAAAATATTAACCTATCCTTTAATAAAGTACAACCTTAATCTATGAAGCTGAAGGAATATGCCTTCATGATGTTAAATTCAATTCAATTCAATTCAATTTTATTCATATAGCGCCAAATCACAACAACAGTTATCTCAGAGAGCTTTTTATAAAAGAGCGGGTCTAGACCATACTCTGTGATGATATTTACAGAAACCTAACAATTCAAAAAAAAAATCTAATTTATGATGTGATAAAAAGGACTATCATTGAGCCTTGGTCACTGGTTGCATACTTGATTTTGTGATTTTATTGTCTAAACCTTTAAAATTGTTTATTGTTAGGAGCCTGAAGAGGTAAAACTCTGCAGTAATTCAAGATAAAAAGGAAAGATTTAAGATTATTAACATCATTTTAGTGGCAAATGTATTGTTTTTTTTTAATTTTTCTATGATGAAATGAAGAACAACACACTGTATAACGAGGTGGCTGCATCAAGCTGCACGCTCATCCTGAAAAGGGTAGTGCGCCAAAAATGTCTTGAGATTGACTGACATCTGTTGTATGTCAAATGTCCTGATGCTGATCTTGGTAAAGGACAGAATAACCAAAATCAACAAATCCATGTAGAAAACAGTTTAGTGATCAATACATCAGTGTCATACAGTACTTGGGCACTGTTGCTCACTGTGGTGGCACTGCTGAACCACATGGGGGAGCTTGTACAACAGCCAGAAACTATCCTCTACATTACAGTTCAATGGACTTCATTGCCTCCTAATGTTTTTTTGATAAGTTCTCTCTGGCTACACTTCTTGTTTTGTCCTGCTTATTTCTCCCAAAGCCACTCACCTTTCATCCGTGTCTGTTGTTGCTCAGTCCAGTGATCTGCCTTTAACTTTTCATGTATTTCTATCCGTCCTTCACTCTCTGGGACTTTTAAAATTGAGACACTATCAGACAGAAATGATTATATTTGGGTCATCTAAGAGTTGCATTGTAAAAGAGGGATTGTAACTGAGTTAGATGGGGGATGTTGGGTTTGTCCTTGATACTATGGCTGGATTAAACTGTTTAAGCAAGTCAGGGCAAAAATTAGCAGTATGGCCCCTGAATTTTAGATATTATTGTTTTAATAGTTTCACGCTGGAAAATACGGTTAATCTGCTCCATTAGGACAGTGTGGGTGTAGCATAATCAGATTTGATTGACAGTGATCAAACAGCCTATCAACCGTTGTCAGAGTCTGATTCAAATGTTGAAACACGCTTTACCCAGCTGAGCCATTTAAACCACAGAGAAGAGCCAGAAAAAAACACAAATACAGAAATCTTTCATTTAGAAAAAACAACACACACTTTGGCAGAAAAAGTGGTGTGTTCATGAAGAACCCAATCACTCCCTGCTATCGTCAGCATGCTAACATGCCCACAGAAACAATGCTTACATGCTTAAGTAGCAAGTAAACATTTTCTAATTAGCACTAAACAAACTACAGCTGACGCCGAAATGTCATTAATTTGGTGTTTTTTGGTTATAAACTTAAGTACTGGACAAATTAAAAGTTTGACCTGAAAAGGAATCTGATAGTTACTTTCTAACAGAGACATTTCAATGAAAACCACAGAAGCCAGCTTTGTGGTGGCTCTGGATGAAAAGTCAGGGAATCACCAAAATAATAATGATGCATCATCTGCAAATCATGAATCATTATCTGTAGATAATTTCATGACTATCCCAGTTAGATATTTCAGTCTAGACCAAAGTCATGGACTGACCAAACAACCAACAGCTTACCTGGGGCTTTTAGGACCCCTGGAGGTCCGGGGCCTCGGAGCAGTTGCTTGCTTTGCTCAATTGGTAATCTAGCCATGTTCGTTAGAGAGCAACTGCCCATGTTTTGATCCAAAGTCAAGACAAATTAGATGTGTGTGATCTTGTTTAATCAGAAACGGGTGGTAATAGCACAGATGGACTGTGAAACCAGTGAGAACATGTGCAACAGAGACAATTCAAGCATTAACAGTACATACTGTTGTTTATTAGGTGCTTTATTCATACAAAACAACACACTGTTGCAAAGTGTTTGTATCTAGTGATAAAAGTAAGAATAAAGTGCTTGTTCTTCATTTATACATGTTTGACTAACCTTTTGATTTTCTTTTTTTATGGTTCAGGACTTATTGTATTTGAACTTGTTGTCTATCATGGAACACACCGATACATTTAGAAAAAGAAAATAGCTTATTTATTAAATGTGAAAAGTAACAGAACTCAGGCAGGAAGACGGAAGTTCAAAATACATAAATAATTTATTTTTACGCAGAGAAAAATAAGTGTGTTGAAGCTGAGCATTTGTGTCATGGTTCCTTTAAATAAATAGATTTTTCTGTTATACGATGCATAATAATTTAAAAATCAAAACAAAAGCACATTATATTTACAAAATCTGAATGTAAATCAAGAACAAAAAGCTTGACTTAACTGTAGATCATACACTGTCATATTGAACAAAACAAGAAAGGCTGGTCAGAGACAAGCTGTGAGTTGTCTAGATTCTGATGTTACAATATAAAGTGCACAACACCTGAAACCCTAGCAAGTTATGAACTGAAGCTGAGTGGAGTTTGTGACAGCTGCAAATGTTATTTTGTACACCAGTTAAATACTTTGGTTGGATGCACACAGACAAAGAGAGGAAACAAATTAAAGCCAGCCCTTATGAACGATTAAACTCCTGATTCTCTGCTGATGTACAAAGGTAGGGTGGGCTGTAGTCTGTCAAGGCTGATCTGATTCTCTGAGTCCAGAACACACAGCATCTCCACTGTTTGGTCCTCCACAAATGTCTCTTTGAAACCCAAGTGAATGTCATCTCTCATCTTTACCTCTCTCTCACTTCTTACATTTAGGCTGTCTCCTTTCACATGCTCCTCATCCTCGTCGTCCCCACAGCACAAAGCTACCTCGTTCTCATAGCAGAAAGCGCTTGGGGAGTGAGGGCCCAGTAGGTGATGGGCTGCCCTCGGGGCAAATGGTGATGGAGACTGGGAGTAACTCGAGCTGGAAGATGAGGACTGCCCGCCACGACCCGTCATCTGGCTCAGTTCCTTGGCACTGCAATGAGGTGTAGTTGGTACTTCGTAAGTCTTATGGAAGCGGGAATAGTCCACATGGTAGCGGTCACCCTTCTCAAAGACCACAGGCTCAAAGCGGTGGCCCCACATGATCTCCTTGGACAAGTAGGAGCTACGGGCCTGAGTGGTCATGGCTGTGGCCTCCACCATCCCCTCCAAGATGACCACAATTTCAAAGTCTTCCTTCTGCAGGTCATTGCGGCTCATCTTATACAGAGGACTGTTCTTGTTGATCTCGTGAACCACCACCAGTGGTGACACAAGAAACAGCCGATCCAGCCCGTCATCATAGCCAACATCAATGTCTGTTTGCTCCAGTGGGAGGTACTCGCCCTCCGCTGTCACATGCGGCTTAATGAGCTGAGCACGCACATGTGCTTCAACAATGTGGCTCTTGCGCATGTTCCCCATGCGCCACATGAGGCACAGCTTACCATCCCGCAGAGCGATGACAGCATGATGCGAGAACAGCAAGGTCTGTGCCCGCTTCTTGGGCCGCACCATCTTTGCCATGATGGTGCCAATCATGAAAGAGTCAATAATGCAGCCCACGATGGATTGGACCACCACGGTCACCACAGCGACTGGGCACTCTTCGGTGACACACCGGAAACCATATCCAATAGTGGTCTGGGTCTCTATGGAGAAGAGAAACGCCCCAATAAAACCCTGGATGTGGAGAATACATGGCCGCCATTCGTCTTTTCCTTCCTCTATGTTGGTTCGAGGATCTCCTTCCTTCACAGGGATACGAAGGTTAAAGTCTCCGTGAGCAAGTGCCACACCCCAGAAGATCAGGCCGAACAGCAGCCAAGACAGAAGGAAGGTGGTGGTGAAAATGAGCAGCAGGTAGCGCCAGCGTATGTCCACACAGGTGGTGAAAATGTCAGCCAAGTATCGCCGTGGCTTATCCTCCATGTTGTTGAATACCACGTTGCACTGACCGTTCTTCTTCACAAAGCGGCTGCGCAGGCGGCCGGTGCCAACATCCAGGCCCAGGCGACATGAAGGTGAAGTGCGGCAGCTGTTGTGGCCGATGGGCTCATTTGTCACTCTCAAAGACAAAGCCCCTCTTCCCTCTTCACTTCCGGGACACTCTCCACCTTCTTCGCCCCCCATACAGGCCCCTGATAGTGTCTGCTGAGTCAGAGGACTGTGCCCATTGTAGAGGCCCAGGTTGGAGATCTTCAGGGCGTCTTCATCTGTGGAAACGATGCTGTATCTGCAGGAACAGAGGGGAGAAAATGAATTCAGGGCAATTGACAGTTCGTTAATCCATGCTGTGCTTATTTACTTGTGTCACTAAATCGTACGCACATGCAACAGAGAGACAAAGTGTTTAAATACCATTCGTTGACCCAAATGAAAAATACATGATGTTAACTTCAATTGATGTCTTGAATGAGCCAAAGCTTCATAAAACATGCATTGCCTCTTCATGGTTGCTATGCTGTGATTGGACAATTGATGTTCGGGGGCTGAGGTTTAGCAAACTTTCACTTGGATGTTCTGGTGATGTTTCTGATATGTCACATTTAATAAAGGGTTTAAAAATTGTAACTAATGTCTCTATGAATGGTTTGTAAATAATTTACTTAATGCTTTGTTGATCAGTAATAAGTCAACATCGAGAACAGTTTTTGGGTTGCCAGGCTGTAAGAAATCTCTTGTTGTTGCCACTAACAAATTCATGAGTTTCTCTTTCTAATATCTATCATGCCTGCCGATATAAAGAAGTGATACAAGTCATTTAGAAAGGGTAATAAACAATTCTGTAGTTTCACACACTAATAAAATGATCAATAAAGGTCATGAGTTTCTCAACAAAAGTTATATGCATGGTAGTATATATGTTAATAAGTAATTGATAAAGGGTTTTTATAATGACCCATCAAGTCGGCAGTTGTAAATGTTCATAATGTTGTCATCCAGATGCCTGCAGCCATTTCCAGAAGATCAGAGTTTAAATAATCTATTTGAGGTTTTACCATTTGCACAACCTGGTAACCCAAATGTTGGTCTATAAAACAGCTTGTAACTGATCTATTAAAGCAACATTATGTAGTAATTTTAAACTAAAAGCCTCAAAATCATTTTTATGGTGCACTGAGTTGTAATAGCGTGACTGACGTCTCTGTCATTGCCACAGCTACTGTGCTGTGCGCTAAAATTGGAATCACAACAACTGCTTTACGGCACCAACGCAACTCTTCAGCAAGCGAGCCATATGAAGATGCAAAGAGTACATAATGTACAGTGTTCGTTGTTTGGAAGAAGCTAGCTCGGTATTCTCACGTGTAACATGGTAGAGGTCGCAAAGAGACCGAAAAAGATGTTGTTTGAGGAAGCAAGGAGGGGAAAAAAAGAGTTTTAAACCTTGAGTTGATGATTGCAAACTTACTAGATAACACAGTCGGCATCTGCAACAATACTGTAAGTGCTCTTGTATTTGGTGCTGTCTAGTTTTGTTGGCTAGCTTGACACCCAAGTTTCAAGCAGCATTATGCTGCTGCAGGTGGAAAACGGTTGCGGTGTTGTGCTGGAGCTGGGCAAGCAGGCAACATAACCGGGCTCAACAGCCTCTATGAACATAACGTAGCTAATGCCAGAGGCAAAGAGACAGAAGAGAATGTTGATAGGGGTCACTTAGAAAAAGAGAGTGACCGAGCAAGAGGCCACCAGATGTTAGCGAGAGCTTTGTGAAATAAAATCTGCAAGCCAGACACCGAGCTGGCCTTTTTTCTGTGTACACAGTTGGACAATTTGTTAATATTGCTATTTCTTGTGTTGTTGCACTTGCTTTATATTTGGCTGTGATAACAAAGTTGTTTGACTTGCAAATTTTTTTCATAACAAATGCACGTGTACAGCTGTCCTTATTTATGACAACATTACACTCTGAAATGGTAGGGCAGCAAAATCGCACAAAAAAACAATTCTTACATAATGTTGCTTTAAGCATTAGTTAATGATTTTTTAACCATTATAAACCCTTTAAAAAGGGTGACTTATCAGAAAGCGATACAAATGCTTTTAATATCTTTTGATTTTGTGGTTGCAGCAGTAATTTATGAATGGACTCTTTTTTTCCTAAGTGAAAAGGAACAAAAATAACCGTAAATTTATTTTTCTTATCTTCAGTAAAGCTCTTGCGGCCATTGACATAGTTTTATTCCCCATCCCTTCTTACCTGTTGACTCGCACCGCTCCCATGGCACCGGTGATCATCAGGCTGTGTCTGCGAGGGCAGTAATGTAGGTTGGGGCGGGCAGTTCCAACCATTAAAGTACTGTTGCTGGACAGGGAGGCAGTAAGCTCAGGTCCTTCTTGCATTCGTTATCAGCGTTGCCTTCTCATGATACATTTTCTGTGAACAAAGGCGATAAAGGTATTTCTTTAATCATGAGAATGGTGAATAATTCAGAATGTTAAGGTACATGACTTTTCCTTGAGCAAAACAAGACTAAACAGACAGTGCAAGGATGAACACATATGCTATTCATGGACTCACAAAAAAATCTACAGAAAGGCTAGCAGCTCTGTGTGGCTGTACTCACACAGCAGTGCTTTGAGCTAAACGTCAACACTCACAATGACAAGGTTCTCATGCAAAATGTTGCTGTGGCAGATAGTGTTTACCATGGTCACATGTTTTATCATAAACCAAAGTATTCTACAAATTGAAATTTTGACCTTATGATAGCAAGTTAAGGGATCATTAAAGTTATTAGAATGTATCCCGAGGGGGATAAAAATGTCATGGCAATAAAGTGAGTAGTTTTTGTGATACTTTAGTCAGGGCCAAAGATAAAAATCAGAAAACTCAAAAATCTCTCCATGCAAATGCTGGGCTTGCCCTAATGCACTCAGCAGACCAGACAGTTTTCTGTGATTAAAGCTTATTGATTAGGTCATTGCTAGTGGTTAGCCTTAGGGACCTTCAGGCCAACCAGGAGTGGAAAACCAGACAGGCAGTGGAAGGGACAAAGGTCTAAAAAAGAGACGAATCAGTGGTAATCTACTGTTAGAGGAACAATTGATCTGCAGTTTGGCCCGATGACAATGTTGGAGGGTGATTTCGCTTGGCTTATTATGTCAGCAAGCTGGGAACCGGGAGAACCAAAAAGCACCAGCTTGCATAACCAATAAATGGACAGTCACACGCAATGCAAAGGGGCATTAGTGGTTTATGTTTCATTGTGCGTGAATCATATTTGAGATGAATTAGTTGACAGGACAGGCCTGCATTACTGTAATGAAAGATAGTAATGGATTGTCTTGGGAAACTTTCAGGACAACTACAATTTAAAAGCTGTTGTTCTATTTTGCTGTCACATCCATCACAAGCAAATAGAAACTCATACACATAAACACACACACAAACATATAGATTTTGATGGGATTTGGTGTCATGTAATGTGGCCTGTGTGCCACCCTTGTGTGTGATGCTTCCAGACCTTTTCCTGTTACACCAGGGACAGATGTTACGAACTAGCTGCTGATTAGCTGGATAAAGGGTGATTTTCGACTGGGTAATCCCAAAAGGGCAGATGATTACGTCAGCTCGATAATTCCCACAGCTGGAGGAAAGTGTCCTCTGCGTGAAATCTCGACCTTTCTTACTGACTTCTTTAAGACGCCAAAATGCCTGGTCACGCAGGTCAGACCCATGTCGGTGTCAGCAGCATCATGTTTGGCTCCCACTCGCATCAACTGATGCTTTTTGGTGAAGAACACCCCAGGGTTTCCATATCAGCATGCCGATATTGTATCTATTGTTCTATGTATTTGTTGTGAGTATTTATTTACGTGTCATGCCAAAAATTTGGTCCATCCTACAATGTAGGATGGACCAAATGGTAAAAAGTGGTGTTTTGTATTGCAAAACACCACTATTTATCAAACATCGGAAACACATTACATGTCTGTTCCTGTGTACAAAAGCAAAAGTAAAAACCTATATACAACATTATATTTACTTGTATATACTTTCAAGTGCCATATTAATGTAAATGTAATCTAAATCAAAGTCTGTTTTTTTTTATCTTTTTAACTTAAAATATTGCATAGTTCCCAGTAAATTTTTTGTATACATTTGTATTTTGCTTAGCTGCGGGCAAAGATGAGTTTTTACTTTGACAATAAACCTGTACTGAATCAGAATCAGAATCAGAAGGAACTTTTTTGACAAGTAGTTTTGACACATACAAGGAATTTGCTTTGGTGCCTAGGTGCCATAAACACATGTAGATATAAATATAAAAATATGTGAACAAAATTTACAAGTTTCTGAAGAATGAAATTTATGTTGTGTTAACAAAACTCGTTATTAATAATGTTACAGCATCAATAACAGACTTGGACACACAGCTGGTGGGCACAATAGTTAGACTGTAACAAATACTGAATATTGTTTCATCCATACATTCCTCGTTAACTGTTTATCCTGCGTACAGGGTCGCGGGGGGGCTGGAGCCTATACCAGCTGAAATCGGGCGAAAGGCGGGGTACACCCTGGACAGGTCGCCAGTCCATCGCAGGGCCACACAAAGACAAACAACCACTCAACACACACATTGAATATTGTTTCATTTACTGTTAGAGAGGTGTTGATTTAACTGTACTTTTGACTACCTATTGGTCAAAAAAGGGGAAACAGGTGTTGTTGTCATGAAGACCATCAGGTTGACAAAACAACAAAGACTGTGAAACAGGATTTTACACAAACAGCTAAAACTGTAGTTCAACAAAACCGTCCACACTCAAAGTCCATTTAATAGCACGTCCTTACTACTAGGCTCAAACTCTATTTTAAATCTCCAGAAATAAAAAGCCATTACTGTAACTGAATCTGGAGTTGGTTTGTGTTGTCAAATGAACGAAAGCTACACCAACTCCTCTCTGACATCATCTGGAGAGAGAAATTAAAAGCTTCGCAAATGTATCATGTGATGTGGGACTGTTTCACTTGAATGCAGGTCATTTTAATTCTTTCATATTTTGTTTTAGTCTCTATGACTCATCAAATATTTAATCCATATTTGTTCCATGCCTCCCCGATGACACACTTTATATTGTAAGTCATGGGAATCAAAAGCATAGAACTGCCAGAATGTAGAAGCTAAAGTTGTAGTTTGTGGCTGTAAATGCTGTGTTTTATAAATGCCAATGGTCACAAATATTTTTTACAGCCAGCTGTTGTCGGTATATGCCTGACTGATTTTCTCTTTTTTTTCTCTCAACTGAAAGGAGCCCTGGGGAGGAGTTGCAGTAATTAATGGTTGATCGTAGTTACTGTTTTAGCCGTCTCCATAGGAACATTTCTCTGGTGATGGTTTATCATGTGAGACAACTTATGAGAAGGGGGTGATAAACTGACCAAGGAGAGGAGAGGAGAGGCGAGGAGGGGAGAGGTATATAACTCTATAACTCATAGAAAAGCAACAAAACCTGCAGTTCCACTACAAATAAAGATTGTTATTAATGCACAGTGTGTTGAAGACTCTGAGAGGAACATGTCTGAGGTAGCTTTTACTCAAGTATCTCAGGGGACCTAAACAGACATTTATCACAGCATAATCCGGAGCAAAAGAAAGGATGGAGGAAGACTTTGTAAAAAAAAAAAAACCCCAACAGATTATTATGTCCCTTAATCTCCCAATCCAAGCAACAATATGAAAGGTTCACGACAGTTGCTGTGTGACCTGGCTTAAGCCCTTTTGTGTAATCTGAGATCTAATGATTTGAGATGGGAAGGAAGGAGGGATGGATAAAGAAAGAAAGAATGAAACAAAGAAAGAAAAGAAAAGAAAAAAGATAATATATTGAATACATGTATGGGCTAAAATAATGGGCTTTACACAGTATGAGGTCTTCCACATTGGACAGCGTGTGAGAATAAATACAGATTAAGATGACAAGATTATGATGTCAGAGGATGTTACTACAATGTGTAATGGCATTTACAGAAAAGTAGAAGATTTACACACACACGCACACACACAAACCAAAAGTGTAAAAAAAAATGCTTTGTTGTTGGCTTTTCTCTCTTCCCAGAGTAACTGATTTTCTAAAAGGTAAAGGAATGTGTGAAAATGTTGCATTTGGTCATGCCATGCTTTCCGGAGGCGATTCTCTTTTGTTTTCCTGTTCCTCTGTTTCTTTGTCTCCGTACAACACAACCTCTTAAAACTGACATTTGAAAAGGGCCTATACGTCCCGAAGGACGGCACTGGGTCACACAGTGTCCTAGTCCTACAGAGAGACAAAAACAGGGACCTGTACTTGTTTTGACTAGAAGAACTTCATCACACACACACACCTACACACACACAAATACTAGAAGTAACACTAGATTCACAGTAATAGATGAAAAATGGACAGTAGCCCTTTTGTGTTCTCTTCACAAGGTAAAAACAATCATAATGCAGTGGTGGAATGTAACTTTACTTTACTTGAATATTTCCATTGTCTGCTACTTTATACTTCTACTGTATTAAATTTCAGAGGCAAATATCGTACTTTTTAGTATATTCACTCATAACTTATGATTAAGACTTTACCTGTAAAACGCATGTTTAGTTTGTAAAATATGATCCATTATTATTGATAGTTGTTGAAATGAGGTCCTCCTTGAAATCATTAAATTGCTGCTTTACATATTAATGCACATGTAATAATGCTCTAAAATAATATATATGAAACATGTTATACTACAAATCAATTTCTGTTCTATCCTACTAAACAAAATGGAACAGCTTTTGTTTTCCAAAGGTGTGGTCACAGACACATTTCTATCATAGTGGACATTAATCCTTAATACTTGTAGACTTTTACTGGAATGAAACTTTGAAAGCAGTGCTTTTACTTGCAATGGAGTGTATTTAAAGTGTGGTATTGCTACTTTTACTGAAATAAAAGCTCTTCCTGCTTCTGGCACCACTGAAAACAATCACAATGTCTAACTTCAAATCATTTGATAAAAGATATCCTGAGCCATACTACAAGTTTGGGTCATAAGCAGTTGCCTCAGTTTTAAAATGTATATAAATAGTGTTGTACCCATTTAAAACAACAGCGATAAAAGTGACATTTCCAGCTTTGCACATGCATCACTGCAGGAACAAGTCCTAAATGTCGAGAAATGGTTCACACAGTGCAGCCAGAAGTTATGACGGGGCAGTTTGCAAACTAAGCAGCAGCTGTGACGTGTGTTGGTTTCATTGAGGCCACAGGAGCCATCCAGTGCTGAAAATCAATCCAAAGCCTGCAGGAATAATCGACAGCTGGGAGCAAAGGGGAGGAGGGGCATGGGGGGGCTGAATACTACCCTAACCTTGAAAATGATTTTTGCTTTTAAAATCTTTTCCTCTCTTTCATCTGTTTACTCACAGAGTTTTTTTATGGTTGACTTAACTCTGCCACATGAACGTTTTGTTTAAGTATTGATTGTGTTTTCTGAGTAGTCAGTTAGTTAGAAAGGGACAGACAACTTATTGCAGGACCTACCGAGGTGGCAGTCTCTAAATATGTAGTTTTAAAATTTGAAAAAGATTTAAAGGGGAGCCAGGAAAATAATAAGAATTTCTTAATCATAACATTAAAAAAGCCCTTTTGGATTATAAAATTATTAGTGTTTGTTTTTTTTAATTGTCCCAGTGTGCTGACAAAAGTTACCACAAATAAAACTAAGAATATGAAGATTTAAAACACTCACCTTGGTGTTACTGCAGACTGAATCACTTGAAGACTCACATTGGTTTCATCCTCATAAAAAGATATTTGAGTAGGTTTACTGTTGGCACCGTCCTCTCTTGTCTCCTTTAATAGACAAACGCCATATTCAGAAATCTGCTCCCAGATATCTCTTGCACAAAGTCGTACATGTCCCCTGTCTGAGCTTTGTCTTGTCGCTCCATAGTCACTGAATGGAGTCGCTCCTGCCTGGTGCTTGTGCGTCTGCCCCGATCCCTGCCAGTGCGTGTGTGCGTGTGTTTGTGTGTGTGGGAGAGAGAGAGAGAGAGAGAGAGAGAGAGAGAGGGAGAGAAAGAGAGATCTGATTATGTTCCTATTAATATATATGCTATTGTTTTCCCCTGAGTGTGGAGATGTGGATTGTATAATTTAGACTTCAGCCCACTCAGACAGATACTTGCCTTACGGCCATCCAAAAATCACAACACCAGTGAAGACTGTTGTAATCCTACAAAATTCCTGTAGAGACTTAGAAGTGTCTCTGAGGCATTTTACACTGTGGTCATATTTATATATTTTTTTTTACAATGGCAATTATTGACTAAACTTGACTGACTGTGGTAATCTGCAGTAAGTTTACATATTTAATGTATTTTATCCACTTTTTCATAATGTAAACATTTGTATAGCCTATACAGTATTTCTTGGTTTTCACATTCTTAATTAAATAACGCATCCCCATGGTACTTTCTATTTGATTTCCCCCGCTTGGTAACTGCACCTACCTTTCTGTTAAATCTCCAAGTCAGAGTCGAGGTAATCCGTTTTCTTTAGACTTATGAAAGCTCCTCCAGAGCTGCAGAAGACATTGTGAAACCTATTTCCAGGCTGAGTAGTGCTCTGCATGATGAGTAAACTTCATGTGTGTAAAATTGGTGGAGTGCCCCCTTAAGACGAATGACTTGTGATTTCAACTCTGCCAATCAACTTTTCATTTTCCCGGCAATAGATATACTTTGACTCAAGCCAGCTGCAGCCAATCATATTCAGGGGTGATTAGTTGGTCTTAATTTTGGACCCCAGACTTAGCAGTTACCTCTGATGTGCAGAACAATGACTTTGTCCCTCCTCTGACTAGTGCTCTTCATATTTCGAATTAGAATTTTCTCACCATACCTCACATGTAAAGTTACCATCCAAGCTGACTAAACAATCGCTTCAAGTAAAGGGTTTTCCAATTTTGTAGTTTTTGGAAAGCACAAATTAGTTGCCCTGTCAACCGTGATGAGTGAATAGCCAGTCGCCTGAATATAATCAGAGAGGCGGAAGAAAGTAATTACTACAATCTCTGCAACTTCAGACCAGTTCACTGCTTCCTACTCTGTCCTGCATCTTCGCCTCAAGCAACAGCACCCAGCCGGGGACCACACTGTAACAAGTCATGACGGACTTTATGAAAGTGTACTTTTCACTTCCTATCTCGTGCTTTTACTTGTCATTACACGGACAGTTTGAATGAAAAGTAAAAACACAGTGATGCTTTTACTGAGAGGTTGAATGGCAGTGAACCTCGGTTTACTGCTCTGACCTCTCTCAAATCATTATCATCCTTCTTGGGCATTATCCACATGCAATCAAGGGAAGCGATTAAGTCACTTAAGGGAGGTTAATGTCTTATGTCTGGTTAACCACAGGTTACATAACGGTGATTAGTGTTCCAATTACTGCAACCTTAATTTGTCAAGTAACTATGAAAATGAGGAATTACGCACATGCTGTTGACCTGCAAGTCACAGGAGATTCAGAGCTGCAGAGATAGGTCGATTAATTCATCTATCGAAAAGACAACTAATCAGTAATTACACTGAAAATTGTAAACGCAACACTTTTGTTTTTGCCCCCATTCATCATGAGCTGAACTCAAAGATCTAAGACTTTCTCTATGTAGACAAAAGACTTATTTCTCTCAAATATTGTTCACAAATCTGTCAAAATCTGTGTTAGTGAACACTTTACCTTTGCCGAGATAATCCATCCACCTCACAGGTATGGCAAATCAAGATGCAATAAAGGCCACTCGAAAATGTGCAGTTCCATCACACAGCAGCCGTCTCCAAAGGCGTTTCAGAGAATTTGGTAGGTCATCCAACCAGCCTCACAACCGCAGACCATGTGTAACCACACCAGCCCAGGACCTCCACACCAGCATCTTCACCTCCAAGATCGTCTGAGACCACCCACCAGGACAGCTGCTGCAACAATCAGTTTGCATAACGAAGCAATTTCTGCACAAACTGTCAGGAACCGTCTCAGGGAAGCTCATCTGCATGCTGGTCGTCCTCATCGGGCTCTCGACCTGACTGCAACTTTACACCTCTTCAGCCACTGAAGAGGAGTGGACCAGCATTCCACAGGCCACAATCAACAACCGGATCAACTCTATGCAAAGGAGATGTGTTGCACTACGTAAGGCAAATGGTGGTCACACCAGATACTGACTGGTTTCCGCACCTCCCCATTACAGTGAGACTGCACATTTTCTAGTGGCCTTTTATTGTGGCCAGCCTAAGGCACACCTGTGCAATACCCATACTGTCAGCATCGTCATATCGTCATATGCCACACCTGTGAGGTTGATGGATTATGGAAGTGCTAAGTGCTCAGTAACAGATTTTGACAGATTTGTGAACAATATTTGAGAGAAATAGGCATTTTGTGTACATAGAGAAAGTCTTAGATGTGTGAGTTCAGCTACTGATGAATGGGGGCAAAAACAAAAGTATTGTGTTTTTAATTTTGTTCAGTGTATTTTCATAATCAGTGTCAGTATTTTTTTGATGTGAGGATTCAGTGCTCATCTTTGACTTGTACAATAATCAGAAGAGTGATAATATATTCTTGGGCGTCTGAGATGACATGTGAATATCTGCAGCATAGCTCTCATGGAAAGAGGGATTTTCTTTTGGCAGCCCAGTAGGCGTGTGTACGCGCATGTGTGGTGTGTGTCTGAGTGTGTCTGAGTGCGTGCATGTGTGTTTGTGTGTGTGTGTATGTGTGTGTGTGTGTGTGGGGGGGGTCTTGAATCCATCAAATGTGTGCCAAAATAACCTCTTCTGCTTTCATTTCTGATAACCATTCAGCCCAAAATAGACAAGCCAGAGAAATGGCGGCTGCGGCCAAAACCGTTTTGCACTTGTTGTACTGGACAGATTGAACACTGCCAGTAAATAAATAAAAAACAAAAACATTAATAAATTAAAAAGCAATGATGATTGAGCATGGCAGCGCGGTGTCAGCCATATCCATACATCCATACGGCTTTATGGTTTCTTATTTCAGACCTCTATGAGGTGTTATTGCCAATTAGACACAACTCTATAGTTTCCATGGAAACCTTATTTTTCTGCTCTTTCTCTCGCACACAAATACACATACAGTGTCTCTCTCTCTGCCTGATTTATTTTTAAAACTCCTTTCTGTTAAGTTTCATGAGACAACAGGTGGGTGTTGTATTGCGTAGGGGAGGGTTGGGGTACAGTAATATAGGAGTGAGCGTGTGTGGGCACAGGTCAGAGGTTAGGGGATTAACTAAGTAGGCACATAGAGGGAGTGAGTGGGCTGAGAACAGCTCACAGTCGAAGGAACACAGTGTCCTCCGTGTAACACGTCTGAATGAAAGAAAAGTTGTTAATGTTGTGTTGGCCAGCAACGGTAGCAGTTTGATGATTCATGTACACAAAGTTTTACAATCAAATACGAGGTGGCACTTACACTTGAGAAATTAATGTGAGCTGCACATAAAGGTAGTACAATAACAAAAAAATAATAGTGCTGTAGAGGCATGAAGATTAAAAAACAGCCTGTGTTGCAGCCACACATAAAAGAAACCCCTCTTCTAAGCTAATAAGAGTGTTAAGTCATGCAGCGGGACATGATGCTGAGCGAGGTGAAGGAAAGACCGTCCTTACTGCCAACACGGCCATCTGTGTATAGAAATAGCCCTGATCTAGGTGGCAGTGAGATATTAATGCATTTTAGTGGCATATTTTGCTGGAGGCACTTCTGTATTTCGGTCTCCATCAGGACCATCCATCACTTCTCCTCATCACACATAGAAAAGCATTGAAAAACACACATGCAGGCACACAGGCACACACAATTTTTCCCAGTGCAAACCTCATTGAGGAGGTAAATGACAAGAAATCAACGCCTAAAGCCCTCCACACCATTATAATAACTCTTCCCTTCAGTCCTTTTTAAATTTGATAAGCAGGTGATGGGAAGCTATTTTCTGTAGTGTCGGCCGTCTCTGCGGCCCTGCTTGATGACTCCCCCTCGAATGCCACAAGAGCCAATTTACTCAGAAGCAGGCGGACGCCTCATTTCTCACTATGAGAGCTGATCCAGGTCAACACGTTTTTAGAAAAGTAGGCCGAGGGTGGCAGGAGGAGGGCGAGTGAGGGGTAATCACTCCCAATGGCTGAATAAATTTGCTCTAAATAAGAACTTTATAAAGTGTTGCTCTGTACACTAGAAAAACCAACATGCCACGTGCACTTTATTGTTTTGTGTATTTTATTTGACAATTTGAGACTTGCTAAACATTTTATTAGATTAACACAAACTTAATTCCAAGAACCTGCACTCATTTTTGGCAGGTGTTTGTGTCTAAATAAGTGTTCAGTGCATTACTTTACTTTCTCTCCAGACAGGCTTAGATAACAAAACTATTATTCACTACATGAAATTACCAGTGTTTCTTGCAGAAACAGAGACATCTGTGCTGACATTTATCAGCTCTGCGTGTTGTTTCCATTCGATGATTTGAAAAGGTACACCTATACTTCTTGTGCTACAATTTATGCATGCAGTAACACTATATTTTACCCTCGCTTTAACATCTATAAGCAACATGGAAACAATTCATTAACGGTTTATAAAACACTATAAAGCCACAGATCTAAGGATCTTTTCAAGTATTAATGTAGTTGTCAACAACTACAACTTTCCTGGTGATCTGTAAAAAATAACCCTACAAAATATGTCTTAATATTATAAATTTAAATGTAAAACATTCATGTATTATATTTGTACTACTATTTTTACTTCTTCAGTACTCTCCATGACAACTGAGCAAACTCCATCCTCTGACGAGACCATGAAATGCAGCTGAATAAAATGGCATAAATCTAGCAGAAACCAGTATTTCCAGGATGAGTTGTACAAAAACATTTAGGCCTATATATAATATTTAATAACACACTGTAAGGATGTTACTGTTAATGTGTGTAATTATATATAATTAA
Source organism: Lepomis macrochirus (assembly GCA_024633595.2). Taxonomy (NCBI): domain Eukaryota; kingdom Metazoa; phylum Chordata; class Actinopteri; order Centrarchiformes; family Centrarchidae; genus Lepomis; species Lepomis macrochirus. The sequence continues at coordinate 17,647,558 of JALXJV020000003.1, forward strand.
ACATGGTTACAGCTATGTTATACAGCAGAGGTGATTCATTCATTAACTGTTCATAAACCAGTTGTATTTGCCTCAAAGTCATAACTGTTGACAAATACAAAAATGAACATTTAAAAACTGTCCTTACATGTGCTTGAAACTACATTACAGTGTGTTACAAAGAGTGTATGTACTGTATACTTTATATGTATGATATAGTGTATTCAATTCAGAATAGGAAGGTGTTACTGCAATAAAATGTGAGAAATAAAAGCATGACAGTTGTGGTAGACCGGTGGCTGTTTAACTGTTAATGATAGACCAGTCAAAGCTGTAACTCCAGCGTTAGAAGTAGTCAACAGTTTGTAAATAAATACTGATTTAGGGCACAAAGAATATATAAAAATTGAATATACAAGTTGCCATCAGCTGGTCCTCTGCTATCTGTGTAGCAGGTTTTGACACCACAGACAGCTCCAGTACCTTGAATAAAACATAAAATATAGATTTATGAAACGAGTGGGCCTGTTGATCTAATAGTGAAAAAAATGGTAAAATTGTTCAGAGAGTCCAGAAGGGACTGTTCTGAGTAGGAATACTGGTCACGATCGATACCTGCCTTGGGAGAGGGGTATCATTGTTAGAGTGCTGGATCAATGTTGGTATGCTGAAGTGATTATTGATGGGGATTTAATTAATCATGTATGATTGGTCTTATTATGAGAGACTCTGCTACAAAGCCCTGTTTCTTTGTTTTAAATCAAGTACGTCCATATTATTTTCTACTCCAGTGGACAGAGTGATGCAGAGGGAAAGAATTGATTACAGTTACATGTAACTCTGACGTAAAATCTACAATGCTAAAAGCTGAGCACACATGCCCTCACATGTCCATGAATCTGTGCATGATGGACAAAATAAGAGGAAATTTAACAACACAAGCTAATACAACAACTCAGTTTAAAACTTGAAAAGACACTTACGCATACAAGTTAAATGTCGAACAGTAGCCTAGCTGTTACAGTCCTGCAGGATATGAGTTTCCTGTCAGTTTCCCTGTTTGTTTCTCTGTCTGGTGTTTGTGTGCTCTCTCTAGGCGTGGTGCAAAGCCAATCACCTCCTGTGCACCTTTTACACATCCACGAAATAAGATGCTGCAGTGTATCTAATCTGGCCCTTCACATATTCAGTTTGCCAACGTGGTTCTAGTGCTACAGCCACCTTCTCTAGTTCAAGTGAACGGATCCTGCTCTGCCTCCTTTCCCTGACATTCCAAATAAACTGCGTTTAAAGGTGACATATCTGTGCAAGTTGTGCCTATGGGTCCAGAATCTCTGACATTATGACAGAAGCATGTAGTAGGTTTAAAATTACATTTATTCATTTGGCAGACGCTTTTATCTAAAGCGATTTACATTGGAGGAACATCATACAAGGTTCGGTAAAGAACAGATCTACAAGTGACTATAGATACTAAGAGCAGCATTAAACACTAGAATGAGCTTTTAGTGCATAAAGCATTAATGGCAGAGGTGGACTGGTAATCTGGCATACTAGGCAAATGCTCGGTGGGCCAACAAATGTTTGAGGCCAATGTAATATAAAGTATTTATTTAATCATTTTAACTGATTTCTATACTGACACTGGGCACCCCCACTCCTCCCCCAAATGAAAGCATTTTTTAAAAATGTTCTTAAAAAACCAAGAAATGTTAATTAACAAATAGGCTAAATGCTATGCGAAAGGTTTATTTGCACAATAAGAAAACCTGCAATGCAGTGTAAATAAAGAAGAAACATCTGCGTTGTGCAAAAGAAAAAAGCTAAAAAAAATTATATTTTTATATTCTCAATTCTCACCTGCCACCTGAATTTCGTGTTTCCCTTTATATGGATAAAGACATTTCCACCATAAATTGGTGCAGAAAATGTCTCCAGAAAGCAGGAAATTAAGTGTTTAATGCTAAAAATCATCTGGAGGAGAAACCCCCAGACCCCCAATCCTATATTTCATCAATTAGTATTTTTTCTAAATCGTATTAAAATATATTCTTGTTTTCATGACCCTAATCTTGTGCATTGTCAGGTCTCATGGGAAGTGTTTCGTCCCACCCCTAAGCTGAGCCCTTAAATGTCCCCACCACTTTTCAAGTGATGCCCCTAGAGTATGTGCCATGCTGTAGTGACAATGATGATGATTACTTCAATTAAGGTCAGTGATTATAACATAATAATAACACTATCATAAAAGTGAGACTGTCACCTATTGCTGGTAATCACTCACTGTCAGACAGTGCTGCATAAGCTATTGACATTGTTTTTGTAGCTAGCAAAGTTTTCTAACGCGGTCTTAACTTTGGCTAACTGTCCTAATGGCTGAGGTGAGGTTATTTTGTCAGCATCGCGTTGACTAATACCACACTGCTGTGAAAATGACTTGTTGGCTACTAATACTTACATGTATGAGTTGTGTACTCCATGGCCACCTCTGAACACCATGGTGTCAGTAAATGAGTGAGAATGAGTACAGTGCACTGGTACACCTATCCATACGACACACACCACTCAGCTGGTTTGGATGAATATTACAGTAGGTACATGTTAGATGGAAGGAGTTGGTGTGTTGGTGAGGGGTATCCACCGATTCTGGTGGGCCAAAAATGCCAGGGCCGTTTTTTTGTTCCAGTCCAGCCCAGATTAATGGGATAAATACCAAGGGGAAGAAGTAAGAGTTAACGAAAAGTGCAACTAATACAAGAGAATTGTACAGAGATAGAAGAAGAGCGCAGGAAGTGCATTTTAGAGGTTAGAGGTTGTTCTAGGAAGAAATGATTTTTTAATGGCTTCTTGAAGTTAGAGAGGGACGCCCCGCTCTAATTGCCAGAGTCCTCTAACGACACTGAGCCAGAGTTGTTGGAGGAGCGAAGTGGCTGAGAAGTAACCTTGTGTTATGGAGTTTAGGTAGATAGGTGCAGATCCAGTAATCACCCTCTGTGCAAGCATTAGTGACTTGAATTTGATTTGGGAGGCCACGGGCAGCCAGTCGCGGTTGTTGAGTAATGAAGTGACTTACTGTAGTAAACGTTGTCTTTGGTTGGTTGTTTTATAAAGTTGGAAATGTTGTAATAAATATCTTTATTTGTTGTTTGCACATGATTCTGGTTTCCTGTCTGCCTGGTATCTTTTGCCCTGGTTTAATTTTAAATATAGTTGCTCTCTACCATTTGGAGGAGTGTAACACCTGCTATGAGGGCATTGCAATAGCCAAGGAAATTAGTTCATAACAGGCCAGAGAGCTGAAATGAATAAGCTCACAAAACAACTCCACATGTAATTTGAATTATAGAATAATGTAAGATAAAAGTTAAGGACCATCAGCTGGTGTATTAAGACAAGATTCTTCACTGAAGACCTAAAAAGAAATGTCTCACTTCTGCCTGCATGAAATGTAATATTATATCTATTGTATAGTATATTTTGTGATTTTTTTGTGACACTATTTTCAATTCATAGCACCTACTGGGAATAACCATGGTGTTGGACATGTAATATTATGGGGCAGCTGTCTCATGGCCCTTTGTTTTGATGATTGCTCTAACTGTAAGCAAAGGTAAAAGTACGAGAAATAAATGTCTTCTCTTGTAAGACAATGTCACCCCAAACATACTGCACAGCACATTTAAGAGTGATGATGTGTGATGAGGAAGAGTACCGGCCACAGGACATGCATATTTTTTTATTAATAAAACCCATAAACTTACAACAGTTCCAACTGTGTCTGAGTTCTTTGACTGTTTAAACCCATTCACTATATAGTGCCCTCAAACTGCCTACATTGTAACAAAAAAGTAGTGTCCATGGCGTCCCACAATGCAATGCTTCGCATTTATAGATGGGAAAATCATGTGACACTACACATGATGATGGAAAGTGACAATGATCGACAAGTGTCCAAAATCTCAATTTACTACTCGCTATTGAGTCAACAATTGTCTATATTAGGCTGTGTAGGGAGCTGCAAAAGAGTGAACAAGTGACTTCAAACAGTCTTAGTTTTAAAGTTCCTGATGACGTCAATGTATGTGACCTAATTTCCTCATGTCCGTTATATAAAAGCAATCTTGACCAATTTAATTTTCATAACAGCAAAAACAGAAACATGATGGAGCTCTGACAATAGTAAATTTTATCATTGTTATGAACACAAAGCAGTTTTAAAGCAGTCATTAAAATGTTTACGGTTGGTTTTAAGTTGTGTGAACTGAACTTTTCCAACTGCATTTCCATGGATACTGGATCTCCCATTATAGCAACTGCTGCCAGAGAAGCTGAATGTAGCTACAGCATGTGACACACAGCAGAGGACAAAAATATCACTCCTTAATTGTCCTTTTACTTGCCAGAAATGTTTAATTATACTCCTGCATCTTAGCAGTTCATTTGATAGGGTTGCATGGCAAAATGTAGGCTTGCAAAACTGTAATTAATCATCAGAAACTGTACACGTTTCGAGTTTACATGCACACACCCACAATAAACTGGGCTCTCAATTGTCACCATTCATTTTGAAACAAGCAGATGGTGTAGGGTAGTTTTTTTTAAGCCAATGTTTGTGTGTAACTGTGTGTGTGTGTGTGTGTGTGTGTGTGTGTGTGTGTGTGTGTGTGCGTGTGTGTGTGTGTGTGTGTGTGTGTGTGTGTGTGTGTGCGTGTGTGCAGATCAAGTTAAGAAAGAGGCTGAACATGAACATTTGAATGTGCGTGTTTGTTTGTCAGTTTGTGGATATACCTGTACTATTCAAGTTTGCACACACACACACACACACACACACACACACACGCACACACACGCACACAAACACATACTAGCTCTGGCCCCCTCTTGTGGCTTGTTGAATACCTGATGGGATTAGATTAGAACTAGATATGTATTTTGCTTTTTTTCATCAATGCAACACCCCAATTTAACCTACGATCAATCTATCCCTTTTGATTACAGGAATTGCATGATGTAAGGTTGTAAACATCATGCAATTCCTGTATGAACATATCCTAGATATCATTTTGTTGCAGCTCTTCATTTCTGCTATAGGAGTTCATACTGACTTAAATATTTAAACCAATTATAATATTCTGGATTCTAGATGTTTTGAGCCTAACTTTTATTCCCCATTAAAATAAAATTCAAAATAAAGTTATTTGTATTGGAACAGTGTTTGGCTGGACGGCATGAGGTTGTAATGTCAGGCTCACCAACACGCCACTATCTTGTTCAAGGGTTAAACATTGCCCCCATTACGAATCTATACATGTTCACTTTATTGTTACTACATTATTGTCATGTTAATACTGATGTTCTTGCTTGAGGCGGTTTTATCCATTAACCCTCTCTGTTATTGGTCCATCCGTACCCTTTTACAGAAAATGGTTGTTAGTTATTTTCAGTATACTGTTTCTGTACTCTAATTACCCAGGTATAAATCAAGTATTAAAAATAAAAAGTTTGTATAGTAATGCAAGCCTCCATAAATTCCTCATGTTAATGAGGCAACATTTTGACCTTTTGACCAAGAACTTGGGTTTGGCTTGATAAAGACCCTGAAGGTCAAACCATTACCTGTCATTTTCTTTTTATTGCTCTATTATTACCCAGTTGTTACCATGATTTTTACCCCTTTATTGTTTTTTTATTACTGAACTGTAATGTAAAGTTCAACCACAATACTCCCTCAAAGATCTCACAAGGAAAAACAGGAAATGCACAAATGGCTTTGCCTCATCTTCTAAACATGAACAGACTTAAAGGAACAGTTTGACGATTTGGGATGCTTACCTGGCAAGTGCTAAATGAAAATATTGATACCCCTCTCATGTCTGTACAGTAATGAAGCTACTGTCAACTGCCAGTTGTCTTGGCTTAGTTTAGCATACAGGAATGCAGTGAAACATTTGTCCTGCCTCTGTCCACCAACCTCTAAAGATGACTGTGCAGGACAGTTTATGTGCCTGCTAGTATTTTCCATGTTTCCAATCTTTATGTTAAGCTAAGATGATGGGCTGCTGGCTGTTGCTTCATATTCACTGTCAGAGTGATATCGATCTTCCCATTTAACTCTAGGCAAGAGAGCAAATAGAGCTGCAACTAACAAATGTTTTCATTATCAATTAATCTGCCGATTATTTTCTCGATTAAACGATTAATTGTGAAAAATGTCAGTGAGTATTTGTCAAAGTTTAAAGTGACGTCCTCAAACGTTTTCTTTTGTCCACAACTCAAATATATTCAGTTTAATGCTATATAGAGGTAAAGAAACCAGAACATTTTCACAATAAAATCAGAGGAAATGGAAGTTTTTCTTTTTTAAAAAGATTTGAAGTTTTTATCAAAGATCAAACAACAATAGACAATTTTAGACTATTCTTCTTTACAAAACTGTTTCAGTTAAATTACATTTAGTCATTTAGCTGACGCTTTTATCCAAAGCGACTTACATTTGCTATACATGTCAGAGGTCGCACGCCTCTGCAGCAACTAGGGGTTAAGTGTTTTGTTCATGCACATGCGGATTGAACCCGGGTCTCTCACACCAAAGGCATGTGTCTTATCCATTGCACCATCACCACGTGCAGCAATGTTTTTTTTGGACCGCATTGGCTTCCTCCATAATGTCCTCCTGTGAACTCCAGTCTTATTTAGTGTTTAACGTATTGTAGAGTCGTCTACAGAGATGTTAGCATGTTCCACAGATTTCTGTGGAGTCATCAGCTGACACTCTAGTATCCCTCTCAGCCTCATTGAGCATTCTGCGCTGTGTTCGTGCAGTCATCTTTGCAGGATGGCTATTCCCAAGGAGAATATCAACATTCATGGACAGTTTGTCTTACTGATAAACATCAAGGCTTTTAGAGATACTTTGGTAGCCCTTTCTAGCTTCATACAAGTCAACAAATCTTCTTCTTATCTTGTCATTATTATCTTCTTATCTATCTTATGTCTTCTGAGAGCTCTTTTGTTCGAGGGATGGTTTGAATCAGGCAATACTTCATGAGAATAGCAAAATTTAAGACTGTCTTTTTATAAGCAGGGCAGCTCTAACCAACACCTCCAATCTCGGCACATTAATTGGACTCCAGGTTGGCTGACTCCTGACTCCAATTAGCTTATGGAGAAGTCATTAGGCCAGGGGTTCACATACATTTTCCACCCTGGACTGTTATTTTTGTATTTTGTGTGTTCAATAAACATATAATCTAAAGTTTGTGTGGCATTAATTTAAGCAGACTGTTTGTCTAATGTTGTGACTCAGACCAGATCGCATTTTATGACCAGATTTTGGAAGAAATACAGGTAATTCAAAAGGGTTCACATACTTTTTCCTACAACTGTATTTAATGAGAGTGGTATCGACCTTTTCATGTCACTCTTGGCAAGACGGCAAATTTTATAAATATTTCCCAAAATATCAAAATATTCATTTAAGATAATCAGAAGTTGCTTGTTTTATTATTCCGTACTGTATCAGCAGTCTTCACTTTTTAATTCTCATTCCCAGACATTGTACCCCCCCTCCCCTTGTCCATCTCTGGTCTTTTATCTCTCCTCATTGTGGCTGCACTGAAACCATCTGTGCTCAACCCACCTCCACCCATAAGACATCTGTCAAGAGGAGTCAGTGCTACGTTTCACTTTCTAAAGATGATGACATTTGATAGGACACAGTCACCACATTGGGCCAATGTGAGAACCAATGAATGTTTGTTTTCTGAAAAAAGACCCCGGCCTCTTTAGCATCTACCAGACCATTTCCAGCCTTGTGTGAAGAAACTGGGCTTTTAATGAAGGAGAAGGATTAGCTTGGAAATAAAACATAAAACACTGTTTCAACTTTTTTCTCTTTGGAATTCATCATTCATAAGGTAAAGTGTCTTGTCATGTAGTATTAGATATTTCTATGTTAACCATGTCATAGATACCTTAAGTTGGAAGATTCCTTCTATGTATATATACTATGTATACTACACAGTTTTCTGCTCAGAGGTGCAAAAGCATCCCATAAATAGGGGCGTGTTTCAGTTAACAGGAGTAACTGTGCTCACAAACTCTCCTTAAGAGGTATTGCATTGTTAGTGACATGGAGGCATGACTCACTAGTTCTATTTATAGTAACAACAACACTTATATATCAGTTGTATTGCTATTCTCCTGCTTATATGCAATTCATATATATACATCTAAAGAATTAAGCATTAATCTCTTAGAGCCTGCCTAATCATAACTAATAAATATTAAATTGTTTTGATGATAGTTATTCATCTTATTATGCTAATGAGCTGTGCCTACAGAGCCCACGAACAGCCTCTTGGGAAATAAGACTACACCAGTTCTATTGAAATATATCAATCAAAAGCTATTTTAGTGCTAAGGTGTCCTGAGAATACCCAGCCAAACACCACAGATGACGGGGCAGATTCAGGATCGACATGGCGCCCCCTGCTGAGGACTACTACTGCCGTCAGTTCCAGCCCAACACCTTTGACCCCTCCCGTTGCAGCTCCTGCCTGCGGCCGGATCATATGCACCTCAGCAGCAACACTACTGCTGCTGCACATGAGGGTTCACATGAGCAGGTAAGCCCGTGAATCATTCAGTTTTATGAAAATAACCCGGACCTTTATTTCTTATTATACTTCTAAGAATTACATACAAATGCTTTAAAAACAATATAGGAGTATTACACACGATGTCTGTCAACTTATATCACCACAAAAGTTCCCTGTATTGCTCAGAGTTGGCAAACGTTTACACTCTTCATGAAATAGTCTTAAACACGCAGCAACAGGGTGAGCTGTTCCTGTGGATTTAGTGCAAAACCATCCACCACCTCATTAAAATCCAGGGCTCTGACCAGATCGCTGGTCTGACTAGTGATCTAATCAACTAATTAAATAATTCCGCACCAAAGTTAACGAGTTAATTCTGAATTCTGAGGTTTTGTTCTTGGGATTATGAACACGTTTCACCCATTACTTTGGTGATTCCTGCAGTTTACCACACAAAATCAACTTTTCATGATGATCTCCTCATAGACTTAATTCATTCCAGTTTTTTTTCAACACATCTCACTGATGACACTGAAGCCCATCTATATCATACATATCTAATTTCATTTACATTAAAGTAAATAAGTGAAGTAAGTGACTGCTGATGTTTTTTATCCAAAGCGAATTATAAATGCAATATGTCAGAGGTCACACGTCTCTGGAGCAATTACAAGTAAGTGTCTTGCCCAGGAAATTGAACCAGGGTCTCTCACACCAAAGGCATGTCTCTTATCCGCTGCACCATCTCCACCCGATAACCGTGACAGATTTACCATCTAAATTGATAATATTGAGTCTTTAACTTCAGACGGAGGTATTTCAGACAAAGACAGCATCTCATTTCTGGTAGAGGATTGTGGATTTGTCAGCTGAAATGACATCTCCAACTAGCAGAATTTATCAGCATAGCATAGTCTAATCTTCTGCCTCTCCTAATCTAATCTTCTAATTCTCAAACACTGTTACTTGGTTGAAAACTCTGTCTCTAACTTTTTAATGTTTAAGGCTAATTTGTTTGAAGACAAGAACCCTGGATCCTTCATCTTAAACATGCACATGGTGGCTACATAGGCTACATGATATCATGCAGAAAGAATGACGTTAAAGCTAACAGGTCCCGGGTAAAATGTCTGCATCCTCGCCAGCTGATTATCTATGTAGAAGACACAGAAATACAAGAACAGCATTGTTTGTGTATTGAAGGGTAAAGTTATTTGATTAAAGTTTGCTAATAAGAGTAAAACTTTGCTTTTATCATTCACTTCCAGTTCAAAATTTCATTTCTAGCAGTTGTAGCGGTTATAGTTATAAATAGTTATAACATTTAGAAATACAGACACATCAAGATTACACACTGAGGTCAAAATCTATTGCGACCATGAGGTTCAGGTGCTTTTTAATGCCTTGCAAACATTCAACACGACATGTGTGGTAAAACTGTTCTACAAGCTGCACACTGAGGTGATGATGTCAACCTATAACACAGTCACCAAGTGAAACTGCTGTGGAGGTGGGAGAAGGATAATACAACAAGGTGGCATTTGATTCTGTATCATTAATTAATGAAACCTCATTACAATCCTTGGGGAATTGGTTGTAATCTAATATGCCCATATGACACATGCAAACATGGCCCCTCACACAACACCGGCCCACTTAAGTTAAGAAATACAGTCAAGAAAGTTCATGTTATCAAAGTTATTACTGTGATGTAGACTTTATTTTGATCTGAAAACAAAAGAAGGCACTTCACATTCTTTAAACTGGCACCCAGTCAAGAGATCAAGACCTAAAACCAGCAAAATGTCATCTGTCTGTTTATGAGAGGTCGAGCTGAAGGAGGGATCAAGATAAAGATGAGAAAGAAGTTGAGTGGGCGGTTCTGGTAATGCAAAAGCACTAGACCAATGAAATAATGATGAGCATGACCAGAGACTAGCTTAAGTTACGTCCTCTGCAGTCTAAAAGTATTGGCTTAGCTAGAACGAATGGAGTGAAGGAAGGAGAGAGGAGGACAGCTGCTGAAAGCTTTGACAGCAGATTTGTCTGAAGGACTGCGAGCAGTCACAGTAAGTGAAATATGTCTTAATTGTATAGTTGGCTACATAATAATAATAATAATAATAATAAACTTTATTTATAATATAATATATACTTAACAGAGTACAAAGTGCATGTAAATTCATGTCTGCAGGGTAAGTTTATGTTGTTGTGTGTTTAAAATGGATGGGATAAAAGACATCAGCCTCCAGGTAATTGCTTAGTTACATTTTGTCAGGGTTATGTGGAGTAAGTGACTCTAATGACTGTATTATTATACGATGTGACAATGATAACTGTGCTATTTTTAGAAAACAGGAGGAATTATCAAAACAAATACCCAATTTCCAGTCAAATTAAATGATTCCACAATCGTCTATGTGACAACACAACATTTTTGTCTCCTAATATTTGATGTCATTTCAATCATTCTTTTGTTTTAAAGAGTCAAAGTACCAGTTTGATTCTCACTGAAATACCCAAATGTTAAAAAAATTGTGTTTCTGTCCTCCACAAACTAGGATACAGATGATGATAATCGCTCCCTGTCTGAGGGGACCACAAGTGGCAGTAGTGATGACGTCAGTGGTGGTTGGACCTACGAGTGGAGCCTGGTCCACAGTCTGAGTCCTGAGTGGGAACTTAATATCTGTGACACTGACATACAATCCAGGTGACTGTATCCTGTATCCTGATTTTAGAAACCCCTTATTTTACCAAGAACAGCCAGCCTGAGCAGTGAGCACACATATGCCGTGAAACAACACATTTTTCCACAGAAAGACACCTAAGACAGTCAGGTTTGTCTCTGAATGTAACTGAATGATCTGCTTAACATTTGCTTCAAACGATTTAACTTAGTTTGATAATACATTAAAATTATGCTCAGAGCACATTAAAGGTGAAGTAAGTGATTCTGGAGATAAAAACCTACGTTATGTTACTGGCCCAGCACCAAACAGAAAAAGTTAGCAATTAGCTGGTGAACAAAGCAAAGCAGTTAGCAGCTAAAGAGCCAGATATTTCCCTCTGGAGTTGGTGGAGACCAAACACAGAGCTTAAAATAAAGTTAATACTGGAGTTACATCCATTAGGTGGCCAGAAACTTGACACCAAATGATGCTGTTTGCCAACTGTTTGCCACTTGTTTTATGAAGTAATAATGTGTCAATGTTGTGTTTACAAAAAATGGTTAATGCTGCTTTAGGTTGTTTCTATATAATTTTCTGTTCTCATTTAAATCACGTTGCGGTACACTTATCAATAATTATGGGCAAATTAACATTTTGCCAGTTGTAAATCCAGGCGCAGGATGTAGCAGAAGTTTTAAGGTTTTTCTGTTTAATACCCAGAAATCACAGAATTTGTTGTCTGCATGCTGAACACATCACTCTTAATAAAGCTGGTTTGTGGTGTTGTATATCAAATACTGAGGCACTATCTAATGTTAGTGAGAACAGCTCTCTCCAGACGGACTGCTCACTCACTGGCATTCACATGACAAATGAAAAGTGTTTGTGTTTAAGTTACACAAACTGTCATGTGTTCATTTGGGCAAACAGGGCAAATCGAATGGATCTTATATGTGCTTTTTTTGTCAAAGCCCTACTTTTGATTGAGGATGATAAGATTAGGTCTATTTGTGCAGATAATGCCATAGAAATGAAACATAACATCTAAAATATCCAGTGTTCTGTTCTTAGTGATTATTAGTATTGTAGTACTCGAGACCGGTCTTAGGACCACTTTTTGATGGTCTTGGTCTCGTCTCAGACTTGACTGCAATATTACTCGGTCTTGTCTCAGTTTTGGACATTGAGGCTTTGGGAATTTATTTCAAGACCAGCCAAGACCATCACTTTGGGATTATCAATAAATTGCGTTTGCATTGTCTGATTTATTTTTTAACATCCTAACTTTGATTGGATGTAAAACATATTGCTTGAAATGCAACAAATAACCCTAATTAAAAATGTATTGTTACCGTTAACGACTGTCCCCCCTCCCTGTGATGGTAAGCATGGAAAAGGAGCATTGAATAAAGATCAAGAAGTACATATGATGTCGTTCCACATTTTACTGTGTGTCATGTAATGTAGGGAACTGGTCTTGGCCTTGACTCTGTCACGCCCTCCCTTGGTCTTGGTCTCGACTTGGTCTTAGGCCATAAAAGTCTTGGTCTTGACTTGGTCTTGACTACAGCACTAGTGATTATGATTATGTTTGCTGTCAGAGTTTTGTTGTCCAACTGTAGAGGCAGTTGTTAAAGCAGGTAGAGTTGCACCAAAATGGCGGTGCCTGTGATTTCACTTTCACCTACGACTGGAAATTAGTTGTAATGCACTAAACAGCTAACAGTTGGAGAGTAACCAAAATTACGCTATCATCTTTCTTTTTGACCTTTCACTCCTTATAACATTTGTGGGCCTTCTCCCTGGTCACCAAACCAAGTGACAGTCCAGTATAAATTCTACAACTGACAACTCAAGAGGCCTTTGTCTCCTGCCAGGCCATTATTGTAAATAAGAAATTGTTCTTAATTAAATTGCCTGGTAAAATAAAGGAAATTTAAAAATAATAAGAATAACAAAAAAAACTCGATGTTTGCACCAGCTTCTTCATCTATATATCTATGATGCCTTTGTACTACCATCCTCCAGCTCACCAAATCATTGGGACTGTCCAGAGAGGAGCAGATCTCTCAGCTCAGAGAGGCACTGTGTGGCTCAAATAGATATGACCCGGTTGGATCCTTCTCCCCACCACGGCACTGAAAGCTCCTGGATGGATGAGAGGAGGGGCAGAGACACGTCCCGCCGGGCATCGGGTACAGTCACAGATATAAACTGCACCTTAATACTAAAATGTAAAAATGTGTGCCTTAAATGGACAGAAGATAATCTTGATCTTGACCTTGACCAGTATTCATGCTCTCTTATAAGCTACATGTTCAGGCAATCATCTCAGGCTTGTGTGATTTTCAGAATCCAAAGGAGACAGGGAACATGAGAGTGGTTACTCTCCAGACAGAAGAGGTGATGGTGAGGGGAAGATGGAGGAAGTCAACAAACCGCGGTATCGTTACTACGAGAGGGGGCGTCCTCTTCCAAGCAACTATGTTCCTGAGCCCAAAGCCTGTGTCCCCTACAGGAACGTCAGCCTCGGCGTGCCATCCCAGAGGAGGAACCAAGAAACGTATATGCTGGAAGCTTGGAGAAGTGAATCCCCAGAGAGGTACACTTACCACTCCAACTTCAGACGGGGAACTGATTCGCAGAGGAATTCACCAACACGCCACAGCTCCGTGAGCCCAGATCGCTACAAGTTAAGTGAATCTGCTGTGGGAACCCAGCGAATGAGCTCCCTCTCCAGGAGTCAGGCTCGGTCTCAGGCCTCATCTCATGGCTCCGCTCAGCTTCCATCACATGGTCCTTCTCGGCATACATCCGGCAGGTCCAGTCCATCCTGCAGGAGGGGGTCCATTGCCTCTCGGACTGTCTCACCCTCTAGGGCCACCCCCTCTCACAGGCGATCAGACTCATTACAGAACGGTGAATATGATGCTCCGAAGAGATACAGCCGAGAGTCGAGGAGTCCTTCACAAGCTTCAAACAAACATAGTTTGGACTCTGAGAAACTCTACAGGAATCTGGAGTCTATCTCCCGCCGTGGATCTTCAGCAATCCAGCAATACTCATATGAGGGATCTCAAGCATCTCCTCGAACCAGAACAGCTGTCAACAGCTCGGCCAACACTCGCACTAACAACAGCCGCGACGTATCACCGCCCAGGAATGGCTACAGTACACACAGCCACACCCCACAAAGGGAGTCCTACTCAAGAGATAGCAGACTGAGTGCTTCTCAAGGCTCCTGGCAGGGGTCCTCGCATTCCTTACTCAGCCTCCCACCCTCTCGTGGTTCCTCCTCATCAAGACGGGGTGCAACCTCTCAGGTGTCCGGTGGATCACTGTCACATGTTACAGTCACAGAAACAGATAAGGCTGAGGGTAATAACAAGGTCAGCAGTGACAGAAGCAGGAGCAACATAAGGCGAGGCATGGAGGCCTTACTTATCTCTGAACCCAAGAAGGCTGCAGTAGAAGTGGAGGAGGTACGAACTGCAGATATTACGTACATTAAGTATTATTTGTTTTTAACCAAGCTAGCAGTGTCTGCCTGTCTGCTACTCGGCCAACTACTTTGGTCCAGACTGAATGGATAGCCATGGAATTTAGTGTAACCATTCTTGGTCTTTAGTGATCCCTTGACTTTACCTCTAGCACCACTACGAGGTTAACATTCCTGTTTCCACAATGAGGATAAATTGTAATAGGTGCGTTCGAGATGATGGTCTAACGTGAGCTGCAGGTGACTGCAGGAGCAGGGCATAAAACTGGTGCCGTCAAGTCAGACACATTCTACCTGCATCAGCTTACCCTTAACTGAAATCAATGACTGATCCCTAGATCAGACAATACCGTGGTCCCAACTTGGTGCAGCCGGGTAAAAGCAAAAGTTGCAGTTTGACACACCTGCAAAACTTATTACGTTCCCATCAGCCTCAAATGTACTTTGTATTAAGTGATAATTAGCAAATATTAGCATGCTAATACTCTTAAATAAGTTGATGAACATAGTAAACAGTATATCTGCTAAACATCCCCATGTTAGCATTGTCACTGTGAACCATACAGTCTATGTTGTGAGCATGTTAGCAAGCTAATGTTAGCATAGCTTAAACCACTACTGTGCTTAAATGCTGCCTCAGAGAGCGTCTAGCGTGCCTGTCTTAGTCTTGTTATGGTGTGTAACAGAGACAACTCTCCATAACACATGTCCTGTAAAATGATGATAAATCTTTATCAAGGTGGGGATGACCATGGATGACTACATTGTCCTGGCTGATATTCCAAAGATCCAGCTGGAGTCAGAAGAAGAGTTAACAGGGCTGAGGAGGAGGAACCAGAGTCCCAGCCCATGCAGGGCCCAGAAACTTAGGACTTACAGGTTGGTGATACCAGTTGGTGCTGTATGGTAACATGTTATAGCATCTATTCAAGACCATAGACCAGAATTACAGTGACTGTGCATCTATTCAGGATTTCTAGTATATTTGTTTAAACAACAGTTCCTTTTAAAGATAAGACAAGAAGTAGGGTAGAAGTAAAAAAGACTTTGAAGATATCTTTTGATCTGGCCATAAGCGTTTGCCTTAGTTAGAGCCGAAGAAAAAAGAAGATGCCTTTACAGAAGTATGTGAAAGTTCAGGAAAAAAAGCATGTAAATTGTGCCCATGGTGTGTTTATGTGCTTGTCAAATATTTAAAAAAAATGTTTCCTCTATTTAGTTTCGCTACACTTTAATTTGTCTCTGAAGGCATCAAGACGAAATAGACATCTACAGTTCAAGGCTTGAGTCAGACGAGAGGGGGAGAGGCAGAGAACGGGGCAGAGACAGACGAGAGAAATGTCGGGAGTCTGAGAACGGACGATCATCTCGAAGACAGTCAACCGCATCTGTTCATACACAGGTGCGATGCAATGACTGCAGACACGTTCCCAATGAAATTTATCAACAGAGCTTATAATCCTGTCTGTTTATTCTATCAAAGAGTTCAGATAACCAAAGTAGGAAACATAGATCTTCAAAGCTGAAGGAGCGAGCTCCTTCTGAACGCCCACAGACACAGGTGAGCGAGGTCCCATGACTTTCTGCATCTGTATAAATCACTCAAGTGTGTTTGGAGAAAAAATGGGTCATTCATACATTCATTCTAAAGTAGACCCCTGATATTTATTTCAGCTCTTTTACCTCAGGCACCCCTCTCACATAAGCACCTTGCAGGAAAAAAGCCATTTGTTAGCACTATGTTTTAGGGCAGCATGTACATGTGATTTATCATCTTTATTAATAGATTCTAGGATGGTTGAAGCCAATGTAACACGCAGTCTCAGCGCTGTAGTGTCATTGGTTAAACTGCAGAGTCAACAAACAGAGTTATTTCAGTTCTGTGAATCACATGCAACCGTGCAAAGTTTGCAGCAGTTCAGAAACTCTGACATTTTCGTAAGAGCTAGGTGTTATCTCACGTTTGTAACTTCCTCATTTTACTTCATGCATTTTCTTCTCTCTCAATGTTTCTTTCTTTCTCTCCCCGTCATAATATATACTGGACAATATGATACATGCATTGTAAGTATTTTATGTGATTTTGTGCTAACATGCCTTAATAGCACTTAGTCAGTCTAATGATGTTTCATCAGGTCCTCTTTCTCTTCCTTTTTCTCTCTAAATGAGTTTCACGGTTTGCAAAAACTACACCTCTTCCTTTTTTTACCTTCCTATTCTGCAGTTTGTTCACCATACTTTATTGTCTCGCTTGCCTCTCTATGCTCCCGAGTTATCTCACAATGACACGTTTGTCTGCTTCTAACAGTTTCCGTTTCCTCTTGTTTCACTATCAAGTGTGAGACAGAAACCATTACAGAATGCTCTTTAAGAGCGTCCTCTCATTGTTTTAATTGCAGGTGTTGTTACTTGAAGGGGTGGATGTCCAGACTGGATGAACATGGCAAGGTAAATGTTGTTTTTTTGTTGAAGTTGTTCTTCTAATGTATTTTTTAAAAGGTGTTGTTGTTTTCTGTTCTTATTCCTGTTGCAACCACAATCTCACACCCTGACAGACAGCACATGACACAAGAATGAGACTAACCCTAAACTTGTGTAGATGTAGATGTGTGTTAAACACATCTACTGAAAATGTCAGTAGATGTGTTTAACACACACACAACAGATGAATTTAACGATGTCCGTGTTTACTGTGTTTTTTTCAGTGGAGGAAACACTGGTTTGTTCTGGGTGATACTTCGCTGAGGTACTACAGAGACTCGGAAGCTGAAGAGGTAGGTCTGATATGTGATGTAAAAGTAATTTCTGATTTGTTAGAACATTTAACCTACAGCAGTTAATTTCAATCAACGTACAGTATTTATGTAGGTTTTCCCACTTCAACAAGTTGGCAAAATCCCATAAATTATTTTTGGTGTTTGTGTACCAAACTTATTTGACTGGACTAAATTTAAGCTCTTCTTGTTGTGGTGCAGTCAGATGATCTGGACGGCGAGATCAAGCTGACATCCGGAGTGAATGTGTCAGATTGTGATGTAGAGAAGAACTATGGACTCCAAATACAAGTGTGTATTTACTATACTTGTGTTTTGCTCATTGTGTTGTACAGTACAGCATCAAACAGATGGACATTCAGACAAGCCGTGCACCTCCCATCATTTCCACATCAATTACATTTTTTGCCGCTTCCTGTTTAACTGTGTGTGTGTGTGTGTGTGTGTGTGCGCGCGTATGTCTGTCTGTGTGTGTCTTTGCTCTGTCTTTTGATCTCCTCCAGACAAAGAGAGCAGTGTTCACTCTCTCTGCTATGACCTCCAGAATACGGCGGAACTGGGTGAAGTTACTAAAACAGGCGATCCAGAACAACACGCAGTGAGTCTGACTTTATAGTACGACACAGTGGTGGAGGAGGTAGGAGGTAGTTTACTTCAGTAAAACTAGCAATACCACACTGTAAAAAAAATACGCCATTTCATGTACAAGTCTGCATTGAAAATGTTACTTAATTAAAAGTACATATGTATTATAAGGAAAATGTACCTAAATGACTCATTTCAGATAAGTGGCTATTATGAGTGTTATATTATTATATTCTAAATCACTAGATTATTAGTACTGATGCTTCAATATGTAAGCAGCACTTTACTATTGTAATTGATCGAGTCATACCTACTTTTAAGAATTGTATGTACTGTTGGCTATTTAATAACAATGCAGCATATGTTTTATAGGTCTTAATTTGTCAATTCAAGACAAACTTTCATTATCCCACAGGGTTAATATGGTTGCAGACATACATTCATCCTAAAAAACAAAAAACATAATGCAATAATCTAGACAAATCACAGGGACAAAACAGTAAAAATGCAAGATCACTTCTAATAAGACAGGGCAAAAAAACAACTGAATGCCAAATTCTACATAAAGTACTTAGGTGCAGAAATCACATGTGAAAATTCAGGCTACTACTACTACTACTACTGTCATCTGAGCAGGAACTCTGGATCCATCTTTAAGTAGCTCAAACTATTCCTACAGGGGTGCTTAGGACAGAAAAATATGGCCTGGGCCTTCTTTAGGGCCTGCCAGCTGACTCACCCCAATAACTTCACTGGCCACTTCAATAGGGGCCAGGCTTATTCCTCTTGGCCAGATTCACGCTCCCAAACCGTGCCACAATACAAAGGGACAGAACAGACTCAATGAAATTTCTATAGAACAGAGTCATCATTATAGTGCACACATTAAATTAGAGACATTAAATTCGAAATTCGAAAAACTGCATTTGTTTGGAAGCTGATCTTGTTGTGAAACATACTATCCAAATACTTGGTTAGGACTTCCTAAAATCATTAATCATGTCCTTGGTTTTAAACACATTCAACAACAAAAAGACTCCTTACACCATGACAGAAAGTCAGAATCAGAATCATCTGCACTCCACAATGTGTCTCTTCTGGTATTTACTTTGACAACTTTGTGTGTAAAGAATATTAAGGAGGAGAGACAGAAGACATCTTTGAGGTGAACCAGTGGATGTGTGAAGCTTGTTTGAAAGGACACTATTAACTCTTACATACTGTGTTAATTCTGAAAAGATTATAACTCAAGCAACAAGAAGGTTCTCTGCAAGCAAAGGCTTATACTGTTAAAGTCAGAGGAAAATCCTGGTGTGAATCAACAGACTCTAAAGGTGATGATATAGGCAGTTCAGCTAGGTCAGGGCGGCATCCTCTACCCCTCTGGACCTGTTGTAGAACAGACTTTTATAATTTTGTCAAAAACCTTCATAACTAAAGATGTAAGGGCCACAGGCCTTTACAGCGTTATAAGAGTGTCACCATCAATGGTAATTGCTTAGCTGACTTAGTCTTGTTCCTCAACTCATCTCTTTGTTCTTTGAAATCTTCTTTTTCAAACCTTAAGCGAACAACAACAGCGCAAGTAATCTGACTAACGTTAGCTAAGTTGTTGTTTAGCAAACTGTTGCTACAGTTACAAAGCTAACATAACCCTCCTGCTACTATAGCTAACATCACAACAACAGCATGTCTTGGTGAACTAGAAAGTAAGCTGAATATCTGTGGACAAGTAATATAACACTACCTGACACACAAATCACCGCTGGGACAGCTGCCATAGCGTTGTGCGGCGGTGTCTGGGCCACTTTGTTTGTTCCTGTTTACAGAACCAGGACTGTGTACCAGATTTTTTTCCCGAGCACAAGCAAAACAGACAGCCAGCAGAACATGAGGAGATATTTGCTGAATTTGACACAGAGAGAGACATATATTGGATTAGAATCACCAAAGTCCTTCCATAACAGACCAACACTATGAAGACACATCATGTCAATAAACACAAGTTATTATATCAATCTAGTATGTAAGTATGTTCAGATTTATGGCTTCCAAAATAAAACCAATGTAATACGTCTTTGAAAGAGGGAATGGAGCCAAATGAATGAAATAAAGTCAAATTATTGAGGTTCAAAGTTCATTCTTGACCTTAGGAGCAGCAGTTAACTAAATAATTTCACTTCAAGGTCCTTTTAGTTACTATTCTGGATCTTTTAATCACAAGAAAGAAAAATCAATAGAACTGCTACTTCTGCCAGAATCTGTCACCGTTTGATCTGCCATAATATATTACTAATTATGTACAGATTACAAAACAGGACATATTGGATGGTGAGTAGCCTACTTGATGTCAATCATGTTAAATGTTCAGTCTAATTCAGAAAAGGTGGTGTTTCATTGACATGAAAAATTCCTGAACACTGCAAAGAAATGCAGACGATGCGATTGGGTGGTCTGTCTGTAGTGAACCCCCTCTATCATCTTTCTTCTGATGTGTAACACTACCCTCATGTTGTTCCCTCATTCTGACCTCAGCCAATCAGACACCGGCAGCGAGAAAGAAAACCCCCTCTCCCGCAGATCGTCGTCATGCCAACCCCCTGCTCGGTTCACCTGCAGGGACTCGAGCTTTGAACCTACCACTTCCATCTCCACCGGCACAGCTGCAAACTCCCAACAGGCCGGCAACCACTGCAAAACTATAGACGGGGATCTGGACTTATCGCCAGCCAGTCAGAGAGAGGAAGGGGAGGGCTGGGACCGTGAGCAAGCAAAGCGATTGGAGGAGAGGAACAAGTGGTTTGAGGAGGGGGTCCCCTTTAGTGAGATGGGCAGCAGGTGGGACTCCATGGAGCTGAAAAGGGGGAGTATACCTGTGCCTGTTATTGACACCATGGACTCAGAGGTCAACCGGAAGTGGACAGAATTCGAGACACTATCATTTAGGGACATGAGCGCGCAGTCTCTCATTGGAGACCAAGCTAATCAATCAAGCACCCTGCAGGCATCCCAGTCTCTGATTGGCTCCCAGATGTATCAGTCGGGCCCTGAGGAGGTCGAACAGTCTGTCACTGGTTCACAAACTGTGCTATCGAGCGCAAAGGGGGCTCTTCCTTCCAGAAATGGAGCCCAAACCAGTCAAACAAATACAGCTGAAGCTCTTCAAAAGGAGGTAAGAAATAACTTACAGTCAAAGCAGTAAAAGAAAAAAAAAGCGATGAGTAGAAACACTCATCGGGGTGGGATGGCGCAATGGTTAAGATGTCCGCCTTTGGTGTGAGAGACCCGGGTTCAATCCCCACTGTGTCCCTGAGCAAGACACTTAACCCCTACTTGCTCCAGAGGCGTGCGACCTCTGACATATATAGCAATTGTAAGTCGCTTTGGATAAAAGCGTCAGCTAAATGAATAAATGTAAATGTAAATGTAAACACAAGACATTTCTGTAACGTGTTTTACAGTAGGAAAAGTAGGAAAACATATTATATCTCAATCTTTCCCCCGCCCCTCCCTTTCCTCCTCCATGCATCCTATGTAAATCCATCCCCCAGGCGCTCTCTCTTCGAAAGCAAGTGGAGAGCATTAAGAGGGAGCGTGCAGTCATGGTGATAGAGGTGGACAGCCCGTGTGGCCCCGGGGCCCCGTGTAGGGCCAGATTAGAAGCCATGGAAGCAGCCCATCAGAAAGCACTGCAGGAGCTGCTGGAGAAACTCGCGAGGGAAATCAGGGAGCTGGAGGAACAGAGAGACAGGATGCTGCAGGAGGAGAGCCAGGCAGCTGCTAAAGGTAAAACAGCACTATCAAGCAACGGTGGCTCAGAAGGGACAGTTTGATGCAAATCAAGGTTGATTAAGGGTTGATAGAAAAGCATTTTTATTATATTTAAAGATGTATATGCCTGAGCTTGAAGGTTCATCATTGACCATGACAATGTTGAATTGTGGACCACAATTCCCAAGAAGAACAAACGATTCTTCATAGTTTACATTAGGGATGAGTGAGTACACCACTATCTGTATCTGTATCTGTTTAACACATTAAATTATCTGTATCTGTAGCCGTAGCATGGATGGGCGGTGCTTAAATTGAAAGTGGGTGGGATTAACCATACATTATTATTAAAGCCTGAAATTGGTGTGGGTTGATCAGAAGTTGCTATATTTATAAGAAACCTATTTAAAGAATAGCAAGAGCGTCACAGCAATGTTTTTATAACAATAGTAAGAGAACCATTGTTTTTTTTAAAGGTTCCGATATTTATAGTTTATTAGAAAACAGATAGTGACACATTTTACTCTTATGATACTCGTAGTACATTATCTGTACCTGACACTCATTTCAACCGAGTACTCGCTCAGCTTTTGTTTACATACATTGGACTCATATCATAAGATTTTATCCCTGTTTCTTTTACACACACAATCTCATGTCAGTTCACAAATTAACTGTGATCTTTGACAATCACCAGTTTCCATGTGGTAATAATTGGTAGTTATAAATATCTGGTTTTAAATATCTAGGAACGTTGATTTATGGCACTATGCAGAAACGTTTTCGGAGTCTGACACGATTTATCCCTTTCTCTACCTTTGAAATTACATTTTTAGATGTCAGAAAAAAGGGAAACTGGAAAAATATATATATATATATATATATATATATATATATATATATATATATATACATAAATATAAAAAAAAATCTTTCCATATTATTTCTTTCTATCCTTTACACCTGCACTTCATCCATATGTCTACCCTCAGAAAGGTAGCCAAGTAAGTAACATCCTCCTTATGCCTTCAACCAGCCCCTCTGTATTTTTTTAGGATTTTTATATAACTGTATTTGTCTTTTAAAATCATGGTTTTTGTGTGTTCTTGATGTCTATTCTCAGTGAACTGTGTTGTGCTGTTTTAATGCTGTGCAGTGAAGACAGTTTAAATAACTTTTTAACTGACTGTTCATCAAAGCTATGGAGGCACTGAGAGCAGCTCACAGAGAGGAGCTAGAGAGAGAGGTGGAGAAGGCCAGGAGGTTGGCTGGAGGCGCTGCACACGTGGATGCATCATACAGAGGCCACATGTAAGTTTATTATAGTCGCGCTGTTACCATACTGAGTGCTCTGCATCTCACAGGCTCTCGCTGCAGGCTTAAGATGTTCTACACTTGACCATGACCCCCTTGCATTATAGTGCATTATGATTTACTCCATAACTTGTGTGTTTATGCGTGTCAGGCACCAGGCAGACGTCTTGCACAGTGAGTTAGATGTGCTGTCAGAGCGCTACTCTCAGAAGTGCCTGGAGCTGAGCCGCACTGAGCAGAGCGGCAAGGGCCGAGAGACGGAGCTCAGTCGCAAGGAGAGAGAGCTGGAGCAGCTCAAAAGAGAGAATGAGGTTTGTGTGATTTCAGTTTTAATGTAATACAATACCACTTTATAGATTATTTTAAAAAAACATTGCCATCAAATTCTGTTTGTGTTTCTTTAAGGGTCAAATTACAACAAGTGACAACGTTAGTATAACTACTTGTACACAGTATTTCTCTGTACTATAATTTGAGCTAGAAATCTCTTTTCAGGAGCTTAAAGACAAGCTGGCAGAAGAGATCAGCCGCATGCGTTATTTCATCACAGGCCAGAGGTCGGGCATGGTATCTCCTGGCAACACTGAGCGCACTGCGTCAGAAGTAGAGGTATTGATAGTAATAAGTTCAATGGTTGTGTCTAAATTAGATCCCACATAATCTCAACTCATGTGAAAGTAGGTGATACTAAAAAATCTTGACCTCTTGCTACATCCCAACCCAGTTTCATTTGTTGCACCTGAAATACTAAGTTGGGCATCAAGGATAAATGTTGACGTTACTGTCATCATGGGGAAGCAGAAACCAACATTTGACATATGTGCGGTGGGAGTTTGAACCAGCTTTAATAAAACAAATTGATTTAAAGCATTTTTACGGTTTTGTCTTGTATCCCCAGTAATAATTCCCTGTTGCAACATTGTCTCCCCCTTTTTTTCTGTTGGCCTCATTTGTGTGGAGCATCTGTGGTTGGTTGCATTGTAGTGCAACACATACTGCCATCTGCTGCTCAAGTCACAGTACATGTTTTAGAATACCAGTCTAGCACAAAATTTGTACTGCAGCGACTTCCTGCAATCCCACACCAGTGGTGGACGAGGTATTCACATCTTTTACTTAAGCAAAAGTAGCAATACACCAGTTTAAAAATAAAAAAGTCGTGAGATCAGAGTAAAATTGGCAAAATTAACTTTAAACAGGGAAAGTAAATGTATTTTAACTACATTATAGTACCTGTGACCCTGTATGCAGGATAAGCGGTTGATGATGGATGAATGGACATTATAGTAGCACCATGCTTTATAAGCTGATTATATGTTTTGTATGTAAAATCTTTTACATAAGTCACATAATTACTTACATTACATAAGAACGTAAATAAATGTAATGGAGTATTAAGTACTCGGGTTTCCCTCAAAAATGTCAGAGAGTAAAATATGAAGTAGCATTAAAAGGAGTTCAAGTAAAGCAAACGTACCTCAAAATTATAAAAATTTACAGGGTCTGAGTAAATGTACTTAGTTATTCTCCACCACTGTCCCACATACATAGTGTCTTTTCATTTATACGTTAAAATTTTAAAACTTTTTTTAACTGGTACTGAGATTTTACATTGTTGTGTCTTTCAGACGTTACTGAGGGCAAAAGACAACGAGGTGCAGTATCTTAAAAAAGAAATCAGCTGTCTACAAAATGAAGTGCAGTCACTCATCAAGGTATGTTTTATGGTATGATCACTGGCACTCTACAAATGATTAAAAATAACACACTGCTATATTTGTGTGTTGGCAACTGTGATTTAAACTTTCCTACCTGCTTGTGTGTTTCATTTTTGTTCCAACCTCTACTCTAGGAGAAAGAAGAGGCTTACGAGCGTTACAAGGAGGCCTATGTAAAGCTGAGTGACATGAAGGGTCGTAGCCAGTTGGAGATGGGCTCCCTAAATGAACACTTGAGACTGGCAAACTCTGCACTTCAGGAGGGATCGAGAAAGCCTGACCAATGAGGACAACTGTAAAAACTTGCCTTGGAGAACAAAAACAGCAAGCTAATGTTAAAAAAATATATGACATCATTACAGTACAATAATAATATGTGCTGTTATGACTGGATATGACCTAAAAGAGCCAGAATAAGAATTATGGCAACTATTGTGTACTTGTGAAACCACCACTCACAGACTAATGAGATTAAATAACAACAAGTGTTTATCCAACTGTCATAGACTCTGTTTATTAAGTGACAGACACAAACATGCAAACAAGAGTGAAGGCGTAACTAGACGTTTTGATAGCCTCACATGATGTGATTTCCAAAAAATTTAATTGATTTAATGAAAACACCATAAATAGCTGAGGAGAGAGGTTGGTGGAGGTAAAGAGATGCTTTTGGAGTGCCCCATCTTCCCCATCTTCCTCACGCCGGCTGGTATGCATATTGCAAAGCACCCTGTGGATATAAACTGCCATCAGCTTTCTACTGTTACAAGTGGTCATCATTGCAAACAACACACAAACTACACCCTTTAACATGTAGCTGACACACTCTTTACACCTGAATAAGGCTGTGCATTAAAGAGGTCTAAAGCTGTTTAAAGGTGCGGCTAATGTATATTCGGACATTACCATTTCTTTTCTGAAGTTAGCTCAGTCATCGTCATCGTCGTCCTCTGGGACAAAGATGTCATGCTCCTCCAAGAGAGCAGCAAAGTTCTTGCTGATTAGAGTTCCCACATACAGGAAAGGAACCACCACTACTGTCATGCGGATAAGACCAAACGGTGTCTGGAAAACAAGAGGGAATAGACAAGTGACATGAAAATTAAGGGTATATTCCAGGGGGGACAAATGAACAGTTCAGATTACTAACAATATTAATCCCCACCTCAGTTTGCTCTGGAATATTTTGATCCAGATTAGTTTTTCCAGAAGCTAAATACAAAAGTCTAATCTCCAAAGTTACTTTAGCAGAGTGTAACCGGCTCACCCCCGAGTACGTACTGCACGTTCCTTACTCGAACCGGCGACCTCGGGGTCGGGAGGCGGACATGCTGACGAGGAGGCTAAAACCCATGGGCTCTAGCATCGTCGCCAGTGCGTCTCTTAAGGTGTCGGGGAGTGAGGTTTACTCACCGCACTGCCTCGCAGAGCTTCGTTACACTCACCCCCTAAACCTCACTCCCATCCGGTCACGGCACCAATGTAACCGGTTTCACCCCGAGTGCGTACTCGCGCGGTCTTGACTTCGAACCGGCGACCTCGAGGTCGGAGGCGGACACGCTGACGAGGAAGCTAAAACCCATGGGCCCTAGCATCGTCGCCAGTGCGTCTCTTAAGGTGTCGTGGAGTGAGGTTTACTCACCGCACTGCCTCGCAGGCTTCCGTTACAAGAGCGTAGAAAAAAATGCTCTCATAGAGGGATTTTTTCTGAAATGGCAGCAGATTGCAATATCTAGTAGATATTGGGTGTACATGCCATTGCCAATGCCAAAATTTGCGGCAGCAGGCTTCACAAAAGTTGTGCACTGTATTTACATCATTTTCATCTTTAAAACTGTATCTACTATCATATCAATGTATTTTATTGGAAAGGCTTTGAATTAAAGCACAATATTAACTAACATAACTGGGGCATTATCGTGGGTTGTGCTTACTACCTAACTTGGGGTCCTGTTTTGAAGTGGGCCCCTGTGTCAAAATCTAGTTTAACAGCCATTATTGTCACAGCACATATTCCTACATCAATGTGATTACATCAAATTACCCACAGCAAATCTTTGGCCAGGTAGTATTCTAGCAGAGAAATTAAGAAACACTTGCAGAAAGAGTGGGAGGACTATAGGGGTCCATCAGCTAATTTTGCCCTATTTCCTTCAATCTGGGTCTTGGCTATGGGCTCTTGTTCCTGTGATAAAGAATTATGTGAGAAAAGGTAAATCAGAGGTTAAGGAATCCCAGTTTAGGTTAAGTCCCAGAATCCCAGTTTAGTCTCTGCACAATATAGTCAACGTGACCCACACATTTAAAAATAGAAACACACAAAAACATTCAGCTATTGGAAAGACGTACAGCTAACTGAATATGAAATGTTCAATTGAGTTAATTTAGTTCCTGAAAAATATTGTTGATGTGACGTTAACGTAATATTAACTCGACCTTTCTTCCCTTAATGCACAGCAAGATGTGTAGTGTGTAAGTCTAATTGTTTCACGCCCACCAAAACAATTTATCAAAAGCTAATCTTATGAACTACACATTATTTCGATTGCTCAAATAAAACGTCGACTTAAATCACGAATATGACCTGAATTTAACAAAATAAGGGGGTAATTATAATTACTTCCTGAACGAACTTGTAGGTACGTGTAAATATACGTTCATTGGCTAACGACTAGCCTTCTGCATTTCTATTTGCCACAGCTGGTGCCAATCCAAAGTTAAGTCCCGCCTATGTTCTTGTCAGTCATATTTCTAGTCGGTTTTCAGTCGGTAACTAAGCCGGAATAAAACTCACTTTGTCCGGTTTCGGTAAGATTGCCCCCGACGCCGTTGATACGGCGGTCCTGCTTTGAGTTGTCCTGGATATGTTTGATGATTTCAAGCCGGTGTTACGGCTCATTATCCCCGTCTTTCTGGCGGAAAGCCGCAGTGGGAGCCGCAGTATACTCGTCGCCATTTTTCTAGTATTTGGTGACAGACAGGGTTGGACGTCTCTATGGGTGGCACTAGGATGGCTTTTATGGGTGTGTCTTCCGACAGAAACCAAACACCAACAGGAATATATAGCCTAATTTTGATGCATCAAGTGCATTAATGAGTTATATGTCCTGTACATTTGTGGCACCGGCAGCTCTTCTGGCTTCCTTATTGAAATGTTTTTCCCCCAAAGAAACTTTATCAACAATGTTGGCACAAACACACAACTAAAGACAAACTACATTTTCCAGGGGTCCAAGAAAAACTTACAGATTTAGCAAGGCTAAATCAACATCAGTAAGTGTTCTCCATATATAGAATATTTTACGTCCATATATACAGGGAAGAATGAATTAGAACCAATAAATATAAAGTTATAAAGCATAATTTGTTATGAAAGATTGTCCTTCCTTATCCTCCCTGAAATCAACAACACCAAAGAAAGTATCTTTAAAACAAAAATAAATACCCAGAATGAGATAAGCCTGAATGAACTTCAATGCCGACACAGTTATCAAAAGAGAATGTAACCAGTTTTATTAACAACAGTGGTTCCCAAGAAGGGGTGGCAATGGAGGCTGAACAGATCTGAAGCTGCATGAATATGATTCATGTGGTGACATAAACAAAAGAAA
Organism: Lepomis macrochirus; assembly: GCA_024633595.2. NCBI lineage: Eukaryota > Metazoa > Chordata > Actinopteri > Centrarchiformes > Centrarchidae > Lepomis > Lepomis macrochirus. The sequence continues at coordinate 17,676,081 of JALXJV020000003.1, forward strand.
AGAGCTCTGATACTAGCTCGACTAGTTTGCTAACCTGAATCTTTTGTTTATTTCAATAAACAAAATCTGGTGTCCCATTTTGAATGTGCACAAAGATTTGAATGTGGGCAGAAAACGTGCTGAAACACTATTAAAGTCCAGGGGTTTATAAATGAATCCATTTCTAATTGACGTGAATAGGTACCATATAATCATTTAAAGACATTACTTCCCCAAGCAAAAGACACAACAGAGGAGGAAAGAGTAAATCATGACTACTCAGCAGGGATGAAATGTTGATCTACATGAGAATACATATCTGAAAGCAATAGCCTACAGAATGCCTGAGGGCTTTCCTGCATTACATCCCATTACATTTTGATAGTTTGAATTGTTACCTGCTGCTTGAATTTTGTATTTCCCTCAAATCAGATTAGTTTGTCAATCATTTGTCCAAATATCACATCTCTTCTTAACCAAACTACTACTACCATTACTACTTCTTCTTTGTACATATTCAATGTAGTAAGTAAATATGGAAGAAACAAATGTGCATTGTCCAAAAAAGTAACAGGCTGCTGATTGGCCAACTTCATTATATTCCATTATATTTTTCTATTTATGAATTGTCACCTGCCACCTGAATTTTTTGTTTTATAAATGAAGACATTTCCACCCCAAGTTGGAGCAGAAAATGGCTCTAGATTTTAATGCTCAAAATCTTCTGGAGGAAGACCCCCATCATTTCATATTTCTTCAAAACAGTGTTAAAAATCTTCTCATCTTGTTTTTCAGCATCCAGGTCTCCTGACACTAGTGTATCATCATGCCCCTAATCTGATCCCTTGTATTCCCACTACTTTTCAACACGCCCTTGAATCCCACTCATTTAGGCTAATCTAGAATCCCTTTTGGTAATTAATGCAATAACTAATGTAATGTTTTTTTCTCTAAGCCTTCCATGAAACAGTTCGGGACCCGCCTCAGGGGAGGCCTCCTCCGCACTGAAAACCTCTCCCCAAAAAAAAGACAAGCTGGTGCTGAACAATCCCCAAGAATGCAGCAAATGAAGAGTTTAACGACCCCTCCAGTGTTGAAAGACTGTTGAAACGAAACCCACGCCCTTGCCCAACATTTCGAGGTGTAACGTCATCAAGCTGAGCAGCGCGCGAGACTGACTGCAGCACTTCCTCGAGCCGAAGGCACGAGGGCGCGTAAGGCGGCGACGCGCACGGAGAGGAAGTGGAAAGACGGAAGAAAAAGGACGTTGAATAAACTTGCCAACTTCTAGCCGAGTGTCTAGAAACACAGTTAGATGCTATGTTACAGCAGAACCGCTTATTTATCTGGACACAGATTTAGATAGTTAACCAAACGCCCCGTCTACATTCAGTCACCGCCCTCTCAACTCGCCACACGACCTGCGGACTCCAACAGTTTTCAAACAGCCGTTGCACTTGCTCAACCGACCTGAAGTGAGCCACCGTTACAAAGTCACATTTAGCTGTTGTTAAAGTGCTTTGATATCCACTAAATTGTATTACCGTTACACACAACCAGCTCGCTGGCGCAGCGGAACTCGGGCTTTCCCCTCCGAGTGGGAAAAGTTGTCCGTGTTGGCGGTGAAGGAGCCACCGAGGCCTGCGGTTGAGGAGGCTGCATGTGTGAGGACCGTCGCTGGCGAGGAGTGACTCACACTGCGTTAGCTAAACACTCAGCAACATGTCGGCCCAGGCACAGATGCGAGCGATGCTGGACCAGCTGATGGGCACGGGGAGAGACGGTAAGAAGGTCTGGCTGTGGTAGAGATCGGTGTTTGATCGCGCCAGGACAGGAGCAAGTGTTGTTGCTAGCATTAGCCTGAAAGCTAACCAGTCTGCCACACAGTGACAGTCAGGCATGCTTTGCAAAGCCAAGCTAGCTAACATGAGGATAGCCAGCCGGGACACCGGCTAGCTACCTGTTGTGTTTGAGTTCACATGGCATGTCTAGTTGTTGCGAACATCAATTAACAAAAAAGGTATTAATAACATTTTAGCATCCTACCTGACCAGTGTGCTCTTTTATTCGTGGCTCCTTGCTACCAGATGTTGTTATGTTATCAGATTATGCGAGCAGCTTTACTGGAAAGGTTAGATATGTCTCATTCATCACAAGTCTGAACCTCAGTGATTTAGTACGTGTCGTTTAGTTTGAAGAACGGGTTAAATAACAAGTTAAAATGTCGGTCTGCTTTCTGGGTTTCTTTTTAAAGGAGATTCCATGCGGCAGAGAATCAAATTCACAGATGAGAGAGTTTGCAAAAGTCACCTCTTGGATTCATGTCCTCACGACATTCTGTCTGGCACCGTGAGTATCATTTTTAAACGCAGAGAGCATTAACATCATATACACTGCAGTCATATAGTTTTAGGACAGTTGTTGTAAGAGGTTTTGCTCTACTCCAGCCCTTTCAACTTAAAATGACACAATGACTATACAGCAAGTGCTGACTCTGAGGTTGGGTGCGCACATTTGTGTTGTGTGAACAATGTAGGAATCTTTTTTTTTTATATATATACAATCTTTTAATTTAAGGACCAGGCAGCAGGTTAGTGACTACCAAGAGGCTACTTCTGACCCTTGTTCAGATGTTTCATCTTAAAATCCGATTGAAGTGGGGGGGCAAAAGCTACCCACGAGAGAAGGGAAGTTAGCTGCAGGACAGGCCTGACATAGCACCACAAGTAAGGGTGTCAAATGTCAGCTGAGTTTTTCGGTCAGGATTTCAGCCAGATTTAGCTTGTAAACATTTGCAGGTAAATTTGAACTTGTCCAATTACTTTCTGTCCCCTCAAACTCAGAGACTGTAAATAAAAAGGGCACCAGTTCCAACATGATTCGCACGATAAAGCTGAGAGTCAGCACTTTAACCTCAAAATCACTATTTATATTCCAGTTCGATATGCACAGTACAAAACAGCACAAATGTGCTTGTGTATCAGTACTTTGTGACTGCTACTGTACACCTGCTGCAGCAAGGCAACAGTCCGCAACGAACACCTGCAGCACTGTGAAAGGATATCCCATTTACAATAACTAATGTGATGCCATTTTTATGTGCTCTAAACCAAGACGATATTTTAGCATTAGTGAATTATTGGCACGACAAATCTCTAGATGAGCGAAATGCTGAAGCATACGAACACAATACATTGATTGCATTCTGATTTCTGTAGCGAATGGACCTGGGAGAGTGTATGAAAGTCCATGACTTGGCCCTCAGAGCAGACTACAAGATTGCCTCCAAGGAGCAGGAGTACTTCTTCGAACTTGATGTGAGTCGTACACACACACCCTAACAGCCCATCATGTGTAGGTGTTGAGAAAGTGTTACGTATGATTCTACTGTAAATAGTAAAATACAAAACGTTATATCACTGCACAGTTTCTGCTTTCACAGTTGCAATTGTGGCTGCTTTCATGTTAAACCAAGCATAGCGGGTCCAGATGAAAGTAGAGGGGGTGTTATCTCCTGCACGGTTCACCTGATAATCCGATGGCTGCAGAAATGAGATGACAGCAGTTTAAACTTATGAAAACTGAAACTGATAGCCCATTTTTGAGTCACTTTACAGATTGTAAAGGCATCTGTGGCAATCCTAATGGTTTGGCTTTGTCAACAAAACTGACTTGACTTAGCTAGGGGTTATAACACTTATTAAGTATCCTGATTGAGACACATTTTGGTTTTCTGCTTGTGCTACTCTCATTTCCAAGGATATCAGAGATTGAGGGCAGGGTGAAGGAATGGGCAGACATAAATGTGTCTGTGTGCGGGTAATTGGTATGAGTGCACCTGATTAACCTTGTCGACATGCACTTAATAGCAGACAGAGACTGGTCGTATTTAGCAATAAATTACATCAAGATGTCTAATTGTTAGAAAAAGTGTTGTAAATGTTTCTGTTTTCTCGCAGGCTGCCGAACACCTTCAGTCTTTTATCGCTGACTGCGACCGCAGGACCGAGCTGGCCAAGAAGAGACTAGCAGAGACGCAGGATGAGATCAGTGCTGAAGTGGCTGCAAAGGTGACCAAGTCACTGCTGACACTGCTATTGCAATTATTATCCGGTCTTTATGAATGCTGTGCTCTCCATTTAGTAGGGAATAATTTATCTCCTGGGAAAATGCAAACACGATTATGAATGTCCAAAGTAACATTTGTTTTACGGCTTGGAGCTCATGTTTTTTTTTTCTGTTTCTCCTACCATGAAAAGGCTGAACGTGTCCATGAGCTGAACGAAGAGATCGGGAAGCTGCTGGCCCGTGCAGAGCAGCTCGGGGGCGAGGGGAATGTAGATGAAGCCCAGCAAGTGCTGGAAATGGTGGAAAAGACCCGGGCCTTGAAGAAAGAAGCAGAGGTCAGAAATTTAATAACTGCTTTGTTGTGACAAGCTGGTAAACGTAGAATAGATGTATATTTGTACTTACGTGTCGCCAACTAGATCTGAAATAGTTTCTCTCTGTCAAGATGTTTGGTTTAGTAATGAATTGACTTAACGGGAAGCAAAGGCAGTTGGACACATAAGCTCCCCTCAAAATGGATAATCACTGAAATCTCCACCTGTAACTTGTATATTTTGAGTTGACAGAGTGCCTTGATTTTTTTTTTTTTATAGGTGTCATTAGGGCTCTGTGATATGGCAAAAAATTCATATCCCGATATAGGTCATTTCATATCCCTATAACGATATATATGTTGATATAGAACATTTCTAGTAAATTAAATGAAATATGGCATTTCCAACTGGAACTCTGAATATTTCTCTGCATTATAAAGGTGGGATAACTTGACAGCACCATTACAAATACCTTGATAGAGTGAACGATGACGTAGCAAGTAATGTAACTAATGTTAGCTAGGTTGTGAATTAGCAAACTGACGCCACTTGCTATCACGAGAGAACGAGACGGTCCCAGAGCAGCACTGCAGCTCCAGACAGCAACACTCACAGCTCTCATGTTGCTATAACTAACATCACAACAACAGCATGTCTTGGCAAACTATAAAGTAAGCTATATGTCTGTGGGCAAGTCATTTAACGTTACCTGACTGACACGCACATCATGGCTGGAACCGCTGTATAGTGTTGTGTGGCTCATCCATTATATTTAATACAATTTCTGTTCCGCAACACCGGCGGAAGTTAGTTACAAGTAGGATATTTGTTTTCCGTTGGACATTCAATTCAAATTTCAAAAACGTAAAGCTAACTTCACCGCGGTGCATAGCGACATTCCCTCACCAATATAGCTTAATTGTAAACATTACATGTTCTGTCATCAAACAATAGATATTGTCATATCGCACAGCCCTAAGTGTCATATTACCTAACATAGCTCGCACTCAATTGGAGGCTCTATAATGGAAAAATTACAAATGAAAGTGTTTTGTTCTTTATGGTGGGTCTTAAGTTAATTCACTTCATAGACTCATAGTCATTTGTTGTTGCAGGATGTGTACAGAAACTCAATGCCAGCCTCCAGCTTTCAGCAACAAAAACTACGAGTGTGTGAAGTCTGCTCTGCCTACTTGGGTCTTCACGACAACGATCGTCGTCTGGCTGACCACTTTGGAGGCAAACTGCATCTCGGCTTCATTGAAATCCGTGAGAAGCTTGAAAAGCTAAGGGTAAGAGATGCTCTGGAACTAGCGACAAAGAACAACGTTAATTTGCATTATTGATCAGTCAGACCAGTTTAGTAGACATTTCAATTATGTTTGCATTATTTGTTTAGTCTTGAACATGGAACACAATCAGCTACTTGTATTTTTCGGTGAACGTGTGATGTTTGTTTCCAGAAAGCAGTTATAGAGAAACAAGAAAGAATGCGAATGAGGAGGCGAGAGGAACGCGAAAAAGAAGACGAAAGAGAGCGACAATGGGAGGTGGAACGGGAACGAGAGCGAGAGCGGGAAAGAGAGCGAGAATGGGAGAGAGAACGAGAAAGGGAGAGAGAGCGTAGGAGGTAAGAAACATTCTGACTCCCACTGTTCCTGTGTACAATGAAAAAGTTCAGTGTCACCTGGAAACGAAAACTGTCTGACTTATGATTCTGTCTTAGGTCAAGATCTAGAAGTGGAGACCGATACAGGTACGTCTGCTTTCACCAGGATCACTTGATGAGTTTAGTCTTTGTCAGAGACATGTGGGTGACTTCACAGAAAATACAGACTCATGGTGCAGCTGTATATCAAATGTATATATACTGAACAAAATTATAAACGCGACACTTTTGTTTTTGCCCCTATTCATCATGAGCTAACTCAAAGATCTACGACTTTCTCTATGTACACAAAAGGCCTTTTTCTCTCAAATACTGATTTCTCTCTCTCTCTCGTTGGGTTTCTATAAATATCATCACCAAGTACGGTCTAGACCTGCTTTTTTATGAAAAGCACTCTGAGATAACTGTTGTTGTGATTTGGCGCTATAGAAATTAAATTGAATTGAATGTGTTGCACTGCGTGAGGGAAATGGTGGTCACACCAGATACTGACTGGACCCCCCGGATCACCCCACTACAGTGAAACTGCACATTTTCAAGAGGTCTTTTCTTGTGGCCAGCCTAAGGCTCACCTATGCAATACCCATGCTGTCTGATCAGCATCTAGATATGCCGTACCTGTGAGGTGGATGGATGATCTCGGCAAAGGAGAAGTGCTCACTGACACAGATTTGTGAACAATATTTGCGTACTTAGAGAAAGTCTTAGATCTTTGAGTTCAGCTCATGATGAATGGGGGCAAAAAAATGTTTTTATATATATATATTATAATTTTGTTCAGTGTATGTTTGGCATGTGGTGGTTGTGCAGTGGTACAGGGTGCATTTTTAGGCTAGCATGATGTGGTTTTATGAATTTAGTCTTTCATTATACGGTGTAGTTTTAGCATTACAAATAACAAACATGAGGGTGTAATGGTATACAAAGCAACAGTAATACAGCAACTAATTGCAATATTATCGAAATCGGAATACAGCCCTACCGCAAATGTGTCAAAATACCATTTTAAATGAATTATTGTCGTGCTGCAGAGACATCCTGGCCTACACAACATATTCTAGAGACTTAAGAAAACATCTTTGTTTGGACCAGCTCCTTGCAAAAATCGCACTGTAATCATTTAAACTTTTTTCAATGAAAATGAGTATTATTATATAAAATTGATTCTGTCAATATCAGTCAAATAAATCGCAATTAGATATTTTTTCAAAATTGTTCAACCCTGTCTAAGTTTTATATAGAACAAACACTCAGTATTTTGATGAAGTAAGCAGGTTTTTTTGTTTTTGGTAGTGAGAAAAAGTTTAGAAGTTGACTGATCTGATGCATGTTTTTAATGGCAGATTAAGTAGTTAGGTTCTGAAGTAAAAGGTGTGATTAATTTTTTAGAACATTAATTTAGAAATGTGATGAGGCTGCTGTGTAGAGCAGTTCGATTATCTAAACATAATGGACTCTTCTGGTCAATCAAAACAGTTATGTCTGTGGTAGTGCTACGTCACAGAGCAAATGCCATGTATTAAATGACTTGGGTAGATCTCCTCACTAAAATGACCATGAGATGATGCATCAGGATGATTTAGCAGGTAAAACATTTACCTGAGCATTCACTGTCATCAGTGGTGCTGCAATCGCTTCGGTGACAAGCAGCGATTTGATATTTGAGCTTCACACCAATTTTACAGTACATTTAAGTCCAGGTTCATATTTAAGTTTGCAGGTGACTTGTTGAAAGATTGTTAAACTTTGCCCAAAGACCTTTGGCACTAATTTGAATGATCTTGACCTTGTTTATAGAGAGAGAGCCATTCGGAAGGCAAAGGCCATTTTGGCCATTTCTTGCAGAGTTTCAACTTCTGTCGTCAGGGAGGTGGTACACTTTCCCTAGGAGGGCCAAATCAAAATGTTCAAAAAGGTTGTTCCGTCAGCTGTTGGGTTTTTAAAGAAACTGTAGGCCTGGTTGCTGTTGCACATACTATATACTGTAATACAGGAGTTATGGATACATAGTGCTCTATATCTCATGGTAGCTTTATTGTATATTGATTACACCTATTGCGTGTATGTGGTTATGACGTTTATTGACCACTGTGGCGAAACAAATTGCCTCTTGGGGACAATAAAGGCTATCAAATCAAATCTATAGCTTATAGCAGTGAAGCCTACCTATGTGTTTTTCTCCGTGTCATAATTTTTGCAGGGATGGAGGCAGTTCGTCCTCCCATCATTCAAGGCGCCACCGCTCCTCTCGATCCAGAGAAGAAGGTGGAGAAAGGGATCGTGAGAGAGAGAGGAAGCATCGACACAAGGACAGACATCGCTCACGCTCCCACTCTCACAGGCTCAAAAGGAAGAGGTGTGTCTTTTATCCATCACTGAAATTTACATAAAGCATCATTAGCAGGGGATTGATGGTCTGAGAGTAAACCTCCTTAATTTATAGAACTCAGTCACTCAAATACACACAGATCACAGTATGTCAAATAATCAAATAATCTGTCAATTGACAGAATAGTAATCAACAGCTATTTAGATCATTAAGATCCATTATTTAGGTAATTTTTCAAGTCACTGCTTGCAGCTACTCAAATGTAGTATTTGAGTATTTGTGGCTTTTCTCTGTATAATATACTCTATCATTTATCATATAATTATAAAAAATAAACAGAAAAGCGACATAAAAAATGAATCAATGATTTAAATAATTGAATCAATGATTTAAATAATTGTAGCTCAGCAGTAGATTAATTTATTTAATTTTAACATCACTACTGTAGCTAAGAATAGGTAAAATCTTGGACAGGGGAGCTGAGGGTCGGTGTGGCCTCTAGTACATATTCAACTAACACGTGAAGAAAAGTAAAACGCGTGAGAGTCCAAACTCAATACTGAAATCAATTCTTTTTGTTATGAAACTCTTAGTGACTTTGTTTTATTAGCTCAAGTGTCTGTCATTAGGAAAAACACACAGTGACTGTGTTGTATGTAACTGGGTAAATCATGATCAGTAATACAGTTTATTTAATTTTATTCATTTAATCACTGCAGCCAAATCTGTCTGCAAAACACTTGTGTCATATCTTTCCTTCTCCGTGGCTGCCTGCAGCCGTACTTCCCCCGTCCTCAAAAAACAAAAAGGGGAAAAGAGCATGCACACACTTGTTACTTTGTGGCCATAACAGTATGTTGACACAATGTTTGGATAACCTGCAGTCCCTGCTGTAGCCAGTGGAGAGCCATAACAGGGCCCACCTGTGGGCAACAACAAAAGAATGTGTCACAATGATCAGTATTTAGTGTTTTATTAGGCTATAATTAATCAAAACTCAGGTATAATTTTCAGGACAGTCGGGACAACTGCTCGTAATCAGGACATCTGGTCACCCTAACTATAGCATTAACAAAATACACCAACTACATGGTAATAATTAAAAATAGAGTTTGAGAATGTTACAGTGTGGCTGAATGTGGACGTGCTCATCAAACTCCTTGTATGCCGTGGTTCCAGTTTCTACACAATGATATTGAAAGTTCATTGGTTACACCGCATCTTCCAGACATTGAGAACCATCTTTCTACATGTTTGACAATAACTTCCACAAACAAATGTCAAATCAGGGACAACAAGTCCTCCATATTCTGCTGGAATATGGAATATTCTACTTCCACAATGTTTCTGGAAATCTGTGGCTGATCGTATTTATTTATTTTTCCCTCAGGTCCTCCAGAGACAGAACATCTCACCCCCGTGAAAGAGAAAGCTCGTTGCCCCAGGAGAAATGTGGAGGAGAGGGCTTGCGTGACGACAGGGCAGAGTACAGAGACTGGGAGGACGGGGAGAAGTCCCCCTCCGTGGACACAGCCAGGGGCAGGGAACGAGAGAGATCCCTGTCATACGAGCGGGACCGGCGCTCCAGCTCTGAGGAGCGAGAGTCCGGGGAGATATGAACAGGAGGGAACACCTCCGAAGTCTTTGATTTGGATATATTGTTTAGTAGAAGAAGCATGGAGATATGAGTGTGTGTTGGTGCGAGTGTGTGTGTGTCGGCTTTGTATGTGTGTTCATGTTATGAGCGGGATGTGTATATTAGCAGGGGTGGACATTGGAAATTTGACTTGGGGGGGATGAGGGAACAACTTCAGTGGTCGCAGTCAAGGAAACGTGCAAACCAACTTTTATAAGACTTGTGAATTTTGAGGCTAGTGTGACCTGGAAGCAGTTTAGTAATTTTTTTTTTATGCCATCTTGTCGATCTTATGTACAGTTATTTTGACAGTGATGGGGAGTGAAGTGAGTGAAGAGACAGCAGCCTTACTTTCAGTCTGTTTTTTTTTGTTATTTTACTCACATGAAGTGCTGTTATTTTTATCATTAGTCAAACCTTTAATGTTAATAGTTTTTCCTGTTCCATTACAAATCCATCACTTTCAGTAGCTGTGGATTCATTTACACGGGTCAGACTCATTAATGTGGCATAAATGTTGCGGTAATGTTTAAAATGAGCCTTGAATGACTGAAGGCACTTCTGATGTTTGTGTTTTATTTGTTGCCTTCAAGCCATAACAAGCTCATTTGGAAAATCTGATCCCTGAGTCACGATGCAGCGATGAGCTCGTACTTTGACAATAAACACACACTTGTCCTCCCGAAAGAAGTCATTCAAATATTTCCACTCAGTTCCCGACATGCCGATGCATATGGCTGATGTGCATATTTAGCATAGTGACACTGAAAGGCCCAGGGACTTGTGACCTGTTTGCTGTGATACAACCTGGATGTTCAGGGGGGAGAGGGGATCTACTTTGCTGTGCCACCATTAAGTGAATAAAATGTTCTGCTTCCATTCAAATACACTGTGTTTATACAAATTTCTCATTAATTTCACTCTCACTTTATTTTGTATTTTTTAGCTGTTTGGTCCTAGCATTTATGATATATTACTAACATATCTTTGTCATTATTTTTGAAAGAAAATTATAATTTGTTTGCTGAAAAATCGTCCTGAAAATTTATCATCGTAGGGTCACTGCTTGTGATGCTTTTTGCGCCTCCCTGTACCATCCACTGAGCAAGAGTCAGACTCCTCGTTTGCTGCTGTGACTCTTAAACTGATAATTCCCTGTGGAGGGGAAGACCAGCCCCGTTCAAGTCCGGTATTGCCAGTGGTGGACAGTAACTAAGTACATTTACACAAATACTGTACTTAAGTACAAATGAGAGGAATTTGTTCTTTACTGCAGTATTTTCTTTTGACTTTATACATCTACTCTACTACATCTCAGATGGAACTACTTCACTACATTTATCTTAACTGTTAGTAGTTACTTTACAGTAAGTAAGATTATTACACACAAAACATGAAGAGTTTATAAAATTTTGTTGTAAATTAAACTACCCAACAGTTCATACAAGTACAGCTGTGACATTGGTTGACAGAAATTCAATATGCCATTATTATTTTTTCATGTAAAAACATTTCACGAATGTGGAGGTTTGCAGCTTTTCCTTTTAATTATTTTAATATATTTTAATCATTTTGAGGTTTAGACTGACAAAACAAGCATTGTGATGGTGTCACTTTGGGCCCTGGGCAATTGTGACAACATTTCTCACTATTTTCAGATTTCTTACATTTGATTAATAGAGAAGATAATCAGCAGATTAATCAATAATGGAAAAATCATTAATTGCAGTCTGACACAAAATAGCTTTTACACGAATACACGAGTAAAGGATACATTTAAAAATGTGTTTTCTTTCAGAGTGTTAATTTGTTGATGCATTAATGCATGCGCACCATTTAATGTTATACCTGATCTCACTTTTTTACGTTTTTCAATGGCCAATATCTATATCGACCATCATATAAGAAGTCATGTATGATTCCATTATTCCATGCAGGATACAGTATGGTTAGCTTAGTAACGCGTTGTTTTGGATTGTTTTAGATAGTTGCGGTAATGTTTAAAATGAGCCTTGAATGACTGAAGGCACTTCTGATGTTTGTGTTTTTGAGGTTTAGACTGACAAAACACGAGTAATCTCTTGATATATAGTCACAGGGTACGTTTATTTTTCTGCTTTGAGTACTTTTAATACTAAACATTTTCCTGATTATGCTTACATACTTTTACTGAAATAACATTTTCTATGCGCATTTTAACAGTGAATACTTCTACAGTACTTCTACTTAATTGTGTATAAGTGATAAGAGCATTTTGCTCCAGATGCTGCGGGAGACCTGCCGGCCTGTAGGTGGCAGAAAATAACCGCCTATGTACGGAGAACGTCGTGACGTCACTGCCATTGCAGGCACGTCGTCATGACGTCACACGCACGTTCGTAAAAGAAGCGCGACTGAATCATAAAACCCACGAAATGTTGGATTTGTTTACTGAACTGTCAGAACTGAGACTGTTTTAAGCGTTTATATCGGGATGTCGTTGTTGAAGCCATTTAGTAAGCTGCCCGGTTTGAACACAGCGAACATCTTGGTGAGTTTGTGTTTTATTAGCTTGAACTGATTGACAGCTAACACACAGGCAAAGCTCCGAGTTAATGTGATAAACAAAGCAGCGACTGTAACGTTAGTGTGGAGACTGTTTTAGCAGCTCTTAGGATGAGCTAAATGTGGGACGCCGGCCAAGGATATAATAAAAGTGTTTTAAAGTTAAGTAAGCATGCCTTGCCAACACGTAATTCACATTTAATGTTACTGGTTATCTGATCTGGATAGATTTGTGCCGACATATTTTCATCTTGACAAAGCATATTTCTAATACTAGCACAGTTCATTCTCAGGTTATATATCCTTCGTGACATAATAAAATCACTTTCACATGAAGCTCACACGGACGTAGCTAAAGTTACACAAACAAAATCATAAGAAAACCATTCACATGTTCCCTAATGCAGTGGTTCACAACCTGGGGGTCAGGACCCCTCCAAGATAAATCTGGGTGGGAAGATGTAAGGTAGATCAAGAAACATATTTCTGCTATCTACAAATGTTTCATTTGTCTAAATGTTGCTTTTACTTTGACGTACTGGAAAGTTTAACATCGTCAGGACAATTTTAAATTTAACAATCTCAGAATTGAAAGTCACTCTTTGGTGGTACATGTAGACATTTATTTTTAGGGTCAAATTGTGAAAATGTTGGAATCTACTGTTCTCTAATAGCATAGTATACTTTAAAGAAGTATTTGCAAGATGTTTCAAAATATACCAAACTGTCCAGAAATGTATTTCACATGCAATGAGAGTTATCACGGAGAACGCGAATAAATGTATTCTTGTGAGTACTGTAGTGAATTACAAAATACCGGAATATAGCTGAGAGTCTAAAGTACTGCATTGAAATTGTTACTTAGTGAAAGGTAGAAGAAACTTAAAAAGTAAAGGATACATTTAAAAATGTGTTTTCTTTCAGAGTGTTAAATTGTTGATGCATTAATGTATGCGCAGTATTTAATGTTATACCTGATCTCGCTTTTTTACCTTTTTCAATGGCCAATATCTATATCGACCATCATATAAGAAGTCATGTATAATTCCATTATTCCATGCAGGATACAGTATTATATACATGGTTAGCTTAGTCACGTGTTGTTTTAGATAGTAGTTTTCTTTATTAATGAAACTAAAAAATACATTGGGTTTGCTATTTATTTAAGAAAGTGACCAGTGTTAAAGGGAAAGCCGTAAAGGGAAAACAGGAGCATTACTGCTCCTGTTTTGGCCCTAACCCCCATTTGTATAATTTTATTTGCCTGGATTTTATTGGCCCCAGTCATCAAATGTTTTATCTCCATGTAAAGCACTTTAATTTTGTTTTAATAAGAGCTATATAAATAAAGTGTATTATTCTACAAAGTACAACAATTTATATTTAATGCTGGCAGGTTTTAGATTGGATTGGCTGTCATTTAAGAGAGAAACATTTAGAAAAGACGATGGTGAGTGAGGAACAAACACCACCTTCCCAAAATTCACAAGGGGGAGCGCTAACTTCGTTCCACAGCAGCCACACTGGCAATGCTGCCTGTAGATGTGTCCGCAGATGTTTTTTTATCAGCCTTGTCAAAATGCCAGATATTGGCCTGATGGATCAGCTGATTGATTCATCACTCAAACTGAGGCTACTGTGTTGCTTTCCACTCATTAATCAGGATTTTAAAATCCGTCTTCAGATAGCATCATTCTTTTGTACTTCTTTTATGTTTTATGGCTGTGTGTTACAGTGTAAAGTGTTATCATCAGGTTTTGTGCTGACTTGGAGTGTTTTTTTTCACCCTCCAGCTAGTGGAGAGTGAGGAGCACTTTCAGCAGAGTTTAGCAGATGCTCTGGTGGAGGAGACAGCTGTCACTGTGAACGTGTGAGTAGTCATCCGCCCATCCTGTTGATCTGCTTACAGGAAATGGTCATTAAGCACACAACTGAAACACCATCTGCTATTTTATTATTTTTAGACTTGTTTTATATTTTTTTATTTTGTTCATCTACTTAATCAATGCAACTTTATCTACTAAGTTATACTACTAATCAACAGTTTATCTACTAATGATTTGATTTTTAAAAAGCAAGCAAGTAGTCTCTGCATACTTTCTTTCGTTAAGATCACGTAATCAAGAGGATATGTTGACTACTTTGGGAAAAATTAAGAGTTCAACTTACAGGGAAAGGAAGTGATCCTGCGGGATTGTTGATATTTGAACTCATCTGCTAAACAAATACACCCTTCCCTTAAGTACACCCTCAAATTTCAGGTTTCTCCAGTGTTGTAACGCCTTCAACTTACATGGTTATTTATCGGCCTTCTTTACAGTGCCTGGAGTCCGGCACGTTTGAATGTGCCGGTGTATAGAACTCTCTCTCTCCCACTCCTCTCCCCCTCCGCCCATAACTCATGTGCACCTGTTGCTGATTGGCCAACAATGTTGTGGGGCAAGGTCCGCACACCACTTTCTTTGTTTTCCATTTACAGAGCCTGGGCTGTGTGGAAAATTGGATAAAGCACAAAATAGCTAAATTAGCTAATTGTGAGAAAATATTAGCCAACTTTTACAAAAACTGTATCACAATCACGTACTGTCCCTTTAAGACTGTTATTCTCCATTCATTTTACATCAGAGTCATTGTAATTCCCAGTTTCTGACTAGGAAATAATTTTCACATCAAGTCGTAATTACAACTGGGAAACTATCTGACTTGGCATCTTCTATCTATTACATCTTAATAATATGTATATAGTGTCAAATTCATTCTCAGTACTGCTCCATTGAATATAGTTTATTTTTGTTTACCATTTTTATGATTGCTTTTAGCTTATTTATTATTATTATTTATTATTTAGCCTATTGCTACGTAGCAGAAGGGAGTTGCAAACTTAATTTTCCTTTATAACCTGTTGCAATGTGACAAACAAAGCTACCTCGTACATTTTTATATATGTCAATGCAAATGTCTTTTTAACACTCATACAACCTTCTTGAGTTGTCTGTGACCATATCCAGACTGACACTAATCATGTTTATTTCTATCAGGAGGCTAGCTAAGAGCCTACCTCTGCCCGTGGAGAATGAGGAGAGTCGTCCAAGGATAGACCTGGTGGTGTTCATCATCAACCTGACCTCGGAGCTCAGGTAACTTTCAGAACCTTACATAATCATATTTGCATCTCCTCCTCACTTGTGTGCTTTTCCAACCCGCCTGGAAACACAGCACTTTGTGACCTAGTCTGTGAAAGGAGCGATGTTAAATAAACTTTACTTACTTACAGGTAAAATATCTGCTTTGTATTGTTATTAGTTTGTTATTATATTAGTTTTAGTGGGCCCTAATGAAACTCCAGTTCTATGCAATTACTCTGAGATGTCCACAAATCTAAATGTGCTTTCTTTTATTTTTGTCTTGCTGCCAACACTTTTAAAGACACATCCAGGTTAAATGCAGAGGATGAATATCACTATGTGTATGTGACAAATAAAAGTGCATTTGACATTTGATTATGACACATGTTTTGTTTGGTCATAGTTTCCAGTCAGCAGAAGCTTCCCTGAAATATCTGGACCCTGGATATTTCCTTGGAAAAGTCTGCTTCATGGTCACCAATGGTACGGCAGCCACTTCAGTTCTTTAAGTATTTGTTTGTATTAATTCCTCCTCAAATCACATGAAGGAGGACAGGGCCAAAAACAGCAGAAATGTTCTAGGATGAATCATTTGTCACCGTTTATACACCTCATCCCTCCGTATATTATGTATTAACTTTAAGCTCAGCTGTTTCTGTCTCTGACCGGCTGCCATTTTACTCATTTGTCTGTTGTAGCTCGTAATGCTTCGGTCCCCACAGAGCGCCTGGACGCCGTCAGAAAGCTGGCTGCATCGCTCCACTGCCCCATGCTGTTTGCAGAGGATCAGGTTTGTATTACTTTTTGTCACCAGCATGGAGGCATGAGGGCAAATCAAATCCTCACAGTAAAGAAGCTAGAAGAAACACATTTTTGTCTTTCTTTTTCTTACAAAAATGCATAAAACGATCATTTCTTATAATGCAATGATGTATGAAAGAACCAAACTGATCACTAGGTATTAAATTGTATTCTTTGTGGTACTGAAAAGGCCTTGGGGAAGCTGTTCATGCCGACTGTAGAGTGTTGCTGCAGTTCGGGGTCCTGTCCTGTTGTTGACGAAAGAAATGCTACATGTCTCTGTAGTGGGTTTTTCAGTTTCTTTAAAAACGGCCTTTTGTAACATTCTTCCCCTCCAGACACCAGATGGTGTGGCCAATGCTACAGAGAGGCTGCTGACCATCCTGAAGGTGGCAGCCGGTCTCGTTCCCATGGCTACTGCTCTCTACCTGTCCAACCTGACTCGCTGCACTGTGCCCCCAGACATCGACCAGCCGAGCTTTGATTAATTCCTGTGGACGTTTCCGTACTCATGAAAAAAGTATATTTTAACCGATACAGCGACCTTTGATCTGTAACTTTCTGTAACAGTCTAATGGATTGGCTCACAGCTGCATTAAGTTTAATTAATCGGTTAAAGACTGCATGCTCATAGTCCACCCTCACAAGTAATTTTATTTATTTTGGCTGATTAGATCTTATGCATTTATGGACTATGTGGGTGTGTATTTGATTGACCCCTCTCTCTCGCTCTTTTTAGCTTTAATGCACTTGTGATATCAACATATATCAGTCTCTGCTGGCCTCGTGGTATTTCAGGGCAGATAAGAACATGTTGCTGCACAGCTTCATCTGCAGAATATTTCTCTATTGTATAGTGTGTGTGATGATACAGTACAGAATGCGTCTATACTGTGTAGTGTATTTTCATGGTTTACTGACATTTGAACCATCTATTGGATGCTTTTAACAGGAAAACTTAAATGTCTGTGCAAGGACATTAAAGATGTCTTATGATCAATAAAGGCAGTTCTGACCATTTATCTAGATTATACTGAAACCTTGAAATGAAGAAAATGATATTCATGGACTCAATGTTTGGTAAAAGATCTTTTAAATGTACCTTTTTTAATGTACTCTTGAATGAATTAAATGAATGAGTGTGACAAAGGTTTCTAAAAGCTGCTTCTGCCTGAGTTGCATTAAAAATCATTTTCAGTTTTTTTGTTTAACATGAACAGTTTAGTCTTGTGATGATTCACACCAACAGTTTAAGTTATGATGTTTTTTAATGTGGACATTTACTGTATTGTGATATTTGGCTTTGAAAAATATCTTTGTTAAATTTTGACTATGCTTATAAAAATAGAATATTGCCCAGCCCTACTCTCATTTTTAGTAACAATGGAAAGCCAAGCTAGGGAAACTAAAGGATGATGCAAAAATAAATAAATCGCTGAATTTTAGAAAATCCAGAATACAAGTTGTAATACCTCTTTGAGTCATTTTAAAGAAAACTGTTTTTTGTCACATGTTGCACAGATGACCCGAGTCCTCTGTCCTCTTGAACACCCTACAGTTAAGTGTATGACCTCATTTGAGTCAACTAACAAGAGGGGGGAGGATCAGAGTGGGAGGAGCAGTGGAAGCAGAGGTGTGTCCCCCAGACTGGGACCAGAGGAATTGTGCCTGGTGTCACGTCTGCATGCGTGCACTAACACACGCACACTTAAAAACTATTAATACTTAATCATGGCCATTATCCATCACACAAGTTAACCAAACAATGTTGTGGCATCAAGTCAGAAGCTAGAAGGACAAAGGGTCAGTGGTGTTGTCGTGACAACACCAATATCTTTGACTCTAGGATCCAAGCGCAGGACAGTAAGACATGTCCCCACTATCCAGTGACTACTGCATTGCCCCTAACAATTGGCCTCATTTTGATTTTTACAAACTTAAAATAAAAGCACTGATGTCTGTCTTTGTGTAGTCAATGTAGGCCTATTAAGCAATCAAACTTGTCAGCTCTTGTTCTCTACTAACCTACGAGTCCAGTGTGTTTATTAAGTTTTTGGAAGATGTCTCACAGTGGTTTGCCTATTTTTTTCAGACCATCAACAACTTTATCTCTAAAAAGCAGCAAATCTAGTGAGTTATTCAGACCACCAGGGACAATGTGAGAGCTAGACAGAAGGCAATTACACTGTAGGCTAATTTATTCCCCTGCATGCTGCTCAGAGTAGGGTAGTTTGGGGTAAGACACCTAAGCTCAATGTGTATTTGCTGACATAAAATAATATTTTATAGTTGTTGTTTTTGTATCTTGGACATGCCTATGCTTATGGTAACAATATAAAGTAAAATAAAAACCTACAGTTATTAATTATTATTACAAATTAATATGAATTTAATCAAATGTAAGAGTGTAATGTAGAAAGGCATTTTTCCAACTACTGGGGTAAGAGTACCCTAATGTCCTAATGTCTATTTTCTGACACATTAAAGAATATTTTTGATTTTTTTTTTGTATCCTTAAGAACGCTATGCCTAGGCTAACATAT
Organism: Lepomis macrochirus; assembly: GCA_024633595.2. Lineage (NCBI taxonomy): Eukaryota > Metazoa > Chordata > Actinopteri > Centrarchiformes > Centrarchidae > Lepomis > Lepomis macrochirus. The sequence continues at coordinate 17,695,089 of JALXJV020000003.1, forward strand.
TAAAAAGTAAAATAAATAGCACAGTTGACAAAATAAATTTGTATTTAATCAAATGTATTTTTTAGGAAAAAGGCATTTTCCACTGGGGTAAGATGCCCCTCTATGATGTGAAATCACTTTAATAGGTGCAAATTACAGATCAAATAAACTACAAGTAGTTGGTTAAAAGCAAGGGGAATATAGACTTGTAGAAGTAAACTTATGTTATTAGCTTTCCTAGAATTTTAAATAGACTTAAATAGTGAGGCTGGTAGGAACTTCATTAGCAGAAAGTCTGAGATAAAATATATGCTGCCAGCAAGCTAGAAATGTGAGCATATTTGTGTGTGTGTGTGTGTGTGTGTGTGTGTGTGTGTGTGTGTGTGTGTGTGTGTGTGTGTGTGTGTGTGGTCTTACCTCAAACATACTAATCTAGCATTTTACTACTTTAACCAAAAACTATAAAAAATCTTTCTCCTAAATTGAACACAAAAATGTACAGCTTAATGACAAAAAATGAGATCAGCCTAGGACAGAATGGCTTTGATCAAATAACTTCAAAAACTGTGATAAAACACAGGACATTTTTAGTTCAGTGAGACTAGGGGCGGTCAATAGAAATGTTGAGAAAAAAAATTATGACATTTTTCTGTTTTTTGTTAGAATTACTGTGGAGGAGCGTCTTACCCCATGTTAGTCAGCCGATCCTTTGGCAGCCGCACAGTGAGATGGTTACAGGGACGCTTGGTCCCTCTGTCGCCCTGAAACACAGGAGGTTAACAAGGTCGGGTTGGTGGCCGCTATCTTCAGCTGGGGTATGTTTTTATTCTCAGTGACATGAAATAGGCCGATCCACTGTTTCTCGTCTCGTTCACACATATGAAGTGATAATGCAAACCAAAATAAATGCTGTGGTCAGAGTGCATAGGTTATGGGAAACTTTATCACATGGTGTTTTATAGTGTCAATGATACATTTTTCAGGATTAGCCCTACACTTACCTGGTGTCTTCATTGCTCCTCTATTCAATCAATCAATTAATCAATCAATCAATTTCATGTTTTAGGTGCAAAATAACCAACAAACAACATGGTCCCCATACACTTTACAAAATACCCCAGAATAAACTACAAAAGGATCATGATAAAATACACCGCAAGATACAGAAGGCAGGTGATAAAACACAAGATACAATACAATCAAAATAAAATCAATAAAATCAAATAATAAAAATGATTTAATAAGTCTGCTTAATCACTCGTGTTCTAACTAAAAGCTTTAATTAAAAACAGAAAAGTCTTAAGTCTAAAAGTTGTGATGTTGTCTGATTCGAAACCCAAATTGGGCCTGGTTCCATAATAGAGACGCTTGAGGTTGAAGTATCAATCCTAGTCTGCCTCCATATCATAGCTGCCAACTCTCAAGCCTCAAACGTGCTGAAGCTCACACTTGACACTTTTCCCACGTCAGGCTCCAGGAAAAAAACAAACTCTACTATAACTGATAACATCGACTGCCGATGCTACACCAACCAGATATGTCCTGACTCTTTGAGCGTAATCAAGTTTACCCGCTCTGGCGCCGTGAGTTGCAGACAGTTTGTGATATGGTGGTAACCTAACTAGTAGGCGTAGAGTTACCTAAACATTTTTTAAAAATGCGTCGCCAGCACCAGGAAGTTTGATTAATTGATCTATGTCTGTCAATGATTAATTTATGTTTTTACCATCTAGATATGTAACAGTTACTGTACGTAGATATAGGCCTACATGAAGGTAAGAAGGGTTATGTTCCTACGACATTACATTTAAGACAATGTGTAGTGAAGATAATGGGCAGACGCTCAGTCTATGTACGAGTTTTCACCAAGTCAAGACTATGAAAGGATGAGCGGTGAGATAATTCTTATTCTGTTTCTATATTCCTCTTTCTTGTGTGAATGAGTTTGAGGATGGGTGTAATGCTAAGTGTGGTTTTGAATCAGATGAGCTGAAGCTCGAAAGTGAATGCACGAATGCTGGTATAATTAGTAGGCTACCATGGTCGCGTAGCGACCTCTTAAACTCCTAACTCTTATCCACATCAAACAGCAGAAATAACAATTGGTTTGACAAATAAATGCAATATCACAGATGGACTTCCTCTTCTCATTTACGCACACTCTGAAGAAAGATGCAGCTCACAACTATAGTCCAGCTGACCAATTATCTCTATCATATTGCATACTAACTGTGTGACGTCAGATAATATACAAACCAGCACGCGCTTTGGCTACCCAGTTACAATGCTAAATAAATGGAAATAAACGTGAAACACAAAGCCCAATATGGTCAACTGTACTAAATAATAGCAACACTGACATAACTTTGGAGACTTTTCTACACAATGAGATGGTGGGGTGCTGAAGTTAACATTTGTGGATGTGTGGTGCTAACTATGCCTGATCACAAGTGTTTTCAGTTAGTTTATGTTTTCTGCCTCCTTATCTTGGTACAGTTCCAAACAATTCTGTGCCTGTCAGACGGTCTGAAGGGGATACTATCATATCAACAGTGTTGGGAACGTTACTTGAAAAAAGTAATTAGTTATTGTTACTCACTACTTGTTCCAAAAAGTAACTGAGTTAGTAACTGAGTTACTCTGTAATAAAAGTAACTCGTTACCAGGGAAAGTAACTATTTCCGTTACCTACTCTCTGCTGCTTCACCGAATCTCTGTTTAGCTGGTGTGTGTGTGTGTGTGTGTGTGTGTGGCGCGTGTGCCACACACACACACTGTAAAAACACTGGCTCTGATTGGCTACCAAGAAACATGACTCTGCCTTAGCCAACATAATCGCTGGTTGAAAGGCACCGAGCTTCTCTTGTCCCACGTCTCTCCCGCTGACAGAGTTTAACAGGCAGGCGAGCGGGAGCGGGAACAGGTGAGCCTACGTTAGCCTAGAGAAGCTGAGAGTGCAGCGTACTGGTCCACTTCAAGCACTAATTACCTCGTTATTATCCACCTCCTGACTAGCTGTGTGAGCCAGCTGGTGCGTTCGGATTACACAGTTTATTACATAGTAACGCTACCGCATTTAACGACCAGTAGCGTTAGCGGCGTTGTAGCGACGGGAAAAGTAATTAGTTAGATTACCCCGTTACTAAAAAAATAACGCCGTTACGTAACGCCGTTCTTTTAAACGCCGTTATTCCAAACACTGCATATCAACAGAACAATAATGCAGGCTAATGTACTGCAGAGTAGGTAGACTTTTAAAAAATATTATGAATTCTCATTAAATTCTGATGTTATGTTATTTTTGTAAAATTAGCCTACAACTTTTTTCTCGACATGTCAGAGAACACAGATGTGGAGAAAGTTTTGAACATTAGCAGAAAACCCGCTGAAACAGAGGAGATGTTAAAGTCCAGGAGTTTATAATTAAATTAAAATTAAATAATGTATCATTGACATAAATATAACAAAACAGTCTCTGTCTGGGATGACACACTTTTTCCGGGGGGAGCATTCCCAGAAACCGGGTTAGGTTTGGTCTCCCGATTTAGACTATGATGTCTGAGGGTTGGCAAGTATGCTAGTATGTAATACTTCATCACTGATCACAATTATTGATTTGGCTTTTTATAGACGTACTTCAAAATTGTGAATTTGACTGCTGAACTTTTGAAACAACATTCCTGAGGACTGAAGAGTGATGACCCTGACCCCTGCGGTGGATAGGCTACTGTCACGGAGGACCTCAGCAGTAGGCTGCCGAGTCTCACTTCAAACAAAATAGAAAGATGGCACCGTGCTCCAAATGAAGTATCATGACAACTGTGTTAATCCCTTAAACAGGTGAAACAAGTAGCTAAATCATTGTTTTGCCGGTTGACAGAAAATCAATAAGCTCAAGTCAGTGATCAAGCAACACGACTAATCAATCAATCAATTTATGAAAATTTATTTATGGAAGACACCAATACATAGCTCTCACGATGCATAAAACACAAGTAAAAACAATAACAACCATACAATAAAACAATAAAATCAATGTCAACTTCAGTTTAGAAAGGCCAAGGAACAGAAGTGGGTTTTAAGAGGAGACTTAAAAACAATCAGTGAAGATGCCTGTCTAATGTGCAGAGGTAGGTTGTTCCACAGTTCAGGAGCTGCTACAGCTTGCGCTTTGTTTTGGGCACATTTAGCAGTTGATCAGCTGTCCTGAGAGAACATTTGGGTCTTCTTGGGTGTAGCAGCTCAGAGCTCTAAGGTGGGGTAAGACCATTTAGCCATTTAAATGCAAATAAAATAATTTTAGAATGAATCCTATAATGTACAGGCAGCCAGTGGAGTGAGGCTAAAATGTGGAAAATGTGCTTGTGCTTACATGTTCCAGTTAAGAGACAGCGTTTTGTACCATCTGGAGACAAGTAATAGAGGACCCACTGACCCCCACGTACAGTACATGACAGAAATCCAACCGAGTGGTAACAAAGGCGTGGATAACTGTCTGCTGCCTAGAAAGGACTGGCTTTATTTTGGTCAGTTGCCTCAATTGAAAAACGCTTGTTTTTTCAACTGTCCTGTTGTAAATCTGTCTGGAACCAAGCAGGAAGAAATAAAGAGAGAAGAGAAGAAGAGAACTTCAAGAATATTATGCCAAGAAGGCTGTTAATTGACTGCAGACTATCTTTTCAAGGATTTCTGACAGAAAGGTTAGTTTGGAGATAGGCCTGAAATTAGCGAGATCTGCAGGATCCAGCCCAGGTTTTTTAATTAAAAGTTGCACTACTGCATATTTAAAATGAGACCACCCCTGAGGAAAGGCTACTATTTAGAACTGCAAGAATAGATAGTAGGTAAAACTCCTTAAAAAGTTGAGGAAGGATAGTGTCATTTGGAGAACCTGGGGAACAATCTTCTGTAAAAAATACAAAGTCACAGGTTCAAACTTGTCAAAGATAGCAGAGTAGAGGACAGGGACTGAGGGGTCATAAGCAGAAGTTGAGATCTGAGCCCTAATGGAAATGACCTTTTCAGTTTTTTGAAACAGTTTGCGGGACATTAAGAACTGAGTCAATAGTTTTAAACAAAACACAAGGGTTTTTACAGTTTGACAGAATAATTTCAGCGAAATATTTCCTTTTAGCTTCTTTCACAGATTATGATGCCAGCAGTCCCTTAACATTTGAAAAGACACATGCAGTTTATCCTTTTTCCACTCACGTCTGACAACACGGTTCGTGTCATTCAGCCAGGGGTCAGCTTTAATTTTAGACTGCCTGGTTATCAATGGACACACAGTGTCTATAGCAGTTTGGTAAGTGGAATGAAACCATGAGCTAAGCTCCTCTGAAACATTACATATAGACTCTGGTACGTCACAGTTCTGACTGAAAACGGAGGAAAACTGAATAGCAGTGAAAGGGTTAATAATAAGGCAGCAGCGCAAGGTTTAACTGTATAACAGGCACGAACAATCTCAATTAATACAGGCATGTGGTCAGAAAACACAGTGTCACAGATCTCTAAGTTAAGAGCAGGCAAACAACTGGACAATATCAAGTGTGTGTCCTTGTATGTGTGGGGGCCAGACAGACTGCATAAGATTAAAAGAGTCAATGAGGTGTAAAAGGTCTTTTGCCAGTGGTTTTTCAGGATAACACACTTGGACATTAAAATCCCCACAATAAGGAAACAATCGTATTCAGGCATAATTTCAACCAGAAAAACAGAAAAGTAATTTTTAAAAGTATTGTATCTGGGAGGCGAGTAGACAGTAGAGTCTAGAGCCATGCCAGCACTGTGAGGCTTTTCTTTAGCAAGGAGGCGCTTTGAGATTCATGCTCACATCAGCAGGCTAACCCCTGTCTGCTTGGGTTTCCTCTGGGTGCTTTGGTTTCCCCCACCATCAAAAACATGTTATGTAGGTTCTCCAGTCAGTGCCGTTTGACCAGACACTGCATTCAATCTGGAGTTGGTTCCCGGACGCTGTACGGTGGCTGCCCACTGCTCCCTTCAGGGATTGATTAAATGCAGAGGATGAATCTCGCTACATGTATGTGTGTGTGACAAATAACGTACCTTTACCTTTTTACCTTTACTTTTAACATGCTCACAGTGAGGATGCTAGAATATAGATGTTTAGCAAGTATTATGTTTACTATGGCCACCATGCTAGTTTAGTATGTTAGCATTAAGATGTGCTCGTTAGTGCTAAACCCAAAGGAATGTCATTAGCTTTGTCGGTAGAAACCATTTGTTCATTAGTCATAAGATGAATGTCTGTAAACAAACTCATGGTGTCACTAGAGGAAAAGTCTTAAGATTAACAATGTCAATAGGATTCATCCTCTGTGGACGATGAATCCTATTGACAAAACTTCATGGCTATTAATCCAACAGTTGTCAAGACATATCAATCTGGACTAAAGCGGTGGACTGATTGACTGGTCGACGTGTCCTGCTGCTAGCATGCTAACATTTTCTGGTTTCAGCCTCCCAAATATGTGGCTTTGGCCTATTCTCTTTTTAATGTCTTCATACATTGAATATCTTTCTGTATATCTATACATTGTGATTTTTCACCAAATGCTGAATCGATTAGTTGAGAACATCATTGGCTTAATCAATAATAATGTAACCTTAGTTACTGTACACATTTTATATTTTGGTACCTTTAGTCCTGACAATAATTTATGCTGCTTATTAAACTGTGCAGTATAAGTTGGTAGGATTTGTGTAACAGTAAGATTAATATAATATTAATTGGATGGGCAGAATTAATTTAATTAATTTATTTATTTATTAGTACATAGTAATTGTTTCTTTAATATTTGTTTATTCAGAGCAGAGCATTTTGGTTCCCACCTGTATGTTCCCAGGGGGATGCGGAAGAGTGACGGAGTCGGAGAGTGTGAGAAACGTGCTACATCGTGTGTAGTTACTGTCATGCTTCTTGGTGTTGATTAAAGAAGATTATTGAAGAAGAAATTGTAGCCATTTATTACCCGCAGGCCCGAAGGACAGGAGGACGCTACCAACCCAGAAACCACTGTTACAATAATATCATCAAAAGTTGAAAATGATCTTTAGTTGCAGCTCAAATCATGTCCCACATTTCTCAACCTCGCCTGGTTTCAGGCCACTGAATCACAATTTATATCACATGAAACAAAATGACAGTTCATTCAGGTTAACCTCTTGCCAATGCAATGGTTTCAGACCTGGTGTTTGCTACCCTCCAAGGGGTCCTCTAATTTTAATGGAACTAAATGTGAAGAAAAAATATGCCTTTGACCTCCGACTAGCCTTATAGAACTGCGCAATCTGTGACAAGAGCTTGCAAGTAGACACTGCTTTAATTTCAGGGATTATGAGTACAGATTAAACATTACATTTAATGGCTTTCTATAGGGCTGTAAAGACGAGAAGCAGAGCTGAGTTTTGATGAGGTTTAATTTCTGATGGGAAATGAGCAGGACTTATTCTTGAAAAGTGGAGGGTTGGTAGTTACAGAAAGTTGACTGAGGTGTACAGTCCCTAATGTGGCTGCTGCGAAAATCTCTGCACTGTCACGTCCACATCGGATCTAGTGACAGAGCTGAAAGAGCCTGAAAGATAATACGTTAGGGGTTGAAGTGTTCAAGTGGGGTTTCTTTTGTGTGTATCTGTGTGTGTATTTGTCTGTGAGAAAGAGAAGAGCCAGAAAGAGAGAGAAGGAGCGTGTGAGTCCAGACACTGTATGTAAATAGTTTTAGTCTTGACCTGAATTCTATCTGGACTGTCAGACTCTTACAATGTGCTGGATGGGATTAAAGACTATATATTGTAACAAAGACATCCTTTCTCTCTTATAATGAGCAGGGGTGGACTGGTAATCTGGCTTACCGGGCAAATGCACCTATGGGGCCGGTATGACGTAAATTATTTATTTATGTAGCTGTTAAAAAAATGCACCAAGTACCGACCCAGAGAGCAGGGACAGTGGCCCCTTGGTTCATACTGACACTAGGCTGGCTCAAACACATCTCTTACTCGCCTCTGATTCCCCCCCCACAGGAACTTGAAGGAGAAAAGGAGAGCTTTGGCATGTGTTAGCGATGCAGAGTGACAGAGTCCATCTGACAGGGCCGGGGGAGGTGAAAGCATGGAGTAGCTCAACCTGTAGGGAGGGCGCAGGGAGGGAGGCTCATTGGTGCCTTGGGACTCTGAGGACATGTCCCCACCACTTTTTGTGAGCATTTGTTTAACGTATTCTGGAAAATAGCAATGAGAAATGTTAAATAAAAAAATGGAAATGCTTTTCTTGCACAATAAGAAAATATGCAATGGAGTGTAAATACAGAAGAAACAGATCTGCCTTTTCTAAAAAAAAGTAACTTAGAATACAAAACAAGGTACTGTATATTGCACTTCAGTATTTGTCACTGGCCACCTGAATTTTGTTTCTCTTTCTATTAAGAAAGACATTTCCACCATAAATTAGTGCAGAAAATGTCTCTAGGATACAGGAATGAAGTGTTTAATGGTCATAATCTCCTGAGGGTGGACCCCTAAACCCCACTTTTTAATATTTCATCAATGAATTTTCTTCTAAATACTATTAGGATGTTGTTGTTCTCGTGACTCCAATAGAGTGCATCACGTGTGGTCAGTGTTGACTCATCAACCGTGTGGCCATGATTTTGTTTTTTAAGGCCAGACCCTAAAGGTGAATAGGGTAAAACAACATTAAAGAGGTCATATTCTGCTCATTTTCAAGTTCAAAATCTTATTTAGGGTTGTACCGGAGCAGGTTTACATGGTTTCAAATTACAAAAAACAACATAGTTTTTGTCATACTGCACTTTGCTGGAGCTCCTCTTTTTCACCCTGTGTGTTGAAGGCTCAATTTAGCTACAGAAAGAGGTATCTTACTAGTATAAAATCTTTGATGGGAGTTGTAGATACCCAGTTCCTAGGTAAGCAGAGTAGAGTGGGTCATGAGAACACAGCTTCGGTTCAGCTATAAATGTTCCCCTTACCAGCTTAGCAACATGGAGCAAGAGTTTCAGAGTGGTGAATTATTATTCTGTAACAAAGGTCTTTCATCATCTTTCATCCATAAAGTTTAAACTGAGCTCTGTCTCTACATCACAGTAACAACTTTCTGTCCATTGACTGCCTGGAGGGTAGCTAATGTTTGGAAGGGAGAGGAGAGGCAGCAGGCTGATATCTTGTCACTGTGTGCTGCAGCAGCTGAGTGTTTTTCCACCGGTGTTTTTGAGGGTGTGTCTGACTAGCAGCTTGGCAAACATTATGACACGTATTTCGCTGTGACATCACAGCAAAGTGGAAGAAAAGGCTGGACTACAAACAAGCTGTTTTCAGGCAGTTCAGAGCAGAGCTTTCTGTGGGAGATGGGAACTCCTTTTGGGCTGGATTTTGGGCTTTTTCACTTTGCAAACCTGTTACATGCACAAAAAGATATATAACTTAATAAAGGAGAGGGAAAAAGCCAAAAAGCATAATATGACCTCTTTAATATACTGTATATCACCATTAAATGTCCCTGGCAGATTAAGATAAAAAAAATAGTTTTACAAGTTTTCAGAATTTTTTTGTTATAATATGCAAGAGGCATTATTTAGTGCTCACTTTTGGTAATAGGAAAACCTACAGAGGTAGGAAAGTTAGTAAAATAAACACCAACATGTGCATTTTGGGCATTTTCTTTCCAACAGTCTAAAAAAGATATTAATCTATGTTGAGGAAAATTAATGTTTTTTGCCTGTAGTGCTTTGCCCTTGAAATATTCAGGAAAGGAATAAAAACATTGTGAGTAACTTAATTTTATTGGTAATATGTGACAAAGGTTTACAGAATGGCATCAGTCAAGAATTCTGAAAAAGATCAATCACATTTAACTTGAACAAAGAACATGATTATTTTCGAGCAGTTACAGGAGTGGACAGAAAAACCTACACAACCCAACATAATCAAGTACAGTAATGCTGTAATAAAACAATCATTTGTGAAGCTTGTTATGTTTTTGACCTCTACGGTGGATTTCCTTTCATTGCAAACTATTTAATGTAGGTTTAAAGATGTTTAAACTGTTTAGTTTTCAAAGAAGCACTCACATATGGAAAGTTTTCTAGTCTGATATCTGACCCTGGCAAGACTCGCCACTTTTATCTTCAGCCGGCGTAGCCCAGCTCTTTGTATTTGCTGTCAAGATCGGCGATGACAACAGCCATCACGTTCCTGAAGGCTTGCTGTCCAGCGGCATCCAGTCCAGCCTTCTCCTCCAAGACTTTAACAAGGATCTCTGTAATCAGCTGAAGAGAAAATACAGAGAATATCATACAACTGCTTAAAAAATCAGGTTCGATAAATGGAGTGCAACAGGTGCAGCTTGTAGGGTACTTAACAGCTGCTAATTTGGGAGGAAGGATCAAACAGTAATGGGCTTTATTAAAACATTCCCTCGTGCACATCAAACTCACCTTGAAGTTATTAATGGGTATCTTGTGCTTTGTGGCATGGCTGTTGGCCAGAGGCGTGAGGATGGCACCGTGGTTGCCTTTGGCCCTCAGGAGCTCGGCGAGTTTCTTCAGCACGGTGGCACCGTGGGCAGAAATACCTGCGTTACCAGCCAGGTCAGCCTTGGCAATGCCAACAAACTTGGGGAACAGCTTCTGGGTTTCTGGGTGCTCCTGGAATAAACTGTGGAGAAAAGAAAACGAGTTAGGACACAGAGGTCATGCCCTCTGTATTTTTTTTGCAGATGTTTTAGGAACTTGAGAGGACGTATATTTTACAATGTATGATAAATAAACAAGAGAGAATGTGTTTTAATTTATGGCAGTGTGGAGAACTCTTTGAAGCAGCATATAGAGCTTCACATTGGGAAATAAAACTATAACTACAAAAAACATAACTGAACAGTTAATTGAATAACTAAATAAAATCCGGACTTACAGCCCTGCCCTACCGGAAAAACTAATATCTTATCTTAACAGAGTCACTGACCGGGTCAGAACCAGGCCGCCAACGCCGTTGTAGTCCGCCTCCACTGGACCCCAGTGCTTCAGAATCAGGTCAAAGTCAGCCATGATCTGAGGAGAGAGAGAGACAGAGAGACGGAAAACATTACAAGAAGCTGATTTGAGGAATAAATACAGATTCTGTCAGAGGAAAAAAAGGAACAATCAGAGAAAGTTTCCTGACCAGATCACATTACGCAGCGCTTTCCTCCCTTTTCCCTGCTTTGCATTTCTCCTGTTTGATTTTATGGCCGGCAGCCAAGAACCATTTCATTCAAGGGCAACTCGATACTGCCTAGGAGACTGATACATGACCTCAGTTGCTCTCACTGTAGCCCACTGTAATGCCACCTCAGTGAAGCCCTGCATAATTTACCTGAAGTGAAATCAGGCGTGATAAAATATGTCACATGGTGCTAAAGAGCATGTAAACAAACAATATTTTATTCCTCAATATAGTTTTTTTTCTTTGCATTTCTCTTCAAGGGCAGTTATCTGGATTTGAATTTCACCTAATCGTATTTTTCTTGCAGCGCTTTTAACTTGATGACCTTGGCCCCTAAAAACAACTTTTTTAAAATTTTTATTTCTTATAACGTTTAAAAACATTCCCCACCAGGACATTTATCTGCATCCTCGGTGCATGATAAATAACCAAAGCAGAGTAAAGAATGTCTTTTTTAAAAATTCCTGAATACCAAATAATTACCAAATTCTGCTTTTATCAAGCCTTTATTATGCATTCTGCAATTATGTTTATTTTTATCACTTTTATTTTTATGTACTTTGATTAGAACACATTGGATCAATAAATGGGTATTCTTCTAAGATTCAAGTATGAGACAGTTAAAATAGACAGTACCTACCTGCAGAGTAGTCAAATATCCTGTGTGATTAAGCAAAGATCTTCTTGGCCTGACTGCACTGACCTTTTATACTGCCTCCTTCTGTTCTGTCACCAGATTATTCCAGCCCTCCCACTCGGCTACTTCTCTCACCGCACGTCCCTTCAAATGTTCACAACACTTTATCTGGAAACTTCCCCGCAAACATCGTCCCTGATAGGATTATGTGTAACTTGTGTGTTATCATTTTATTTTCTCTGTCATCTCACTGAGCCATTACATGTCCTGCTTAATTCCATTTCAATAAAGATCGTAGTTACCAGAAAAGATGTGCAATCCACTCAAACACAGAGCGCTTTGTGTAGAGGCTGTAGTTTGTGGTGCTGTTGAACTGTGTTGTGTTAAAGATAGATAGATACAACAAAATTCTGTTAGCAGCAGCTTATAGTAACAATAAATAAAGACATATTTAAAGGGATTGTTTCTAATATTTTGTAATAAAGCAATGTCAGTTTCAGCTACATCTAACTAATAAACTTTCAACTGAGAGTAAAATAAAGGCATAAGCATACCTTTTCCTGAACATTGCCTAGTAGTAATGTGGAGATAAACAATACAAAGTATGAGTATTAGGTATACCAGTAGGACCAGCATGTTAGTTCCCACTGATCTGCTGTCATGTTCAAGGGCATATAGGGACATATCCCTACCAATATCCAGCAAGTGCTGAAATGTCTCTAGCAGTAATTAAAACACAACCACTGTTGTCATTCAGTGTCTAGTCAATGTATTAGGTACACAAAAACGAGTCCAATACGCTTTTAAAAGATTTTACATTTTGAAAGATGATGACCTCACCCCTCATGTGCCCCACAGTTGTTCACTCTGCAGGCAGCTTTCTTCAGTCCGTCAGCACTTTATATCAAAAAAACATCTCCCACTGAGAGACGTATTTATTGTTCCCACTAACAGTGAAATGAAATATCCGATCTTGGTCACATTACAGTCATTTGAATGATGCTTTTGTCCAAAGTGACTTCAGTGTTCAGTGTCTTTCTAGAGGACACTTCAGCATGTGGACACGGCATGTGTCTCCTGGACAACTCGAGTTATTCTTCATGAAGAAAATGATGAAGTCTACTTATTTCTTTTAGGTTTTGATTGAGGGTGTGTTTTGGACTCAATATACTCAATAGGCCTTTGTTTGATTGCTGTTATCATGTCATAATCGGGGTTTTACAATGGTACTTTATGATTATTGTGGAATATATTGTAAACTGTGATACAACCAGTGTTTTATGAGTTAGATACACAAGTGTGGTTGTCTATACATCCTATATTTAGACCAGGTGCAGGATATAATATTCAGTAGGGGGGAAAGTATCTAGGCTATAACTCCTAAAAAATATTTTAATTAATCAGGTGACATTTTGATCCAATTCTGATTAGTTTACTTTATTTCACAATCCATTAAGTATCAATACTGTTTTTCAGTGAGCCCTGCATGATTTAAAATTTTAAAAACTACAAGACAATTAAAAAAAATGTCAAACAATAATGACAGTTGCACAATTTGCAAATTTGCATATATCATACAGCAATATAATAACATAATCCTGATGTCATGATAAAACAATCAAGTAAACCGATTATTGTCATAAAACATAGTTATCGTAAAAAAAACAACAAGAAATGAAATGTGCATATAAACTATTTTTATGTTGTCAAGATACTTTAAAGATGTTTTAATACACGTTTTAAATAAGAGGGATACAGAAAACCATGATAACAATGTAATAATGCAATAATGGTGAATGTTATTCTTTTATAACCATGTAAAATGCCTCTCATGGAAATCTCACAAAAGTACATATGCACACAGACACACACAGCAAGTCATGCAAGGAAGGTTAAGTAAAACTACACCAGCTTAAATGCTTCATATAAAAATAAAATTTTCTTCGGATCATCAACATTGTGTGTAAAATAAGTAATCCAGACATAAGACCATCCTCATCACACCGGAGCCTTCATTACTCAAACCCTCTGGACATGACAAACATGTTTAGGCTACTCAAAATGCAACAGTGGATCATTTGGTTTCATTTGCATGTTATTGTTGCAAATTAGTTTTTGAAAAACTTCCTTCAGTTGTTGTGTATTCATATTCCCGTGAGGCCCTGCACACCCACACAGGTGTCTATATTGACTCTGTTTAATCAGAGCTCTGCTCCGGTTGAAGTTGGGCAGAGCCTCGCTGCTTCACATGATGTCACCTGGCTTCATGTGGGCCACCAATAACAATAAAAGAAAACAGAACCAGGTGTTAACCAATCACACCAGCCCGCACACAGTCCTGTGGAGAAGTCTGATCAAACATAATTCAATTTAAAATGTATTCATTTTATAATGCAGTATGCCATAAATAAAATCAACTGACCAAACAGATTAATGGCCTTGTTGATGCAGCTGCTTTTGTAAGTTGCACTAATTTACATTGAAACTGATTCAAATGGATACTGACATACATTTAATTTTACTTTATAAATGTTGGTAAACTATTTAAAAAGAAAATGGTCAGTAACAATTATGGTAACAGCCCAAATAAAACCAATCCGCACCTACTTTAATGGTATTCAGCTTCATCTCTTCAGTTACAAATAAGAAGCTGTGAAGAACAAAATTATTTTATTTTAAGAAAGTAACTGACTGAAAGGACATTGATTTTAAAATACCACTGTTGGTTTAAAAAGCACTGAATGGTTTCGTGAGAAAATGCATTTCTGATGACAGGTCGGCCTTCTGTCTCCTGTCCCCACAAAACTAAACATGGAGAAGCAGCATAATATTTTTCATGCTCCACAGATCTGAATCAAACTCCCAGAAAACCTTTGTCAGCTTTTATCGAATTAAATTAGGGACTATTCACGAATATTTTATAGTCATTACACTTTTTTTCCAGTATTAAAATCCCACTTATGTACATGTCTTTTTATATTCTCTTGTAATTCTTTTATACTTGCTTTAATGCCTTTCTCGAGTCTCTCTTTTATACCAGTATTATTATTTCTTGCCCTGACACTATGTTTCCTCCCTTTGTTTTTACGTACAGTTTGTTATAATTTGACGTTGTATGAAAGTTCATCAAGGACTGTGAAGCTCGTGGCACTAAAAACCATCAGGCCCTCTGCTGGTTAACAGTTCTCGCGTGGAAGGTAAGCCCCGCCTCTTCTTAACTTTCATTGGTCCAGACTGCAGATCCACATGCCCGTTTATCCAATAGCATCATGAGATTGCGTCACGTGGTTTTTCAACACCCGGAAAACGACAGTGAGTGTGAAAAAAGCTGTAAAAGTGTTCAAGTTAGAAGTTGACGACAAGTTTATTTGTGCTGCCAAAACGTTTACTTACTTTTGTAGGTTTTAATTACATCGGTTGTTCAGCAGAGGTGTTCCCCAAGATGATGCGAGCTCTGAAAGGCGTCAGACACATGCACACCAGTACAGTAAAACAAGCAGGTAAGTTAAGTTCACTAGGTAACATCTGTGAAGGCTCTCAGTCAGTCAGCCAGGTCATAATTATCCTAGGAAGGTTAAAATCAAGGGCAAATGTAGCCTAGTAGAAGACACTCGAAGAAACTGAAGGAGGGTGTAGAAGCGTCAAGAAGTCGCCGTCCAGTTGCTCTTGATTTGACCCTTCCTTGATTAACTAGGTTATCTGTCGGTATGTTTGTTCAGATGTCATTACTGTTGTGCCCAAAACACGGGGAATGTAGTGAAATAATCGTGTTTACATGTCAGTAGAAGATATTGCTCATAGAGTTAGTGCTTGTTTGTATGAGCTGTAGACTGTACAACAATATATTTAAATATCTAAATATGTTTGTTTACCTTTGCGAGCTTGTTCCTGTTTTTATCTGCATGTATGTCATCAGCTACTGATGTCAAATAGCCCCGGTCAGATTGACTGAAAACAAAACACTAATCTGCTTTTGTGTTCTGCAGAAAGTAAATCAACAGTTTTCATTTTCGATTAATTGTTTAAACCATCTCTGAAGCAAAAAATGTTGAACATCTGTTTGTTCCAGGTTCTCAAATTGGGACGATCTGCAGCATTTTTTTGTAAATGGAATATCTTTGGGTTTGGAACTGTTGGTGAAAGAAAACAAACAATTTGAGGATGTAATTTTCAGCTTTCAGAACCTGTGATGGACGTTTTTTCAATATTATGACATCTTAGAAACTGAACAATTAATCAATTAACAGCATAAATAAATGCAAAAGTAATTGTAAGCTGCAGCACTAATACAGGAATCCAAAAATCGTATCAAAAATAGTACTTACGTCTGTCACAATGTCCGAGAGATCGAGGTGAAGTTGTCAGATTACTTATTTTGTTCCACTAAAAGGCCGAAAACATGTAATTTATAATTATATAATACAGAGAACTAAATCCTACAGTTTAACAAGCTAGAATATTTTCTTGATTAATGGTCACAACCAAATCACGTTATACATATGTAAAACTCAGTTATTAAAATAGTTGACAGCTAACTGTTTAAACAGCTCAGTTGTTTCAGCAGAAAAAAATTCCTTCAAGCAAACGCACCTTTTCCCTGCTAATATTGTTCACAAAGCTTTCCCAGCAGTGAGTTACATGAGGCACAGAGTCTCTTCTTTCTGTTACCATACCACTGGTTAGACAAAAACTAATACAGCCTTTCATTACTAAACCTCAGTGTTGTTGTGTGTCCAGTTTCAGAGCTCTCCATCCCGGTCCCATGGGGAGTGATCAGAGGTAAAGTCTGGGGTCCTGATCAGGGTCATCCTGTGCTGTGCCTGCACGGCTGGGCTGACAACTGTGGTACATTCAACACCCTGATTCCCCATCTACCCAAAGGTAAGTGTTGTAAACTCATGTAAAAACTAACACTGCTCTCGGGCACCCCAGTTTTAACACCTCTTTAGAAGTTTTGCCATAAGCCTTCTTTCAAAAAGCACAAATCTAAACTTTTAAACCTTCATCGATGCAGAGAGCAGAGATTTACTACCACTGAAACTGAAGGCTGAATCTTTCTTCACTTTCCCTCATTTAAAGGATAATCTTGGTATTTTTAAACCTTGGAGTGGCTGTATGTATTTCTTTGGGGCAATTGCACCTGACAAAATTACATCTACAAAAAAGTCACCAACAGGCTCAGACTGTCATACGAGGTGTTTAACAACATCATTGAGAGGATCCCAATGAGTGATTCCAGGTGACATCCACGAAACAGAAGTCTCCCTCGAGGACAATTCTCGTTTTGAAATCTCATGAGAGAAACTCTGATACGTTTCAACCATCATCTCTGTATAACAGTCTGAGCCGGTAGCAAAAAGAAGCCCTTTTTGTGGACATGATTTTCCACAGCCATCTTCTGTATGGGTTCCAATACTTTTTCCACCTAAAAATCACTTTGACACCAAAATATGTGATAATAGGGCCGCAGTAAAAAAACATGAAATTATCCTTTAATGTATGTGCGCACATATTGTAAATCAACATGTTCAGCTGCTCCTGCTGTCCCTCACAGTGTTAAAATTAGAGCAAGAGCAAGTTAAACTTCTTGGGAAATTAGCTTCGGGATACCTTCGCCTTTCTGCTTTTTGTACATCTGCTTTTTGTACTTCTTTTATGTAGCATGTAAACTGCACATTTCCTGCCAGCCTCTACTATTAATTAATTAATGAATGAATGTGACAATCATTTGGTGAGACTCAATGCTTCTCTCTGTCTTCCCCTCAGAGTGCAGATATGTGGCGATGGACCTGGCAGGTCACGGTCAGTCATCACATCGCAGTCCTGGAGTTCTCTACTCCTTTCCTTCATATGTGATGGATGTACGCAGAGTCATTGACGGTGTGTGAGTTCATGAAGTCGTAGGAGTTAAACCACTAATTCTGCTCAAACATAAGTGTTTGTTCATGCAACAAGTTCGATCCCTGCGGGGACATCGACTTTCAGCTGAGACGTATCTTGTATCGTTTAACTTCTGTTGTCCAAATGAATGAGCAAAATTTTAATAAGAAACTAAAAGTCATTTAGTTATTGAAGGTTTTTGGAAAAGTTTTCTTAAGAATTCTTAACTCTAAGGTGAAAACCAAAGGGCCTTTGTTTCAGGGCCCCTTTTTCCTGGTTTTATCTCATTTATACAAAAAAGCTTTAAGTTTGTGATGCATATTTTTTCTCCATTATCTGCATATTGACTTGTTCATATTTTTTTTGGAATTCAAACCACTATGTGATGTGTAATCTATTTTTCCTTTAATTGTACATTGACTTGTTTTATGTTTTATTCGTTGCACAGCACCGTGTTTGACACAGATTCATATCCGACTTATTATTATAGTAGTATTATTATTAACTCAATAATAATAATTAATATTATTATTATTAACTCAAAGAGAAGAAGGAAGTCTGATGAAGACTGTTGATGAAAGCTCCAGTTTTTGTCAAATCAAAGATATGATGTGTTTTTGCACACATTTGCCATTACAGTAGATCTTCATATCTAAACATCACATTTAGTGCATCTGTACTGCAGTTAAAGCACAGCAGTGATGTTGCCTTCTAACTTAAAACAGTCTGAGTGTTCTGTGATGAGATACTGGACCTGGTTGATGATCTGTGAAATGAACTCCCACAGCTCTGCAGTGGAATAAATTCTCCATCATAGGCCACAGCATGGGTGAGTGCAGCTTTACAGCAAAGCTAGAGGGATTCAAATGCTTTTTTGTTTGCATGTATATATTTATGTGTACACTTTGTTTTTTTAATTTAATTTCAGGTGGTAACATTGCTGGACTGGTAAGTACAATACATATACTGCCTCTGTATAGACTGTTTAGCTGTACTGTGTGGTATTTAGTCCATACTGTGTTTCCCACAGTTCAGTGCTCTGTATCCTGAGATGGTGGACGCTGTTGTACTGCTGGACTCTTATGGATTCTTACCTACAGACCCGGTAATGTAAAAGTATAACCCCCCCCCCCACACAGATACTTCAGGGCTGCAGTTTGCTGTTTAGTTAAGGGTGAAAAAAATACTATGTCCTTTGAAGTTGTAATGCTTTCCTCTGTGGTGCTAAAAATAATAACATTTGTTTACACCAGGCTGTGGAACCATTTCACAAGTCCTCCTCCCACAAGATTTTCCCCCAGTCCTTTGCTTTAGAAGTAATCATTTGCATATCAAGCTTTGCTCGGTATGATTATGAAACAGGTGTTAAATTGCGTTCTTTGTGGAAGGAGCTCCTAAATAGTCACATTAAACTTTGTGAACTCTGCAGAAACCCTGGCATTACTCTACTAAACATGCAGAGCAGAGCAGTAGGTATGAAGGAGAAGGAAAGACATGTTGCTCAGCTATAGTACAAAATGTATAAAATACATATTAGGTTGTTTGACATATTGAAAGGTGTCACATTTAATAAATGCTTTTAAACACCAATGTATGAATGAGTGACAGTTTGTCCTGCTAAAGGTTGATATGTTATTGCACCACTCCACATTTCACAGAGAGGTGTGCTGTACAGTCCGCTCCTGCCAGTAGTTTTGAATTGCTTCCTTCATCACTTGTGTCTGTTTTCTGGCAGAACGAAATGCCTAAAGTCATGAGGCAGGGGATGGACCAGATGCTTCAGTTTGAGAAGAAGACAGAAGAGAAAACAAGAGTTTACACTTACGAGAAGGCAGTTGAGAGGTGCTTTATCATTCCACTTCTTGGTCACTGATATCTAGTTACTTTGTCTCTATAATCAACTGCTGGCTAAAATGTTTCATTTCTTCCAGGCTGTTGGCTGCAAACCCGAGTTTGTCTGAGCAGTCTGTCCGCATCCTTTTAGAGCGTGGTCTAGTTCAAGTTGAAGGAGGTACAGCTTTGTCTGCCTCTTCCAATAGGGAAAAAAATGAGTTCACTTTGAATAATAACACCGTCTCTACTCTTTATGCTGAAAATATAATGCATTTTTCTCTCGCAGGAGTGGTGTTCTCCCGAGACTTTCGAATTAATCTGGTAGGCTACAGCTGAACTGCACTTACTCATCACTTTGCCTTTGGATTTCTCCAAAATGGGTCGTCATATGCAGCCCATAAAATGCACGTATGGTATGTTTTGTTCTTGGTTTTCAGAAAAACATAGTGCGCATCAGTTTGGAGCAGAGTCTGGGGATGCAGTCAAGGATACAAGCGTCTGTTCTGGTTATTCTGTAAGATTTCCCCCCAACTCATGTTCTAAATTCTACTGTTGTATTGTACCTCACTTAATACACATGTTTTTCTTTGTCTTTCCAGAGCAGAAAGTGGCTTTGAGAAAATGTTTGCTGAACCAGATCAAAAGAAATTTACATCAGCGCTTCTCCAGGCCTATCGGGACAGAAATGTGAGTGTACATAGTTTGTGTAACATAGGTACGTTTGCAGCTTCGTGTTTATTTTTAACCGTTTAGCTTGTGTGTGTGTGTGTGTGTGTGTATAAGACTGATAGATGGACTGCACAAATGCAGAAGTAGTAGCATAGTACAAGCTCAATGTCTCAGAAGGGACAACACTTTTACTTTTATAGCTGTGAACCTTGACGCTGACCTACGTGCTGGAACTTGGTCAAGTGCTGCTGTTACTGTCTCTATCCAAGTTGGCTGCTGATAGAAAAATTCAGAGTATGTCAGACTTTGACGCCCTGCAAGAAAAGACAAGCTTGGGATATCAGGATGCTAAGGATCAGGATCAGCTATAATAACAATGCAGCAAATAACAATGTGAAAACAATGTAGTGATGCATCTCTAGACAATTAACCCCTGGATCTGCAGCTCCCCTTGACTTTACCAGCTTTATAGTGAGTTTTAGCTGTTTCTTTCCTTGTTTAGCCGCTTAACTGTTTTGGTTCCCCCTCACAGTGTCATTTTCAGGCAGGCTGCTGTTTTCAGCAAAAAAAGGCTCTAGAACAGCAGACAAACACAGTTAGTGACTAGTTGGTTGAACACTGTGGAGCGTTTAGCAGCCAAAAAGCCAGATATTTCCCTCAGGACTTTTGGGGAGACCAAAACCAGAGCTAAACGAGGGAAAATGTTGGACTTACATTCAACAGGTGTAGAGGAAAATGTTGCTCTGTAACTGCTGGATGTGTAAAAAAAGCAACTGTTTGCAAACAATTTCATCATATCAACTTAAAGGGTAACTTTGGATTACTATTATTGTCAAGGAAGTCGCTTGGCTTTTACAAAAGAGATATCGTCACTCTTTCTGGTTAAATAAAAATGATCTTTAAAAAAAGATCTGTTTGGATCCTTTTTCACAATGTTTTTCGCACCCTAATAATAACAATTTGATCCTTTCAGTGGCAAAAGTAAGTACTTTTAGCGGACACTCTGACGGGCCGCTATTACCCGCAATACGTTGCAGCCCTGTTTCAATCCTGCTGACTGCAGCACGCTCACTCAATACTGGAACTATTTCAAACAATGTTGTCCAAATTAGTCACATAAACATGAGAAAATAGTCCAGGTTGAAAAATACAGGTTACATGTCAATGCTGTGGTTACAATTTTGTTTCTGCTGCCCCTTTAAGTGGCCATTGCAGTTTAAAATATAAGACGTTAATCTCTCTCACTCTCGTCTTAATCGCCTGTCTGGCTCTTTCTTTCAGCACACGGTGGTGACAGTACCAGGAAATCATCACGTCCATCTGAACAATCCTGAAGTCGTCGCTCCACTAGTGTCTGACTTCCTGCAGACCAAAGTGTTGTCCCAATCAGCCAGAGTAACAAATGAACTGACCTCTAAGTTGTAGCAAACACAAAAACGTCCCTTAAGTCCACCCGGTCCTCACCAGAAAAACGACAGCATCTGTCGTTTGGTCAAGCAGCTTATTATGACAAATGTGACGTACCATAAAGAGCAAGAAAGTCCAAGTAATGAGGTGGATAGATGGATAGACTTTTGGGCATTTGGGTTACGTGTGAACCAATGTTGAGTTATTTAGAGTTTTAAGTTAAATAGGATTAATGTCTCACATAACACAAGTCATGTAACATAAAAACTACAAATGTATAAGTAGGTGTTTAATATGTGATTTACATAACCTGGTTAAAGTCCATTACGCCTCTGGCTGCAGTGGTACTTCCTAGCCGTCATATATGCCGTTTATGTAAACAGTCACGCAGTCCCCTCCAAAAGTATTGGAACAGTAAGGCAAATTCCTTTGTTTTTGTCGTTCACTGTTTGCTCACTTGAAAAGTGGGTGGGTTCAAACGCACGTGTGGATTAAAAACTTGGAGTGGACCTAAGTTGATTGAACATGACTAATGTAGGGGAATAAATAATTCTGACTGGATTCATTTCTTTTATTTCAATCAAATTCAACTTTTTAAAAAACAAATTGTTAGTCACTTGCCCAGTATAGTATCCATTTCCATGTTAGGTGGAGCAGGAACTTTTTTTAGCTTCTGAAGGGGGGCAAAACGTAGAAAAGTTTGAGTCACTGGTTTACACTATCCTTGGTGCTTGAACCTCAGTCAGCCAGCTGTCTTAGCATCAACTCAATACCTCGTGTTACCTGCTATTTTTAAATATTTAACATGTTTTAATAGATGTTATCTTATTAAAGTGGCAGGTTTTTGTGGATCATAGTGACCTCGATAATAAACCTTTCATGGAATTTACACATTTCCGACAATGTCTACAAAAAGTGATTATGAGCTCTGTAAAGATAGATGCCGTGGCTGAGATGTTCAGTTGGACTGTATTAGATTATACAGGTGTATCTAAAAAGTGTCCACTGAGTGTATAGCTATGTATATATTTTGTTTTATATTTTTATAGAAGTGCAGTCTAAATCCTGTAAGACACTTAAAGGTTGTCTGGGATTGTCTGGTGTTCTTCAGACTGCTCAGCGCTCCTTGGCTTGGTGCATTTCTGCTGCTTTACAGGTGTATTCACAGGTGGGAGTTATTCCACCTTGTACCTGCTGTCTTTGATGAAAGTTTGAAACGCACTGTTGCACGTCAGGTCTGTTAGATGTCTGCTGCCCATTGTTAATATTTTAGCAGCTGCACAGTTTCTCTGAAGTGTGAGTCCTCATATTTAATCTCAAAAGTTGGTGAGCTGTGGATAGAAAGCAGAGGATGAATCCAGACTCAGAAACTGCTGTGACACAGTTGTTTGCTGCATGTTTTCAGTTATGCAGCATCTAAGCTGAATAAGAATGGCCTTAATGTTGTCTGTCTGAGTGGCAGTGGCGAATAAAAAGGCCACCAGGCCAAAGTCATGAAACATTTATGGAAACAGTTCAAAACCCTGGTTAAGATTTAAATAGTTTTATTATGTGACTCTGATTCAAAGGTGACTACACCTCTGTAATATAAACACACAGGGGACCATATTAACTATTTACCAAGTAGAGGCAAACTCATTTTCTAGCATGTAGAAAGAAGAACAGACTTTTTTATTTATTTATTCATTCTCTGCATTTAACCCATATTCAATAGCGCTGTCTGTTTTTGATGGTGGGGGAAACTGGAGCACCCGGAGGACACCCACGCAGATACAGGAAGAACATGCACGGAAAGGCTGGGCTATGAACCCGCAACCTTCTTGCTGCGAGGCCACAGTGCTATCCACTGGCCTATATGGTACTGTACCATGTTTTTTCAACTTAGAGAGCACTTTATCACGTTTTCTTCTATTTGCCAACAATGGTCACACCAGCACCCTGGTGTAAAATAGCACCCATAACAGTAAAATATGTGTGGGTGATAGGGACCGATCTATCCTGATCAGCACTACAGCATTTTCTTTATGTCAACATGTAATCAGATGAGTATTAGGCCAAGTGATTCAGTTTAAACAGTAATAATATTAGCTGGAGACTTTTGTTAATGTTAGAAATTATGAACTTACCTCTGTCTAAAAACGAATAAAAAAACATGATCGTGCAACAGAGTGAGATTAAGTCTTGCAGGAGACTTTTGTTAATGTTGTCATTAACTTAACTTTGGTATGGCCATCTACACTATAAAAAATACAGAATAGTATAACTTTAGAAAGTACTTTGGATTAAAGTATTTAGGCATCTTATACATCACTATTAAAGGTAATTATTACTCAAACAGAAAGTCAATTTAAAGAAGTCAGATATAACAATGCAGTGGTGCAAAATGTTATCAAGTCTTCGCCAACCCTGCCACGTGTGTTGGAAGGTTACCTGGGGCAACGATTGTGAGTACTGACCAAACTCTCTATTCTCAGCTTCATCAATATATTTTTCTCAGATGGTCAAGAGCTACTTTTAGCTCTAGTTTACTCTATGGTTGCTTTTCCTGTTTTTTTTCAAATGTATTATGTTTGCCCATAAAATCTTTTATCTGTTGCACAATATTCCCTTTTCTCTAAAATGTCAAAATGCTAACAACAATCATTTGCATTTTCTTATTTCCATTCAAATAAACCTTTATGACCATTCAGATGTTTGATAGCTGTTTGACAGCTGTACAGCTGTTTTGTAGCAATGTCACTTTTATCTTTTGTAGATAGGCTTAAAGTTAGGTGCTCTATATCATCCAAAAAATGTGTGATTTTTATTTTGTTTTATTACACATGCCAAAATTGGCAGTTAAGCAGCATTCACACAGAAAATAGGCCCATGTTTTGTCCCTCACTATTGATCTTATTTCATGCATTTTACATATTTTTCATCATTTTTATTATCTTGCTAGTTTACAAAACTAAATTCCAATAACAGATATTCATGGTGCATTTTAGCTGGAAATGTTGGGGGTGTCCATGACTAGGGAAACAATATCGAGGGGAACTACAGTGAATGAATATGATTCATGTCATAAAAAGTGTTTCCTGATGTTATCGTGCTGACCTGAATCATTTGTTTTATTTCAATAAAATTCAATGTTGCTCTTTTTTTATTAGTTTTCTGTGTCTCTCGCATGCCTCCTTTCCACTGAGAGTTTCTTTTATCAGTCTTCATAAGAAGCCGAAACATGATGCTGGGGAATAAACGGGTGAAGTTGGAGAACACACATCTTCCTCTCCAGGGGTGTAGCACACATTTCTGGACCCTGTCAATAGGCGTTCTCGATTGGCCTCTTCCTGCACCCAAGCTATTCGTTCTAGTATCTCTGTAGGCCCTCCTCACATAAGGGCCCAGGTAGCAAATAAAAATTGCTGGTTTATGGGTCTCTTTATAACGAATAGCATTAAAGGGATTGTGAAACAACATCCTCAGGTGGTTTTCTTATGTGTAGAAAAATGTACATTTTATCCAAGACAACTCTGTATTTATAGATCTGCATGCTGCACTAGTTTCAATATAACCTTATGCCTGTGTTGCATTTGTTGTCTGAACGTGACTGTGAGTGGATTGTTGTCATTTTAAAAATCGTGGTTTTTGTACAAACCTGCATGGGGATGAATAAAAGTACAGACGGGAAACACAGATATCTGGACAGTATGCTTTTGTCCTAAATGGAGATTTAACTGAGCAATTTGATCTTAAGGCTAATTGCTGCAGGAATGCCACACAGATTGACAAGTTAATACATTTACCAACAATGGGATATGTAATTATTTATCTAATTCATCTAAAAGCAACTGTCGTGGCAGAGAATCAGAATCAGCTTTATTGCCCGGTATGTGTACACATACGAGGAATTTGACTAGATTGTACAGTGCTCACGATGTGCTTACTTATACAATAATGCAATAATACAGTAATAAAATCAAACACAGGCTACAGTATAGAGAACACATACACAACACACACACTATAAACAAAACAGCTTAGACAGATTGAGACAATAGTGCAATGAGCAGAGTAAATTATTATATTATTATTATTATTATTATTATTATGTACATGTCAGAAGTGGATGTGATATGCAGGTGCACATACGCATACAAGCATCCTCCCGGACTCCATCTCTGGATTAAATGACGACAGGCCTGTCGCCCTGACATCTGTAGTCAGACTGGTGTTGGCCAACCTAAGGACATTATGACCCCTTGGTGGAATGCAGAAAAGATCATCGGTGCCAACCTGCCCTCCATTTAGGACTTTTACATTTCCAGAGTCAGGAAACGGGCAGGAAACATCACTGCAGATCCATCTTACCCCGGACACAACCTGTTCCAGCTTCTCACCTCTGGTAGGCGCTAAAGAGCCAAAACCAACAGACTCAGGAACAGTTTCTTCACACAAGCCATAACTCTGATGAATAGCTGACTTCAGACTCACAGTGTCAGGAACAAATCCTGTGTACCCACCTACCTCAAGTTCATAACAAACTTGAACAAAATACTTACTTATTTATTCCAGCATCCTTTGCACTATGCTCCATCACACTGTGCTCATGTATGTATGCAAGTGTAGGTGTACCTGCATATCACATCCACTTCATAACTAATGATAATAATTTTACTCCTGTATCCTTTGCACTCTGCTCAGTGCAATATACTGTTTTTGTTTCTGTTTATAGTGTGTATTTTGTGTTCTCTATACTGTATCCTGTGTCTGACTTTATTATTGTGTCATTGTATTATTGGATGAGTAAGGACATTGTGAGCATTGTACACATACCTGGCAAATAAAACTGATTCTGATTCTGATGTACACATGTACACAGTGCGATGGAGCATAGTGCAAAGGATGCTAGAATAAATAAGTGTTATGTGCAGGTGTTAGTTACTTGAGGTGTGGATTTGGTATACAGTATATACAGTATACAATATGACAATATGAACAGTATGAACAGCTCTGAAAGAGAGAATGATGAATAAATGAGTGGTAACCAGTAAACAGGTGGCTGAAGAAGGCAGAGTTACTGGGTTATTGCACAGGAATTGTTCCTGACACTGTGAGTCAGAAGTCATCTGTTCATCAGACTGATGGCTTGTAGAAGAAACTGTTCTTGAGTCTGTTGGTTTTGGTGTACAGTGCTCTGTAGCGCCTACCAGAGGGGAGAAGCTGGAACAGGTTGTGTCCGTGATATGTGAAGATAGGATATTAATGTGGAAATGCCACAAAGTTTAAAAAACAAAATATCACAAAGCTATATAACATCAGAGATACACTCCCTTAACTTCAGAGTGACAATGATAAAGGATGCTTTGTGCAGGAGGTGCAGAAAGGAAGTGGTAACTTTCCCATGTGTGTGAGAAATTAGTCAACCATGGATGGTTTGGTTCAGCAGTTCCTTGACTCCTGATTCATGCTTAGCCAATTAGAGGATTGATGTCAGACACCATTATTTAAATGTGCACCTGCAGATAAGCAGGTAATGATTACAGGTTGCAGGGTCATTCTAATGCAATGGGTAGTGGCTAAAGCTCCAGATTCACAAGAATAGTACAATAACGGAAATGATTTTTCTAGTTGAGAAGCTGCCTGACAGACCTTATAGAGGGAAACAAAGACCCGCCTCCTCTTGCAATGCTATGTAGGTTGCAGCCTCCGGAGCCCACAGAAGTTTTTTCATGAAGTTTCACGGAGACGTGGAAGTCATGTTTCTTATGTCTGTGTTGAGATGTGAGTGCTGCTGCAAACTTTATGGAATTTTAGACACTTTGCAGCTGCACCCACAATGTCTAAAGAAGGTAACAAAGTCAGACTTGGTGGAAGTCCACAGCTGTTAAAATCATTGATATGCACTTGTTTACTAGTCAGTATGCGTATTTTGGCTCTGGCATCCAAACAGAGCTTTTGAGCTTGTAGGCGTCTGTTGGGGAAAGTGCCAGCTAGGCTATAGCCTACACCTGAATAAAATATTTAGCTGTTGTTCGTTTCTGTTTTCTGTCATCTGTCAAATCTTTGTGTGTATGAGCTGCAGACTTAGTTCTCTTTATGCAGCTGTTGTTTAAGTGCATTGTAGCCAGTTTGCAGGCTGTTGAGTTTTGCAGATGATTTTTGTTTTGACACTTCTGAAATGTCAACCAGGCGCTTTCTTGCTTCTGACTGTCTGCAATACAGCAGGCTGTTGACATGGCTGTTGATAAAATCATTTTTAAACAGTTTCATCAGTTGCTGATTCCCTGAAGTTCCTGTTTCAGCTGCAGAGTGATGGCTGGTTGTGTGTCATGGATTCATGCTGCATTCCGAGAACTGGGAAATTTCTGACCTCCAACTAGAAAAAGTACTATGGAACACCACTTAAAGTCAGATTTCCTACTTTTGTCCTCAGAGAAAAAATATGTACCCCGACTTCACGAGTAGCCGCCGAATGACATCACACAACAATGGCAGCTCCCATGGAAGCACACATTGTAAATGGTAAACCATAAACTAAAAGGCAAAGTAAATTATCAAATTAAAATAATACATACTAGTATCTAATAGTAAAACTGGTTCTGCATGGAAATTGATGTAGAAATATTTTGTCAGTGTTATTAGGTAGGTGGTTACAGTAAACAATCTCTGAAAGTCATCTTCACTGCCCAAAAGTTATTCAGGAAAATGTTAAAAATGTCCAGAAATGTTAAAACAATTGGAAATATGACCTACAACTTTTCCTGGCTTTTGAGGATTACCAGCTGATGTAGCTGTAAGGATACACAGTAAACGAGTAACATATATTTATCACTTATTTTTAATAAAATAGCCATCATTTTAATTAGCCTAAGATCAGAGCAATGCTGGGGTTTAACTGTGTATGAATTATTTACATTTGCACCACCTTGCAACTGAAAGGCTTTGAAGTCGAAAGTTTAAAGTTTCAACTGGGAAATATCCCAGTTCCAACGAACGCAGCATTACTTTCAGAGCTCTCTATACGGCCCCGTGGGGAGAGAACAGGTGTAAAGTCTGGGGTCCTGATCCCTCATCAACACCCTCATCCCCCTTCTACCCAAAGGTAATCTATTACTGGCTAGTAGTTAATGAGACTTTCAGTGAACAAAACATTTTATCTTGGGGGGGTTTGGGGGTATTTTATTAATCCACGTTGTTACTTTGTACATTACTTGGCACACGTGTAGTGCAAACTCTGCAAAACTCTTCATCTTAACAGGTAGTTTGTGTCTTTAATTGTGTCAGAGGGTTTTATTTTTAAGAAATGTCTGCCGTTGCAGTAGGATACTTTCAAACTCTTTTAAAATGAGTCCCTTATTAGTCCTTATTCTTCTTTTAAGATTCATTTCTGAAAAAGGTTATTTAAAACAAATTGATTTCTGCCAGAAAGAGGTTGAAATAATCAAACTATACGGGCAGATTCTTTCACTTATTTTAAGAAAGAAACACAATATGATTCTCATATAAAATACTTAAAATCAGCTCCAACATAACCAGCTGACTAGTTATAATAGCAAATAAAATGCTTATATGTTAATGCAATTAAAATGTCAAAAAAATGTTGAAAATTAAAACACTGACACTCTTTCTACGTATTGATGATTTGTACATTTGATTCTTTTATTTATTTTGCCAATAATAGATATGTATTTTTACTTGCAATAGTCTTTTTTACACTGAGACATTAATAGTTTAGTAAAGGATCTGAGCACTTCTTTCAACACTAAAAACAATAAGGCGGATGCAGACAATTCATAAAACTATGGACTAAGATGAGAGTTGACTAAGTCAAATAAATTAGAAATAAATGAAGTACACCACAGTACTTAATCTAGCAAACACACGTCCACAAGAGTAACGTCTATAAGATGAAATAGTTTTTCAACAGTAATTCGGCAGTTAGAATATCTCTTCCCATGAAACATCCTTGGATGTCATTAGGAAATAATAAAGACAACATGGATCCGTAACAGAAACTGTTACCCAAAATGTGTTGTGTGAGTATTTTACAAGTCTACTCTGTCTTTCTCTCACGAGTCCTGCTGGAGTTTTCTTCTCTGTCCCTGTATGTACGCAGTGTGTGAGTTCACAAAGTTGCAGAAAATTTCTTTCGCCAAACTCAAACATGGGTGTAGGTTTTAACACCTCTCCAGGACTTCCTATTTATGCCCATGATCAAAGCAAAGTAGGTACTGAAGCTGCCGGGTTGATGATCTGTGAAATGAACTCCCACAGCTCTGCAGCTGAAGAAATTCTCCATCATAGGCAACAGTATGGGTGAGTGCACCATTAGAGCAGAATTTATCTTAATCTGTGTTGAACATTTTGCTGCGTTAAGTAATTTAAAATGCAAATCACATGGAGTTTAATTTTATTTACAGGTTCTGACATTACAGGAATGTTAAGTGTCAGGCTACATTTACTCTTTTGCAGACAGTATACAAAGACTATATGGCTGTGTTTTCATACGTGTGGTACCATTCTTTGATCCAAATTGTCTTTCCCACAGTTCAGTGCAATTTATCCTGAGATGGTGGATGCTCTTGTTCTTCTGGATACATACGGATACCTGCCCACAGACTCTAGTACGAAGTGTTTTGACACAAATTACAGTCACTAAACAGTCAGTCCTGTGTTTCCAGAATAGTCTGAGCAGACACCAAAAGAGAAAGTCTAAAAAGGAAGGAAGGAAGGAAATTCTAAATCCTTTATTTATATGTTTTGTTGGATGTAAATAGTCAAATTAAATACACTGGTTATAAAATCTTAGAATCAGGCCATTTAATGCCCACCTTTTTGTTTACTGCAGAATGTAAACTCCCTCCAGGTTTCTAAACGTCAAACCTCCCAACTGAGAAAAATGTGTATTCAATGGCTGATGCAGCCCTGGTTTAATGTTAATACATATAAAGTCTTTTTGAAGATTTAGATATTGTGTACATTATAATATTTCTTTTATCTCCATTGGTGAAAATGATTTCTGTACTATTATTGCATTCTGTGCTTTTAGTCATGTTCTGTGTCTCATATCATAAACAAGATCCCTGCTGTGCTTTTCCACTCCTGTCAGTAGTTTTTGACCTTCCCTTTTCCTGCAGGCAGACATACCCAAAGGGATGAGGCAGGGGATGGATGCGATGCTGCAGTTTGATAAGGAGACAGAAGAGAAGAAGGCAGTTGAGAGGTATTTATTAAGTCATCCCACTTCTTGATAATTTATAAAGCAGGGGTTCTTAACCTTTTGTTGCAGTCCGACCCCTTTTTGAGGTTGAAAATATTTTGCGCTCCCCCCAACAAGACACACACTTGTACACCTCCATCCTACTCACTTAATGGGATCAACGTTAGTTAGTTAGCTTAACTTTGCCTTTCTTAATTCTTATTCTTCTTTGGTGTTTTATAGTGGTTGGCATTACCAACACCTACTGAATTAATACAAAATACTAACAGTGGCCACCCAAAGTGATTAAATTCACAACTATGGTCTGTCTAGTTATTTTTTTTCTATATTTGTGTCTGTATTAGCATTCTCGCAACCCCCATCAGGTCCCAGGGAGGTCCCGACCCCAAGCTTAAAAACCACTGTTATAAATGACTATTCTATTACATTTCTAATAACACTGTCTCCATAGTCACCCGTTAGCCAAAATGCTTCATTTCTTTCTGGATGTTGGCTGCAAACCGACTCTGTCTAAACAGTCTGTGTGCATCCTTTCAGAGCGCAGCCTAGTTGAAGTTGAAGGAGGTATGTCTTTATCTCTTCTTCTCCTCTCAGAGAGGAATAATCTCACCTTGCTTCCTCTCATCTGCTGGCAGCTGAATGTGTTTCCCTTCAGCAGGTTTTGTGTTCTCCAGAGACCTCCGACTTAATTATGCAAGCCACTTTTAACCTTCCAAACCTTCCCCCACATTCTCCCCCACTTCTCTGTTAACTTATAATTTTTTACACCAGAGGTGTGTTTCATTTTATGTTTCCAGAAAAACATGGCACGGATCAGTTTGGAGCAGAGTCAGGCGATGCAGTAGAGGATTCAAGCGGCTGTTCTTGTTCACCACTAAGGGGATGTTTGCATTACAGTGTTATGACTGCAGAACAACAGTGTGACAACAGACAGGGACATTTCAGCTGACATAAATGTCCTGAGCAGAAATACAGTTAACAAGCAATGTGAAAATCATATCTCAATCCCACTGATGTGTTCTTTATGCATGCAAGTCACAAATCTCTGTCCATGTCATCTAACAATAATGTACCCTTTATCCTTTTGCCTTACTCCTACAGTATATGGTCTTTTGTCACATCAAACTAATTATGTTCAAACTAATATCTCCTTCCAGAACAGAAAAAGGCTTTGGTATTTTCTTAACCAGTTAAAAAGAATTAACCTCAACGCTTCTCCAAGGCTGGTGGAACAGAAACGTGAGTTTGCAACTGGGACAGAATGAAAATACAATCAAAATGTTTGAAGTGGTTTGTTGTGATTATTTAATCATCTTAGTGGTTATTGATTCTGCATATTACCAGTTAATATCCCTCCCTGTTTCTGATTGTTTCAGCACGTTCACCTGGATAAGCCTGAAGTCATGCTCCGTTTGTGTTCGACTTCCAGTGAACCAAAGGGCTCTCACAGACAGCCAGCCGAGCGAGCCGAGTTATAAGTTACACACTCACACTGATGTCATATGCCATACGAAGAGCAAACTGTGTGTTACTTAATATAACAGGTCCCATAAATGTGTCACCATTGCTCCCATAATGTGACGTCATTTCTTTTGAAAAAAGTTGGTGGGGTTGAACATTAGACGTGAAGGATCAGACTTAAAGGTGGGGAAAGCAATTCTAATCCATTACATGTCTTTTTGTCAAATTCATTGAATATCGCCCCATGGTATTTAGTGGTCTGTTCTGTGTGCGCGCTGAAAAATCTGGTGTGGCTCAGACTGAGCCACACTACACTATTCCAGCTGTTCTAGCCATCATTTGTGGGTCAGGTATCATTAAATTAATAAATTCAACTTACTTACCGGTTTGCCAAGACATGCTGTTGTTGTGATGCTAGCTCTATTATTAGCTTTGCAGCAGCAACTGTAGAAACAGTTGAGTTGTGACGTTGATTGCTTTGCAATAGTATATATATATATGGTATATATAAAACAGCAGTTGCACCCACTTCTACATCTTGACCGGGTTGCTGCATCCTCAAACCCCCTCACTCTCTAGGTTTGCATATATATCATCAGATACCATATATATATATATATATATATATATATATATGATGGATGCAGCAGGATGCAGCAACCTGGTCAAGACGTAGAAGTGGGTGCAACTGCTGTTTTAGGAAATACACTTTTTCTTTAACATGGCTAAAGTTAGAGGAGATTATTAAAGAGGTGGTTTTGTGCTTTTTGGCTTTTTCCCTCTCCTTTATTGAGTTATATATCATTTTTGTGCATGTAACAGGTTTGCAAAATGAAAAAGCCCAAAGTCCAGCCCAAAGGGAGACTGGCACTCCCATCTCCCACAGAAAGCTGTGCTCAGAACTGCTTGAAAACAGCTCGTTTGTAGTCCAACCCTTCACTTCCTTTACTTGTGACATCACAATGCAAACTCGTCATAAAGCTCGCCAAGTGGCTGGCGGGGTCAGGCACGCCCTCAAACCAAGCTAGTCTGAGTGGAGGCCCTTTGGCTCGACTCGCCTTTGTTTGGGTTTCCATTGTAGAAATGTTGGACCTGTACATGCTTCCAGGTACTTTTTTTGATATCACCTCACCTCCATCGAGGTTTCCAAGCGAGCTGAGGGAAACTAAAATGTAACGTGAAGACACGACAGGTTGCTCATTAGTCAGAGAGAATATTCACTATTCACTGCATCATCATTGCACCAGACAGAGGCCAGCAACAGAAAGTTTATTTTACAGTTTTCGTATGGATTTTCATCACTAAATCCACTTGTGAGAAGTTTTGAGGTGAGAAATCAGCTGTGTAGATTTCGAATATTGACAGTTTTACGAGAAGTGATGTTGGAACAAAAATGTGATGGATATTTTCGGAGTTGAGGAGCTCCGTAAGTCGCTGCGGGGGAAGCCTGCGGCGACCCACGGGAGGAGCGTGTGAGGCCGGCCAGCCGCCCGCTCACAGAGCCCTCTGCTCCCGCTGTGCCACACAGACCGCTGCAGCAACAACGGCAGAGGAAAACACAGCTGGAAGGTTTTCATACCGCTTATCTGTCTTTACATTATGAGGAATATTCAAAAGTTTTAACCGTAGACTGTATATATTTTAAGAGCTGTGTGGATCACTGGTGTGTATGTCGCATTGAACATTACGTCGCGGCCGTTGTGTGTGGCGTCGCTATCTCTGGGTACTATCTGCAATGGAAAACAGAGCAGGGCCGAGTAGAGTCGAGTCTATCGATTTGCGCTATGGAAGCATTTTCGGCAAGGCAGCATAAATCGTCAGTACACCGGCAACAGGTCAACGTTCGGTCCTGATAGTAAGATGTGGAACAATGATGTTGTGTGGTTGTGTACTGGTAATAACTTACATCATCTGCTAGGTTAAGGTCACAGTCTGAAGGCTTTGATTTGGATCACACTACCTTGTGTCTTACAGCCCGCCCTTCTTTGCTTCTGATTGGCTTGTAGTCCTTACCTAGGAGCTGCGCATGTGCAACTCCCAACAAAGAAAGTAAGATGCATCACTCTGCAGCTCAAGAGCAGAGCGTACAACACACAGGGTGAAAAGAGGAGCTGCAGCAATGTGCAGTATGACAAAGATATGGTGTGTTTTGAAAATTAAACCATGTAAACCTGTTCTGGTACAACCCCTAAATAAGATTTTGAACCTGAAAATGAGCATAATACCTATTTAATATTACTCTTACATTTGTCAGCCAGCAATTAGTTTTGCATATTATAAAGACTGTAAACTAGGAAAGTAGCCAAGCTCTGTCCCAAAGTAACTAAATTCACCTACCAGCACCTCTAAAGCTCACAAATTAACATGCTATGTCTAAATCTATACAGAAACCTGAATGCAAATATAACAGGTGTAGTACTACGCGGGTTATGTGCTGCTACTATTACATATTTACTGTACAGACATGAGTGGTATCGATCTTCTCATCTAACACTCGGCAACACAGCAAATAAGCATATTTTTCACAATTTCAACTTTGAACTCTCATCTTTAAATTAAATTAAATCTGACACACTTCCAAAAGGTGTTAAAAACTGTTCTGTTCCACAGATTTAAGTGAAAGAAACCACTACTGCCTAATCTGTTCAACCCTTCAGTCTTAGAAACACTCTCAAGCCAGACTCAATTTCTATGAGGCCCTCTAAAATCTGGCAAAAGGTGTCCTCACATCACCGGCTATAAATTACAACTTTGGACACCACGTGCAGTCGTGATCGTTTTCTTATCAATCTCTCAGAGACCTTTGAAACAGCTGATTCCTATTTACTTCGGTCCAGATTATCTCATATGTGGTAAGATTCTATTGTTTGTTGATGTTTTCCCAATACTTTGTAAAAGTAGTGGATGTTATGTAGTATCCGTCCATTTTCTTCCACTTATCCAGTGTTTACAGATTAATAGTAGGTACATTAACAGATGTTTACGGAAAGCTTCAGTGTTGTGGTGAAAAGAGGAGACTGTTGGGTTCAGACAAAAAAACTCTGATTGGTTGAGCTTGTTGGGGCCGCGCAGTTTACTCAGGAGACGATCTCGTTACAGGAAAAGGAAAGAATGGCAGGGTTGTTCTCGACAGGTACCAAATTTCCCAAGTTTATTGTCCTTGTTGGAACTGCCTGGCAGGCATTACTGAGGGAACAAAAGCATAGAAAAGTCGAGCATTTCCATCTGGCTTGTTGAAACTAGAGACCCGACCTCTGCAGTGGATGATGGCTGGCCGTAATTACACAATGTCCAGTAAAGTCAGTGGTTGCACAAAAATCTTTGTGTTGCTTTTATGTTCCAAAGATCAGAGGTTTCTTTCATGTTTAATTTGTTTGAGGTCATTTCAGGGTTTGTTTCAAGGTTTGTTTGTAGATTAGATTGTGGCCACTTTGCTATTGCAGGATATTCAGCTTTGTAGGCGAGATAGAAACTCAGGATCATTAGATACCAAAATGGCATCTACATTGACACAAGCAGGTAGTATTTCTCAATAATAAGGCAGTCAAATCGGAGTTTAAATGTTTGGTTTTTTTGTTAATTTTTTCCATTTTCAGGAGTGGTGAATTTAGTTAAATCCTCTAGCTGTCAATTTAAATTACCAGTAAAAATCTGTCAGATCCTTGTTTTTAAGATGCTTTCTGAGCTTGTGTTGTTCTCTGTTGTGTGTCCAGTTTCAGAGCTCTCTATACCAGTCCTGTGGGGAGCGATCAGGGGTAATGTCTGGGGTCCTGATCGTGGTCGACCTATGCTGTTTCTGCACGGCTGGGCTGACGCCCAAAGGTAAACTACCGCAGAGTGGAGGAAACGGTATTTTGATTATTTATATCTCTCAGTATTTATTTTATTTAGTTATTTACCAGGGACAATGCAAATTAATCAGCATTGCAAAAAGAGCTAGCTAAATAGCTATTTACATCCGTAGTCCTTGAGCAGTTTGTAACTACTTAGTGCCCAATGTATGGGTGATTATAGCTGTGTTTGTAATTAGTTGCACAAAGGAAATGAAGGAGCTGCTCACAGATATAAAAAATATTATATGGATTATGGATACTGGTGAAGCAGTCCCAAAAATCTTGCAAACCAAAAAATAACAATTAAATCTTAGGAAAAACATTCTTATTTCTCCTTGTGAAGTTTGCTTAATTTCTTTTCGCATGGCACACATGTCATTTCCTGTTAGTGTAAAATGGTAAAGTAAGTTACAGTTTTTTCTCAATTGCTTAAACACTATAAGCAGGTTTTTGAACTAAACTTTCAAAACCATAACTTAATTTTCCGAAAAGCACACCTATTTTCCTAAACTCTACAGACAATCCCTTCATTTCTCATTTCCTAAACCATGTGGTCATTGCCTAAACTATGTGGCCTTAAAGATAAGGTTGACAAGCTCAACAGTATTGAAAATTATCGACCTAGTGCATTAGCCAGTATCTTATCTAAGGTACTGGAGAGAATACTACTAACAAAGCTAGAAATGTATGTCCTTACTACTGACAATCTGTTTGGGTTCAAAAGAAAGCATGGAACTGACCTGTATATATTTGCTCTTAAAGAGATTGTGTCCAGGTACACAAGCCTGAATACATCTATATTCCTATGTTTTATTGATGTGTCAAAGGCATTTGATAGAATTAATCATGAGCATTTGCAAAACTGCTAGACAGAGGTGCCCCTAAATTTTTAGAATTTTAGTGTTTTGGTATGCCAATCAAATGTTTTTGGTTAAATGGGACAATGTCGTATCTGCTCCTTTCCATGTGAGTAATGGAGTGAGACCAGGAGGAATTATGTCTCCTATTTTATTTAACGTTTATATGAATGAATTATCAGACCAGCTAAATAGGTTAAAAACTGGCTGTCTTGTGGGCAACACTTTTGTTAATCATCTTATGTATGCAGACGACCTGGTCCTGCTATGTCCATATAGTGCTGGGCTGCAGCAGATGATGAAGGTGTGCTCTCAGTATGGCCTTGATTATGACATATAAAGTATAAGACTAAGAAAAGTCACAAAATGATAGAAGCGATGAGGACAGGAATTCAACTTTCCCGACCTTTTATTTGTCAGATAGCCCTCTTGCTGTGTGTAAGGAAGTTAAATATTTAGGTCATCATGTCATATCTAATGACTGGACAGATGACAAAGACCTATATCGTGCGCTGTAAAATTTATTCTCAGACAAGTGATGTTTAGTTTTATGTGTCGCCTGGACGAGTCAGAGAATCAGATAATTGAAGCCCTAGTCAGTCCTCTGAAAAGCTGCTATAGCTTTATATATACTATACACTTCTAGGTTAAGACGACATTGGTGCAATAGTCTGTATATCCTAGGCTAATATGGAATTTTATGTATGTATTTTTTATATTTTTATTTATTTATTTTCTAGTATTGTGTAATGTATGATGTGTTATATGGACCTGAGTCAGCAATAAAGTTATTAATTGTGAAAACACTAACATTCAATATTGTTCACTCAAGTCAGCACAGGTTGAGCTCAATTAGCACACAGCTACCCAGGTGGAAACACAAACAGTCAAAAGTGATAACACATCAATCAGAAGCTTCAATAGATAGATGAAAGAGAGTCGATTCATTCATTTTTGGAACAATGGATCCAAAGAAATCTTAAGGAAGACATAGAGGACACCTGAGAGGAGGGGGAAGAGGAAGCCGAGGAAACGCGTTGTGGAGAGGTGGAAGAGGTGAAGGAAGAGAATCAGTAGGAGTTAGAGGCGGAAAAGGGATAGGAGGAAGATGAGGAGGAAGAGATGGAGCAGGAGAAGGGCGGAGGAGGAGGAAGGAGTCCTAATGAGAAAGACGAGGTAGATGGAGGAGGAGTAGGGAGGAAAAAAGACAAAGACAGGATGCTGGGGCAGAATACTTAGTTGTTTGATGTGTTGTGCTGCACGGTACTAAGAAATAAAAAGGGCAAATGTTTACATTTGTTATTTCTTTTCTTGTGTTCATTATGTGAAAAGGTTTTGTGTGTCTGTGTGTGTGTGTGTGTCTGTGTGTGTCTGTGTGTGTTTTGAGGGCTTGTGAGTTATGTCTGAGGGCAAAGTTTGTTTTTTCAGCAGAAGGTTTTGAATGGAGAGTTTCAGTTTGACCTGAAAATAGGACGTCCGGGGAATTGGGTGAGAGTTTTGAGAAAAAAGAGGCATTATTTCAAGAAATGTATTCAAGCAAATGAGAAATACTGTAATATTGTGTACTGCTTAGCCTTCCGTATATCCACTTACCTGTTCATCTGTCCCTCTAGAATCAACCCACGGCTGCTGTCATGTGACATGTATGCATCATCCTATCAAATAAGTGCACTCTACCCCCATTTTTCCTTCTTTAGGGTTGTTTTTGTTTTGTTTTATTTGTTTTCTCTCTATGTTATTGTTCTTGTTGTTGTAGTGACTGTTAGTGTTCCTATTGTGGATCCTGTAGTTGTTGTCATTGTTGTTTTTGCATGTGTTCTTTCTTTATGAAAAGAAAAATTAAAAATATAACCAGAAATAAAACAAAAACTATAATGGGTTTAAGACGCAGCTTAAGAGTCTACAGCCATGCTAGCTGCTCTGTCTCACCGTGCTTAGGGTGAGCTAAATGCTAAATGCTAACACGATGTTTTGCAATTACTGTATATTGTGTTCAACATATTAGTTAAGTGTGTTAGCATTCTAACATTTGCTTATTAGCACTAAACACGTATAGCTGAGGCTGATGGAAATGTTTTTAGTACTGCAGGGAGAGGGATCACCAAAGTCTGTAGGATTCAATAGTTGTTAAGATATTTCAGTCTGAAATAAAGTGGTGGACTCGCCAACCAACATGCTGCTAGCATAGCTGAATAAAAGAAATAACATGACAGTAGGTGAGACACGAGACTGACCCCTGTTGGGGTTGACACAACTCCAGGTTGACCCTGGGTTCTCTACTGTCCTGATCATTTCATCCCTCTGTCCTTCCTTTCAGAGTGCAGATACGTGGCGGTGGACATTGCAGGTCAAGGTTTGTCCTCATACCGTCCTGCTTGATGTTTTCTATTCATTTCCTGAATTTGTGACAGATATACGCAGAATCGTTGACAGTGTGTGAATTTAAGTGTTCCACTGAGATAGCATTGTAGCAAGTGGACGGATCCCTTCAGGGCTCAAAATTCAAAATTCTCCATCATAGGTCACATTATGGATGAGTCCCACACTGGCACTGTGCTGTTTCACATCTTCTACCATAAAACCTCCGTAAAGGTGTAAATGTAAATTTACACCTTTTCCTTTATTGGAACAAGCTTTGATTATTTGATATATATTATTGGAAGCTTTGATTGTTTGTTCACTCCCTTACAGGAGGCAACTTTGCTGCAATGGTAACTAAGACTGATTACATGCAACCTCTCACTGTTTTCAGACAATATACAAAGAATATTTTGCTGTAACTTATTGCATTGTATCATGTATGGACTATATTGTTTTTCCCACAGTTCAGCGCACTGTATCTTGAGATGGTGCACGCTGTCCTTGTAGATGTGGTACTTCAGAAGTTTATATTATCACTGCACTGACGAGCTTTTAAGGAAAGATGATCCAATAGTAACCACATCCATGGAAATTATGATATTATTCATGTTCCACTCCTACTACTTCAGTAGTTTTGACTTTGTCTTTTCCTGCAGACAGAAAAACTGATGAGGCAAGGGATGGATGAGATGCTTCAGTTTGAAAAAAAGCCAGAAGAGAAGAAAAGAGTTTACACATATGAGAAGGCAACTGAGAGTACTATGCCAATTTTTAAGGATGAGCTCCACACGTTATACACATCAAAGTCTGGTTACATGTGTTGGGAAGTAATACTGTATATGTAAAAAATAAAAAGTTGTATAAAGCTGGGATAACACACTAGATGTCTGAAGGAATAGTTAATGGTCAAGTTGCAGTGTGGGTAATGTAGGTGTCAGGTTTTGACGACAAAGAAGAATGTGTTTGGGGAAAAAAGATGATGTCTCTGATCATGCAGAAAGAGAAAACAA
This sequence comes from Lepomis macrochirus, assembly GCA_024633595.2. Classification (NCBI taxonomy): domain Eukaryota; kingdom Metazoa; phylum Chordata; class Actinopteri; order Centrarchiformes; family Centrarchidae; genus Lepomis; species Lepomis macrochirus. The sequence goes on from JALXJV020000003.1 coordinate 17,735,459, forward strand.
GAAAATAAAATACAGCTATTTGATTTTTAGTGGTTGTCTCTATAGTGAGTCAGTGCTTAATTTCTTTCAGGTTGTTGGCTGCAAACCCAACTCTGTCCAAACAGTCTGTGTGCATCCTTTTAGAGCTTGGCCTAGTTCAAGTTGAAGGAGGTACATCTTTATCTCTTCTTCTCACCTTGCTTCCTCTCATCTGCTGGCAGCTGAATGAGTTTCCTTTCAGCAGGTTTTGTGTTCTCCAGAGACCTGCAAGTTCATTTTGTAAGTCACTTTTAACCTCACAAACCTTCCCCCACATTCTCTCTTGCATCTCTGTTAACTTTTTTTTTACACCAGAGGTACATTTCATTTTATGTTTCCAGAAAAACATGGCGCACATCCGTTTGGAGAAGAGTCTGGAGATGCAGTCGAGGATTCTTGTAGTTCTGTAAGATGCTAAACCCTTTAATGAAAGATGTGTTTGCATTATAATGTTATAAATTATCATAGTTTAACAATGTGAACATTTCAGTTTCATGTTCCCTTGTGCTTCATAGTCCAATAGTTTAATGTATCATCAAAGTGCATCATACGAAACTTATAAAGTCTCTGTTTTTCTAGAGCAGACAAAGGCCTCCATTTGCCAGGATCAAACAGACAGAAACGCACTTCCACACTTCTCCAAGGCTATCGTGACAGATGGAGGCTGCAGAGGCTGCAGGTTAAAAAAAACCTGAATCACACTGCACCAACTAGCAAATGTTTTTTGGCCAATTGTGTGTGTATGTGTTGTTAAACATATTGTGGCAGACAGCTGCACAGATCTAAAAGTGGCACCATCATAACTCACTCAGTGTCAGAATAAGCAGACCTTAGAACTAAAGAGTTCACACACCATATCAGATTCTGCCTTTTTTTTAGCAGGGAGGCATTTTAATGTATAACAGATCTTTTTCACAGCAGACAATTTGGCTTGTCTAAGCAGGAAAAGCAGAGGTGTCAATAATAACGGTGAGCTAGTTCCAGGACTCTGGTGTTGTGCATGCTGGCTCACTGGCATATATGCTGCGTTCCATTCAAAGTTTAAGGTTGGGATTTCCCAGTTGACTGATGTTCAACTTCTGACCTCAAGGGTTCCAGGTTGTGACGCATAAACAAAACCAGCTGTAACCAGCTACCTTATAACATTGGAGGCATCAGTAGACAACAAAATTGATTTCAGTCACTCCAACCTCAAGACAGTGAAAACAAGGAAGGGCAAAACATGATGTGTTTCCTTTCAGCAGGTTTTGTGTTCTCCAGAGACCTGCAAGTTCATTTTGTAAGTCACTTTTAACCTCACAAACTGAAGGATTTGTGACTTGGAGGATAGCCCCAGTAAAGGGCTACCCACGATCTTCACCTCACATGGAGAGGAGCAGCAACTCACACTCCACCAACATCAGGTCAGGCAGTTCCTGCAGAACATCAACATCAGAAAAGCGACTGGTCCAGAAAGTGTCCCAGACCAATTACTGGAGGCAAGTGCCAGCCAGCTAGCCGCAGTCTTTACAGATATTGTCAATCCCTACGACAAGCCACGGTTCCTGCCTGCCAGAAAACTGCTTCCTGTCGACTTTAGTTCAGCTTTTAATTCCATCAGTCCAAGCAAACTAGTCAACAAGCTACACTCACTAGGGCTAAACTCCTCTCTATGTCTGTGGATTAAGGACTTTCTCACAAGTACTCCCCAGCAAGTTAGAATAGGCAATTTCACCTCCTTCACTATTATCCTCTGCCCCCCAGGGATGTGTGCTCAGTCCACTCCTTTACTCACTTTTCACAAATGACTGTACTTCCATGCCCAGCTCTAATTCAAATTTAAAATGTATTCAAATTTGCAGATGACACGGTCAAAGTGTGACTAATCACCAACAACAATGAATCAGTGAGAATAGAGGAGATGGAGAGTTTAGTTGCATGGTGCAAAGTCAATGACCTGATTCTCAACACCAAGAAGACAAAGGAAATGGCCAGCACGCGGGAATACACATAAACAGGGAAGAGGATGAGTGAGTGCCCAGTTTCGAATATCTCAGAGTGCACTTATCTGTGCACCTGACCTGGAAAGTGAACACAATCTGCTTAGTAAAGAAGGCCCAGCAGCGCCTTTTCTTCCTGCACTCACTGAGACACTTAAAACTCTTCCAAGATCTCCTGAAAAACTTCTACCAATGTACAGTTTAGAGTGTCCTGACATACTGCTGCACAGTTTGGTACTCAAGCTGCTCAGCAGAAGAATGGAGGGATCTTCAGAAGGTAGTGAAGACTGCACAGTGGATAATCAGCTCCCCTCTGAACCAAATCCACTCTAGCCGTCTCCTTAAACGTGCCAGGGACATCAACAGAGACCCCTCACACCCTGGTCACCATCTGTTTGCCAAACTTCCTTCTGGCAGGCTCAAGGTCATTAGGACAGAGACAAAGCGTCTAAAGAACAGCTTTTTCCCAAAAGCTGTGGTGAGGCTGCTGAAATTTTAGATGGCTTTCATGTGACAATACTATCTGTGTCAAACTGTGAAGAATACACACTGAAATGCACCTCATCAAGGAAGCAGGGACCAGTTGGTTTTAAATATGAAATGCATGCACGATTTATTGTCATTGCCTCATTTTTATTGCATTTTAATGTCTGTTTTATTAACCATAACCTAAAAGGCAAAGTAAAGTATTAAATTAAAATAATACATACTAGTATCAAATAATAAAACTTGTTCTGCATGTAAATTAATGTAGAAATATTTTGTCAAAGTTATTAGGTAGGTGGTTACAGTAAACAATCTCTGAAAGACATTTTCTCTACCAAAAAGTTATTCAGGAAATATTTAAAAATGCCCAGAAATGTGAAAACATTTGGAAATATAGCCTACAACTTTTGCTGCCTTTTGAGGATTACCAACTGATGTAGCTATAAGGATACACAGTTAATGAGTAGCCTAACATATATTTATCACCTTTGTTTTAAAAAAAATGGCCATCTTTTTAATTAACATCAAGAGCACTGCTGAGGGTTTAACTGTGCATAAACTTGCAAAGTTTGTCACGGTCAGCCATGTTTATTGTTTACATTTAGCGTCATGCAGCACCATACAACTTAAACACACGAACAATGTCGGAAGTCGTATATTTCAACTTGGAAATTTCCCAGTACGACCAGTCTGGAATGCGGCATTACTGTCTACATAACACTGCAACTGGAGTTTCTTAAAATCCTCACCCTGGCAGGAGTTTTTAAAAATGTTTGGTTTCAGTGACCTGATACTGTGTTTCCATGTGGACGAATGGCCAAACCGCATAGAAAAAAATCATGGTTTTGAAAATATCCGTGTACGTGTAGATTGGGCCTTAATTGAACTGAGCCATAGTTAATGCAATTTGTTTCACCAGTGCTTTTCCTGCTATGAAAATTCTGCTATGAGAAAGGTCTATAGTCCTTCAGTTTCACAAAACAATATACAGATAATACAAGCAAACAGATATTAACATGTGAGCCATATCGGCAACTCTAAAACAATTTTATACCAATATGGACAACAACAAAACAACCACATAATGAACAAACATATCTGTGGTTACACTACAATACGTCAGGGAGACTATCATGAGTCACTGTAGTATGTGATTAGTCGATGCTCTACAAGCTGTTCCAAGGAAGGAGACTAGTCGAATTCCTCATTTCAGACTTCTTACATCCTGCGATGCTTCTCTCACCATCATACGTAGGTGATGGTTGCCTTGGCCAGGAGTTGATGTCATCAGATGGTACCCAACCTTCTTCAAGTGTTTCGACCCTTAACCGTAACACTCTCCAGTTGGCAGGTCGGCAGCCGTGGCCAAATCACTGCCCATCTCCCCCTGGCTTCCAGCTCACGTCCTCCCTCCGATTCCATAACCAGCAGGAGGATCTTTCAGTTGCCTCCCCCAATCCACGAGCTATAGATCTCCTTGCATTTCCTCTCAATCCTATCGCTGTCAACAGACTCATACCGATTGAGCAGGGAATCCTCGACATCCCACTTCCACTGGGAACATCCAAGCTGCCAGCCTCTGTTCCTACACTCCTGCACCAGATCCTGGTATTTGGCACGTTTCCTCTTTGCTTCTTCCTGGCAATTGTCCTCCCATGGCACAGTCAGTTCCACAAGGATGACCTTCTTTCCCTCTGTCGACCACAAGACCGCATCTGGCCTCAGGTTTGTCAGTAGGATCTCTTCTGGGAACTGGAGCTTTCTTGCCAGGTCCACTCTCAGTTCCCATCCTTGGACTGATGGCAGCAGGTTTGGCTTGCTGTGCTCAGGTATGATGGCCTGGCTCCTTCCTTAACAAAGGTGATGGCACACATTGACATTGCTCTAGCTTGATGTTTCCTTCTTCTCTCCTGCTCCAAGGTAGGTCTTTCCACAGAGCTTACACAGTGGGTCTTCCCTTAATCCCCACCTATGCAGGTTCACTGGGGTTGGAAGGTTGTCATAGACTGCCCGCAGTAGGAAAGATATGCGGGTATGCGGAATGGTTCCAGCTTCCAAAGATCAGCCCATGATATAAAATAGCTGCAAACATTTAATATGAGAACGAATAAGCCTCACGTTTTTTTAGATTACCACCATGGTTGGATCACTTTTTTCTACAAACACACTAGAGTTGAGTGACAGAATGGTTGCTTTCTCTAAGATGTAGAGCTACAGGAGAGGTAACTCCAACCCATCTCATGGCAGATTTATGTTCTTAGATTCTTGTTCTTAATTGACCGTTCGCTAAACCACGCTCCCCTTAGTTACTGTTACTAAGCCCGACAAACTGTTGTGGAAAAACCGATCTCAGAAAGAAGCAGTTTTGGAGTTGCATTGTGCATTTCAAGGTTGTATTCAGGCAGTCAAACAGACGTGGAAAAAATAAAGACAGAAGCTAAAGCCTACCAATCACAGAGTAAAAGTGAATCACCTGACTATTGAGAAAGAGGACAACAATATTAAGGATCAACTGTTCCTGTACAGCTGGGTAGGTCTCTGTTCACTACTGTTAACAATCATTAAAAAGCAGAAAAGTAGGGCTTTATAATGTTACATTCAGTAGTAAGTTAGCTAGCATTAGGTAACTAACATTACATTAGGAACAATCCACAGTCCAACAAAAACTCAGTAGTGTGGATGCCTAAGTCTTGACCTGAGGAGTTGGCCCTTCTGTGTAAACAGCCACTGAATCCATTATTGCAGAAACCGCTGATGATTTAAAACATACAGATAGAAGTGTGTTTTCAATCAAGTTCATTTAATTTCACAATGATGATTGTCTAGTCTGCTTCCTGAAAAAATAGCACTTGTTTGTTCATATGATAGGTTCATAGTTTTTTACTACTTTTATTTCCTATTTTCTAACATTTCTTCAGTCACCAAGTGCATGTCTCAACAAAGTGTGATGTATGTTGTATTTTCTAAATACAGTATTTTACAATGTTGTGACCAGATCTGATTCAAATCAGCTTCAGCTTTCAAAACAGAAAAATATATGTAAAAGCTTCAAACTGAATAAAATCCTACAAACCTGTTAAAATAAAATGTGACTTCTTTTCTTGTTCAGGTAGGATGTGTCATGTCATCATTTCTGTTTTCAAACATCAGAGCTTTTCATTTGAAGCTGATCTGTTTAACTTGGCTGCTTTTCATGAATCTGATGCTTGTGCACAAAGGGCTAAAAATGGCAGTCATTACAAGAGATGACATCCTCTGACAACTTTTCATTATGTAGGCCATCTTCTCTGTATTTAGCTTTTGTCTTAGTTGGAACCAGCAAGACAAAAAAAAAAAATCTTTTCCACCCTTTTACTCAGGGGAGTGACTCCATAAAACACTGCAGCTGCAGTCAGTCAGAGCAGATATGAGGGGTGCAGCTCACACCACAAATGGCGCCCTCTCTCTCAATGTCACATAAACTGTGTGATGGCCTTGGTGTTAAATGGAGGGGAACTGATTTTACGCAGCGAGCAGCAAGGCGGTGAGCATCCAGAGGCATCTGAAGGGCTTGTCCTCCCCCACCCCTCAAATTCCCACCCCCCCAAAAAAGATTATAGTTATATAAGTTTCCCTCCCACTCCCTCCATCCTCCCTGCCACCAGCAGGGGTGTTGTCATGGCAACCCCCACCCCTCCTCTGAACGTCAGAGCCAGGAGCTGGAGGATGAAGCCGCATGCAGCTTCTGTCTCTTGTGCCTCTCAGAGAGCACCTGTGTTTTTTGCCATCTCACATGCAACAGTCGGAGCTGCAGCGCTGAAGATAGTCTAATGAAAGATTTGACTCTCAGTTGTGGCACGTCGCATACAATCAAATCCATAAAGACCGACTGATTCAGCACCGTTAGCAGGTAAGCATGATGGCTTTATTTACTACCACAGCACTATTTTTAGAATGCACCACCTGTGTGTGTTTGCAAAAATCTGTCTGATAGAAGCAGTGACAGACAGCGTGCTCCCTGCTGGAAACTGGCTGTGTAATGCTTAGATTCCTATGCCCCATCCCACATCTGTCCGAGCACAAAGGCTTTCTAAGGAATGATACTGAGATGCTGCAGTTTGTCATGCGTGATATCTCACCCTGTGGAGAGTATAGAGAGTGTTTACGAGGATTACTTTCAAATAACAGGGTAACTCTGCTTGTCCACCCTTCCCCAAAATCTCTCCTCTTGCTTCCTTACTTCATCTCTTTTCCTCCCATGTCTCCTCCACCCTTACCATCCCTTCACTCTCACAGCAGTGATGTCGTGGCTGTTCCTGGACTGGTTTGTCCCCCTCTACCTGCTGGTGTCGGTTTTGGTGCTGGCAGGCTTCGGAGCATGCCTGTACTTCCTAGAGCCCGGGCTGCAAGAAGCCCACAAGTGGAGCAACAAAACAGTCCGGCATCACCCACTGGTGGCCAGTGTGAACTGCAGAGATGACGATAGCAATGCCCTGATATGATCAAGAGGATGAGGAGGAGCAGGGCGAGGCGGGTGGCACGCCATCTGGACAGGGGCGCTGCCAGGACACCGGTGGGAGCCAACACTTTAAAGATGGAGAAAGAAAATGATAGAGAAAGATGGAGGAGAGAGAATCTGATAAGGCAAGCCCTGTCTTGTCATTCCAACTTTTCTCTGATCTCTAACATACTTTTGCTGTAAAGATCAGGGAAAAGTGAGGCGGAGGGGTTTTTTTGACATCAAATGAAGTCAAATGCACAAGGAGGAGAAGATTACGTGCAGGTGGTTGGAGGACATGTTGCCCCGTAGAAATGTGTGATGTAAATTTCATGCCATCTTATACTTGTGCCAACTTTTACATACGTTTTGTAATTCGACAATCACTTCACACGTATCATGACGTTTACTTATATTGTGCATTTAATTAGTGATGTGAATGACATTTGTGCAATGAATGTGCTGCCAGCAAGGAGAGTTTTCAACCCTCTCTCTGTGGTGATGTCGCCAAGGCAGCTGCTGAGAAGCATGTGGATTGTTAGTGCCATTGTGCCAAAATGGTGTAGTAGTGACTTTACTCAAATAGTATGTTCTGAATAAATGCAGCTGATTTATTCACGGTGCCAAGATTATCCTAGATGGACCAAGATATTATAGAATAATAGTATTTGGTAATGCTCAAAGTGTATATATATTTTTTGTTTTCATTGTTTTTACTTGACAGCATGGTGAGGAAACTGTGGGTGTGTAACAACCCTCTTTGATGACCATACGCTTCCTTTCTTCATACAAAATAAAACAGTTTAATCCTTAATTCTTTGCATTTACTCTCTGCATGTTGATCATATCTGAGTAAAATAGTAGTAATAGTAGTAGTAAGATTTGTGTAGTGTGGTGGAAAGTAACAAAGTACATTTACTCAAGGGAGCTGTACTACAAGTTTAAGGTACTTGCACTTTACTTGAGTATTTTTTCCTCATGCCACTTTATAATTTTACCTAACAAAAATGCTTAGTAGTTACCTAAGTTACTTTTCAAATTAAGATTTTATATTACAAAAATATGATAAGCCAATGTAAAGACAGTATATATATGTTCAATATTTCACAAAAAGCAATGAGAGAACATTGTATACATTGTAGAGAACATTACAACGTTGTAGAGAACATTTTACTTTTATACATTTTGCTAATAAAACTTACAGTATGTACTTTTACGTAAGTAAACTTCTTCCACCACTGATGTGTAGACTGTAATCAGACAAGCTAGTAAGACCACATTCAGGCTTCACAGACAGTCTCCCATGAACCAAACAAAATGAGAGACCGGAGTGGGAGTGAAACAGTGCAGCTTCAGTATCGAGGAATGGAGAGAATGGCACTTCTGAGCCCACTGCTTCCTACTGCTGTGTTCCCCGTCTCGCACTCTCTGACTTATTTAATATTGTCAACAACAGAGACAGAGCTTCAGACCGCAGGTTTGTGTCTGTTTTCCTCTATTGTGACTTTTAAATGTGCATATTCATTGTAAAGATGTGTTATGTAGTGGAATTCAGTGTTAGTGGAGAGCAGTCATATGGTTTCAGGTTGCAGTGTTGTGCAGTGCAGTAACTTGTGCATTTACATTAGTGCTTTTTCTCCACAGACTTTAATTTACAGCTATGTTTGTGTATGGAACTTAAAGAATATGATGCACCATTGCAGATAAAACTACCCAACAGTACATAAAGTAGATCATATTGGCTTCACCTTAACCAGCAGTAAAAAGCTACCTACTTAATAATGCATTAATAATAACAGTCTAATAATGTTGAACATGACACCTAAGTATAGTACATTTTGAAGATATTTCTGTACTTAAGCTGAAGATTTTAAATGTCAGGTATTTGTCATCAACCTGATTTTCCTTAATTTCTCCACGCCCATCAATTGAGTCATTCATCAGTCTTCCTCTTCACCTCTTTCCTCACAACTTGTGTAAAAAACAGAATGAGTGTTTCTGACCGCCTGGCATCTTTGATCCCTCAAGTATCTGCATCCTCTAAACAAACAAAGGAACGTCCATCTGTCTGCTTGTCACCTCCTCTCTCCCTCTCTTCCCCTATCATCAAGAAGAAACCCATTCAAATTCCATCATTTGATGAAAAGGGACTCATCTATGAAAACACAAAACAGACAAACGCTGATAGGTAAATGAAGCTGTAGCTTGTATTGTGGCTCAGTATAATGTAATAAAAAGTGCACTGAATTCATTTAAAAGTTTTTTCCCTGTTTTGGCTCCAGATCTTTTGTTCCAATTTCACAGAGGAACCATGGAGAAAGAGCTTCAACTCTCCCAAGAACCAGACCCAAAACATATAGCTCTCCAACTCTCCCAGCAAAGCCCAGCATATCCATTGTTCCTGCTCCAAAGCCAAATTCCTCTCCCACTCTGAAACCAAAGCCAAGTGATACCCTTCATCCCCCTGCCTCACAGTTGAGTGATCCTTCTCCATTACTGCATCAGCCAAATCTGAAGCCAAGTAGATCTCCAACTCTGACTGTCCTGACACCGAGACTCAGTCCATCTCCAACCTCTCTGTACAGAGGGATGAGTTTGGACAGCCGAGGAGACAAGCAGCGTTCTCCTGTTGGTACAGAAAGGCGTGCCAGATCGATTACCATATCGAACACCAAAGTTGAGCCTGAGTCCAGCAAACAGGGGCCTTCAAAGGGGGCAAAGCGTGACATTCTTGACCAAGAGGCTTTACTGGAATTTACTCATCCCGCGGTGAAAAGAGCTTGTCCCATGACGTGCAGAGAGTCTCGATATCAGACTTACTCTGAGTCCCAGAGGCGAGCAGGCGCGTCTCAGAATTCATCTCAAAACAAAGTTGGTTTAAGTAAAGAAGAAAATACTGCAAAAGAAAAACCAAAGCCTCCGCCTAGGAATATAGACATAACTGCAATCCCTAGACCAAAGCCAAACATCAAACAACTGCCAAGTGGAGCGACATGCACACAAACATCTCTCTTAGAGTCTGAGGTGATCAAGTTTGATAATGTTTTTCGGAGAGAAACTCAGTCTGAATTTGATGGACTAGCTACTCAGTTGAGTCTTCACAGTAATTGCATAGACTACCCTCAGAGTACAAAGTACAATCAGACTGCAGGATTTGCCTCCAATGACCGATCATATGAAATAATTTATTCTGAAAGAAGTGCAGCTTTGACTTCCAAAATGTTGGTTTCCACAGAGCAGTCAACTGTCTCACCCAATATTGAGACAAGGAGACGACGATTTGGCTTCCACAATGTGGATACAACATTTACAACAGGCTCTTATCTCAGTAGACCTCAGGAAGAAAATAATATACGGACGATTACAGGAAATTCATCTAAACTCTGTCAGCAAACCAGTGCATCTCAAAACACTATGTCTCCTCAGAACTCCAGATTCTGGTCGAAGGCTCAGAATCAAACCCCCCAGATGGATGTGAAGAGTGCGTTAAGTCAGCCCGACTGTGTTTCAAAGGATCACAGCTGCCAGTCAAGAGATATCGATTGGAAAATGGAGGCTCCTCAGTGTGCAGAAAGGATAAATCAACTTAAGACTTGTCTGGTGGCACCTCACACAAAGGAGGCTTCTGTTGTGTACACCACAGCACAAGCTACCTTTTCAAAACCTGATACTGTATTACACAAACATCAGTTTGATCACAAACAGTGTCCTGGCCACAAAGAGGTGAACCTCAGTGACACAGGTCTGAATCAGAAAGATATTTTTGCACCCCCTGACCATCATGGGGTGCCCACAAAGCTACCAGAATATCCCTCAGAGAAATGCGTTGTAAGCTGGACACCGTCTGTGGCACACTGCCCATTCAGCACAAACAGTTTTGGCATCAGTTCAAAGGGGGTCTTTGACCTGCTGTCCCAGCCACAGCACCGAGTGCACCAGAGACCAAATGAGACAACAACAACAGCTTCCCTTCCACCACACCAACTGAATTACTCTCCAGCAGACAGACCGTTTATCACGGAGGAACCAGAGGACCCTTATTACGTCACCATGTATTACCCGGGTTCAGTGTACGTGGGTGAGTACAGAGATATCCAAACCACTTAGAAGACATTAGCTGAACAAATTCCTCAAAGCACACATGACAGGGAGTCTTTCATCTCTTGTTTTTAATCTATGTAGGGAGTTAAATAATTTTCTAGCTAAGGGGGCGGGAACTCACACGAGGGGGGAGTCAGGCAGGATAGCAGTGGGATTTAAGACGTCGCTCCTTATCAGTAGAGCAACAGACATGCTAAAGAGAGACATGACAGCGTTGGTTGGAAAGGAAAGCAAAAGAAGGACGGAGGGAGGGCAACTCAGCGATAAAGTGTGAGTACTATGACACAACTAAGGTTCTACTTTAAAGAATAATTATACTAAACAATATAACAACAAATACGGTGTAATTACTGCTGGTTATAGCTACCCTTGTAAATCCTGTAGTAATATTACAAGACAGAGATTTAAAAAGCATTACTAAGTATGAATACGGTGTCTAGATCTAGCTCTAAATAGCCTATGCAGGCTAATGGTAATCCAGTTAAATAATACAATGACAGGGGCCATTCTCCCTCTACAATGAGTGCTATAACTTTTGATAGTTTAAGTACATTCGGTGATAATGCTTATGCACTTTTACTTAAATTTACATTAAAGTAATTTTACTTTTTAAAGTTAAGAATCTGAATACTCCCGTGACCCTGTATGCAGGATAAGCGGTTGATGATGGATGGATGGATGGATGGATGGATGGATGGATCTGAATACCACTGTTTTCGTAAAAGATCTAAGTATATCTTCCACCACTGTATCTTACCATATGGGAGAATTTTTACATTTTGTAAATGTTTACATTGTAGATAAAATAAAATAAGATAAAAGGCAACAGTTACACGATAACTACATATGGACTTCACAGTCTCACACATAATACAGTCTGTTCCACACATTTACAGTGCACACGTATGTGAGACATTACCACCTATCAGTGATTGACTGAATCAATTGAAACCCGTGTAATGTTAAAAACAACCAAGTGGTTCTGTTGAGTTGCACTTGATGCTCTTAAAAATCTCGACCAATAAAACAAACAATTAAATAAAAATATTCTAAAAACAATGGCCCATTGAAGAGCAAATTTTGATTGGAGATCAAACTGGATTTATTTGGTCTCATTATAATGCAAATCCAAAATGTTCCCTAAGAACAGTCTGCATCACTGACAGACTGGCAGACACGGTACCAAAGTGGGTAAATACTGCGCATGCGCGCTGCATCTCCCCACTCCCTCTCCTCTTGTCGCCTTGGTGACGGAAAAGGGGGGCACACGGCCGGGGAGACGGAGAAGAGAGGTACCCAGATTAATCACATGACCGGACCTCGTCTTATTATCTCTGCGTGTGGATATACATCGTTTGTTCTTGGACCCAGAGCAACTAACAGATCAGCCCGTCTTCCCCTCGAGCAGATTTGCAGGTCAGTTGAACGTGAATCGGTAAATGTGACGCTGCGTGAGCGCTACGCGAGCCGACCGTTAGCAGTGCAGTTTCTAGCAGCTAACAGCCGCTAGCTGTTACCGTTATTATCCAGCATGACTGGAGAGAGACAATGGGGTCGACAGGCTGTGATGGAGCTTACCTCGTGTGATGTATTAAAACAGAGAAAACATGGCTTAAATGTGGAGACACAAAGCGTGGTCATTAAGACGTTATTTCTGAACAAAAATAAGGAATTTTTAAGCAACTGAAGAAAGAAGTCGGAGCTTTCATGTCAGCAGAGCGTCATCATCATCCATCGTATGTCTCAGTCTATAAGTGTGATTTCCCAGCAGTATTTAACGTGAGCTCACACTTAATACTGAAATAAAACAGGCGATCTTATGTGAAGGCGACGAGGAGCAAGAGGGCGGTCAGAGAGGGGAACAAGGCTCCATGACTTCAGACTGTTGTGATTCAAAGTGACAGCCACTGCCTCAGTGACCTGTGATCTGATCTGCGACTGTGGCCTTGCTGACTTACAGCACGGCAGCAGGCTGCTCCATGTGTACAGCCTGGGGGGCTGAGGTTATCAACATCTTGGCTCAACCTTGTTACCATCTGCCTGCACCGTTTGCTTCACTTAAAGGGATCACTATCACAGAAACATTTCCTAATTGACGTATGCGACAGCTTATTTTTTTAGCCCACATTTTGAAATTTAGTATCTATTTCAACTGCCACCCTGATACAATAGAGGTGAATACTAGGGGTGGGGGTAAAAATCGATACAGCATAATGTTGCGGTATTTTGCATGGAAATATTGTATCGATACATGGATGCCAAGGATCGATCTTTTATTATATTAATTGTACATGGGAATTTCACTTTTTGGTACTATAATAATAAAATCAGTTGATTTTTCACTAGAAAATCAGTTGATTTTTCACTAGAAAAATAGTTTTCCTTTGGGGACACAATTTGAAGTTAAAAAAGGTAATAAATTGCAAAGTATCGTAATATGTTTAAAATTGCAATAATATCGTGACATAAGTGTTGTGATAATATCATATCGTGGGGCCTCTGGTGATTCCCACTACTGAAGTGTGAATAGTGAATAACCCATCCCATATGCCATGACATTTGCTAGAGTCCATTGTAATGTCCTAAAATGGCTTGTTTTGTCCGACAAAAAGCCAAAGATATTCAGTTCAGTATTCAACTTATTCTTACTCTCTGGTGGACAAAGGATGTAATGATGAAACTGTTTGTTAAATAACTTAATCTTTTGCATTTCTATACTGCAGTTCTTGTTATCAGCCACTGATATCGTATCTGCCGATATATCGCCCGGCCTATGTATCATATAACTCTCCTGCATACAAATCTGATACCTTGCATAAAAAGATAATGTCTAAAACACTAATACACTATCGATTTAAGGCTGTGGCCTTAAAATTGTGTTGGATGTAACTGATAGTGAAAAAATTTATTTAATTTGAATCTCTGCGATCTGGCCATTACCCAATTTGCATAATAAGATTAATATCTTCACCAGTCACATTTCTATTTAACCAGTCTCTTTTCACAATGTCGCTGTTACTCTGGAGACAGATATCTTAAAACCAAATATCTCTGCATGGCTAGATATATTTTAGTCATTTGGGTGAACTAACCCTTTAAGACCAGCTTGCTAAAAGCAAGGAGAAACCTCAGCCAGCTCTACTGGCCTACTTCTTAATGATGTGTCAATATTCTCTGTTAATAAAAATTTGTATTTTTATCCTCCTTTCTTTTTCCTCTGTAGACATGTCAGACGTCGTTCCTCCAGAAGTGAGACCCAAACCGGCTGTCCCTGCCAAGCCCCCAAATGTGGGGGCTCCTTCCCCCTCCAGTCCTTTCCCACCCCAGGGCCCAGGCATCGGTGGAGGAGGAGGAGGCGTTTCTGCACTTCCTCCAAGTGCCATTCCAGTCCCCATCGGGAATCATCCCCCGGGGTACATTGGTAGTCATAGTGTGGGTCATGGTGTGGGCCACGTTGCAGGCCATGGTGGGGGTCACACTGCAGCACACAATGGAGGTCATGGTCACGGCGGCTCCCTCAGCTCCAGCGGTGGATCCACTTTGCTGGGGTACATTGGCATTGACACTATCATTGAGCAGATGAGGAAGAAGACCATGAAGACAGGCTTTGACTTTAATATCATGGCTGTAGGTAAGTCACAGAAAACTGTGAATTGGGTGAAAGATGAATATTAGTGTAAACCTCTAAAGTGCATAATTATACAGACAACAGCAACGTGGAAAATATCTCAAAGATTCTGAATTAATTTTTTTATCTCTGATTTTTGTTCTTGGTAAAAAAATAAAGCAAATCTAAACTCTTCTCTCATGTCCTCTTCGGCCTTGGTCATTACATTTCACCCTCCTTCCCTCTCGTCTCAGGTCACAGTGGTCTCGGAAAGTCCACTCTGGTGAACACCCTATTCAAGTCCCAGGTGAGCAGGAAGAGCGCAGGGTGGGGCCGTGATGAGAAGATCCCCAAAACTGTAGAGATCAAAGCAGTGTCTCATGGTGAGTACGGGGAGAGAGCTGCCGTTCTCTCTTTAGAGCCAGACATTTAAAGCAGCACTTAATTTGACAAGGAAAATTAACGATCTTTGACCATGTTCTTAAATGTCCCATATAGCCTACTTACAGTATATCAGTGCAGCCTGTTAGCTGCCAAGTGAGCTTGCTATCTATTTTAGTTTATCTACAAATGCACGGGCAACTTCTGTGGGTACTTTGTGTGAGAGGCTGCGATTGTATGCGTTTCGACCAAAGGAACTATACCCCGAAACTAGGAACCTTTGGAGGAACTCACTGCGTTCCTACCAGAGGAATCAGGGTCTAAATGTAGTTCTGGGGTCTTCATTTTACCCCTTAAAAAGACCCTGCTCGGGGGGTAGTACCTTCCGAAAGTACGGGGGGGGGGGACTTGCCTTGCAGTGAATTTCTGAATGGGCGAGTACAGGCTACTGGCTTTAACTGGAGAATGTCAGGTGTTTGTCTGCTACTGCTCCTCTCCTTTCCACCATTGTTTGCAAATCAATAAATCACAATAAGCAGTCAAATAGCACACAGTCTCGCCGCTGTCCGCCCAAGATCAAACTGTCGGCATTAAATGTAGCCTAAATAGCAGCCAGCCTGGGTGTGTTTACAGCGAACAGCTGATGGAGTTACTACTGGGTACATAGTTGTTGTTTTTATAAACTTGTTAAAATCCCATTCCTCCGAAGCTCAGGCGACACAGACATGATTCCTGCAGAAATGTTTTAATAACCTTCCAAACTGTCACAGTTTTATTTTTGTGTTGTTTTATCTGTGCTGGAGTTATTTTAAGAACCTCATAGTTTTATCCATCGTATGTCGGCATTAAATTTCTAGCTGGCAAACAGCAGGCAGCGTTCAGCAGTGTGTTTACAGCGAGCAGCTGATAGAGTTACGCTAAATACTGGGTCAGAAGTTGTTGTTTTGAGTTTTCATCAGTCAGTAAGTTTCTACAAGGAGACAAAGTCGGTCTCCTCTTCTCCAAAACAAGCTGAACAGCAGGTAAAGTTCACTAAACATCTTGTTCCTCCAACGCTCTGGCAACACAGACGTGCTGCCAGCTGATCTACAGCTCTTGTTGGCTGGAAATGTTGTAATAACCTTCCAAACTGTCGCAATTTTACTTTTGTGCTGCTTCTCTGTGTTGGAGTTATTTTAATAACTTATTGGCTTTATCCAGTTTGTTATTAAATGTGTAACGAACTTTATCGCCTGTCTCTTCATTATAGGCTACTCCCACACGAGAAAGCTGCTTTCATGGTCAAGCTAAGCCTATAGTTTGTCATTATATTCCGATTAAATCTGATGTTCATTTATAAATGTTGCTCATGGACAGTGGTTACAAATAATGATGCCTGTGCATCACTGTGTACAGCCAGGCCTACAACCTACGTCAGCTGGATAATTTGCCTAATCTTCGCATCCAAAAAGAAACGTCTCCTCATTAGCTGAAAAGGACTAGTTTGCATCACTAATTAGCTTTACTAACCTCAGCTCCTCCAGTCACCCCGTCCTTTCTTTTCCAAAACCACTTTTTCAGACTGAAAACTGAAAAATAATTTAATCAGAGCTGCAGGCTATGTCAGTTTGTACCTGATGTTCTCAACATTGGACAAGTAGGCAGTAATAAAATACAGCTTTCAGTTACTTTCTATAAATTGAGCTAATGTCAAGTCACATAGCAGCTATGTAGCTGCTGCTTCCCTGCTCTGTGCAGTCTGAAGGGGAGATGTTAGCTAACTTAGTGCTAACTGGCTTCACTTTTCCAGCAGGTGGCAGCAGAAACATCAAACTTTTCTTGGTATTGAGAAGCTGACACACTGTAACAGACACCGTACATTTACTGCCAAAATATTTTCCTCCGCTTGCGTTCACTGTCGTTTTCTGATACTCGGACAATCAAACACTCGCTACGCATCTCCTGATTCAGAGTTACCCTGCTCTTATAACACCATCTGTCACGTATGTTCTACATAGAACGAGGAGAGGAAGCAAGCCGCATCGCACTGCCACTGCTGAATGCATATTGCGGAAACACTGTTCATCATTTATTAAAATACAAAGAGCGTGACCAGGCGGCCTCAGTTGCTTCTCTCTCTTCATGTAATCCCAGACAGACTCAAAAATGTTGAGATCAGGGCTCTGTGGGGGCCACACCATCACTTCCAAGACTTCTTGTTTTTCTTTAGCTGAAGATAGTTCTTAATGACTTTCACTGAATGTTTGGGGTCATTGTCATGCGACAGAATACATTTGGAGCCAATCAGATGCCTCCCTAATGGTATTGCAGAATGAATAAGTATCTGCCTCCACTTCTTTATTATTGAGACCATACATTCCGACCAAATCCCCAACTTTGGTTGCAGAAATGCAGCCACAAAGAAGCAAGGAACCACAGCCAAATATTTAAAATTTTGACTCAGTCCAGAACACCTGTTTTAATGCAACCCAGTTCTTGTGTTTGCATAGTTGCCTTGTTTCCATGTCGGAGGTATGGCTTTTTGGCCACAAGTTTTCCATTAAGGGCTACCTCTGATCAGACTCTCTGGACTGTAGATGGGTGTACCAGAGTCCCACTGTTTCATGAGCTACAGCTATGTAGTCTATTTGATCGAAGCAGAACAGCAGAAGAAGGATGAATGCCCAAGGAGTTTTGGCAATAACATGAGTAAAGGAGAATCTGATGGGGGAGAGATAACTGCGAGCATGTAAGTCTGTGTGTGTGCATGTGTGTGAGACAGAGAGACAGAGAGAGCGCTCTGTTACTTTATTTTCATAGGCTAACCAAAAGAGCAAGTCATTATTACAAACACTGTTTTTAATTTTGTTAAGGTTAGGCCAGTAGAGTACAGGACTAAGAGAGGGAGAAGTTAGATATAAGAGGAATATTTATTGTTAAGGGATCGGATTTTGAGCGACGCAGAGTGGGAGACTAGATGCTGCAGAACCGGGTTGGTGGTTGCTGTGCAGAGCAGGGGCAAAATATAACAGGGAATCCAGATTGTGAGAGTCCAGAGAGAGAGGCTGAGCTGTGCAGGTCCAGAGCAGAATCCGGGAATACCATAAAACTTCAATTAATAGCCCAGGCTTTAATTTGCTAATATTAATGAATTGACTCTATATTTGGGACAGTCGTCTATATGGGACGCGCCTTTAATTCCTTTTGCACTAAACTCTTGTTCAGCAAGGATGTGAAACAGGCTACTATAAAACCAGTATAAATTCTATATTTGTATGAATATTATATTTGTATAAAACTTATATCAAATAACATATCAATTATAAATAATTCATTTGATCTAGCTCTGATTGACTGCTTAGGCGCTTTTATTTTGTAGATGTTAAGTAACAAAAACGAGCATGCCCAACAAAACGGTGCAGGATGCAGAGAAAAGTGTGGCAGAAGTTAGCAGATAGTGAGCAATGACTTGGATAAATTTGTATGAAAAGCTTTTGATCGATGGACTCTTACAGACAAAAGGAATATAAATAATCGAGGAGTCTGTCTTTTTTTATCACTCTTGTTTACCATGCCACTAAGTCTGAGTGAATTAGACTTTGGGGCTCATTGTTTTCATGAAATGAATGAACGATTGAATGGTGGAGAATCTAACCAATCTAACAATGTGTAGCATGTCCATACTGAACTTATCTGTCTCCAATGTGTTCCCACACCAGGCCAGTAAACGGGGTAGGTGGCGATTTGATTTTACAGTAGTTTAGCGAGGTAGAGGTACAGGGAGAGGATGTTACGGTGGTGTGTAGGGACAGAGAGGACCCAAATGCAGAGCTCAGAAAGAAGGAGGTTTATTGAAGAATATAGGGGTGAGTGATGGAGTGGAGGGAGAGGAGGATGCCGGGGAGACACGGGCACGAGGAAGCAAGGAGACTGGGACCAGAGGGGCGAAGGACACTGGGGCCGAGGAAGGGAGGTGGCGAGGGAGAACAGGGAGGACGCCGTGGGGGGAAGCCCAGAGAGGAGAGGACCGGATGGCGAGCCCAGTCGACAATGCGGAGGATGAGGGTGAGTGAACCTGGGAGGGAAGCAGACAAAGAGACAGGGTTAGTGACAGCAGAGACAAGGCACAAGGAGAACGTGGGAGAAAACAAGATACAACGGAGCTTGAACATGGAGGTGGCACCGGGTAAGGAGCAACGACGATCAAGCAGAGTCTGACTGAAGAACCGGGGTAGAAATACTGGCAGAGATGAGGTTGACTACTGGCAGGTGTGGCAGGCTGACGAGGTGGCTGATGAGAAGCAAGTGCAGATCGTTGGCTGGGCTCGGGAGCGGAGAGAACACGGGAGGAAACACAGGGAAGCAGGCAGAGTACACAGAAAAACAGAATAACTGATGAAAAGGGGAAAAACCCAGGACACTCACCGTCAGCCGGGCTGCCACCATAACAGGGCCCCCCCCTCAACGGACGCCTCCCGGCGGCCTTCCTGCTGGACTAGGTGGGGCTAGGCAGACGAACTTAGGGGGGAGGAAATCGCACTGGGGTCCGGCCAGTGGGGGTCCAGGGTTCAAAAGAAGACAGGGACTTCAGAAAGGGTTTCAGGGCTGGGAAGAGTCAGGCAAGTGGGCAGGGCTGGACTAGGTGAACAGGATCAAACTGGGTGTTGGAGGGCAGAGCTAGGGGGCCAGGGAGCACAGACGGGCATCCGGAGGGCAAAGCGAGGGAATCAGGGAATGCAGACGGGCGTCCCGAGGGCAAGGCGAGGGAATCAGGGAATGCAGACGGGCATCCCGAGGGCGGAGCAGAGGGACAAGAGGGTTCGGGCGGACGTCCCGAGGGCGGAGCAGAGGGACCAGAGGGTTCGGGTGGACGTCCCGAGGGCGGAGCAGAGGGACCAGAGGGTTCGGGCGGACGTCCCGAGGGCGGAGCAGAGGGACCAGAGGGTTCGGGCAGACGTCCCGGGGGCAAAGCAGAGGAACCTGAGGGTCTTGGTGGACCAGGGGAGCCAGGGAGTTCAGGGGGGCGGACCGAGGACAGAGCAGAGGAGCCAGGAAGGGCAAGCGGGCGGCCCGAGGACAGAGCTGGGCAGCTCATTGGTAGAGCAAGGGAACCAGGGGGTTCAGGCCGGCGGGCCGAGGGCGGACCAGGGAAGCCAGGGAATTCAGGCGAGCGGCCCGAGGACAGAGCGGGGGAGCCAGGGAGGTCCAGCGGGCAGCCCGAGGACGGAGCTGGGCAGCTCATGGGCAGAGCAGGGGAACCAGGGGGTTCAGGCCGGCGGCCCGAAGGCGGACCGGGAAATCCAGGGAGCTCGGGCGGGCGGCCCGAGGGTTCAGGGAGTTCAGGCCGGCGGCCCGAGGGCTCAGGGAGTTCAGGCCGGCGGCCCGAGGGCAGACTGGGGGACCCAGGGAGCTCGGGCGGGCGGCCCGAGGGCTCAGGGAGTTCAGACGGGCGGCCCGAGGGCGGACCGGGAAATCCAGGGAGCTCGGGCGGGCGGCCCGAGGGCTCAGGGAGTTCAGATGGGCGGTCCGAGGGCGGACCGGGGGAACCAGGATAACCAGGGAACTGGGGAGGGCGGCCTGAAGACAGCACGGGGGAGCCAGAGAGTTCAGGCGGGCGGACCGGGGGAACCAGGATAACCAGGGAGCTCGGGCGGGCGGCCCGAGGGCTCAGGGAGTTCAGATGGGCGGTCCGAGGGCGGACCGGGGGAACCAGGATAACCCGAGGGATGGGCAGAGAGGGACCTCGGGAGGCCCGGAGACCGGCAACCTGAGTCAGGGTCCACAGGGGGCCGAGAAAAGGGCTGACAGTGAGGGCCAGAGGTCCCAGGAGGCCGGCAGAGAAGAGGGCGAGGCCCCACCGACGGCCGGGGGGTAGGACGAGACCTCTCCAAAGGCCAGGGGGCAGGACGAGGCCTCTCCAGAGGCCGGGGAGTCGGGCGTGGCGACCTCTCCAGAGGCCGGGGAGCCGGGCTAGGGGCCGGCAGCGAGACAGCAGCGGGGGGGGTCAGGGACGAGGCTGCTGGGCTGAGGGCCTTGGTGTCCTTGGTGCATAACAGAGGAGATATTAGGAGATATTAGGAGTTAGTATGCAAAATTTGCTTTTAACTTTAATTTTGAGCCTGCTCAATGTTCTTCTTCTACAATACGTCTAATACGTCTATAGTAGTTATTTAAATGAGTTCATTATGTTGTTGTTTGTTTGTTGTATCCTAATGATAACTGATTAACTTTAAAATGTAGACTATTTTACTGTGTTGATCTGTAATGACATTAAGCAATTGTAAAGTTAATAAATGCCATAATGGCATGAGCTGAAGGCTTCATTTTGTTTTCCCTTTGATGTGAACTGGAGCGTAACAATCACTGAAGTAAACGGCGGTCAGGCATCCAATAAAAAAAACCTCAATAATCAAATCCTAAAATTGAAAATCAATTGCCTACCTAACATTTGAATACTTGCACATTCGGGTCCAGCCCAAATAACAACCTAGTGTCTTTTTGCTGTGCTCAGTCTTTTGACAATAAACTGTCTCAAGCAACCCCATCTTCTTAGCTGAGTTTGGCTGTTTCTCACCCCGTTATATTCCTCCTACATAGGTGTTTCTGTTTCAGTTAATTGTGTTTCAGCCTGAACATTGGGGGGGTGATCATTAGCATCTGTTTGTTATAATTGTTTATCCATCCACTTGACGATATGCCTACAAAATCCCTGACTTTGTGCAAGCGTATCTAGAACAATTTATGTTGTTTTGAAGGCAAAGGGTGGTCAACCAAATACTTTGGTTTGATTTTGATTTTTTTCTGTTCACTCATTTTAATCTATTAACACGTCTATTTTTTTCTACACCTTAAAGTTTTGCAGAGTACTTCCAGCATGAAGTACAGATTGTTCTTGGGGCCTCAGATTCCCACTGGTTCGCTGACAGCTTTTACTTGACACAAATCAGTCCTGGGAGAACTGTCCATAACTGTGAGAGAGACAGTGTTTTACTTTCCACACAGGGTCTGTGGATGGACTTGTTGATCTTCAGCCCAGACAACATTTGTTCACACATATACTGTGGGTGCATCAGAACTTCTTTTTGTTTTGATTTGACAGACTGACCTCATTACCTCTATCATCTCACTGATCATTACACAATAAATTTTTCCACCTTCTCCTAGTGCAGACTTCCAACCAGCCGGTCTACTTTTGTCAGTCTGTTTATTATGGTGGGATATGTCTCGTGAGACACACAAGCTTTACCATTGGTAGAAAACCTAACTCCATTCTACTAACATCACTGGTAGTTATACAAAAAATGAGACATGATTTGAAGCTCTTTTGAAGCCTAAAAAGTTTTCTGCCATAAAGTCGGACAGTCTCACAACTGAGAGATGTGTTTCTGTGGTAACAATGAATGACCCCTGCTGACAACTGACATGTAGAGGTAAACATTACTCAGTTTGTGGTTTGTTAACACTGTTGTGAGGCGAGGAACCAAAATTGTTTCACTCATCACTGAGTCTACCTCATAAAACTTTTGCGTAATTGAAATATTATTCCACTTTCAGGTGGAATAAACAGGACTCAGCAGCCATGATTTTGGTTTGAGAGTCCAATCAGCTAGAACACAGAGCAAATACTGTTATGGCTAAAACTCTTATTTTTTAGTCTGATGCTGTGCTCTCATTCGAAATGTGGTTGAAGGAGCTGGGTGAGATCTTCTATCTGGAGAAGCTTACATTCAAGAGTGTAGGAAAGAGGAGAGTGCGTGAAGACATGGGGACCAGTGTTGAGACACATAAGGGGTCTGAGGGAGGGTGATGGCGTTGGATGAACGACTGACAATATTAACCCTGTAACAATGGTAGCTGTATGTGTTTATTTGTTTTATACACTTTCTTTGCTTTTTTACTCTCTTGCTTTGCTCTCTTGTTTTCTAGCATGAGTACTGCTCTTTAATTACCTCGTCCACTGATATATGAGATCCTCCATATAACTGTAACCATATGTTCTTTCACGTTGGTGTTGTTATAGATCCTAAAAGTAAGTGGAAAAGTAAGATTGCTTTTATGTTCCAAAGCCACTATATCTTTTATCTGAAAATATCTGACTTCGGCACCCCTCCCCCAGTGTTAGCATCAGCTCAGTTACTGTGGAAGACAGCTCTGCTTGCCGTTTATGAAATTCGTTGGTGACTCTTAACTATGTAGCACGTATTACTGTGCTTATTATGGGTATGGAAAAGCAACTTGTATTCATCCTTGATTTAACAGCACTAGGGAAACAGTGGTAAAATGTCAAACCCATTTACATGAACACATCGCCATCAGTTGACAGTGACCTGACATTATCCAGCAGACGTGTGGCATCAGATGCACATGTAAAAAATATCTCAGTCAGATCATTTATTCTATGTTTGTTTTTGTTTCCACCTTGAATGCTGTTCATACAAAGCGACAGCTATGATTTATTTAGTTATTTTCTTTGTGTGTTTTTATTCACAGTCCTTGAGGAAGGTGGCGTGAAGATGAAGTTGACAGTTGTTGACACCCCAGGCTTTGGAGACCAAATCAATAATGACAACTGGTGGGTTTTCCAACTTCTGGATCATTAAAGCTTCATAAGTGTCATAATCACTGCCTTATCTTACCAAGAACTATTTTTCATTTGCAGCCATGCATTTAGTTCATTAAAATGATACTGAAAATGGTCCTACTCAACTAGTCTTCTTCTGTTTTGAAAAGTAGTCTTTTTCTCTCATGTTGACCTCTTCTGTATCCACAGCTGGGAGCCCATTTCCAAGTACATCAATGAGCAGTATGAGAAGTTCCTAAAGGAGGAGGTCAACATCACCAGAAAGAAGCGAATCCCTGACACCAGGGTACACTGCTGTCTCTATTTCATCACCCCGACTGGACACTCGTGAGTTAAACTTTATCAGAACCAGAGATTAGTAAAGTCTCCACTCAAACCATCTTTAAGTATCTGATCTAAAAAGGGATGTCTGTCTGTGCACACATACAGCACACAGTGTTCATGTCCCTTACAAAGCCCTGTGTGTGCTACTTTATATTGCAGACAACACACACTTCTCTCTCTCTCTCACCTCACAATTAGCTACTGCTGACAACTGTGAAATTGCTATTTAATGGATAAACGGAAACAGTCTTTTGTGTATTACAGCCAGCGTATACATCCTTCTTAGCCGGCTTAATTGAGACTGACAGGATGTTTTGTGTGCAGGAAGACAAGAGTGGGGACGCAACCTTTGTCCAACGATAAGCCCACTTTTCAATAGCATTCACGCTGTAAGTCTCTTGTAATTGCTACAGAACCAGGAAAGGCTAATGAGACATATGAAACATGACAAATAAAAACAATGTGCCTCCTTCTGCTATTTGTTATCCTCACCGTCTTTCCACTGTCGCACACAAGCCTTCTGGAAGAATCAAATCCAGCTCCTAAATCAATCTACTTGTCTCTTTTTCATTCTCTGTCTTTTCTGCTTGGTCTGTCTGTCTCAGTCTCCGGCAGCTAGACCTCGAGTTCATGAAGCGCTTGAGTCACTCGGTCAACATTATTCCTGTCATCGCAAAGGCAGACACGCTGACCATTGAGGAGAGACAGGAGTTCAAACAGCGGGTGAGTTTCACCAATGAACCTACATAAAGCTAGACTGATAAATCGCCCTATATATCAGCCAATATTAGCTTAAAGGTTGTAGTTATGAAGAAATGTCAAAGATAGGCTTGTATTTTAGAAACAGTTTTTCCATTACATCGTTTGTCCTCCACAGAGCATTGACAAGTTCATTTATCAACTTGCCCTGCTCACTACATATTTTGGTGTTTAAAGCTGCTCTAATCAATATCTTTAGATTAACAATGGATCAAATGACAAACCCACAGAGAATCATCACCCGACAGTTTCACTCAGCTCTACGGAGCATTCTTTTATCTCATTGTTTTGGTTTTATATCCTGCTACCTTTTGGTTCAGTCTCCCTGCTCTCATAGTGTTGTTGCAGCTCTAAAAACCCACTGTACACTACCTGATATTTGTATACATCTCAAAATTCCTATACTGGACAGGCTATAGGTCCCACATGAGTGGTTTGAAGATTGTTCTCAGATGAAGATGTGTGTTGTTTCCTGGCTTTGTATTGTGCTGTAGGTAAGGAAGGAGCTGGAGATGAGCGGGATCGAGTTTTACCCACAGAAGGAGTTTGATGAGGACATGGAGGACAAGAGCGACAATGACAAGATCAGAGTGAGTGGTTCTGTTCTTCTGTTCACACACATCCCATTATTTTCCTCCTCTTAGAGAGCATGAGTCTTTCCCTCCCCTCCCTTCTACCCAGCTTGATTCAATCTGTCTCACACTCACGCACCGCTTCCCCCAAACAGAATGTCAGGACACTGGGGCATGTATTTGTTTCATCTCATAAACCGTGTGCTGCTGTCTTCAGTACACTGAACCGTGGCGAAATCTCTCTGTCCATAGGAGGCAATGCCCTTTGCTGTGGTGGGCAGCGACAAAGAATATCAAGTGAATGGCAAACGAGTCCTGGGGAGGAAGACAGCATGGGGAATTGTAGAAGGTGCGTGATGTGGCCTTTCTTAATAAGTAACATTTACAGTCCCTTTTGCCAAAGAAATAATAAGAATGATCTCAGATAAAGGACTTGAGCTTCTTTTCTTTTCTTTGCAGTTGAAAATCCCAACCATTGTGAGTTTGCTCAGCTGAGAGATTTCCTGATCAGGTACAGTAGTCTTTTAAATAGATAATTAAAACTCCAATGCAATGCAATAAACTGCATATAAGGACTTTCTCTGCTTAATGGTACTTTCACAATAACAAAAAATGGTACACAGAAGCAAACCAGCAAATATTCACATTTGAAACGCACAACTTTTTTTTTACTTAAAGAAATGGCTCACATTGATTAACCGTTTACCAAAATATTTGTAGATTCATTTTCTGATGATTAACTAGTTATTTGATAGTTAACTAAAAATTTCTAGCTCTAAAAAGTAAACATAGTGTTGTGAAAATAACAATATGTACTTAATAAGCCTTTTGATAAAAATACAATAAGGATGTGTAATTCTTTGCATGTAAGGGTATATATAATATTTTTATTTTACTCTGTGGCTAATTGGTTCAGAATGCTTCCAGGGTTCAGTCATGCTTTTGCACTGTATTAAAGCTAAACAAAGGATCACTACAATGTATTTAAAAACCACAATAACATTGATACCTCCCTGTTTTAAATAGATGTATACATAACTAGAAATGTGTCTCTTTCTCAGGTCTCACCTCCAGGATTTGAAGGAGGTCACTCATAACATTCACTATGAAACCTATCGTGCCAAGAGACTGAACGAGAATGGAGGTCTGCACCCCATATCCTCCAATGACACCCAAGAAAGCAACCTGTAGTCAATCAGTCAGTCAGTCAGTCAGTCAATCGGGATTTGTTCAGGCAGAGGGAGAGAAAAACAGTGCAATGAAGCTGATAGATGAAACTACTGAATATTATAATCCACCACAGCATCGCTGCATGCTTGGAAACATTTAAATTGATGTTATTTAATCATTTTTTTCTGATTCCAAACTCCCCCCATCATCTTCTACACTTCCTTCCCCCATACACATATCAAACCCCTCTAATCTCATTCAAGTCATTCTTATGAATATTTACATGACAGGACACCCAGAGACTTAGTGCCATCATAAAACGTTTTATCTACTGCCAATGCCTTGTCACTTATCATCGTCTGGATGCTGCACGCTTAGAAAGTGCCACATTACTATGTGTGAAAGAGGCTAATTCTTAAGTCTTAGTGTTGTGTAGCAACTTGATACAGACAAATAAAATTATTTGCTTTAGATATTAAAATCATAATTCCTGTGTAGTAGCGATGCATGAGGCAGCTCTGCAGCTGACTCTGTACAAATTGCTTTTTTTATAATTCACTGCAGCAATGGTTCATTTGGAGAAACAATTCCTGTGGCTTTACTATCAGGAGGGCTTAACAAACATTACGAGCTGCGCTGTCTTCTTTCATACCCACCATCACGGAGAAAACAAATATAAATGAAATTTCTCCAATATTCCCTCACCCTGTTTGTTTGATTTTCCATTTCAAAATAGTCCGTGGAGACAGACCTGCATACTAAGACAGGAGAAAGCTGCAACATCGGTCACATATGAAATGCAGCTCTGTGTGTATGTGTGTGTGTGTGTAATTAAGTCCACGAGGTGCATGATTGTGCATACTGCAGATTCTGTGATTCCATGATTCACTGTAATAAACACTTTGAAATAATACAGCTCAGCATGCTGTGTTAAATCACAGTGGGTACAGAGGACAGTAGTTTTATTTTTAAAAATGTTTTGTTCGGGATTCAGATTGACTTTGTGAACTATTTTGACAGCTAAATGGACAACACGCACCCAATTAGAATGTCAATCTAAACACCTGCAGCATGTAATTTAAACCATATTACTTTATAGAAATGAAAGAGTGGCATTGCCAATAATGACATAAAACAATCTTTACAAGTTTACTCAACTGGAGTAATCCCTTTATAGTGTAAATTCGCCATTGGGAAACCACTAAGCTTTACTGGAGTTTTTTTTTAATTTGTAAGGCCTTTTGTCCTCACCAGACCCACTGGCCATTCATGAAAAAAAAAATTTTCAACAGAAAATGGAAAATTATTTATTTTTCTGTTTAATGTCTTGTGCCATGCAAAGTATTTGTGAACTCTAACATGGTGAGTGTTTGCGTTAATTCCATTTTGAAATTAAATTCTTCCTGCTCACCACTTGGTGGCAGCACTTTGCCACGAATAAGCAGTGACTCAACAGAACAAGAAACAGACACTCTGCCAAGCTTTGTGTCCTCTGACATATTGACTGCGGAGATTTTTACACAGTCCAGGGTTATTTCCTGAGAGTTTACAGATTTTTGGGTCCTCCACTGCCGTCAGTGATAACTAACACATCTCTCCAGATCAGGTTTACAAGAAAATACCCAATGGTATGCACTCAAAGTGTTGGTGTAATTATTCCAAATCAATTAATTTATTAAGTTGTAAACATGTTTACCAAGTTTTCTTCAGGAACTCAACATTTATACTGTCTGCAGAACAAAATGAATATGCCAAAAGTACAAGTAATTAAATGTTTCAATATCTGTCAATTAAAGTTGAATCATTATTTTATACAATCATGTATAATCATGTTTGTGTGATTTTTATATGAAATGTGATGTCTGCAACAAACTGATAATAGTTGTCTGTGATTTTAGTGCAGTCAAAGGTTTCAAGCAGAAATTTGAAAGTGTCAATCTGCATGCTTGTGTCCATATTGCGTGTTTGCTTACAGTTGATTAGTTCACACATCATTGCAACTTCACATAAACTCATCAACTATTTCTGAATGTGTGATGTGTATATTTAATCTAATTCATGAGGTAAAGCGCTGCTGTCTTAACTCCTGTACTGAAACTGACAGCCCACAATCTACATATCTCTCATCCCATTGAATCAGTAGAACTTCACAATGTACATTTATTTAATAACCACTTTTCTCAAAGTTGTTGTGACATATTGAGATATAATTTTCAGTGTTATTGAGTTATTTATACATTAATGTCTTATTATTGTAATGTATTCTTTATTTAATAAAAGCACATCCCCATGTTTTTTGAAAGAGCTTTTTTCATGATTGTCTAAATAATACAGGATTTATGTATATATAATACCCACAAAATGCTAATTTTAATGTATTTTTATTATTGTAGTAGTAGTAGTTTTAGTAGTAATGGTAGTAGTATTGTTGGACACCTCATATTGAACTTACATCACAAGAGTCTCAGAGTTGTAACTGAGGAAATAAGCTTGAATTAAGTATAGGTGGGATATAACTAAAACCAAAGCAATAAAAAGCAATTTGGCTATTATTAATTACCACAGTCATAATACTGTAGTTAAAACAAATAGTGGATGTATAGTTTTGGTTTGTGTTGATTCAAAAATTTAATTTAGCAACTGTAAAGTCACTACAGGCTGTAGTGATCTCATCACACCTCTCAACTGCTTCTACTGAGCCCTACCTTTTGCGCAGTGTAGGGTAGTCCTAAACAGCATAATGAGCTGCTGTTTTAGTAAATCAGGCAGTGTATACACGCAGACTGTGTGGCAAATTCAATGAGGTAAACTATGCTCTCACTGATTCAAATATGGACATAACCACAACTCTTCACAGTTGGAAGCTCACCACCTACAAGTCAAACTGTAGTGCTCAGTGGGAATGCCAGTCACTGGGGATGTGTGGTACAGAAAAGAATTTCATTATCAATCAAACTTCTCAAGTGAGCGTTTTTGTTTTTTTAAAAATTAAATCAGTTCTTGACCACTAGCGTGTATGCAACTCACAACTGCCTGGATGCAATAAACCCCATCCTTGTTAAGTTTCATTCTAAAGGTAAAGGTACTTTATTGTCTCACACACACACAATGCAAAATTCATTCTCTGCATTTAACCCATCCCTCAAGGGAACAGTGGACCCACAGATCAACTCCAGATCTATGTCAGTGTGTGGTCAATGGCACTGACTGAAGAAACCTAACATGTTTTTTATGATGGGGAAAGCCACACGGACATAGGGAGAACATGTAAACTCCACACAGAAAGACCAGCACAACTGGAGCTTGAACCCATGGCCTAATTGCTGTGAGGCCACAGTGCTATTCACTGGACCAAAATGCCTCCCACACTGTACCCTGCTGAAGTTTCCATAGGATATGAAATTGAAAAAAGGCTTTAGCATAGCCAACATCTTGGCTGCCTTGGCAAATTCATGCTACATCTTATATAGAACAAAACAGAGAAATGTGCGAGGCTCCAATGCTTCAATTCACGCTTCATAAATGTACTGTAAATATACCAATTCTGTCAGAATAACAATTACTGTGACTACTTTAACTAAAACAAGAAAGTATACCAGTTAGTTCGTTAGCTGGCAAGTATGCAATAGTGTAATGATATTCACTAACGTAATATATCCATCTATCCACAAGGCGGCGCTGTGATAATTTACTGTGTTAACTCAGAGACAGGAACTCTTACTTTACGTTATCTCTGGAATATGAAATGGAAAATAAATGACTTGCACAAGCTAGCTGCTTACAGTCTATGGCTGCTCATCATAACGATGTATCTTTATTGAAAAGGAATAAACATTACATGGTACCAGTAGGGGTCATATGCTTCAGCAACTACAGAAAACAGTAGATGGTGCACTTTGTCCTTGGACGTTACTTTTAGTCTGCACACACCTAAACAGTATATATATCCTGTCCGTTGTAGTTCCTCAATGATATTGTCTTTTTCTGCATTATGGGCTTTTCTGTAATGGCTTTAATGTCACTTACAGATCAAGTTTGCTTTTGCCCCAGTGTCAAGTTTCAGTGTAACAAATGCACCATTTATCTGCAGCGACACAATCCATTTATCCTCTTGTACTGAATTCACTTCATGGTCAGCATAATTCATTACGTTGGGCTGCACATTTTCTGTGGTTTTCTCTGATGTATAGTTACATGACACCATTCCTACAGAAAATGCCTCACTTAAATCAGTGTCCTCAACAACATGCACAGATTGTCCTTTACATGTTTTGCCTTTTGAAAAACACTACTTGGCAAAGTGATTCTTACCATTACATATTGTGCACATTTTACCAAATGCTGGTCATTCCCTTGGTTGATGCTGGACCACAGCGTTTGCAACAGAATGTCCTGTCCTGCGACTTCTTCTTATTCCTGTACTGTTGTAGCTAACATTAGCCGATAATCTGCGCTAGTTAGCTAGCAAACAACATCAGCTAACATTCTTTGGCAATAATCACACCATGGAGCTGGTACTAGTCTTAATAATAATCTTAAATCAACTAAAACCAACTTTTTTATAACTCTATGACCCTAACATTATCAACTCCAGCCATCTACAGCACGGATTCCAAAAACTTTTGTAGCCCACTTAGGCTCACTAGTCTTTTGACACCAAAATATGTGATAAATAAAATAGCGTGCTGGTCGGAATCTGACAAGATCAATTTTTTTGTCGCCGAAGGGACATTTGTCTTGGGCATCAGTGCTGCATGAGGCTGCAGTAAGCAACAGCAACACATGTGGACTTTACATTCACATACATAATACAGTCCGCACCATGCATTTATGTTACATTGCACAAGTATCAGAGACTGCCCGTCAATAATTAATTACAAGGTAAGTAGAACCTGAGTGATATAAACCAATTAATTATTTGATTCAATTGCACTTGAGCACATAAAGAAGGGAGGGGAGTACTGGATCCTGTTCTGGCACAAAGTAAACCCTAAATCTAATGTTAGAATGATTAAAAATGATTTCAAAATATTTTATGGGGTTCTTAGATGACATTTAGGTGTGCTTGAGCACTGCCAAAAAGAGTCAGAGCCAATGTGTAGTTTTGCAGTTGTGCACTACAGTGCAGTGTTTTACTTGTATCTGTCATTAGCTGTGTGTCTCCAGCTGTTTGTCTGTCTTGTGGTGTGCCAAAAGGCTCCATTATGGGCCCTTTACATTTCTCCCAACACATTCTCATTCCCATAAATATGCAACATCCGGTTAGACTTTCAAAATAAAATTAGTGGTTAACATTGTAAAACAGCAAATTGTTAACTTTGTGAAATGTTGTGTGGGAAGAAAAATCCTGGTCGAGATCCCTGGCCCTCACTTTCAAACTTTGTCTACTCGGAAGACGCAGTCTACTCGGTATTTCGTGGATTGATTTATTCTGTCTTCATATCTACACATAATCAATATTAAAACAATAGTATAATCTACTAAAACACTTCTGAATGAATAAAGGAAATAAATCCTGAAATGTGACACTAATCAATAAAGCATCATTGTGGTATTAGCAGAAAAGTATATATACATGAAACAACAGAGGGTTAGCACAAGCGCAAGTTCATGTGCTGAGTTGCATGCTGACCTTCACAGTCTAGTCTTATTTAAGTCATGTGTCTTGTTTAGTCATATTTTATCAGGACTATGCAAGCGGATCATTAACATCGTCAAGCCTGAGTACCACTGCTAGAACATTATGTTAAAACCCATAAAAGCCCCTTTGTCCCTCAGTCAAACAACACTGTACCCTAACATTCAGTGTAACCTGATCAATAAACAACAACAAAATTCCAAATAAACATCTTAAACATGAACTTAGTAGTTATCAAGCTTGGCATATAAAATATTCAAAAAACAGTTGCAAATTGGCTAGGTTTAGGCACCAAAACTACTTGGTTAGGTTTAGGAAAAGGTCATGGTGAGGGTTAAAATAACGTTACTTAAGGGACTTACGTGACTTTACTTATGTCGATTAAGCAACAGTACTTGCGTAACTTAATTAAAAACAATCATTGTTAACTTTTTCTTATTCTTATTATGTAAAATAATGAGACAAAGATAAATCATGTCAGAACTTTTTCCACCTTTAATGTGACCTATAATGTTCAACAACAATTCAATAGAAAAACAAACTGAAATCTTCAGTGGGGGGTTAAATGAAAAATAAAAAATAAAATAAAAACCGTACAATAACCTGGTTGCATAAGTGTGCACACCCTCTTATAACTGGGGATTTGGCTGTGTTCAGAATTAACCAATCACATTCAAACTCAGGTTTGCAAGAAGTCATTACACACCTGCCATCATTTAAAGAGACTCTGATTAATCAAAATTAAAGCTCAGCTGTTCTAGTAGGATTTTCCTGATGTTTTCTTAGTTGCATCTCTGAGCAAAAGCCATGGTCCGCAGAGAGCTTTCAAAGCATCAGAGAGATCTCATTGGTGAAAGACATAAGTCAGGAGATGGGTACAAAATAATTTCCAAAGCATTAGATACACCATGGAACACAGTGAAGACAGTCATCATCAAGTGGAGAAAATATGGCACAACTGTGACTTTATCAAGAACTGGACGTCCCTCCAAAATTGATGAAAAGAGAAAAAGAAAACTGGTCAGGGAGGCCTCCAAGAGGCCTACAGCAACATTAAAGGAACTGAACTGCAGGAATTTCTGGCAAGTACTGGCTGTGTGGTACATGTGACAACTATCTTCCTTATTCTTCATATGAATGGGCTATGGGGTAGGGTGGCAAGACGGAAGCCTTTTCTTACAAAGAAAAACATCCAAGCACGGCTGAAGTTTGCAAAAACAAAGTCCTCCAAAAGCATGTGGGAAAATGTGTTATGGTCCATTGAAACCAAGGTTGAACGTTTTGGCCGTAATTCCAAAAGGTATGTTTGGTGCAAAAACAACACTGCACATCATCCAAAGAACACTATATTTATTTAACCTTTATTTTACCAGGAAAGAAATCCATTGAGATTTTTAATCTCTTTTACAAGGATGTCCTGGACAAGATGTGAAACAGCACAAAGTGCAAGGTGCAAACAAGGCATTACATGTACATTGACATTATTCATAAGAGTACCAGTAGTATTAAATTATTTACAACAAAGTATCAGATAAAAAGACATAAAAGCACAAAGAAAATTTAATCACATCATAATTTGACTAAATGTTACAGGTGCAAGATGTGTTTAAAACCTCTGACAGTTTTTGTTTAAAACTGGATACAGGAATAAGAGACTCCAACTTCAACTTGAGCTGTAGATCATTCCAAGACCATGGGCCAAAATAGGACAGACTCATTTTTCCTGACTCTGTATGCACAAAGGGCACTTTAAACCGCTGCCAGCTACTAGCCCTGAGACTGTGTGTGTTCTGGAGGGCAAAATTTACAGTAGATATATGATGGCAATTTTCCTAAAATTGCTTTGTATATGAAAATGTACCAATGCTTCATCCTTCGAATATTGAGTGAAGTAAACCCAGCAAGGGTATATAAAGTACAATGGTGAGCCCTATAGGGTGAACCTGTTATATACCTCAGAGCAGCATGGGAAATGGGGTCCAGTTTAGCTAAGGTAGTGGGACAAGCAAATCTATAGATGGTGTCTCCGCAGTCCAGTCCAGCTGTGATAAAAAAAAAACTTGTTACAAGCCGCTTACGGGAAGAAAAAGAAAAGCATGTTTTCAATCTATACAAAAAACCTAGAATAAATTTGAGCTTTTTTATCAAATATGTAATGTGATGTTTAAAATTTAGGTCTTTATCCAGCCAAATACCAAGATATTTGTATGTGTCTACGACTTCTATGGTATCACCAGCCAGAGTTTTAATAGGAGGAATGGTTACAGCAGAATTAACAACATAACTTTGGTTTTGCTAGCATTCAGGACTAATTTTGAATCATGAAGAGCATTTTGTAATGTCAGTCTGAAGATTTGAATGTACTGCATCTAGAGAGGGCACTGACGAATTAGAATTAGTATTATCTGCGTACATATAGTAGGAGGAGAATTTAAGATCACAGATTTGATTAATGTAGATTAAAAAGAACAAGGGCCCTAAAATAGACCCTTGTGGGACCCCCTTGTTCAGTGTGACCGCATCAGACAAAACAGGGCCAAACCGAACAAACTGAATGCATTTTTTTAAGTAGCTGTTAATCCAACTAACCATGTTTGTACTAAAGCCAATTTTTTTGTATAATGTTGATGAGGTGACAGTGATCAACGGTGTGAAATGCCTTGGACAGGTCAATAAACAATGCTAAACAAGCATGTTTACTTTCAAATGCTGTTTTAACATCATCTATTACCTTTAAAGTTGTTGTGATTGTACTGTGTCCTGCTCTGAAGCCAGATTGAAAATTGTGAAGAATGTTTGTTTGTTTGAAGGAACTGTTTGAATTGGACAGACTCCAACGTCTCAAGCACAAGATTTGAAATAGGTCTGTAGTTGTTCATGTCTGTAGGAGCATCTGGGTTAAGTAAGGGAATGACAAAGGCTTGTTTCCACAGAACAGGAAATGTATTTGAAGCAATTGACAGATTAAAAATGTCAGTAACGGGTTGTGCAATAATCGGTGCAGCTAATTTAAGGAAGAAAGGATCGAGTCCATCAGGCCCTGCAGACTTTTGCAGTTCAAATGTTTGCAAAGCACACAAAACATCAGACATTCGCATAGGTGTAAAGTTAAAATTGGAATTAGAGCTAGGGATATATAAGTTAGTTTGATTTATTTTTGATTCAGGTGATTCATGAACAACCTGTGATGAGTCAAAAATGTGACCGGCTTTTTTAAAGTGACTATTAAATAAGTTTGACATATCCTTTTTATCAGTAATGTAAGAATCATTTTGTTTCAGCTTCTAGGGGAGGTTGAATGCTGGTTTATTTTGTAATCTTTTGATTGTCTTCCAGAACTTGGAGTGATCATTAAAGGGCCATTATGTAGCAGCAGCCACTAGCGGTGCCGTTTTAAGATTGCAACCAGGTGTGTGCTTGTACGCGTGCTCGCTTGAACTCATGAGCAAGCAGAATCCAAAACATAACTGCTTTCATACAGAAATCCAGGAATAAACGCAGGAACAACAGAATGCAGGCCTTGGCTTTTCACACAGACATGTTCAGGCTCAGTTAATTCAAGGTTCCCGTCTCAGAGGCAGATCAACACCGACGCCGTAACGTTACTTCATTCAGCGCAGCGAGACACTGGCATATCGGTACAGTACTCGCGAAAAAAGGCAAAGTGAGAGCGTCTATAGACAGTTGGGGGAGTCAGCTTCACACAACATGGTGGAAACTCAGGTTAACTCCCACTGCAACGTTACAGTAATAGTTTTATCAGCTGCAGGTTGACCTAACGTTAATCCAGGCTTGTTACATGATCACGGTACATTTACTGCATTTAGCCGACGTGCTACATCTTTAGCTCGCCTGTTGCTTTTCAGTAACTATCTTTACTATCTGTGAATCTGTCACCGGAGGCTCAGCAATGTCAGCACAGCTACATGTACTGGATGATAATAAAACGGATAGTGAGCTGGACTGAATATTATAAGACTTCATCACACTTTATAACAGACCGCAGTAAGTAACTTTACTGTAACTAGTGTTAGTGGATGGCTCTTTCTCTGGGTTGTATATTATGTGGGTCATGTTAGTTACAGGGACCGAGTGTGGAGAAGCTGTGTACCTATCAGTAAAAGGCAATAAATCTAAATTGAACGTTACGAAGCAAACAGCGGCGGGTCCGAGCTAATTTAGCGTTAGCTAGCTGCTCGTGGCTGCATCACTGTGGGATAGTAAACAAATCGCTTCACATTAGCTTTTTACTGTTACATCATTTCTTGCAGGCTTTGACAAATTGAGTTTGTGTTGGAGTCTGTGTTGTGCTGGGAGCAGGTCTTATTGTTAGCAGACTCCATGTCGTAAGTTGCAGTGTCATCATGCAGGTGTCAGTCACTGGATTTCGCGGAAAATCCGACCCAGAGCCTTCGAACAGGAATAGGAATACCTGCCTTCAGAGTTAATAGCCAAACCCGGCAAGTGGATCATTTTAATGTCAGATTACAACCCCTTCACGCACAGGCAATAAAAAAAGGATTCATTTTTGTAGAAAAACTACATACAGCCCCTTTAAAGTATACCCACAGTGAAGCATGGTGGTGGCAGCATCATGCTTTGGGGCTGTTTTTCTTCAGCTGGAACCAGGGCCTTAGTCAGGATGGAGGGAATTATGAATAGTTCCAAATACCAGCCAATTTTGGCAAAAAAAACCTTCAGGTGTCCATTAGAAAACTGAAGGTGAAGAGAAAATTCACCTTTCAGCACTACAACTGCCCAAAGCATAAATCCAAATCCAAAAAAGCATGGCTTCACCAGAAGAATATTAACTTTTGGAATGGCCCAGCCAGAGCCCAGACCTGAATCCAATTGAACTTCTGTGGGGTGATCTGCAGAGGGCTGTGCACAGGCAATGTCTTCACAATCAGACAGATTTGGAGTGCTTTTGCAAAGAAGAGTGGGCAAATATTGCCACATCAAGATGTCATGCCATGCTAATAGACTCCTACCCAAAAAGACTGACTGCTGTATTAAAATCAAAAGGTCCTTCAACAAAGTATTAGTCTAAGGGTGTGCACACTTATGCAGCCAGGTTATTTGAGGTTTTTATTTTTCATTTTCCCCCCCTCAAAGATTTCAATTTGTTTTTAAATTGAATTGTTCACATTATAGGACAGATTAAAGGTGGAAAACGTTCTGACATGATTTATCTTTGTCTCGTTATTTTACATCATAAGAACCTGAATCACCCGTTATTCACACTGCCTAACGAAACTCCTTGTGTTCTCGCTTCCTTAATAAACAAACTGTTTCAAAGTTTTGCACATTATTTTAGAGCCAAAGCCAACACCTGTGTCATTATCACACCGATGGTCTGGCTGACCACTTCAATCATATTTGCTGGTCATCACTAAATATTATTGCTCCTTTAAAGATTAGACCTATGTCTACAGCTAGTAAGCAGCCCTGGATAAACCACAGCATTCGCAGCCTTAAAAGGAATGCAGGAAAACAGAACACAGATGGAAAAATATCCAGTCTCCACGACCATTACCTCAGTATAAAGGATTTATTATCATACTAGTTAAGGATGCAAGAACACACTATTTTTCTGAACTCATTACTACACATCAGTATAATCCTAGATGTCTTTTTAAGACTGTTGATCAGCTGGTAAATCCAACCCCTCCTTGCACCTATTGGAAAGTAATGTATTCTAATAATAATAATAATAACTATAATAACTTATATTTTTATAGCACTTTTCACAGGACCCAATGACGCTTTACACATAACTACAGGGACAGATCAATAAAAGTCATTCAGGGTTGAATGCCATTCTGTCGGCCCCATTTGAATTCTGTTTTCAACAGCTCCCTATCTACTGGTTGTGTCCGATTTTTTTTAAAATTGCCGATGTGAACCCACTTAAAAAGAACTGGTTTAGATCACTCCCTCTCTTTTAGAAAAAATAGTGCCCAAGTTTCAATCTGGTTTCCGAAAGTACCGGCCACCAATGACCTTTTAATGTCTACTGATGATGGCATGTGCTCAGTCCTAGTACTCCTGGACTTTAGCACTGCATTTGACACCACTGATCATAACATCATGTTAGACAAACTGAGACACTGGGTAGGGATTTCTGGTACTGCTTTAGAATGGTTTTCATCATTCCTGTCCAATAGGAGGTTCTTTGTCGCTGTGAATAACCATGTCTATTTAATCTGTTCAGTTAAATATTGTGTGCCTCAGGGGTAGGTCTTGGGACCGATTTTATTTTTCTTGTATTTGCTTCCCCCTTGGACACATTATTGAGAAACATGGTGTCTCTTTTTATGTTTATGCTGATTACACAGTGATATACTTGCCCGTCAGATCCACAGACCCTGGAATGCTGAGTTCACTTACCAACTTACCTTCATCTCATCATGCCTGGATTACTGCAACAGCAACTTGCTTGACTGAAAAATCTATTGATCATCTCCAGACTGTGCAGAACTCAAGACACCAGGTTTTTGACCAGAACAAGAAATGGGATCACATCACCACTGTTTTAGCTTCATTACACTGACTCCCAGTGTGTTTTAGAATAGACTAGACTAAAACTTTAATGAATACTTTAAGTCCATTAAAGCTCTTAATGGCTTCTCACCCTGTCATCTCTGAGCTTTTAGTCCCATATACAGCAGCATGTACCTTAAGATCCTCAGGAACGGTCTGTTCCAGAGTCTTGATTCTAAACTAAAGGGGACAGAGCAGTTGCAGTCACGGGCCCGAGGCTCTGGAACAGTCTGCTTGAGGAAATCAGGTGAGTAAACTCTTTTAAGTCCCTTCTTTAAACCTACTTTTATAGAAGAACCTTTCCTGATTGTAGTTGATTTTATTTTATTCTATTTTATATTTTAGTTTCTTAAATGTTTTCTTGCTTTTTTGTGTATTTTGTTTTTTCTGTTTTATTGTCTTTGCACTTGTTAAAGCACTTTCTAACATGTGCTCTATAAATAATGACTATTATTTTTATTGTTATTATATGGAAGTGGGCGTGGTTTCTTTAAAGTATGTTGGAAAAACAATACACAAGTCAAGGATCCTGGCTTTTTTTCCCCAGACCCCAGGTCTGTTTTGGAGCTTCAGACCGGAGTTGCCAGAAATCACATGACTCGCAAGCTGTGGATCTCTGAAAAGTGGGTGATGTAAACTCAGCTCTGGAAGAACTTTTGCAAATGTACATTCGCAGAAGTTTCAAAATCAAGATTTGCTCTTTCAAAATTCAAGTTTCAGCATTTCAAAACTTTTTCCACTACATATGCGTACTAGAACACTATTTACAAGGTTTCAGACCTAGAAAAAAACAAATACACCGGGAAAACAGTGAGAGATTTGAATCTCTGAAAATGTGTTGGAGAAACACCGTAAAAAGAGTGTTGTAGTTGTGAAGAAAGAAAACTCAAATACAAAATAAAAATTTGCAGAAATTTTAATTGTTTTTCAGCCTACCAAAACATTATGCCAGTATGCAAAGCCTTTTTATTAGATTTAGTGGTTGAAGTTTCAACTTTTCAAAGCTCCCCACCCCAGTTTTGAGAAATAGCATGATATTCATCCCATAATTTTAGAGTTCTTTCATCCAGCACCTTCAAAGTTTTGTTGGATGTTTTCTTTTTGGACTTTCTGCTAACCCTTTAGATTCTAAAGTAAAATGTGAAAGGGTTTGCTAATACTGCCGATTCCACTGAGAATCAACATCCTAGGCTATTGGTTGGATGCATCCCTTCAACTCTCAACAATTCTTTATACGACTGTAGGCTGATGCTGCCGGCACGTAAGCACATAGGAGCTAATAATACGGTATCTGTACAGCAGGAAATGTCTAGCTTGATAGTGATGCCTTGATGGTTTTATCCTGAGTTGATGTACCAAACCAGCTCTAAAATGGAAGGGAATACTGCATTTAACAGGTGACCGCAAAAAGGACTTCAGTATGACATACATGTTGTTCTTCATACATAGCCATAAAAGTTATCAAATATTAAGGCTCTATCAGACATCAGAAATCTCTAAATGCAGCTTTAAAAATATGTGCAAACTGGTGTGACACCATAAACATGTGGATAAAAGTCCATCTGTTCATACTGGACTTTGTTTACTATCTCACCTGCTGTTCTCCCAAAAGAAGCCCTGAGGTAATATCCATAGGAAAGAGAAGAGAGAACTCCTGCACACTGTCCTTTAACTTGCAACATATTATACTGAGCATACAGACTATTAAATTAGATAATTAAACAATTTTTCTCTCTGCATACCAATCAAATCATTTTTAATATGCCCTAACAGAGCAATGAAATGATATTCAGCAACATTAATACTACACAGAAAGATGGAAAAATGGATCAAGGCCAATTATGGTCCAGTCCATTGGTTTTGGGGTCTAGGCACTTTTTAGTAATCTACTTTTATTTTCTGATTTGCAACACAAAAAGTGTTCCTGCAACCAAATTTGATTTGATTTGATTTGATCTGATACAGTTTTTACACTCACCTGCTGTCTTATCTAACAGAAATTACACTTACTGGTCAGATGGTGGCACTATATCTATATCCATGCTTTTTTATTTTTACTAATTAATTTTACTAATTAATTCAGTGAAAATAAAGCTTGTTTTAATTGCCGATGTCTTCCCACCATTTAGATGCATTTTTCACATGTGGCCCTAATCCTCTCTGTAGAGTGTCTACATAGTATGTCTAAGTGGTTAAATTTTCTCCAGACAATGATTGTTGATGGATACTTGGACACAACCATCCGATGAGGAGACTAACATAAGATTCATCGAGCAAATTCATGCACACCAGAGGATATATTGTTTCCGTTTTCATCACATCATGAGCATTACACCATCCTCAGGCTAAAAATTAACATTACACATACCGTATCTCTACCTAAGATGAGAGCTGCTATAAATGTAGCTGAGCGAGTTTCATGAACCAAGGGTACACAGTTTTGTTATTTTAATCACATATTTGCTTTTTCTGTTGAACCGGCCCTGGCTCTCCAGGACAAACTTTACATTTTTCATAATGTAACAATAATCATAACAATATAGGAAAAACAAAATCAACTATATATTGTGGTACTATAACATAATAATTCTTGCACAGACGCACAGATACTGTAGATGCTGAATGGTAAACCTAGCAGTTTTTCTAGTGTCGCTGAGAAAGAACAAGAGAGGAAGAGCAACGCTTGGAGAGAATGGCTGGTTTTTCTCCTGCTAGAGAACAGTGGACGGAAAATTTACTTTAGCAATGTGACTCTGCAAAAGCGTTCAGCTACCAAGAAGGTGCTGGACAGCATCTTAACACACACACACACACACACACACACACACACACACACACACACACACAATACATACATCTCAACCTAACTCCCCAGTGTTGAAGAAGCTTGCTTAAAATGGGCTTGCAACATACATAATCTTCAAGGTCATTGTTGCCACACACTCATACAGGAAACAAAATAAAATGCCCACCTCTGCCTCTAGATGTCACTAGACCAAGGACATGTGGGTATTTTATTATATTTCTATTTCAGCTAAATACCTTGTAGAGCTCTATTCTTCATATTTACTGTAGAGCATCTACTAACTAACTGTGACAATATATTTAAGTAAAGATGTTACACTTACATCATGACTTTCCTCTAGCTGCATTTATTCTATGCTATTTATAATACTGTTCTTAAATGTACTTTATGTTGTCCAAACAGCTTTAGAGGTATGGACATGTCTAATTACAGATCTCAACTGTATTTCATTAATTTGTTATTGACCCTTGGATTGTTTTTTTCAGATACAAATGATTTGTAAAATCTATGATAATTAACAGCAACACATATTTCAGATTATATAAATCTAAGTAAATTTCAGAAACAGATCCAGATAGAGTTTTAAGACAAGGACCAAAGGTGAAAGGACACACTGAATTTTACTTAATGTGTATCAGTGATGCTGTGGTTTAAACAGTGTTTTAACTGTGTAGTAGACCTGTGAGTGTTGACTGTTGCTGGTTGCCTTGTGAACGAACATGAAGCAGGAGCTCAGAGAGCATTCAGTTTTTGGAGTCGATTTAACACTTAATATTTAGGGGAGAAATTTTTGCTGTATTTTAGCTTTTGGTGACTGGTCATTACAAAGATTGGGAGACGGGGGCTGGGGCGTGACCCCTGTCTCCTGTGGTGACTGCGCGCTTGTACAGAATGCATTTACACATATCACTTTTTCTGTATATCAATTTGATCCTTTACTTTCAAAGAACACTTATTTGTGGTTTGCCTGTAGAAATCGCACTAATGTATATTTTAGCAGTCTTAAGGCTAGTTCTACCTACTGTACAGGAGCACTACATATTTTTTTTATTGACAGGGTATAGCTATATCTGTCCAACCTAAGTACCCTGTTTACAGTCAGTGAATATGTTAGCGAGCTTAATGTTAATGGTGTTTTTGTTTGTTGTAGTAGAACTGTGCTTGCCTCCTACATTTCAGCAGCTTTTCTACAGCATTAGAGTGGAGGTGGGTGCTGGCCTTACTTGAGCACAGTCAGACAACACTCATCGTAGTGTTTTTCTTTATTAGCTCTTCTTAACATCCCGTTTTTGTCCCTGTCCAAATTATAGTTTCTTATTTTGAACTACTGCGCCCTCAGCTGTCCTAGTGAGGAACTCCTTGTTGTTTTTCCTTAAATTTGCAACTTTTTTGGTGAGATTTTCAGGGGGGTTTCTTGCTTTCACTGAGACTGTAAAGGTCCCTGACACACCCTGAGTCTGACTGTCGCTTGTAGTTTTTGTGGTGTGTCTGGCTCCACAGACACCAGTCTGCCCTTAACAGTGACCTTTTCGGCTGATTCATCGTGTTGAACTGGGGTTCAAGTCATTCTGTCAGCTGGTAGATTTTGATGTGCGGTTTGTCATTTTTTTTCACTTCCGCATTTTCGTTCTTCTCTTACAAGAAAAAAGACCAGGAACTGACAACGAGCAAATGCTAAGCAAAACGTCTCACTATCCCCATATGTTGTTCTCTCCACATTTTTCATATCTCCTCTTTGAACTGTCAAATAAAGGCAAAAATGCAAAAAAAAGGAGCTTAAATAGCTAATCTGCTCCATAGGTGCTTTAACTTAAATTAGTAATATGACAGTGTGCTTATGTAACATGAGAAAATGCAAACAAAAAGGTAAATTCCAATTTAAAATTATTAGATTAAACAATATATCTGAGCAGTTTTTATTTGGGGGGGGGGGTTGTTCCATTTTTGTGCGGTAAACTATGTGCGACTTCTTCTTTAACCATTGCGATGTCTGTTTCCTTGTTTGCTTTTTATCATTTAGGCTACTGCCGATCCTGAACACTGAATTAGCAAACACACACAGGGCATTATAGCAGTTCCAGCTGTATTGTTGATCCCCAGGGTGTTTCATGTAACCATCTTGCTTTGTGTGCTGCCTAATGGAGCCTGTGATCTGCAGTG
The DNA here is from genome assembly GCA_024633595.2 of Lepomis macrochirus. NCBI lineage: Eukaryota > Metazoa > Chordata > Actinopteri > Centrarchiformes > Centrarchidae > Lepomis > Lepomis macrochirus. The sequence continues at coordinate 17,779,040 of JALXJV020000003.1, forward strand.
TTCCCTAAAATATAAGAGCTTGGTCATATTGAAAAATGTTTGAATGTAGCAGCACTATGTTGTAGTGTAGCCTAGTTGGATTTGTCCTCACATGTAGATGACAAAAGAGACTTGTCTAACCTCAAGGCTTCTTTCTATGAGACTAGCACTGCAGACCTTGTTTGGTGTGCGAGTGTATGACAGAAAGAGAGAAAAGCACATGGCGAGGGAGAGCAAAAGAACAGGTAACAATTTCTACTCCAGATCACATGGATTTTGGAGTATGAACATAGAACCTGCAGACAACAGTAGGTTTAAGGGTTTATGCGTGAGGATAGGGACATTTTAACGCTCATGATTACAACATCATCATAACTCACCCTCTGCTGGGCTCTTCGGGAACTACAAGATTCCTGCCAGTGAGTCAACAAAATGGCTGACATGTATCATGCTGTATAATGTCAGAGCACTGCTAAAAGCTACAGACTGACCATATGGTGTTCATTAATGTGATGTATTTGTTTTTTGGACGGTTAAGAAGGAGAAAATTAGTCCTTGTCTTATTGTCTTGTTGTGAAAAATCTGTGAAATCATAGTGTGAAAAATCAAATAAATCCTTCTATTTGTGTCCCAGGCTAAGAAAATGAGCTTTGCAGGTTACCACAGGAGCTGGGTTAGTTTTTTTTTTACCAACACCCTTCAGATGAACTGTTTTCTCGCCTCATGTGTGCCATTTTTAACATTAAAAGGATATCATAATTCCATGAAGCGCAAACCACTCAAGGTCACTCAAATGTTGGGTACACAGGACAACTCAAAAACACCTACATCACAATGATGCATTACACACTAACCTACAACAACACCACGGTCTGTAGTTAAGACAATTTTCACACTGTTGTCATCTGACTCCTCCTCCACCATATAATCCCGCCCCCTCAGCCCCGCAGTTTATCTGTCGTGGACAAATCACACACCCCTCCCTTTTCATGCTAATGTTCTGCTCCCTGTTGTCCCTGGTTCCAACCGTCTGCTCTGTGAGGTTGTTTCGACCACACTGCAGTTTGGTTACTCCAAGCAGAGGTGCTGCTGCTCTAAAGCACACTTGTGTTAGCCCTGCCTGATCATCCACACAAACCGATCTATCACGTCCTGGAGCTGTTCATACATACCTTGCCGGCTTTAGCTACCGACTTCAACACCGCCGCCTGTCGAGAGACTAAAAAAAACGAAGGAAACTAACGTTTACAACGCGACGGTTGGTCAACGCGACCGGGTCTGTCGACCAACCGCCACCGACGGCTGACGTATGGTTGTGGTGGAGATTTTTTTTTTGTGCACGAAAAGAGGAGGAGTCTTGTTTGTGAGGGAGAGAGGAGAGCAGTCGGTGTAGTCCGCGAAGGCACACTACACAGGGTTCCCCATTTTGTGTTGAAACTGGTGGACTTAACACCACATCCTGAACGCAACGGTGTACATAAAACGGTCCCGGGAGAGTTCCAGAGCGGCAACAGGAGGAGCCAATCTGCAACAGACCGAGACCGAAAAATCGCGGGAACATCGCTGGGCGACGCGAAGAGTAGGTGGGTCGAGGTACTGCAACTAGCATGCTAGCTAAGCAGCTCTCACTTGCTAGTGTATTTACTACAACTAGACAATATGTTTCTTGGAATTTGGGTTTATGAATATAAACATTTAGTCATGAATTACCTGATCCCCCCCCCAGTTTTTGTGATATGAGGATGACACATTTTACAGTGAGCCCTCCAGGTTGGGATTGTAGCGGGCGTAGAAAGCAATGTTAGCTAAAGTTAGTACTCACTTAGATACTAGCCTACTAAATATTATATGTCAATGACATTTTAACAAAAGTAATGTTTTTATGCTTTTTTCTTTTCACTTAACAGCAACACATTTTTTTACCAGCACCTCAGATTTCTCCATGAAATGTTTTCTTTTGTGAAAGCAGTCTCGCGAGTTTCACAATCGCGTAAATTGCTTTTTATAAAATGTGGATATGAATTCTAAATTATCTTACATTAAATATGACATTAAGAGAATATTATCTTATTACACTGGTAATGTGTCCTTTTTTAGTTTTATTAAAACAAAAGAAGACTCTCTTGTGCACATAGCTGCTCTTAAAGAGTGACACTTCATGTTGCTAAGCAGGTTGGTTAAAGGTTGTAGGTTGGTTAAAGAACGCTTGTACACAAATACACACAGGCATATGAATAATAAGAAAAAAGTGACCCAGTTCTCTGTTGATTCATGTGTGAGAACCTTCACACCATTCAGTGTATTGCTGGATGTATCTGTGCTTCACTAAGGTCTCAAAGGTCCAACCCTACCAAGTCGGTAAGGCAACTATGTTGTGTTGGTGCTAAAACAAGCAGCATGCACATCTAGCATACTGCAGAGGTGACCGTTTGTGAGGGAGGAGCAAAAATGAAGACAGATTTTTGTTGTCTGCGCTGAGATAATGACTTATGTAGGAAAGAGAATAATAATAAATTAGCCTTCTCACTTTAATTTTCACCATTGTTAGAGCTTTACTGAAAACTTTTTCGCTTCTTTTGAATACTTTCATTATTTGATGAAGATTATTAGAGTATCCCCACATTGAAAATCAACACTAAATTGGGACCTAAATGGCACAGAACACAACATGGGTTAAAGTGAAGAGGAAACTGCTGCATTCCCTATATTGTGCAAACCCCCCTTCTGGTCTAACGTGGTACAGCCCAGTAATTTTCCATGCACACACTGTCCTAGGATGTGGGTGTGGCTTAAAGTAAATGGTAATAACAAGAGTTTAGCCGTTTTTCCTCTTTGCTCTGTACTGTGGGTTTCTAAAAGAGAAGAAATCTGCATCTTTTTTGATTTAGCTGAAGTGATGTACAGATAAGTGACCAACTTAGTATTTGCTGCATGAACCTGAGAGCCATAAGTCAGCCACAGTTTGGGGAGTTTGGCAGTCTGCAGAATTGAACTGTTTCATCATATTCATGATGTTTTAAAGACATCAACTCATTTTAGTCCATACAAAGTGAGATGTTTCAGGATTGGATTTACCTTTTGGGAACATGGTACAGCCCTGTTTCTACTTTCACCTCCCCCACTTCACCCAGTGGCAGTGCTCACATGGTGCACTTGCAATTCATTACACAGTCTGTTTTTTTCTGCTGAAGAGGAAGCCACCTTGAAAGGCTCCACCTACATTTTTCAGAAGCTTTCCTGTAGATGTTAGGACTCTGTTATTTTCTGCTTAGCTAAATTTGTTCCATCTCGTCTCATCCAGTGCGTTGAGAATTTACAATTGATCGTACAACTACTTCAACAATTTGCAGGGCTAGCAACATTCAAATTATTACTAAATAAGAATAGAGGAAAATGTGAAGTACTTCCTGGCTATAGTTTAAAAATTACACCTCCAAATTTCCTTCATATGGAGAAATGGAGGAGATTATGTGTCTGATGGAGGCTCCTTTCTCAGTCCTGGTTTGTTGGTAGAGGTAGAAGAGCAAATGATTATCATGGCAAAATGATGACATGCCATAATACCAAAAGACAACAATAAAGATCTAAAGTATGTGCCAATATGAGGGATGCTGTTAACATGCCATGTAATATAAAGCTTTTCCATATTTGTAACACATGCAACAAACCATGTATACTTTCTGAATAGTATAGTATTAAGGGTCATTCTGTAATATAATTTATTTATGAATTTCAAAGTTTATAATCTGCAACTTAAACACTCAGTTAGCACTTTCAAGATAACAATGAAACAGAATCCATAATGGTGTCATCAACTATTATAACAAATGCATGAATAAGAAATGCTGCTATCGGCATGTACATATTGATTGAAACGTAAACCCAATTCTTGGTTTATGATTGTACTATATATTTGAGCTATATTTATAGAATTTGCATATATAGAATAGCAGGTTCAAATCCCGTAATTTTGATGACAGAAAACTCTATACCTAAATTTTTAAGTTTTTCAAACCATACCATACATAGGAACCTGTTTCAACCAGTTTCTGCCAGTTTCTTTGCTTCAGGCTTAAAATGAGAGTGATAAGAAATATAAACTTGGTTAAGTCTCAAATACTCCACGTTTGTTATTCATCAATTCTATTGCCATGCTGATGATTAGAAAAGCCTGTTTTAAATTGGTATTTTGCATTTCACACAGGCCATGGCCAGGCCTACATATTTGTTTGTCTATTTTATGGAGCAATTTTATTACACAAATCCTATTCTTATTTATTTGTTTTTATGGATTATACTAATGCTTACAATGTATATTATCAGTGTTAAAAACAAACTCTTAACCTGTCTTTTAAATGTAAACCTCGCTAAAAATGTCATACTTTCCCACTTAAAGAGACATTACTTTTTACTTTTTACTAAGTGATTTAAGGTTTTAGAGAGCAGTTGGTACATGAGTAGATATCTTACATGGATGTTCAGGCTTGCACATACAATCACCTATGTCTTTTCCCACTCCCATTGCCTTGTGCATTATGTTTCATTGTGTCCCTTCAGTTCATTTTATGTGTGGGAGCCCACTGTCTTAATTTAAGTGCTTATGGCATCCCCTCTGTGCAGTATTGCCCTATTAATGACACCTTTCAGACATGCAACCTGTTATGTAAATGAGACAGCACTTTAACATGGTGCTCGTATGTCTGAATAAAGGTTGATTTATACTCCTGCGTGGGGTCTATGTGTGTACCTACGGCGTAGGCTACTCATGTAGCCATGCATTTATACTTGTGCGTAGGTCTGTCCGTCATTCTACGATTACACCCCCAAACGCTAGTCGGCAGTAGCGCTGCAGCGTCCACCATGTTGAATTTTGCCGGCCGAGCAGGCTGACTTCCGGTTTAGCAATGTTACCGAACGAGTGGATCACATTCTGATAGCGAAATGAGTCATTTCGCTTGGGTTGCGACGGTCAAATATATTGATTCACTGTGTTACAGCCGCCATTTTGGCCACTAGTAAAAGGTACTTCAAACTGTTGGGCTACTTCCGCTCGGCTTGGAGGCATTGCGAAGCTACCCAGCCAACCAATTACAGTGCTTACGGTCCTTGCGACTCGACGTGTAGGTACATTTTTGAGGAGGTGCATGTCAGGTGACGATGTAACCTTTGCGTAGCCCCGTAGCCTACGCCGTCACCTACGCCGTCAATTTGACGCAGAAGTATAAATTACGCTTTAGTGCCCAAGATATGGTGGCAATCATACTAGGTTCGATCTAGTAAAATGTTACTAGGGGCGAAATGAGTCATCGATTAAATTGATTAATTCGATTGCTAAAAAGGAAAAGAATTTGCTTTGATGCTCTTACACTGCATGAACACAACATGACTATGATGCTGCTGTTTGCAGAGTAGAACAAGAGAGAGAAAATAGCGAGGTATGGACAAAAAAAGTGTCCAAAGTATGAGATTATTTCAAGCTAAAAGAAAACAACTCAGAAATGTTACAATCTGTCCACTGTAAAATGTAACTTATGTAGCCTACTGCAACAGCACATTGGCATCTAATCAGAAAGTACCCAGCCTATCATCAAGTCCACAGAGCGGACCACCGGCAAGGTAACAGTAACAGCAACTTTAGCATTTAACTGAAATCATGATTGATTGTCGAGGTGAAGGCTAGCAAAAGTAAGCCGCAATCATCAGCTGTAAATGTATGTCGCTCTCCACTTGGTTGGGCCGTGAGTTTGTGTTGTAATGTCACAGTTGTGAGTAAACTTTGCACAGCTGATCCTGTTACCGGTGGGGAGCCATCGTCAAGCTAAAGTACTTCTTAAACAATGCATCGATGAATAGATGAAATCATCTGTAGAAGCTTTGTGTACTAAAATCTTTATTAGCTGCAGCCCTAGTCTGAATTGCCATTAGATTAACATGAAGGTTACAGCAGTGCAAGGTCTTCTTCGCTTACAAGAGCACTTGATTTATTATTCAGTTATCTCCTTTATGGACAATGGACATAAAATCAGTTTCATGAAACATGAAAAATAAACCAAAATGCAAATAAACCAATTTTAAGTTGTTGAGATAACTCTTCTCATGTTCAGTCTATAAGAATGATTTTCCCCCTCTTGGAGTGTGAGGAAAAAGAAGAAAAATAAACATCCTCGTATACCCACAACATTGAACCTTTCTCCCTTGTAATATTTTCAGTTTCTGCTAAGGAAAACTGCATTGATAAATTAAATGAATATCCAACATAACGCTTTACACACAGCATTTAAGCAAATAGGAATGCAACAACAGTTCCAATCTCACACTGCTCACAATGGTCATTAATTAAGGCTTCAACAGTGGAAAAAAAATTAAATATCAATGATGCAGCCTGTGAAAGAACAGAAGGCCACATGATATATTTTATTTACAGCTCACCACAGCGTACCTTGTGCTAAATGTTGCGTATGGGTTGTCTCTATTTGGAAATACTGTCGTGTCTGAATAAAGCCAAAGGTAATGGCTATGTAACAGACACGTGTGTGTAGATAACAAAAATAGTCTCTGTAATAGTCTACATATGCGAGTAAATGATGATGGGGATCGAGACCTGGTTCGAAAAGGACCCGGTTCCAAAATTTCTCAAAACCCAATATTCAATAAGGTTCGAGCTTATCAATACTGCTATCAAGACTTGTTGGTCCTATGGTGTAACGTTATGTCTCAAGCGTCAAATCTGATTTAATTTGAAACAATGGATAAGAAAATCATCAGGCTGCAGTTTCTGCCTGCTCTCTGTTGGCTCCTGCATACAGACACAGACACACACACAGCAGCAGCAGCGAGAGGCTGCGCCGTCGCATTGGAATACGGTGAGGGTTAAGTTAGCTCCAAACTACTGTAGCGTTAGTTGATAACAGCTATGCTTATTACTGTAAGTATGTGCAATAAAACCTTTGCAAGTAAATAGACAATACTTTATCAAGACACCTGTCTGGTAAACATGTAGAAATGGTTAATTTAATCATCTCTGTCCTCAGTATCTCATCTTGTATGTTTTATACAAGCACAGCTAACGCTAGCTTGGCATTAGCCAAATGTTAACAACAAGCTAAATAGAAAGCTGTCTGTCTGGAGCATAGATTGGTCTGTAGTCTTAAAAACTCAGCTGCTGGCTAAGACAAACCAGCCGCTCCTCCTACCTGGTACTGATACAGACTGATGTTATTCTTTCTAAATGTCACTTACTACTTGTGATGTCAGATAAAGTTATTGAGTTACTTTGTTGTTGCAAACATTAATGTAGCTGCTCTAGAAATAACATTTAACTGTATTTATATACATTTAACTGTATTTAATATTAAATTAAAAATAACCAGGCAGTTAATATGTACACTTCCATAAATGTTTATTTATCGCAAGTGATATGACATCTCAATATATGTTGGCGCACATTGAATATTTTCCTCATACCGTGCAAGCCTACCTCATGCCCATTGGGTCTGGTGCAAGCTCGAAGCTTCCGGTCTACAATATGAAGGAAATGCGGAAGTCCCTAAAAGCTGCATTCTATTGAAGTCCGGCTCCATTAGAAATAATGGGAAAATGACCCTACTTCTCAGCTGAATAATTACCCCAGCAAACACTTTCCTGATGAGTTTATGGTCTCAGTCACTAGTTTCAAGTCTTCTTCAATACAAAATGATTTTCATTTAGTAAATTATGGTCCCATTTATTTTAAAATAGACCAAAAAGCAGAGTATGTTTTAGGGCGGGATTGTCTATGATTGACAAGTAGTTGTTACCATGGCGACCTGTCAATCAAGCTAGAGCCGTCTCGTACCCTTGGCTCTGTGTAAATTTAACCAGCACTGCTGAAAAGGCTTATTAGGAGTCGGCTATTCACTTTCTCTGGTGAGTACATTTAGTTTTAAGACTGTTGTTCGCTAGACAAAGTTATCAGCCCAGTTAATATGACAGTTGCACCTAGTTAAGCTAGCTAGCTAGCGCCGCACACGGCCGTTAGCTCCGCTGTATCGTCACTTCCGGGCACTTCCTGGTTGCAAAACCTCGACATGGCGGTGCCGTATCAGCCAAACTCGAGGCTTCAGAATGGCACTCCACAAACCAACGGGTGACGTCACGATGACTACATCCATTTCTTATATACAGTCTATGGTCTGGTCTTACCAAATAACCATCACTAAATAATAGTAAAGTATCGATAGTGGTAACGATAAAGAATCGGATTGTTAAGCAGTCTCAATAAGGGTATCAATATTAAATAAAGTTAACGATTCCTATATTTAGAGAGAGAAATGCAATGAGTTTGAACAAACAAACTACTAGAGTACTAAATCTGTTATCTACCTTCCACAAGTTAACTGAACTGCATATTTATATATAAAAATGAATGTATTATACCCGCTCTGCTTGCTCCTGTGATGAATAGTGAAATTGAGTACCTTCCCACGGGAACAGGACTCTGGTGACCCACAGGTTTCCCAAAAAAAATGTCAATCTCTAGTGTGAATGTGAAAAACTTTTTGGGCACACTAATGGCACCAAGGTGGTCAAATGGTTACCATCAAAGGCTTCTCAGTTTTAGGTCTTCAAAACTGTAGCTAAACTCTAGCGGGATGAGTAACCAACATGCAACAACAACCGCATATGTCAGTTAATTGATCGCGGAATATTAGTGGAATGTGGCCTGACGGCAATGGCTAATGGACTCAGTGATTTATAGCTCCAACAAATCCAACAGAGTGATGTTGCACCAAGTCTAAAATGCACTTTGCTTTCTGTCTGAACCAAGCCGGAAGCTTCTGGTCTGAGACATGAATCCAAAGCGGAAGTCCCATAAACCTGCATTCTGTTGAACGGCCAGCAGGGGACGAATCTTCAGGTTGCAAAAAAATAAATTAATAATAAAGTTTGGTCCTATTTAGCGGAAAATAGTAGTTCTAAATCAGAGTGTGCTTCAGGGTGGCATTATCTGTGATTGACAAGTCGTTACCATGGCGACCAGTCAATCAGGCTGGAGTGAGTCCATAGCACTACCCACTACCCATAGCACTGTGTTAATTTAACCAGCGCAGTTGCAAAAGCATATTAGGAGTTGGCTATTCACTTTCTCTGGTGAGTACATTTATGGTGCTTTCACACCAAACGCGAATCGAGCGTTTGGGGCGGTGAGTTTACATACAAAGTCAATGCAAAGACGCCTAGAGCCGCGATTTCCAGTCGGGCGTCGCAAAGCGACGCGAAGTGGGCGGGCCGGCGACGCGAAGGCAACACGATGGAATTCGCGTGAGTTGAATATTTTCAACTCAAGTGAAAAAGACGCGCGACGCTGAGTCGCGATAGCCTATCAGTGTTGAGATTGTCCATACGTCACGAGGCTTCAGAGCGTTGTGTGCAGAGGGCCGGGCACAGCGGGGGATTGAAAATCTGCAGGCCGGGTGACAGCTGCTAAACTTGGGCTAGAGGAGCAGGGAGCAGCGCTCCAACCTTCGGAGAAATAAATACCCACAAGTCGGTCGGTTTCGGTTCAACTATGCCGTTTACTCTGAGGAGGAGGTCGGAGTTAAATGTTTTTATTAAATTAGCGTTTTACTTTAATTTTGGGGATTTCAACGTTGATTTATCTTGACTGGAGCTTCTCAGCAGCGAGATTCCGTGCACATCCGGTTACAGTATTGTTGCGAGCGTCGTTAGCTCTGTCGGACTACAATTTCATATTTATATAAAAACGGGACAAAGCTGGACATTACTTGGAGAAAAGAAAGCGATGAGGTTGAACTACCCGGTGAGTTCAGAAAACATGTGTCTGTAACTTTATTAAAGCTGGCATTGTACTTTACTGTGACCAAGTTAGCATAGCACAGCCCTGATCGATCCAAACTCCGTTCAGAAAACAAACATTTTATAAGTTGTTGTCCTGCTGTCTTGCTGACAGACTTGACAAAGCATGAATTCAAATGTTTAACAAATCTGCATCATGTTGTAGTTATTTCGGCATCAGTGTAATCCGTTTATTGCTATTTAATCACCGCAAAATGTTTACTTTGGTTTCATACAGTTGTAGTAATGGCGAGTTGTGTTTATTCACCTCATCGCGTTAAAATCGCCTTCTCGCGTTATGTGTGAACACTTGCAGCGAATGTACTCGCGCGTGGAAAGCGCTGCGAGGCGGAAAATCGCGTTTGGTCTGAAACCGGCATTAGTTTTAAGACTGTTGTTCGCTAGACAAAGTTGTTAAGATGACAGTTAACTTGATTTACAGATGCACCTAGCTAAATAAGTCAGCTACCTCCACACACGGCCGTTACATTCACTGTCTGATCCACAAATAGTCACTTCCGGGCACTTCCTGGTTGCAAAAACTCAACATGGCTGCGCACTATTGGCCAAACTCGAGGCTTCAAAACAGCAGTCCACAAACCAACGGGTGACATCACGATGACTACATCCACGTCTTTTATACAGTCCATGGTATGAACACACCTTTTAGGCTGCACATGTTTATGGTTTTATGTCAATCCACATTTGTGAAGGTGGTCTTAGGATTTAAGTATGCTTGAAAAAAAAACATGTTTAAAGGCAAAAGATTGTCCCAAATAGCCAAAACTCTGCAAAAGGCCAGCAGTTATAGGCTCTTCCAGGCTGCATCACACTATCTCGATAATTTGGCTTTTGCTGCTCTTTGTAGTCTTGATGCCAAGGTTGACATTGTTTGGAGTTGTCTGCAAGCTTGAGCTACCTAAACAAGATATCTCAATGGCTTTGGAGAAGTGCAGCTGGTGCAAGCAGTTTCAGAAATCACTAAGGAAGAGCTCATATTCCTAGGGTTCACCACGACTGTACAAAGACTTTGGTTGGTTAGTGTGGGTGTTGATTCCCGAAGACTGGAGCCAGCAATGACCTGTTTAAAGTTCTGCCAAAGAGTCGAATGTTAGCCAACTGGGTATGGTTTTGTTCAAAACAAAAAAAGTGCAATCAATACAAGATAACTGTAGGGGATAGAAGAAGAAGAGCACGGGAAGTGCATGTTAGAGGTTAGGAGTTAGAGGTGTTATAAGAGGAAGTGTTCTCAGAAGAGATGAGTGTTCAAGAGCTTCTTGAAGTTAGAGAGGGACGCCCCTGATCTGATGGCGTGTGGTAGCTCGTTCCACCATCGTGGTGTCACAGATGAGAACAGCCGGGACTGGGATTGTTTTGTGTGACGGGATGGCAGAGCCAGGCGGTGTTCGTTGGAGGAGTGTAGCGGACGAGAAGGAACGTAAGTTTGTATTATGGAGTTTAGGTAGATGGGTGCAGACCCGGTGGTCACTCTGTATGCAAGCATTAGTGACTTGAATTTGATTCTGGAGGCCACGGGGAGCCAGTGGAGGTCACTGAGTAATTGAGTGACATGAGTTCTTTGGGCTGATCAAAAACCAGACGCGCTGCTGCGTTCTGAACGATTTGCAAGGGTCTCACCGCACAAGCTGGAAGACCTGCTAAGAGGGCATTGCAGTAGTCGAGGCAAGAGATAACCATGGCCTGTACCAGAAGCTGGGTGGCGTACTGAGTGAGAAGCAGTTCCCTTCACTTCCCTGGATGCTAGCACCAACTGGATGCGGACTTCATGAGGGAGCCAGTGTAGTAAATAAGTGAAGTGGTGTGGCCAACTTGGATCCCACACAGAAGCACTCTGGACTAGCTCCAGATGGTAGGTCACACGTTTAAAGCAGGCGCTCCCATAGGATTAAGGAGGAAGTCACAGTTGTCCCAACACGAGCTGACAAGCACCTGCATGAGAACCTAGGCTGCATCGCTATTAAAGAGTGGGAATTCTCATGAAGTGAACAGGATGGATCCACAGACGTTGTCAGCTTAGCAGTGGTAGGAGAAATTCAAATGGGAATTTCCACTGGTAAAAAATAACTCCCGGAACCAGCTCATTTTCACTAGGAACCCAGTGGTTCTCAAACTTTTAGTTCCCTCAGTATTACAACATTAGTGCAACATGACCGAGCCTGCTATCGACATTAACCACACAATGGCTGTGTTTGAAACGGAAGGCAGTTACTAACTAGCAACTAGGTATTGAAAAACCAAATGGGTAACAGACACCTCAGAAATAATACTGAACAAACTTGGTTGGTTACAGTCACAGGCTAATAAGATAGCTCAGTGTTTGGTTCTTGCTAGCTTTTCAAAAATTGAAGCAAGAAAACTACTAAAAACTATTAAAAACGTATATTTGTGTACAAATTTGGCTTGTTTGTTTGCCATCTTGACCAGTTTTCGAAAGCTACGGGTTTACGGGTAATAGGCCATTACTTGGGCAGCTTGAAGGCATCTCAAGAGACAGGAAGGGTTCGTTCGAGCCGTTTTGAACAGCACTTGATGCCTCGCTGTCTTGTTAGACACCTTCTGAGACAGCAGTTTAGCCCATTTCAAACACAGCCAATATTTTAACACCAAGTTAACTAACCTTTGAAATAAACATTAAAACAACATACAACACAGCAACACTTACAGCTTCCAAGTTTGAAGACTGGTCACATACAGCCTATGGTGATCCATCCATGAACCATTACAGAGCTTATGACACTTGTGGAACTTTTGAAGCACCAATAGCAGCATTTTGGCCAATAGCAGTGTTTCAATTTTCCGGTTATCGCGACAGCTCTAGTAGCATGTATGCCATTGTCTAGTCTATAATGCTGTCTAATGTGTCTAATATACAGTTAGCCTACTAAGTCTAGCTGAGCTTAAAGCCCCCCTCCAGCCAGTTTTAACATTCTTTCTCAAACAGAGAATGGGGGTGTGGTTAATAGTCGGACGTAATACATTACCATGACAACCAAAAACTGACCAGCTGGAGTGTTCACTAACAGTATGCTGTGTTAACATCACTACACTGTAAAGTTTGATACACTTTACTGTCTGGCAGGAGTAGCTGATACTTACCCATGACAGGAACTAATGTGCGCTCATCAGCTGTTATCAATTTACTATAGTCATACGTCACCACCCCGTTTTAACAACTAAGCAACTTTTGCAACTTTGAGCACAAAATTAAGCTATTTGTCAAAAAATATTTGGCAAACTATGTGGGTAATCAACATTGTAAGGAAGTGACTCAGAAAAATATGAAATATAGAAATGTCAAAATACACTGGAGGGGAGCTTTAAACACTTAGGTCCATAGCATAATGAACAAATTCTCTGTGATCCATGTTACCTGGTTCACTTCTATAATTCAGACTAAACCAAAATACTCCCAAACAGGGCACAGGAATTTTTCTTTTACTAGCCGTGTAACATTAATCCCACTACTTGCAGTCGCTGATGAGTTGCTCCTTTTTGTGTCCATTGTGTGGTTGAGCTAAAGTTAGCAATTGGCAGGTGAGAGCAGTTGACTGGAAAAGGTTAGCAGTTAGGTTTAGGAAAAGTGAAGGGGGTTGTTGCGTTGAAGATAATGTCACACTTCTTTAAAACATACAGCAAATGAGCTCCAATGGATGGAGTGCGTAAAAGTGTCCACATATACTGCAACCGATATCTCCCACGTTGACTGCTGACTGGAGGGGAAACTGATATGTCAGGGAAGTCGGTGTTGACTTTGTCCAATGAAATTATGTTGGATGTGCGCGAAGAACCAGGGTGACTGATTTTTCAAACAAGCGGCACGTTGCTTAGCTTATTTACTGACACAAGGAGCAGGTTAGAAACTGTTGTGGTCAGGCTCGTCTCACGCACAAGCCTGCCCCAGGCAAGTTGAATTGACTTGAAGTTTTTGTAGCCTACGCAACGCACAGCACAAAAAGAAGATGGATGAGAGACTGATCCTCGCCGTCTGTGATTTCCCTGAAATATATAGACTGAATGTTCACTGAACAGTTACCGGGACATTAACCGGAGGGCGTTTGCATGGCTAGATTTATCAGCTATATGAATGTGAATAATATATATATAATATAGCCTATCAACTAACTTATAGTCATACTTTAAGCTAGGCTATGAAGGAATACAGTGGCGCACAGAAGCCGTTGCCGTGGTTACTAACTATAGACCACCTTCCGTTTACTCTCGAAGCACTTGTCTCTGTGTCTGTTAACATTAGAAGCTCAGAGCAACCCTGCGGGGCCAAGCAACTATGCAGGTGGAGTGTTGCTTCCCGTGTGACAAGGCCATTAGGATAAGCTGAAAGAATCAGATATTTGCTTGTTTGCACTGCTTCCAGTTAGGAAGTTTGACCTTTATAGAGCATGTCCTTATCAGTTTAATAGACAGAGGAGCATCTGTATACCGCTGGAATTTCTAAATACTCTAGTATACCGTAATACCAATTTCAGTGTTGTTCGTATGTTTTTTTCTGGTGTAGCCTAGCTAACTTGTGAATATAGTTGTTACAGTAAGTGCTGCAAAAATGCCACAAAGTCAGTTTTAAGCTTTTACCTTTTATTATTGTAGAATATGTAGAACATGATAGGTCCATAATACAAAGAGAAGTAAAATAATATGATAGAAATGAACATTCAAGTGTTGGGGGTTTGATACAAGATACTAAATGTGTTATCCCTTACAGATCAAAAGAAATCAAAAGCCTCGAGAAAAAAACAGCAGGGAGAAAATCAGAAATATTTTAACTATATATAGTAACCAGGTACAGTCATAAGCAGGCAAAGTCAGCCGCGTTCATGATAAAAGGGATTTTTTTCTGCTGTAGCTGAGTGCAGCAGCAGCCATTTTGTGCTGTAGCATGGACTGCAAACAGTCTAACAAAGGGAAGGAGTGGGGGTGGGGAAAGTCTCGTATAGGCTAGCTTGTTCACTAATCCAAATCATTGAACTCAGGATGTTAGCTGTTTCTGGTAGGTTTTTCACAAAAAACAATATATTTTTGTCATAACTACTTTCTGCTTATGCCCATGTTTTTGGCTTACAGGGGAAAAAGCAGCTTGGATTCATCCTTCCATAAAAACATCTTGCTTCTCATGTAAAAAAAACTCTTAGAAATGGGCCATTCTTTGGCATTAACAAGATGAGTTATTGCTATAGAGACCGAAACAAATTTTGATTAAGTAGCTCAAGTAGAATAAGCTGCTCTTTCAGGGCCAGGGTTGGGCTTTCTACCAATTTAGGAGGACTAGAAATCAATCAATCAAGAATGTTTTCTAGTTCATCTTGAGCTAATCTAGTTTTCAGCTTCTAACCACAGAGCTCGAATCGTTTAGAGAGCTTTGAATTTGCTATTCACCTCTCTAGCTCCCTCACTTGTAAGGGAGAACACCCCTCTGCTATAATGGTTTAGTCTATGCTTGGCTGTAAAACTCCAGACTGGAGCAGACTGCAGGTGTGGGGAAGGGGTGCTGGCGCTTTGTGTGAGGCTGTGGACTTCTGGTCTGACTGTGTGGTGCTAGCTATAGCTTATGCAGTCTAACTTAAACTGTGGTTACTCCAAAGATGGACTTTAGGTTGTCAGTGTTTTACCAGAAAAGGAGGGGGCAACTGCATGCAGTTATTTCAATTCTGCAATTATCCAAAAATACTATTGTTACTAGGTTTTCAGAGAACCTTTAGATTACCTTTATTTTGCAACTGGTGTTTTTTTGTTCATTATACAGTGTGTCAGTCAACATTCATTGGCTTTTTTGTAACAACGACATGAGCCTCCTTGGCGCATGGTTGAAGAATAATCAACATGTGCTTGCTTGATCCACGGGGAAACTCCTCGTTTTCCCCACCCCCACCCTATTTTTCTTCCCCTTTTTCCTTCTACCCACCTCTTGCTAGTCCCCACTCATTTAAAAGAGGGAAAAAAAGAAAAAAACAAATCACGCGTACAATGTTTGGGCAATGGTAGGCTAAGAAGAACTGATTTATGAGTGAGTTTAATATGAAGCGTAATGTGAACAAAAGAAATGGGAGCAATTCTACTTCACCAGGATATTCAAATGTATGATTCATACATAACTTTGCTTGTGTGCGTGTGTGTATATTAATGGTTTGCATTTGAATGATTGAGCTATAGTCTCAGACAGCCAGCACTGTCGCAAAAACTGTGACAGCGGCTAGCATCTAGAATGTATTATCACAGTTAAAATCCTGTGTAAGTTCATGTTTCTCATGGAAAAATCGGAAGATTACATCTGCTTGAACATTTTTAGTACCTTTTGTGATATTAAGATAAGAATAACTGCACTGTATATTTCTGATAAATTAATTTAGCTGCTTGTGGGGTTTCACATTTAAGTGCATCCAGCAAAATACTTTCTATACTTCTATACTTTCTATACCTCTTACCTTGTTCAAGGTCCCAAGAGACTGGAGCCTCTCCTTGCATGCAGTGTCTGAAAGGCAGGGCACCCTCTTGAACAGGGTGTCAGTCTGTCACAGAACTAACATCTAGACAGGCAAACACATCCACACTCACTTTCACCCCCAGTCCCCCTTGCTTGTCTTTGGTCTGTAGTGGGAAACTAGAGCTTCAAGAGGAAACGCGAGAAAAGGAAAGAAATGCAAACTCCAAAGAGAGCCTCAATGTGATTAAATCTAGGAGTTGATTACATAGAGCAGCTTTACAGTGCCCAACACAGACACCCCTCCTAATCACAAAATCATTGCTTGTAACCAGGAGGTTTTGGTAACATCAGTTATTAAGGGACTTTAAATGGAGACTAGAATGAATGAAAAAGCCTGAATAATTAAATATTAATAAATTAGTCAGCATGATAATAATGATAATGATAGGGATGGCAATGTTACGAATGGGAAATACAAATCGCCTTTTACCACTTACACAGCAAGTGAATGTGATGGCTCCTTTGCAACCATCTAAGACTGACTGGTTTAACAGCCATAAGTAAGCTACCTGCTTAAAGAGACTCGTGCGAAATTTGCCTTTTTATTTTAGCTAAAAATTCAAGTAGCTCCATTCAACTGATGTTACATGTCTGGGTGAGAATTATGCACATAGAAATTACTTTAAGTGACATGGTGCTGCTGTAACATGATAAGATGTTGTGCAAGATATAACAGGCTCTAAGGGCTCTGTGTGGCTGCGCACAGCAGACCAGGTGGCCATTTTGAGTTTCAGTGAATCCAGATGCAGGCAGTGAGGGTGGGGGAGGGGAAGACTGCGCGCTGTGCGCAGTAATGTTGGAATGCAGGCTCTGTTCTCACTGGCTGACATCTTTTTTTCCCACTTAGTATTTAGCCTCCATACAAAATTTCTAACATTGGACAGCTGTTAATATTTTTATTAGAGTTTGTTTGATAAGAAGTAAAGAACAACAACATCCACAATGACTGACAGAGACAGCTAGGTCAGGTTTACTGGCATATTGGTTTAAGCACTAACTGCAGCCTGAAGGAGAAAAAACATTATTTTATTACCCATTTATCTAGACTTCATAAAACATTTAGCAGTACACTTCTGAAGCACAACACGTTGGGGATCTACAACAACAGTGAAACTCTAAACCAGGATTTAGAGGTGATCACTATGATATATATAGTTAACATTATTTGAATTCATCAATCAAATTTAGGAGTAAGAAGTGAGTTTTGTTTAGTTTTCCCTCAAGATCCATGAATGAGTGTGGAGATTTCTGCAGATACACTGTTCTTGTTTTTTTTTTTTTTTAGGAGGCGGAGTTTGAAATAGGATCTGCTCATGCCTGTGCTCAGCATGCTGCTCGCAGCAGCGCTGGTGGCCATTTTGTGTTTCTGCAGTAGCAGAAAGGGGGCCTGGGCAAAGAACGCACAGCAGGGTTTTATTTACTCTCACAACAGGGCTTTTGATGAAAACAGGTGAAGGTTGCAAATTAAAGTTCATTGTAATTTCCAGCTTACTTCTTCTTCAACAAGACATTTTTCTGTCTGTTTTGATTTTAAAATAGTCAAATCAGGAAATTGCCTAAAATAAACAATTTTGTGAAAAGTCAACTGGTGCAAACTTCAATAAAGAAAGTAATAATGTACAAAGTATATTTCAGTTTTTAGGTAGGTGCTCTTTGTTCCTCTTGAGTACAGAACCACCCCCATGTTTGGAATGGTTCAGTCTGTTCTACAGCAGCCCTCCCTGCCGTGGGAGAGGCTGGGCGAAGAGAGGCAGCTTATTGTGTCAGCCTGTGCTCTAATTTCTTGCTGTGCGCAGCTAGCATGGGACTGTGGGGCCAAATATTTCTTGTTTGAAAATGTTAAGAATGATTGACAAAAAATATATACTTAATATAATTTTTGCTGACATAATCTTTCAATCTTCAATGCTGCAATTGAACTTATATTATAGTTATATTCATGTTTCTGAGAAAAGTGCTTGTTTGGCTTATATCGACTTGTTTTAAGGAATTGCTCAGCTAAAATAACTAGCGGTATGATTTTACTGTATGTGTTGAAAACCTGGAAAAATAAAGCTTCTTGCCCTCCTTTGGCTAATCCATAACTGGACTTTGACTGATCGATTACATGAATACTTTCTTTTCTCTTTTGTTTTGGACGCCCCACCCCCACTTCCTTCCCCCCATCAGAATGGTTCAGTCCATGTTTGCCTGGAGAGGCTGTTACAGAGAGTGTGTGTGTGTGTGTGTGTGTGTGTGTGTGTGTGAGAGAGAGAGACGGAGAGAGAAAAAGATGGGGGGAGGGTGGGTGCAGCTGCCTCTAGTTTGAGTGTGCTGTGGGTGTGCAATTTAACGCTGGCTGTGCTCCGCTAGCTAGGCCTTGACTAAAGTGCACATTGTGCTTCTTTATCATGGTAAAAGTTACTTAATTTGTTTTGTATATGTTTTACTGCTTATTGTTTGATAGCACATATAATGAGATATCTTCTGCCTTAATAATTATTTGCCATTATTATCACAGATTTAACATTTAGGAAGGCTTAGTTGCTTTTAAAAAAGCAAAGTTTTTAGTTAGATCTCTAAACCATGCTCCTCCCCTTTACCTTTGACCCTTTTCTCTGTTTTTTGTGGTCCATTGATAAGCTCAACCATTTTTTTTTAAAAACTAACCTCTAACGGATGACCCCAGTCCTCTTCTCTGAGGTGAACTTTTCCATCATAATTTTGTTGGTTGTTAACATTAAGTTAACTCCCATTAAAACCAGCTCTGCAGGAGTGGGAGATGGAGCTGCTAGTGAGAATGTTGCAGAGTCTTTTCTTTTGGTCCAGGTTTTTAATCTTCATTGGCAACTTTACTTTTTGCATTCATAAAGTCATAACTAGAACTTCTCCAGACCATAGATTTTCTGAAAGTGGTAACACAGTGGAGATTAAGCAGGAAACAGACGAAGAAGCTAGGATGTGTAGCGGGATGTATTCTGGACGATAAAGAAGGATGTGTTTTTTTCATTAAAGAAAACCTATCAATTCTAGTGATTTTTCTTCAGTTCTTGATGGATTAGCCTTTAGGGTCATCTATAAGTGAGCTGATATGTGAGATCATATTATGGTCGTCTGTGGTCCACAGTGGTCGGGGTCATTAGAGGAACTGTAGTAAGCTGGGGCTAACCTCAGTGGCAGTGAGTGCTATTGCACATAGTACCTTGGGTATATGTATGCAGTTCTGATCAAATCTGTCAAAGATTTAGTAGAGAGGCCAGAGGAGGCAACACACATTTCACTGAAAGGACTTATTTACAGCTATGTCATGATTTCTAATTTTGTGTTTTGTTTGAGTGTGGTGAAAGTCCCAGAAACAATCTTAAACACAAACAGGACTACAATAAAGGTCGAGCACTGCACTCCAGTTTTATATTATATTTCACAATATTTCTGTGTGTTATAGTATTGTCCCTGACCTTTTTATAATCATTAAGCTTTCTTTGTCTATGGGGTTATTTTAGAAAGGAGGCCCCCCTCCCCTTTGTCAGAATGGTTTAGTCCGTGCTGGCTGTAGATTTCCATACTGTGGACTAGTTTGTGCTAGAGTTGGGGGATGGGCGTTGCTAAGCAACAGTCTGTGCAGTGTACTTCCCCTGTTCTGTGCGCTGCTAGCTAGGGTTGATGATCACCACGCTGTACTTGTAAAATGTTGTAGACACAAGATTTGTATGTATTTATGGTGCCTGCAGATAGGACATACACTGGATAGGTGTTATCAGAAAGACATTTCAATCAAATGTTTTGGGGTTTCATATTATGCATTATGGCAGACTGCTGTGTCAGGAGCGTTGAACTGACTTTTCCTTTTTTCAAGGGTTAAATTAATTGTCATTATAGGCTCATAGGCCACACACCCTTTTATAGAACATACCTCTGCAAGGCACAGGGTGGACTAGTCCTAACTGAGTCCCTCCTCCTTTCTTTTATGTTGTCTTGCTGGCCTCTCAGCCAGTCCCTGCTCCCACAATCAACAAATACATGGAAGGCCTCAATCCCACACATCCTGCTAAAGGTTTTCATTTCTCTGTTTTTAAAGCATGTGTAACATTTCTCTCTATCATTTAAATCTACCTCAGTTTTTCTCATTGCAGCTTCACACTCTTCTCAAGGTTAGCCATTAAAACCTGCAGGGGGTGTTATGCCAGTTGTAGAAATGCTAGTTGTAGAGGAAAGACATTTGGCTTTTTGTTTGTTTTTCATTTCAGACAGTGTGTTTATGTCAGGGAGTTTGCTGTAAATGTTCACTAATGTAGCTGATATTTTGTTACCTGCAGCATTTGCACGAAACCAGGAGCATGCATGCTTTTTAAACCTTGTTTGCTCCCACACGCATTTGGGCTCAGTAACGAAGGTAGTTAGCTTGAGTCTTGAGTTTTCTTTGTCCATACACAAAAGTGACTTTACTTGATTGCATTTATAGCACTATCAAAATATTTGGAGCTGTGCAATATATTTAGTCCTTATGTGAATATCACAAATATCACGCATTTGTGTATCATCTACATTGCTAACAATTATTAAGATGGCCATATTATAGTTGTATGTTTTATGTTTCTGGTGCATTATCTGGCTGCATATCAATCCCAAAAGGTCACATTCATTCAGATAAAATCACAATTGCTAACACTTTTTTTTTAATATGGTGCACTGGCTCACATGTTGGGTCAAATGGTGTAAAGCTTTCTGACACTGCCCACTCCATTATATATACATATATAATGGAGTGGGCAGTGTGGGCAAAGCTTTATAAAGGTTTTGGGCATCCTCTCATCATCTCACACACTAATTGTAGAAGTATTTATGCATTGTTCTTATTGGAGTCATAGTGCACCTGCAAAATGGTGCCTGGAGTGGCCCTACTAGTGCTCTGGTTGCTGACGCACTCTGTCAGTGTGGATATTTTCACTGATCTTGCTTGTTCCTTTCTTCATGCCGCAGTGTAGTTCACTCCCGGACATTTCTGAGTGTCAAGGAATGGTCCCAGTGTTTTAATGGAGTGCAATGATGTGTTTTTGAAAGCTGGTGTAGCCAGAGCAAGGTCAGTTACAATAAAAAAAATATCTGGAAACTGATTGGTAAATGTATGTCAGAGACTGATCTATTAAACATTCTTCAATTTTTATCAGCCAGAGGAATGACTGGTGTCATGGATAAATGATACCTTATTAAAAACATGTATCACAGTCTGGATGCTACTCTTGGGAGGCCAACATGCATGTCCATGTGCTGAATCCCTACTAGAAATGGCTTGTGCTTTTGGTTTGTGATCAACTTTCCCATCGTCTTCAAAACAACCTTGAATCATGTTGGGCAAGATTTAATGAGCAAGACGTCATACAGCTGAAATACGGTTGCATCTTTCACATTAGACCAATATAATATAGAATACTTTTGTATGTTGAAAGTTTTGATGTTCCACTTGACTGTGAGGTAGGATTGCCAAGTCTTTCTTGTTTTCTTGGCGTCACAGAGGCTTAAACTTGAGTCCTCCTGCTACTGGAGTAACTCCCTAGTCACTCTGCCCTCCAATTATTTGGAGTCTGAGAGACTTGCATGTCTAGTTTGAGTTACTGCCACATTGTGCCATTTGGCCAGCAGCTCAATAGTTCCTCACCTGGTGTTGAAACAGTGGTTTGCAGAGGCAGTGAGCTAAACGTGAGAGAAAAGAAGCTAGCAAAACACAGGGAGAGCAGGTGGACATCTCCTCCAGCTTAGCATGTGAAAAATTCCTGATTTTGTATGGTAGCCTTGTTATGAAAGCTTGACAGAGAATGTATTATAACAATAAACACAGTCTAGACAACCAATACTTTAAATATTTAAAAATTAATTATTAAAATGTGGTGGGGGTTGTGTGAGCCCTCTTATGTGCGTTAAAATAAGAGCATGTTGGATTGTTGATGACTCCAGTTACATACTGTCTGGTGGGTGATAAATTTGAGAGAAGATGTATGATTTATTTTAAAGTAAGGCAGAGATATGATGGAAGTAAAGTTTTGTGTCAGTGAATAGTATCGCTGGAAACAGCTTTATGGCGGTGTAAATTCAGACCCGTTCACTTTCACCTCAGAGACATTAGTTTATCTGGGCTAGGAACACAATGTAGAAATGAATACTCTTACGTTTATCAAGCTTTAAGCACAAGTGTGAACCTCTGCGGATCATTGATGTTTAAGTGAATTAAGTAAGTGGTTTCTTTTTAATTTATATTACGTAGTTTTCGAAGACCTACCTTTTGGTGTGCATTAAATGCCACACCCAGCCTGTGTGTCTGTCACATGAAATATTTTCTGCATTTCTCTGAGTCAGGTTCAGCAGTGGGCTTCCGGACATACCGCGGGAAGCCCCTTTCCTAAAAAGGAAAATTGACAGTGCTTCAGCCCTTTTTCATATATCGGTGTTTTATAGTTAATGTACATATAATGTATGAACCATAAAAACTACTGAAACCATGGTTGTTTATATTTGAACCCCAGTGCAATACAAATGGCAGAGGATTAGCTGTAGCATCACAGGAGCTGATGGGTCGGACACATGGAAAAATAAACATAACATACATATATATATATGTATATTGTTTACTTTGCCAACTTGCTGTAGCCTCAGGCCGAACAGAAAATCCATATTAATCAGGATGGTGCTGCAACCTGATATATCTGATAGAAATTCCTGGTCAGCTAGCTACTGAGAGCTGAGTCTGGCAGCAAACGACAGAGCTGACGGCCATTTTGAGTTTCTGCACTGAATCCAGGCGCAGTAAATGAGGCCGTAGGATGGGGAAGGGGGAGGGGGATATTGTGCTCTGCGCAGTGTGCAATAACATTGGAATGTGAAGTGTACCAGTGATCATGCTCGCAATTTATATCGCTCTGTATTTGTTTGTGCTGACTTTTTGCTTGATGCTTTTCTCACACAGGTTGAATTTGAAGCAGTTATACTGAAATATCTTTCCACTTGCTTTTACATTAAGGAGTTTATTGTCATTGAAGGAAGCTTGCTGGTATCAAAGCAGAGTTGCAATGGTTTACAGTGTGGTTTGGTGCAGATGGGAGAAGTTTGCCTTTAGGGGCTTTTGGCAGAAAGGCTTTCTGACTTTCTTTTTACCTAAACCTAACCAAGTAGTTTTGGTGCCTAAACCTAACCAAGTATTAAGGCTTTCTGGCAGAAAGCCCTGAGGCCAGAATTCTTCCATGTGCTGTGCTAATGCGCCAGTATCTCAGTGTGGTGCTCAGCTTTACAGTATAATGTATACACTAAGTCCTGATCAGGCCTAGTGAATTTTGCATTTTCCACGCACATGTGACAACCTGCTAAGTTGCAAAATACACATGGCTACATTTAAACAAGGCCTTTTCATATGGTCAGCTGCAGTCTTGCTGGTCAGCAATGCAGTAAAGTTAACAAACTTTAGAAAACGGAAGCAGCTTATTGCTCCCATCAGACACAATCTTTAAGATTACATGAATAACAACTGGCTTTCTGATTTGAACAAACAGATTTATACAGTGTCTACCATCTGAATATGTCTGCTTTTTGTTTTAACATGAGAGGAGACAGACAAACTGATTACTAGAAATGCAGTAAAACATGTTAACAGCTGAATAATAAACCTCACAGACTGTTTGACTTGAGCTCACTTTTAATAAATTACGGGTTGGTAAAGTGATTTGTATGAAAGCGTCTTTGCTGCAGTTCGATGCCTCTCTCTGTCCCCTGTTGTGCCAAGCCTTTTCCCTGTTAGCTTTTCAGTCACCTGATACATTTATTTTTTCGATTTTAGTTAAAGTCTAGCTTTGTCTTAATCATCAATGGTAGCAAATTACTTGTTGTTGTTGTTGTTGTTGTTGTTGTTATCTCACTTGTTACATCATAGTAACATGACATAATTGTACTTCCAGTTTGATGAAATTATTAGTGACCCCACAAATAAATATCTCCCTTTGAAGCCAAGGGCTCAGTTACAGCTTAAGGGATGGAGATAGACTGCTTAATTCAGGGGAGCTAAATTTAGGGTTACACTTTCATTTGCATGGTCTGTGGATTTCATACATAGTTGGGCTTGTCTTCTGGGATTGAAGCAATAATATAAAATTTACTAAAAAAAACATCTCTTTCTCCCTCAGGTTGTCGTATAATACTGTGGTAAATCCATGACAAAGAACCTTTCGGTTTGAAGGTGAGTTCATAGATTCAATTAGTGTATGCACTGCTTGTTACGTATTATCATCTACATTTCTTGTTTGCTACTGAATTGTACTGCAGTTAAGCACAGTCTCCTGCAACACACAGCTTTAATGCATTTAGGTACCATAAAAATAAGTTTAAATCATCACATACATATATGCATATAAAATGAATGTACATATTTATTTTGAATAAATACAACTAGCCTCAACCTTTCAATGTGGGCAACAATCAGAATTATGTACGGTAAACCTTTCATGTTTTGCATAGCTTCTTTACTGCTGCCAACACAGCCTGAATTTGCCCGTTCTGATTCGCTGAGGATTGAACCAATAGGAAAGTGGGGGGATGGGAGGAAGGTTGGGTTGCTGCTGCTGTTAACTTCAATGTCATTTCTGTTCTTTGGATCGGGGATTAGGTAAACATGAAATCCATAGGTTAAACAAAAAATTAAGAAAATGTAGTTTTCAGACCAGTTAAAGCTTTTCTTACTGACTGACTGAAAAAAGGCTTTCTGGCTTGGTGAGCTGTACCTTGATTGGTGTCACTTTAGGACAGATACAGAAATGTGTAATCAGGCAGTAGGGGTCTGTCTGATTTGGCTTAGATACTGAGTCAAATTTGTAGCAAAGAAGTGGTCTGCTGGGGAACCGACCAGTTTGGTATGCAGATCTCTGTGAAAGAAGAACCTTCTAGAAAAGACCAAACAAGAAAGACATAGGGCTCTACAGTGACCTCTAGTGTTTTCACTGAAACTCTGCAGCCATTTCTTTACCATGCAGTGCGTAAAGTCCAGCACAAGTTCATAAGCGGCAGACTGTGCTGCTTACTCGTGCAACTATTATTGTGTATTTTTTTTTAGATATAGATTTATCATACCCTCTGATAGCATCTAATCTCTCCTTGTCACTCCACAGGCAGCAATGGAAGTTGTTGTGACAGAGGAGAAGAAGAAGATTTTCCGTGCTAGGAAAACCATGAAGATCAGTGATCGACAGCAACTGGAGAGTCTTCACAGCACTTTGTTGACAGCTGCTCCAGGTTTGTCTGATACATCTCCGCCCCCTCTAATGAATGGCACGCACAAAGAGGATGGACAAAAAGTGGTCGACAAAGAGCAGAACAACATCTCGGACTCAAACTCCCCCAGCGCTACATCCCCTGCCTCTCCGGCCTCTCTGAGCTCTCCTGCTCCTTTCCTGTCCCTAAATCTGTCCCCTTCCCCTGCCTCTTCACAAAGTCCAAAATCAAAGGATGAAACTCCTACTTCTCCCACGTCACCATTCCACTCTCTAAACTTTGAACTGAAAAAAGATGGATGTGGAAGAAGATGAGGAGAAGAAAGGGTCTTCTTCGCCCTCATCAAATGAGTCCGTTACACCAGCATCAACAGAATCCAAGGAAAACCAGGAAAAGGACACTGAGGCAATCACAGAGATGGAAAAGAAAGGGGTAAATGCTAAGACCTTTTTTAAGAAAGTGTTTGTCACATACGTACACTTGTATCCATTCTACAATGTAGTATCAATGACCTGGATTCATACAGGATTATGTCAAATTGTGAGGGGTGAAATATGGATAGACTGAAAGAACCTTTTAATTAATTAATTGTTAATTATGCTCTTTTCAGGAGGAACAGACTACAGAGGGCCTAGCTGTGGATTTGGCGAAGGATTCTGTTAAAGTTTCAGTTCCATGTTCACCTGTGCCACCTCTAACATCGGACTGTACAGAACCAATAGATACAGATAATGACACTGCAAAGGCCAAGGACCATGAGGCCTCCACAGCCAAAGTAAAAGACAAAAAGCCTTCTTCCCCCAAATCTACCACTTCTGATTCCTCTCCTCCTTGTCCTTCCTCGTCTCGTCCAGCGTCCTCTTCTTGTGCAGATCAAAAACGAGAAGAGGAAATAAAAGAGGAGGACATAAAAGAAGAGGAGAATGAAAAAGAGGCTGTGAAGAAAGGATCAGTAAATGAGGAAAAGATGGAGGTGGACTCCATGAAGGTGAAAGTAGAGACCAAAAAGGAAAAAACTGAAGTGAGAAAAACCACCAAGTCATCTCGGCCGTCGTCCACTCCACCATCTAATACAGGTATGAGTGGACTTTGTGTTCGATAATTGCTCCATATTAACACATTTCCATAGAAATCCAAACGAAATTAACTAAAAGCAGTAATATTAGATATGTAATTCAATATTTTATACACACAGAGCTTTATGTTTTATAATTAATCCAGTGTATACCCAAAATGGAAGGCTATGGAAATTGTATGGTTCAGTGTTATTACAGAAAGACCCTCCTCTGCTAATTGAGGCTATATTAAATTCTAAAATATGTAATAATGTTTAAAATTTATTATTTAAAAAATATTGGTCAACATCAATGCCAGCAGACAAAGGTATACATTTAACCTTAGTATTGGTCAAGTGCCAAAAACAGTGGATCCTACACATCCCAAAATACAACTCAGTAAAACTTTTTGAAAGACCATCCCTGGCTGGTAAACACCCTTGTCCTTTAAACTCCACACCCACACAGTTTGTCAAAAGGGCTTTCCATCAAAAATGCATAGTCTTGAAGCCCATATCCAAGATACCCAGGTGGTATAACTCGACTCATTTTGTGAGACTTGAAAAAGCTCCACCAGAGTCACAGAAGACATTATACAACTGTTTTCACAAGCTGTGACGTACTCCCTGTGACTTCAAAATTGATATTGACACGTAAAGTCAAGTTTACAGAAACTCATATTTTGCAAGTCTATAAGTTAAATAAATCAAATGGTAAAATAATAATAAGAACACATTAATGTTGTATTAAGTGGAAAGTATTGCACAAGAAAATAGGGTATGACTTGCTTGCATAAATATGTAACTTAATCTTCAGATAATATCTGATGTTGCTTTTGGAAAACTCAACATTTTGTATTGCGAAAACCCTTACTACCTACAAAGAAGTACGTTACAGTACGTCATTGTTGCCATGTAATTTTGACACTTGTTCTTCTGTATTTACAAAAGATCTTTGTTTTTCATTTAGGTTAGTGCAAAGGATCACCACAAACAAACAGATCCTGATTATATTTATTTCTGTGGCCCAATTTGTCGTTGCATACACATCTAGTGGAAAGTTCAGTCTAAATATAATTAGACTGGGGATGGTGTGCAGTTGTGCTATCTGGTTTTCTGAGACAAATGTGAAATTGTGCAAGGTGAAATGATTAAAAAGTAGAGTAAGACACTAACTGTAAACGTGTTGTTAGACACAAGAAATCCTTAAAAGATATTAGTGTTGTCCTATGAATCAGTTTTGCCTGTTCTGTTTCGTCCTGCTTCAACTGACTGAGACTGACCTAAAACAGAGCACTGCCAGGAAGCATGTTACGCATAAAGGATTTAGGGCAATTAGTGGCACACATAGGGTACTAGCCTGCCTGTGTTTTTGTTCCCCAAGTAGTGCAAGAGGAGAAGGGCTCCACCTCGGGACTGAAGCGGACTTTATCAGAGGGTTATGAAAAAGATGGACAAACCATGAAAAGAGAGGGGAAGAGGCCCAAGGTGGAGCGTGAGGAGCTGGAGGCCCAACTGGAGCTTAAAATTACTGCAAAAGCTGGCAGTCACCATAAACTTGAAAAGGTTTGTATGCAATTATCCTGTCACACAGAATGTGTAACCAAAGTCTAAGCTAGCTAAACTCTGATTTGATGTCAATCGATATTTAAAGTTTCATTACTTCATTTTGTTCTTTTGCCCCTTTGCCTGATATTCCTTCTCAGATTGTGCAGCAGCTAGTGGATGAACGGTTGAGGGCCTTGGAGCTGACCATTTTTGACAAACATTTCAAAGAACTTAAGGACAGAGTGGACAAAATCGACTGTGCTACTAAACACCAAACCGCTATTAACACACTCCAGGTAAGTAGACAGCAACAATGTAATGTAAAGTACACATGCAGCATTGCAAGATGTTCTTTTGCTGATTAGTACTATGTAGTTACGGAGCTGTGAAAATTCACTCCCTGCAGTTAGCAAAGCCCAGATCTAAAGTCCATTCTCTCTCTACAATTTGTGTAGGCCAAGATAGCCCGGCTAGCAAAAAAGTTTGGAGAGGCCAATCAGGCGTCAGAGAACAAAAGGAAACAGGAGGTAAGAAATGGTGTTCTCTCTGTTCTTTGCAACTGGTATGGAAGTGCTTTTGTCTAAAAAGGTTCTGATAGCATGCTGTCTGATTTCCGCAGACGCTTGCTGCTGTTACTGCTGCTGCTGCTGCTGCTGCTACTGCCGCCACTGCTGCCAAGACTACTACTGTTACAAACAACCCTCAAGCTCAACGGTAAGTGTGTCTATGCCCAGAAGAATTTCTATCGAAATCCCTGTTTACCAATCAGGTTTGTTTGGAAGTGATTTTATTATTTCACTGCAAGCTCACGTTTCTTTCAGACCATTTCTTTATGTGGCAAAATATTTTGATTAATCAAAATTCACAGCATAAATGTATTCAAATATGTTAGCAGTCTGCACTTTGATATTTTGTGTGAATATAATTTGGCCTTTGTATGAACGTGACAATACCGGACTGAAGCCAGTACTACACACAGAGCCGTTCACAGCGTAAATAGTTGACATTGTCCCAGGTTGCTATCTGTAATCACTAGAGACTGAATTTAAAATCCCTACATCCTCCAAATCCATACCTTTTTGGAAACCAAGATTCCATGTCCCTTGTTCGGTTTGTCAGGATCGACTTTTTAAAACTCTTAACTTCACTCCAAATATTTCTTAAGACTGGTTTGGAATAAACAAACGCATGTACCAGTCTGTGTTTTGCACCTGCAAAGTAACCCCGCGTGGGTCCAGGTCCTGAGTCTTGTGACGTTCTACAATGTGAAGTCTGAGCGTTTCCTCAAGCAGTGCAGAGTGTAGTTAAAACTGCACCTCTCCTCCCAACAGCGTGCTGCGTCGGCAGACAGTAGAGCCGCAGCCTGAGGTGCCCAGAGGGGGAGTGGCGCCCTCTGTTGGTAAGACTCCTGCATTGTCTGTCAAGAAGGAGAAGGAAGAAGAGGAAATGGAGGAGGAAGAGAACAAAGTTATGCCACGTCAAGTTATGTTACGTCATATCGCCATGGCAAAAAAGCTGGCAGAATACAGTGAAGGAAAATGCAGAGCAGACATTGAACTCCGCACAATCACTTCCCACTTGGAGAAAGTGCTGTACCACAACTGCAAGAGAAGCTCAGGGAATCCCAGGCCTGACCGCTATGCATCCTACATATTCCGCTACTTAGTCCCATATGACATCTACTGTGACTGGGTCGCAAAGGTCAATTATGTTGGATTATTGGGCAAGGAGGCACTGCCCGCAAACTTAAGGAGGACAATGAGGATGTACATTGAGCGTCGATTCCCTGTACTGCCCTGTGACAGCTGGAGAGAGATTCGTGACGTTATAAATGAAATACTGCGAGTGAAGAGAAAACCGGAATTCTTTCGGGAATATGATGAAAGAACTACTGTGTCATTTTGACAGCCTTATGTTACAGGAACAGAAGCATACTGGGACAATTGTCATTATGCATCAAAACATTTTGTCTAAATATCACCCTTAATGCATCTAGACTCTTGTCAACGTTCATAAAAGTTAATTTCATAATGAAAGGGACATGAATCCCTGGTGACCTACTCAGCTCTCTTCAGCCAAACATTGAACTATACCTTCAAACTGATAAATGCTTTAATGAAAACTCAGACATGTAATTCATTTATGAGGTGGAATCTCTCCACAAGTTGTTCAAAGATGACTGTATGGCATTGAATAAAATGAAAGTTCAGTACCACATTTGGTCGTCTTCCTGTTGTGGACATAAACAGCTCTAAGCGTGAATAGCTCTAAGCATAAGCAATGTTTCTAAACAGGCCAGTCTGGGCTTCCATGGAGGTAAAGCAGAGTCCAACAACAGTCTCTTCGTCCATCACAGCTGGTAAGTAGTGGGAATTTCTACCTCAATAATTGGGGTTTGAATCTTGGTCCTGTTCTTGGAGTTTTCTCCATGTGTTCAGGTGGTTCTGTCTGAATGCTATGGTAGCCTGTTAGGTGCCAACAAATGTTTTAAAAGACCAAATTCAACTAGCACTTTATCATACTAACAACCATTGCTTATGTACCCAAACATGCAGTGACATGTTTCTTCATTATCATTAATAGTTTATTTTGAGTCAATCCAACATACCCTGTCCTGCTTCTGTAAATACTCACTAGCAAACTGAAACTGTCGGTGAAAACAATCCCCATCAGCGTTTACTCTTGAGTTATGTTTGCAAAAAATGACATTGCCCAGCTGTCCTAAGAAATTGTTTAGCCTTCAGCAAAAGTGATTATTTGTAAACAGTTTTCAAAAATATATGTTTTTAGTAGGAATGAATGCCATGGAGCTAGGTGCCACATTACAGGCTGAGCAAGTCGATAAAGCATTGAGAGATGAACTAACACATTGTTCATTTTGGTCTGGGATTTATTGACAATTAACAAAAATTAAAAAAATCAGCAGCCTTGTCCTTTATGTTTCCTGTGGGCATGCACAAGCATTAATTGAATTTGAATTAGTTAATTGTAAGTAAGAAGGAGCAGATGAGAAGGTTAAATTAAAAATCTCAACGACGATTCCTGTTACATTCTAAAACAAGACATTTTGCTTGTTTCCCTCAGTAAATCCAGCCCTTTCAGCTCCGTCGGGCCCTGTCGCAGCTCCAGCCCTGACACCCACCACCACTGCCATGGTTACACAGGCCCCCATTCTCCAGCTGATCACCTCCACTTCCAATGCTGTCTCTACCTTGGCCACTGGCATCACCACTCAGAGTCCTACTGGTACCCTGCTGCTGAAGACGGCCCCTGGGAGCAGCATGATGACTGCGGGCCAGCCACTTCTCATCCAGCTGCCTTTATCAATGACTAATGGCCAGGCAGGAACGCTGGTCAACATCCCGGTTTCCTCTTTGTCTGCGGCCGGCTCACTCAACAAGACGAAAACCACTGCTTCCACCGCCACTTTTATACTGAAGCCTGCTCCTGCCATCACTACGGCACCAGCCTCTGCCCCAACTGCTGCCACTGTCTCAGCGCTCCAGGCCTCCTCCGCTCAGCTCTCTCTTGCCCGTGCTGTTTACCAGGGGGGAGCTGGGGGAATAACTACACCCAATGCAGGAGTATCCGTGACCACAGCCAGGACGCCGGCTCAGTCTGTCTCTGTAGCAGGAGCTATGTCTTCAGCCTCTTCACCTGCAACCTCTGGGCCGGCAGCAACAGGTTCCACTGCTCCAGGACCGCCACAAGGGACGTCTCTGACATCAAAGACAGGTGGGGGGTGTACTTTGATTAATAAGGCTGTTGTCTGCTGCAGAAGCTTGTAAAAATCAAGTTGTCATTGGCCAGTCCCAGAAATATGGATGTGAATAAGATGGAAAGACATCACACTTGCCTTTCCTTGTTTCAGATGACATTTAAAATGTGTATTATTGTTGTTAAAAAGCAATGTGGCTTTCTGTGCCATCTACCAGTAACTGCACACAACTTGCGCTGAATAGTTGGAGGTGTTGCTGGTATTTTTAGTTTTATTAGCATTTACGTATATCAACATTTCTTTCTTTTCTCAGACAATCAAGCTACAGGATCCAGCCTACCCAAAGCAGCTGCCCCAGTGGCACGACCCAAAGGCTCTGTCATTGATCTCACTGAGGACGATGATGATGTTCAAGGTAAGGTTGAAGTTTCATGATTTGTTTTCTATACCTTAACATGTACTGTATTGAAAAGCAGCATTTAGTTTAAAAATGTTGTACTGCGTGTCTTCCAGTGACAGGAGTGAAGAATGCTACTGTTGCAGCTCCCTCACCTACTCTGCGTCCTCAACCAGTTGTCAGCATTCCCAACAGTAAGATAACCTTGTTGTATTGAGAGCATTAATGGGTGATTTTGTACATGCATGTGAAATTGTAACAAAAACATGAAACTGTGCTCTACATTTCACCTTGGCTATTAGGCACTATTATGATAAAATGATCTAAAAATTAAGTGAAAGTGAGAAGCGTATATTGTGTGTTACACATTATACTTCTGTAATTTTCTTCCGTGCTCTGTCCTCAGGTGCAGGAGCGAGGTCTTCTCCGCTAAGCAATCAGAACTCTTCCAGCAATCCTCAGTTGACAGTCCACCACCGCCCCCCAGTGGTGAGGATTTAGAACTGCATTTTACATATTTTGCATAACTGCAGTTTTTCCAACTATATAACTGATCTGTTATTTGCATGATATTAAATGGGAAATCTGTGAACCTAGTGCTGACAGGCTGCTTATAAGGCTACAATTAGTCCAGTTGCTGTGGCCCATCACACAGACTTTTGTTCCCTGAAAGCTTTAACTGATGTTGAGCTGAGAATTTATATATGGAAATCTTGCTCCATAACCTTTCTAGACCCATTTTCAATATAAATGAATGAATTTCTGCATACTTTTTTAATTATTCCAAAATGGCTATAATCACACTTAGCCCCTTTTGCTAGAGGAACAACTGCTGACAACAGTTTTCTCTTTTTGTAGGACTCTCCAATGAAATCCCGCACTGTAACCACTAGTATGCCAACCCGAGGCTCCAGCATGGCACTGCCCCCTCTCCCCGCTGCTCCTGCTCCTCCACGCATACCCCCAGAGGCTGAGCGGTCCTCACCTCCTCAGCAGCCTCAGCTGAAGCTGGTGCCAAGTCAGACCGGTATAGTGCTGTCCTGGTGTGTGGCAGAAACTGATCGGAACTGTGCAGCTGTAGACAGCTATCACCTCTATGCCTTCCATCAAGACAACTCTAACAGCAATGCAGCGCAGCAGCACTGGAAGAAGATTGGGGAGGTGAAGGCCCTTCCTCTGCCTATGGCCTGTACACTGACCCAGTTCCAGTCAGGCTCCACTTATCATTTTGCTGTTCGAGCCAAGGACATCTATGGGCGCTTTGGATCCTTCTGTGAACCTCAGTGCACAAATGTCATCAGTTCAAGCTCTAGCTGAACAGTTAAGGAATGAAAACATTTTTTTTGCATTTGAAAGTTCATGACTTCCCTTACTTCTTACTCTTCTTTTTGTGTTAGGAACTCAAATATTGTGCTTTGAAAACTTACAGTATCTGTAAATATCTCTCTGCATAACAACTGGACTTCTGACTGACTTGGAGAATCGAAGTGGCAAATGGTTGGTTTTGTCTAGTTAATGTATGTATTGTATTTTTTGTGACTTAAGCTGTTGTATATAATTGGATTACTTTGCCCCTCTACCAAGTCAGATATTTATGTTGTTAACTCCTGTTACTCTGACCCAGATGTCTTTTGTTTTACTTGAGAATATGTGACAGGATTATTAGTGTAAACTCAGAATTGCACAAAAATGTATAAATGTGTGGTAGAAACTGAATGATAACTTTTGTAAGTTTTGTCTGGCAACCAGACTTTGACAAACACAATAAAAGGTTTTATTAAAGTCTTGGCTTACTAAGTTTGTGAAAAATTTAATCTTCTATATTTAGGTTCATAGCTCTTCACTGAATTACAGACACCACCAGTCTGCCACCTTGAAAAAACAGTGCTCTACAGAGATATTGGGACTTTGGTAACAGGATACAGGGATATCTGGGACAAAAGTCCCATGTTTTACCAGTTCAAATATACAGTATTTGGCACAGAAGTACTGAATACTTTCCCTTGAGTGGTGAGTATGATTTGGCTGATCTGCTGCTGCTTTGTTTTCCACAGAAATCTCACAGCTGCTCTACATATCTGACAGCCAATGATGAACTACTGATCTGCCCAAATTACTTGACATACTCTGACTCATAGGAAGTAGGCTGCAGGGATAAGCCTACCATTGACCAACTATTTACATTTACATACAGTACATTACATTTAGATTTACTCATTTGGCAGACGCTTTTATCCAAAGCAACTTACATTTGAGGAACAAAATAAGTACCAACAAAGCGTCAATCCAGTATGAAATCTAGATCTAGATTTCAGTTGGAATTCCCTTTCCACTACCTGTGCTTACTGGCATTTGTATTAAACATGAGTTTAGAGTTTCCAGCCTTCTTGGATATCTGTGTGGAGTCCTTTAGTGTGCACCACTTCGGGACTCCCTGTAAAGCCTTTGAACTTTTTTGCATCCCAGGAGAAGTTGGGGACATGGAATCCAAGTAGGCTATATTCAAAAACCTTTATTGCACAGGTTTCTGCAAGACGTTGTGGTCATAAGGTTGTCTATCCTTGCAATGACACAAAAACTAAGGACTTGCTGGAGGACAGTAACAGTGAAAAAAGGCATCCAGCAGAAGGAGGCCTTTTGGGTCAGGGGACTCTTCATCAAGCAGCAGGGGGCCAGAAAGACTGCGTTTGTGGTTATATAAGCAAAACCCAGTTCTGACCAATGGGCAATCTCTGACTCTCACAAGTGAAGCCATCCTGGACTCAATCCTGCATTATTTCTAACAGCCAGCAGGGGATGACTCCTGTGGTTGCAAAAAGAAGTCCAAGGGCCAAACGGGGGCTGAGCAGGTAACCACAGGCGGAAGGTCAGATGGTCAGAGATGGGGACAGAGCCAGATAGGACAATCCAGGCTGATGGCATAAGGGCGGAATGGGAGACAGAACACTTCAGTAGGTCGACCCATACACCGGCCCGACAGGATAATCAGGTCAGGGGAACAGAACAGTTCCGGAGGTGCCGTTAGAGGCCTACAGCGATGCCGAAGTCTCTCCAGTGGCGGAGCATAAGGGCAAAGCAGCAGGGCTGAGAGTTGGTGACAACTGGGAGTCCAACAGGGAACCCGATGGAGCCATAGAAGTGGGAGGCTGCAGAGGCACAGCAGACTCTGTGTGGTGCTGCAGCGCAGTGGGGGTTTGCAGCTGATGAACAGGATCTGGAGACTGCAGCAGCCGAGCAGAGAACAGAGCTGACTTCTCCATTTAAGGAGAAACAGCAAAAGCATGGGGCTGTAACAGTTCACGGATGGGTTGTTGTAGTTGGACTTGTTCTGATTCATCAGCTGGTTTAGGGACAGGCTCTGGTGCTATGACTGGTTTTGGCATAGGTGTAGGTACTTGTACTGGGTCTGGGACAGGCTTAAGAAACATAACTGGGACTGAGCATTGCTGAAATTCAGGTGAAGCAGGGGCTTTGAGATCAAGTGGCGGGGGATTCTGCACAGTCAGGAGATGGCTGCTTAGCTGAGGTAGGGGGCAGAAACAGTTCAATAGAGACGGGGAATTATGGTGACAGGACAAGGACCAAAGGCTGCTGTGGCCCGACAGCAGGAGCAGGGGGTTTAAAAAGTTCACAGACTGCTGCAGGGGCTGGGGTCAGATGCAGCTTTTGAGCCAAGCACAGTGCTGTCTTCCCATGCTGACGTTGATAGTCTCTTCCATTCCTTTAATAAACATTGCTGTGCTGTTTTGAATGAAGTATGATAATTAAGAAGATATTTTAACTCAGTTTAACAACATGGTTATGGATGCAAGGGATTTTTACTTTGCCAACCTAATTTCCTCCAGTAAACGCAACTCTGACGTGTGTATACGTGTGTATGGGCATGGTCTACTCTGGGCACCTGGTTCACTGACAGACCTGCTGGCAATCCTCACTCAAGTTCCTGTTGAAGTTCCTATGGCAGGGGACAGGGCAAAAGGGGGAAACTCAGGCAGGCAGCCTGAAGGCAGGGCAGAAGGGGAACTCAAGACTTCACACGGGTGACCTGAGGCAGGGGAAAGGGCAAAACGGGGAAACTCAGGCAGGCGCCTTGAAGGCAGGACAGAGGGAACAGAAGGCTTTGGAGGGCAGCCAGGAACTTAACATCGGCCATGAGACCTCTTTGGGACATTGAAAGCAGAGACCATCTGGAGGCCTTGGGCAAACGTGAGAAACCTCAGAAGGCCAGCGACGGAGGTGAGAACTCTGTGGAGGTCCAACAGGATGCTGGCAATGAAGTTAAGACCTCTCCAGAGGTCGAACAGAAGGCTGGGGTTGAGGGCAACTGGGCAGCTGATCTTGGTACTGGCAACTGGATAACTGGGCTTGGTACTGGCAACTGAACAACTGGACTTGGAACCGATAACAAGACAACCTTGCTTGGTACCAGCAACTGGACAACCCTTCTGAGTACCAGCAATAGGAAAGCCAGGCTTGGAACAGGCAACGTGGAGACTGGAAGCCGGTAACTGGACCACCACACAGGAAACAGGTGTCAGGGCACTGGGGTCTGGAATTGGCGGGCCGCTGATGGGACTTGGGGGGTCGGAGTCAGTCAGACCACAGACAGAGAACCAGGAGCAGGTGTCAGTTGGACCACTTAGTGAAACCTAAGGGCCGGAGACGGTAGGACAACCGACAAACAACCACGAGCAGGTGTCAGATGGACCACTGATGAGGGACTAGGAACAGTTGTCGGTCAAACCACTGACTGGACACTGGGGGAAGGAATCCTTTTGGATCACCAACAGAGAACCAGGCAGGCAGGAGCCACCCTGTGATACCTGGCAACATAGTCTGAGTGGTTGGCCAACTGAGTTTCAGTGAAGCTGGGGAGTGGAGACTCAGATGTTGGCGTTGGGATCCATGATACCCACGTCTTCTCTTATGACCTCTGCGGGTCCCAGGGAATACCCACGTCTTCTCTTATGACCTCTGCGGGTCCCAGGGAAGATGGCCAGATGAATGATTGTTAGGGGTAACTCACAGGCCAGGGTACAGGCTGACAGGCAGGCAGAGGTGGGGGTTAGCTGGCTGGTGGTTAACATGATGAGTGCTAGCAGGTGTGGAGCAAACAGGCATGGATGCAGGCTGGACAACTGGCTGAGGACTGTTTGATTCCACTCCAAACTCAGCATGGGAAGCAGGTGAGGAATCCAGAGAAGCCAGCATTGCCTTGAGATAGTCCAATTCCAACGTGAATTTAGCCACGCCTGGAGCTTTTAGAGGCTATCGCCCCAGATATCTTCTGATGGTCCAGAGAACGAAGGTTACGATATGGTACACGTAGTTCTATTAGCACAGGGTGAGCCCTCTACTGGACTCTATGGGTAATACCTCCTCCTATCACACGCCTACTCGCCGACTAAAAATTTGCACACTAAAATTAGTCGACCTATTGGACGTCCCTACTGATACATGCGTACTGTATAAATAACAGTGTCCTCACTGCTTAGCATCCAACCACCCTTTCAGTAGATGCCAGCGGAGGGGCAGGGCTCCATCGTAGACTGGTAGACTTGTGTACTGTATTACCGTTGCTGGCTGTTACCCTGTGTGGCTTGGGTAATTACAAATAATAATAATAATAATATGCAATGTCCGGTTATACTCTCAAAATACTTTCGGATTTGCTTAGCTAATGTTACGTTTTTATAGCCTGGCCTGTCAGATGGGCTTCAGATGGGATGTTTTAAATGTAGCTTAATTTGCTTGGTAAATGAAATCATTCAAAACACAGACAAAAAAACACACATTTAAACTTCCTCAGGTAAAGGCCACAGCATCTGGGAACAACCAGTGCTTGAAGTAGGCCGGTACGCACCGGTACGCAGTACCAGCACCTCGGCATTTTACTCTTTGGCATACCAGGACTTACCTATCAGATTCTGTGACCCAAATGGGAAGTTAACGCCAGAGGCTCTGTTGGTGATGTGAAGCTGTTGTAGCTTGATTGGGTTTAGGCACCAAAAGTACTTGGTTGGGTTTAGGCACCAAAAGTACTTGGTTGTGTTTAGGCACCAAAAGTACTTGGTTATGGTTAGGAAAACATCATCGTTTGGGTGTAGTCACAGAATCTGATAGGTCACAGATTTTGGTGTTACACCGGTACTCTCCTCTGCCCTCTGCCCAATATCAGGGTCTCTAGACGCTACGTGACGCTCACCTGTTCCCGTTCTCGCCTGTCTGCTAATCTCTGTCTGAGGAGAGAGAGGAGGCAGAAGAGAAGCTCATGTGCTTTTCAAGCAGAATGTAGCTCGTCAATGTCACTTTTCGTGAACCGATCACTCACAGTTAATGGTGCGTTCGAGGCTGGTCGGAACTGGGATATTTCCCAGTTGAAACTTCCGAATTCCGACATCAAAGCGTTCCAGGTGCATGGTGGTGCTTGACGCCGAAAGTGAACGAAAATCATGGGTGACCGTGACAAAGTGTACACACAGCACCCTCAGCAGTGCTTTAGGTGTTAATTAAAAGGATGGCAGTTTAACTGCAACAACTGAAATAAATAGCCCATATGTTACTAGTTCTGTGTTCCCCTCTGGCTATATAAGTTGGTAGCCTTCAAGTCAGTCAATGTTGTTGGTTACACTTCTCACTTCTTACCTCCTGTTGGGACCAACGTAGAACAGCGACAAAAACACCGTAATTCTGGTAGCTGCATAGCTGCGCCAACAAAAAGTTTCATGGCTCAGAGTGTTTATCTAACTCAGATCGACACTGTTCAGCCCACCTATGAGGCTCACCTGTCAAACACGTAGCGTCACTGATGG
This sequence comes from Lepomis macrochirus, assembly GCA_024633595.2. NCBI lineage: Eukaryota > Metazoa > Chordata > Actinopteri > Centrarchiformes > Centrarchidae > Lepomis > Lepomis macrochirus. The sequence continues at coordinate 17,818,121 of JALXJV020000003.1, forward strand.
CCGAATAGTTTTTACATTTACATTTATTCATTTAGCTGATGCTTTTATTCAAAGCGAGGTTGAGGTCGCACGCCTCTGGAGCAATGAGGGGTTGGGGACATGCCCCCAGTAGAGCTCAGGGACACAGTGGTGGATGGGTAAGAGTGGGGGATCGAACCCTGGTCTTTTACACCATGTGTCTTATCCATTGCGCCATCACCACCCCCATCTTTTATAGATTCGCTGAGAGTTTATAATCCAAGCAATACGGTTACATCTCTCATGTGCGACGTATGTCACAAGGTTTTGACGTCATTTTTGGGCCTACATGGAACCGTCTGTGCAGGCTTTGGTCGGCGTCACTGTTTCAACTGTGGCTTATCCACTTGGCCAGTAGGCCGCCGCCATGTTGAGTTTTTGCAACCGGGAAGTGCCCGGAATTGACCATATTTGGACGAGACAGCGGAGCTAACGGCCGTGTGTGAAGCTAGCTAGCTTGCTTAGCTAGGTGCAACTGTAACTCACGTTAACTGTCATTTTAACAGGGCTAATAACTTTGTCTAGTACTAATAAGCTTTTTCAGTGGTGCTGATTAAATTTGCACAGTGCCGTGGGTCCGAGTCGGCTGTAGCCTGGGTCGAGTTCAATCTCAAAACGTTTTGCACCGGTTTGTATCATTTTCGGATTGAACATGTTTCCGTGCAACGTTCTGCAACGGGCTTCGAGGTACGTTTGCTCCCGTTTGGTGGGCGTGTCTCAGGTGTTACCCAATCAGCTTCCACAAGTTTGTAAACACAACGGTGTTAAAAAGGCAAGAAAATTCAGCGCGCTTGCGTCCACAACAGGGTGTTCAGGGAACCACCGTTTGCGATATGGTCTATTAATTTACTAATTGAACTAATTGATCATTTTGTATTGAATAAGACATAAAACTAGTGAGTGAGACCATAAATTCACCATTTTATATACAGTCTATGGTAAAGTGTTTACTGAGATAAACACTTAACTATGTTACTGAGGGAGCATTTTACCATTGTTTCTAATGGAACCGGACTTCTTTTTGCGAGAAGAGTCGCCCCCTGCTGGCCGTTCAACAGAATGCTGGTTTCAGGGACTTCCACATTGGAGTCACGTCTCAGAACCATAGACTGTTCAGAACTAACAGAAGCTTCCCGCTTGGTTAGAAATCGCCAAAAGTCAGCCGCCGTCATCTCAAACATCTATTGTCTCCATCACTTTTTGAAAGCTTTTGTTAAAAATGTTCTGAAAAACAATTTGCAACAAAAAATGTTAAACAACAAATGAAACAATGCACAATAACAAAACATGCAATGCAACTGAAATATAGAAGACAGAAATGCATTGTCCAAAAGCTGATTACTGCATTATATTCCATTATATTTTTATATTTTGAATTGTCACCTGCCACCTTAGTTTTGTTTTCCTTCATATAAATAAAGACATTTCCACCATTAATCGGTACAGAAAATGTCTCCCTAATGCAGGAAATTCAGTGTTTAAAGCTCAAAGTAGTCACACCCCTAATCTGAGGCCTTATGTCTTCACCACTTTACAACACAAAGTGACGCAATCACCAAACTTTAAATGTTGAACTTGTTGGCAGACTATCCAAATAAAATGTGACCTTTAAAAATATTATTATACTAACATTTTACTTTGTAAAATGCCCGTTTTGTGAGGATGAGGATAGTGGGGGAGGAGGGGGTAATGACACCTATTTCATTCCACTTAAAGCACTGCAACTCCTGGACTCTTGATCATGTTCAACCACCACTTCGAACACAGCTTTGGTGGGGTTCATAACACATCTATAACAAAACAAATTACAATAAGTTAACTAATACATACATAGATCTACACTTTAGAAATGTGTAAATTGGTTTATCTTTTCATAATTAAATCAAATTTAGAAAGTATCAGATACAGGATGGGAGAAACATGCAGTTTTAGACGCAATAGTACCAGACCCACCATTTTAGACATACACGCGTGTATGAACTCAGGACCCACTACGGATGCCACGGTGAGGACTTGTGACATCACCGGTGTTAGTGATTACACCAGACATTTTACATTGACAATGCTCGTTCACTTTTGTGTTGAACCTGAAGATGTGTGTATGTGTGTGTGTGTGTATGTGTGTGTGTGTGTTGGGAAGGGGGGGTCATGTCCCCATACACATTAATGGGGCTGCAGCAGAGTGAGTTCCTCGGTGGGTTCATCAAGCAGACTTGGTGGTAAAATCTGCCAAAAAGCATCTATACTTCCAGAGGAGAATCAACAAGTTTTGAATGTCTGCTAAAAGAACTTCTACAGATGCACAATTGAGAGCGTCTTCTAAGGTCCCATTACTGCCTGACATGGCAGCTGCTCCGCTGCTGACTGGAAGGCCCTCCAGAGGGTGGTGAAGTCAGTGGAGTGCATCATCAGCTGCCATCTTCCTTCCATGCTAGGCATCTACCACACACGATGCCTGAGGAAAGCACAGAACATCATAAAAGACACAGCCACCCAAGCTATGGTCTATTCACAATGCTGCTGTCAGTTACATTTTACTGGAGCAGTAGGTCACACTCTACCAAACCCACAAACAGTTCTCCCCTCCAGGTCAGTTTCTCAAGTGGGAACACTGATATCGTCTGATCACATGATGGACACGTTTTTTAAATGTACCCTTTCACAGGCTTGATCAAACTTATATTTGTAATATATGTATTTTCTTTATTTTCTTTATTTTCACACTGACCATACTCCCAATCTGTACACTCTTCATTGCTGCTCTTTTTATTGTTTACTTTTTTATTTTCTTTATTGTATATTTATATACTTTTAATACATGCTACACACATGCCATGCCACAAGATTTTCTCTGGTCTGGAAGATGCAATGTTATTCAGTGCCTATGACAAATAAAATGACTAAATAAGTGCCACTATAATACTTAAGTAATCTATGGGTGCCTTTCATTCAAGCTTTATTTGCACAATAAAAAACATGCAATGCAATTTAAATATAGAAGAAACAAATGTGCATTGTCTAATTGTCAAGTAACCTAACCTAATTATCCTAAAAAACAAGCTACTGATTACTGCATTTCATTATATTTTTAGATTTTGAATTGTCACCTGCCACCTGTTTCCCTTCATATTTAAAAAGAAATTTCCACTATATTCATGTAGAAAATGTCTCAAGAATGCAGTAATTTGAGTATAATGCTCAAAATCTTTGGGGGACCACCAGACCACTGACTCATTTATTATAGTATCGCATATTTCTTCAAAATAATGTTAAAATATTTCCTCTTTTTGTTCTCTTGACCAATGTGTATTGTCACACCACTAATCTGAGCTCTTCTCCATTTTTCAACACAAAGTCACATCCTTGTTGACAGCAGTCAGCGAAGCTGCTGGAACCCTATAGGTTTTGTCTGATTCTTCTTCTTTCTTTCTTCTTTTTCTCTGCTAAAAGTGTTTCGGGAGCAAAAACTGCTGGATGAAAACTCACCAAAATTGGCATGTAGGTTGCAAATTCCACCCACTACTCAGGCAAAAAATGGCACTCATAGAACTCATGGTGGTGCTATAACAATCAAGTTACATTTTTGCAATTATCTCAAAATCAGCTTCGTTAAAAGTCAAACATTCTTTCATCAAAGATGCAGATGAATCTTTGAATCTTTGGATTCATCTGCATCTTTGCTCCAATGGTCTTCTGCTCTAAAAATGTCAAATTATTCGACTTTTTATCACTTTTCTCTAAAACCTATTTTTGCGAACTGTCACTACAGACTGGTAGAACATCTTTAACAGCCTGGTGCACACATTAAATGACTGGAGCCTCTTCAGGAATTACAGCCTGCTCTGCCCTATAGAGGGCCTCAGTCTTTTGTCCACTCCTGTTTAATGTTAAGTTGCACCCCAAGGAACTTGTGTCTACTATCTCTACTCCATCCCCCATTATAATGGCTGATGTGGGAGTTCTTGTTGCATCAGAAGTCCACCACCAGTGATTAAACAGATGACTCCAAAAACAGAAGACTGCGACAGGAGGCAAGAGGGGTGTGCGTAACAGCAGCATGAATGCACTGAAGGCAGAGAGAGAATCATATTTAAAAAGACTGCAGCAAGAAGATAGGCTAACAATGGAGGTTTTGCAGTGCTATTGGATAGATTTGAACAACTGATGCAAATAGCCATCTCTCAAGTGACTAGATAAACTAAAAATATTGTGATCACTTGTGACATACTATGCAAAATAACTCAAGGTGGGCAAACAGAGGCCAAGCCAGGGACCTACTTGAAAAGGAATAATTGAACAGATTGATAAACAGTAAACTGAAAACATGAGGAATACAAGTTAGTAGTAAGTTAATTCAACATGTTTACTACAATAATTCTCAATTTGAGATCACAATTGTGGTGAATTAAACATGACTGGTGTATGCAATGTGCAAAATATCAAATGGGAAATTAGCTCCTCCATACCCATCTGTGACTTCTTGAAGCAAGAAGTTCAACATGCTGTTACGTTTAGTTGGATCACTGCCTGCCAATTTATTCTATGTATTTATTATTTGCTGTCCTCTTGACCCTCTTACCTTATACCCCCAAACCTCAAGTCTTTCTTTGCCACTGTCACCTTGTGCTGGTACTGGTATCATGAATAACGATAACATAGTAATGAATCACTTTGATGGAAGGCTCCTTGTAATAAAACTATAGTAGTTTCAAGGACAGCATTAAAAGGGACATTTTGTCACATAGTCAAAGGCTTTTTGCAGTCAGTAGGATTTGAACAGCTGTAAGAGTTTCTCAGAGACATCGCTACAAGACATTGCTCTGACTTTTCTCTTCCATTTAAAGGGGCTGTATGTAGTTTTTCTACAAAAATTAATCCTTGTTTTATTGCCTGTGTGTGAAGGGATTGTAATCTGACATTAAAATAATCCACTTGCCGGGTTTGGCTATTAACTCTAAAGCAGGTATTCCTATTCCTGTTCGAAGGCTCCGGGTCGGATTTTCCGCGAAATCCAGTGACTGACACCTGCATGCGCGCTCCCGAGCCTCTCGCTGTGTCTATACTGACTTTGAACTCGGCAGTGACTACACTGCAACTTATGACATGGAGTCTGCTAACACTAAGAAAGACCTGCTCCCAGCACAACACAGACTCCAACCTAAACTCAACTTGTCAAAGCCTGCAAGAAATGATGCAACGTTAACGGTAAAAAGCTAATATGGAGCGATTTGTTTACTATCCCGTAGTGATGCAGCCGCGAGCAGCTAGCTAACGCTACATTAGCTCGGACCCGCAGCTGTTTGCTTCGTAACGTTCAATTTTGATTTATTGCCTTTTACTGATAGGTACACAGCTTCTCCACCTCTCAGTCGCTGTAACTAACATGACCCACATAATATACTACAACCCAGAGAAAGAGACATCCACTAACACTAGTTACAGTAAAGTTACTTACTGCGGTCTGTTATAAAGTGTGACGCAATCTTATAATATTCAGTCCAGCTCACTACCCGTTTCATTATCATCCAGTACATGTAGCTGTCCTGACACTGCTGAGCCTCTGGTGACAGATTCACAGATAGTAAAGAACGTTACTGAAAGCAGCAGGCGAGCTAACGATGTAGCACGTCGGCTAAATGCAGTAAATGTACCGTGATCATGTAATGAGCCTGGATTAACGTTAGTTCAACCTGCAGCTGATAAAACTATTACTGTAACGTTGCAGTGGGAGTTAACCTGAGTTTCCACCATGTTGTGTGAAGCTGGCTCCCCCAACTGCCTGTAGCTGCTCTCACTTTGCCTTTTTTCGAGAGTACTGTGCCGATATGCCGGTGTGTCGGGTGTGAATGAAGTAACGTTACGGCGCCGGTGTTGATCCGCCTCTGAGACGGGAACCTTGAAGTAACAGAGCCTGAACATGTCTGAGTGAAAGGCCACAGCCTGCATGCTGTTGTCCTGCCTTTATTGCAGGATTTCTGTATGAAAGCGGTTGTGTTTCGGATTCTGCTCGCTCAAGAGTTCAAGCGAGCACGCGTACGAGCACACACGTGGTTGCAATCTTAGAACCACACCGCTAGTGGCCGCTGGAAACTACATAATACCCCTTTAACACTGTGAAACACAGTAATCAGATTACTTTTTAGTTATCAGGTTAAACTGTGTGAAGCAAGGTAATCAGATTACTCTCTAGTTATTTGGTTAAACTGTCAAACACAGTAATCACCCTCTAGTTTTTAGGTTAGTTAAACGCAGTAATCAAACACAGTAATCACATTACTCTCTAGTTAATAGGTTGAACTGAGTTAAATGCAGTAATCAGATTACGTTCTTGTTATTAGGGTAGTTAAACGCAGTAATCAGATTACTCTCTAGTTAACAGGTTTAACTGTGTTAAACGCAGTAATCAGATTACTCTCTAGTTAACAGGTTTAACTGTGTTAAACGCAGTAACCAGATTACTCTCTAGTTAACAGGTTTAACTGTGTTAAACGCAGTAATCAGATTACTCTGTAGGAAATTGCTTTGATTTTTTTGATTTTTCTTTTTAAACAGTAATGACTTTTTTTAAGCGTTATGTGTGTTTAAAAAACACAATAATCTGTAATATTTAAAATATACACTAAATAATTATGTTTTGGGGCCGAATTTATCTCCCTGTTTATCCACTGATCTCATCTGGGACGCTACAAATATTGGCAGGCAGCACAGCAGCAATAGGTGATAAGTTTTTATCAGTGATGTACATGGATGATCCTGCAAAAGTTTCAGGTCGATTGGCGAAACTGTCAGGGACAAGTTCTCAAAAACAGGTTTTTGAGAAAAGTGATAAAAAGTTACATAATTTGACATTTTAAGGGCAGAAGACCATTGGAGCAAAGATGCAGATGAACCCAGAGATTACATTGATGTGTGAAGTTTGACTGTAAACAACATAAAGTTGACATAAACATAAAGTTGATTGTTAACGCACCACCAAAAGATGAAAGAAAGAACGAAAGAAGAATCAGAACAAAAACAATACAGCTCCAGCAGCTTTGCCTCTTGGATCCCTAATAATAAGTAAAAGTTATTAATAATACAAATATCAAGGAAAATAGAATTAGAATACTGTTGTCACCACCGCCCCCACCTCTGTAAGTGACAATGTATATAGTTTTTGAGCAAGCAGCATCCCGGCTCCAGGCCCTGACAGTGAGGCAAAGTAGGGGCTGTTATGCCCAGCTTGTGGAAGAAATAACAAAGAGGGAAGGTCCACACAGAAAACAGTTTAAATGAACCATAAGGTTTTATTAAAGGTACCAAAACGTATAATTAACTCAACACACAAGCAAACTCGAACTCATCATATTCAAAACAAACAACCAAAGGAAAAGGAGCTCCTGAAAGACACCCGCCTTCCAGGAGAGAGGTCACGAGGGAGAGAGAGAGCCATCTTGGTTCGCCACAGCTTTTCAGGACTGCAATCACTGAAGAGGTGGGTGTGTCTGACCAAACAGAAAGAAAGACCTGGAAAGAAAAGGATAGAACAACACCCCAGGCCCCAGGCCGTCACAGGGTGCTGCCTTAGACGCCGGAGCGGGACAGCAAGGGTAGGGCACGCCAGGTCAACACACATTTATGTATAGAAAGGTTTCCATTTTTACTTTATTTATCTTTTAAAGGTTTGTTTGTTTGTTTTATTTTGTCTGGCAATGGTCCTGTTTTGGTTTGCTCCCAGACCCTTTGAGGGAGCCAGCCCAAAGTGGCCATGTCCTCTTTCTAAACCGCTCTCATACCTTGAGGAGGGGGCCAGTTTGTTAGAGACAGGCAGTCATGTGCAATTATGTATTTATTTGATGTGGACAGTAAAGAATATGGGGAGCCCCTATGCTTGAGTCTGCTCACCCCAGCTTCTCAGGACGCAGTGGAACACCTCCATGACCCTTCCTCCGTGTTCTCAAGATGACATGGAGGAGAGGGAGGTGGTGGCAACAGAACAGAAATGCGGAATAAGTAAATTTCTCAGCCGGTAACAGCAATAATAATAACAATTGCATAATAATATAATAACAGCTCTGGAAAAAATTAAGAGACCATGGCAAAATTATCAGTTTATAGTTTTTCTCTATTGCTTAAACACTCTTAGCAGGCTTTTAAACTAAAATTTCTCTTCAAAAAGCACACCTATTTCCCTAAACTCTACAGACAAATCCCTTCATTTCTCATTGCCTAGACCATGTGGTCATTGAAAAAGTACTGACATTCAATATTGTTCACTCAAGTCAGCACAGGTTGAGCTCAATTAGCACACAGCTACCCAGGTGGAAACACAGTCATAATTGATAACACACCAATCAGAGCCTTCAATAGACAGATACAAGGGCCGGAGTCAGTTCATTCAGTTTTGCAACAATGGATACAGAGAAATATGGCGGCAAAGGACACCAGAGAGGTGGAGGAGGTAGATAAGGGGGAGGAGTAGGAGGAACAGTAGGAGTTGGAAGAGGAGATGTGACAGCAGGAGGAGGAGGAGGAGGCAGAGCAGGAGGAGGTGATGAGTGGAGGAGGAGTAGGAGGTGGAGAACAAGATTCTTTGGCCTGTCCCAGACCAAAGACAGGACGCTGGGGCAGAATAATTTGTTGTTTTGTGTAATGTACTGTACAGCACACTAAGGAATAAAAAACGTGTGCAAATGTGCAAAAGTACATTTGTTATTTCTTGGGATGGCGCACTGATTAAGACGCCTGCCTTTGGTGTGAGAGACCCGGGTTCAATCCCCCACGGTGACCCATTCACCGTTGTGTCCTTGAGCAAGACACTTAACCCCTAATTGCTCCACAGGCGAGCGACCTCTGACATGTATAGCAATTGTAAGTCGCTTTGGATAAAGCGTTAGCTAAATGTAAATGTCATCATGTGAAAAGGTTTTTGAGGGGGAGAACCACACGCAACATTACTAATAACCAGTTTTTGTAGTATTGTTTTGAATTTATCTCACCAGTGTGTTAAACTGTGTTGTTGTGTGTTTGTTTTTGAGGGTTTGTGTGTTATGTCTAAGGGCAAAGTTCAACTGCAAGATTGAATGATTTTGAGTGGGCTTAATTTTGAACTGAAAATAGGATGTTTGGGGAATTGGGTGAGAAGTTGTGAATTTGTGTTTAGAGTTTTGAGGAAAAGAGGCATAATTTCAAGAAATGTGTTTAAGCAATCGAGAAAAACTGTAAGTCCTCGCTTCCGTAATCCATCCAGATCAAACTGATTTCATTAAAGACCAACAGGCACACAGCAACACACGGAGACTGTTTAAAAAGTGCGCCAGATATATTTCTTGAACTTAGCAGGGAAGCCATCCGGTCAAGGTGCTTTATTATTAGGCATAAGATTTAGAGCAGTAATAAATCTGTTCTGAGTTAATGATGAATCAAGTAATTTGGTGTGATCTTCATTAAGTTGTGGTAAATCAATTCTGTTAAGAAATGAGTTGGCGTCCTCTTGACTTCGGTCGCTTTCTGATGAGTAGAAATTGCTAAATTTTTTTTGGAATGATTTCATTTATCTCATCGGGTGAATTGGTAGACTTCCCTGTCGAGTCCTTAATGACAGAGATTGTTGATTTTTCTTTGTTTCATTTGATTTGATTTGGCAGGAACTTAACACATTAATTATTGTGATGGAAATGTTCTAGTCTGAGCCTTTGTATCATAAATTGAGGTCGCTTGTTTATAATTCCATTTGAGATTTATTTTTTCTAAATTCATCCTGGTTATCCTCCTGGTTATGTTAATGTTTTCAAGTTGTTTGATATTTTTGTGCCAGCTTCTTGTCAGTCCAAAGTTTTTTTTCCCTATGGTTTGTTACAAACTAAATGGAATTTACCAGGTTTCAGATTTTGATGAAAGTGGAAACCAAATATATAATATAATATAATATAATATAATATAATATAATATATAGCGATAGTGAGAGAATGCAGTGTAAAATACAGTTCGTAACTGAAATGTTGCTTGGACCATTGTTGATATTCGTATCAAATGGCAGATAAATTAACATTTGTTTTTTCAACATGATCAAAATAAAAAAAATATTTTCAACCAGGCAGGTTTGGGTAATGAGAAGTGATTGGGATGTAGCAGATTAGGCATTTATAGGCTGGTATGAACTTTAATAACAATTTCTCACAAAACATAACATGAGCTGACATAATAACATCAATGCTTTAAATAAGAAAAACACCTTTTGGAAAGATGTATTGGTTGCAGAAATGTTAAAATTGTATTCTCTAAGTCATCAGTCTCAAACTAAACCTCATAGTTGACAATTTTATTTTAATCTCATGAGCACTGTGTAACAATAGAGGGAGCCATTGCTTTCTTTATTGAAACAATTTGCTTGACAATTGTTGCAGCAGCCCTTCTTTACTGTCTCTAATTCACAATCCTATAGAGGGACCCACCTACACATCTCTCTATTCCTCTCTTCCTCTCTCCATCTGTCTCTGTCTGTGTCTCTGCTTGCTCTCTCTCCCTGCCCCTCTCTCTCTAGAGGAGGGGGATGAGAGCAAGCCAGTGCAGTTTGAGTTGTGCTCTGCGCTCTATGCCAGCAAGAGGTGTGTTTCGGCTCCACGCTCTGTATCTTTGGGTAGCAGCACCCCACCATGCAGGCAGCCTGAATGCCATTTCTAACAGCTGTGTTGGCAAAGGGTTACAGCTCATCTGAAGGGAAGGTGGCTTCTTGCTTTGAGGAGGACAGAAGATAAAAAAGAAGACTGACCAGTTGCAGAGAGAGGGGGATATAACTGACAGCCCCCCTCGCCTCACTAAACAGAGCAAAAACGGAAGGCTTTGGAGTATTCCATTTTTTCTTTCGTTTTATATTTTTCTTATTCCTCATCGCGGTGCTGGGAGGTGCTTCATCTTTTCATATAGTCTCTCTGTCCATCATTTGCCTTCTCATCTATTTCTCCATCTACCTGGTGTATAATTTCCTCTATTTATGAGTGAGAAAAAAGAGAAAGCAGGGAGGAGTTTTGTTTTCATTTTTGTCCTTTCTTTCCTCCTCTCCACTCTTCCCTCCCTTTCACCAAACCATATCATACCTGTCGGTCCATTATAGCCATTTCATCTCTTAACTGCTGCCATCAGTTCAATATCCACCATCCTACACCTCTTTCTGTCTCTAAAGTCTGATGTTATTTGAACTTGGATGAATTTTCTTCAAAGACAACTAAAAAACTCCTCATGAATGACTCTTTTTTCCCCCCTTTTCCTTCTCTTTTGGTCCCTCCACACCCATTTTCTTTGCATCACACTCTTGCGGGATTCTTAAATGTTACTCTAGGTAGGTTAACTTTCGTTTAGTGTCTGTCTATCTGTCTGTCTGTGTGTATTTGTGTGTGCTTTACGTATACATAAAACACACATCAACACACACATGCACTCGCACACTAAACTAAGCCTAAAAAGACAGTGTTCAGTGAGTCGATATTGGTCTGGTCTCCTCCTCATCTGTTCTTCTCATCATGGCAACGTGCGCCCATTTTTAATTGTTGTCTTTGAGAAATCTTTTTATCTGTCCACTTGTCATGCCCCCTTTTCCATTTGAAAAAGACATTAATTTGTTTTGCAACCTGATGTGAAGAAACACGGGAAGAAAAATTTTGTTTAGTCCTAAGGGAGAATGAAATTCATTTACAGGCACTTTGGCGTCCTTTTTATTTTTGATTACAATTTGGCAAAATTAAAAAATGTAATGTAAACTAAATGAGATTCTCTTCATGTTATTTATTGAGCTGCATTCAAAGTTTGGAGCTAATGGACATCTCAAGTCATTAAGAGTGTATCTCATTTCATGCTTGATTTGTGTTCATTTTCATTCTGCCAGTCCATCAGCAGCCATTAGTTCTTTTTACTGACCCTTCTCACACAACCCTCCCAACACACACACACACACACAACCCTAAAACCTAAATACCCTACTTATTATCATAAAAATATTTTTCAGAATTGAATCCTTGTACTTCTGCATGTTTTCAATTTTCACTTCCCTCCTTTCGGTCGGTTTTCATCCAGAATTGGCCATTTTTCATTTCTGAAGCTCTTCCCCCTCCACTTGTATTCATTCTCGTCCTCCTATCAGGCAAGAGAGACCGGTTGGCATTAGTTGGATGCTGAACAGTGGACAAGTGGGTAATGCCTTGCGGTGGATTTGAGGTATAATCGACAGTGTGCAGGTTGTCAATAGAGACAGACTGACAGACAGATTAAACATAGAATTTAACATCCCATCTCATCACTACCCCTCTCTTTTGCTCTGTCACATTTTCCTTCTTTCTTTACGTTGTGTTTGATGCTACGTCTCTACTTATCACTGCCACACCTTTTTGGGAGCGCTGTTTTAAAGCCACGGCTAGACTGTTTGTTTTTAGCCTATATATCCATGGACATCTACCTAAAATTGACTGTGCGCTCAGCATTAAGGTGAAAAATTACACCCAGTAGCATAGGCCCACACCAGCCACTTTAGTCTCCTTTACCCCTTTCTTATGGACTGATAAAGTGGCTTAATAAATACCTCTTTCTTGTTCTGAGAGTGGGATGTCATCATGAAGGAATATGAAGGACCACTCGTTTTGCTCTGTCTTTGCTTTTGTGTCTCAACTCTGCTCCTCTGTAAAACATCTCCACTACAGTCTATAAATTATGTGTTACAGAAAAGAGTTAATTAGGTGAGTAGTGAATTAATATAGCACCCACTTCCTCTTCGCAACTAAGTGTATGCACATGCATGAACAGTAATAGGTGTGTGCACTGAATGTGTGTGTGCGTGCAGGATTACAGCGAATCAGGCAGTGTGTGTGTGTGTGTGTGTGCGCGTGTGTGTGTTTGAATGTCTGCATGATACTGATAGATGTTCTGCATGAACTTTCATCAGCAGGTTCTTCGTGAAGGGCATTTTTATATTTTTCACCACATTTGCTTGTACTGCTAAACCTTTCTTCACCCTGCTTTGACTAATTGGTTGTTTATCAGGCAAAGCATTTGATCTTTATCCATTTTCTATGTATTTACTGGTGTATCTCTAAGGATTTCAAGAACTATCACTTCTCTCAATGGTGATTTTGAGCAAGAGAGATTTCTCACTCGAGGGTGATTTCTAATTCATGGCAGAAAGCAGCTCAACGTTCTCAATTAGTTAATTTGGTGAAATCTCTCTCCATCGGCTCTCTCAATTAGTCAAGTTGCCTCTCTCAATTAGTCCAGTGCAGTGTGCAGGTGCATGCATTTACATGCATTCATTTTAGTTCTCTTCCTCTCCTTATTGTGCATTTTTAGTTGGTTGAGGTTTGTTAGCCAATGCTTTGCTGATGCGTTCCTCCTCCTCCTCCTCCTCCTCCTCCTCCTCCTCCTCCTCCTCCTCCATTACATTTCTTGTTCTGCTCGATGGATCTGCAACAGATCTCGTGAATTACAGATCTCTTGTGACTCATACAGCAGCTTTACTGTATCAAACTCTTCAGCATGACCTTAATGAGCACACTGTACACCATATATGATATGCTGGGCTTTCTGTCTCAGAGTGCATCATGTATTGCCTTAGTGAGCTGATGCTGTTAGCTTTTCTATAACCAGAAGTCTTACTTTGAGTTAAAATAGTTAATTAACTTGTTAAACCATTAAACAAAATGAGAACAAACAGAATTCACCCTTAATTGTTTTACATATAAAAAGCAAATTATTGAACATTTCCCAAAGTGAAGTCTGTATCTTTTGCCTGTGCTGAAATCTTTCTAAATAATGCGATTCCTGTCAGTCCAGACATGACCTTAACAACACACATTGTTTAAGTGTCTTAAGATGTTCTGCTGTCACTTACTGTTTAAAAATATCCTCAGGTTTCTTGACATTCATGTGCAAACATTGCAATGATGGATTACTCTTAAAAATTCTCCATTGATGAAGAGTGGGCCCCTGCCCTAAAAGTTTCACGTTGATTTTATCTGAGTGTCTTAAAACCCAAACAGTCTAAATGATTTAGTCTTTCAAAAGAGTGGCGTGATGTTGCCACACTGTGAGTACACAGTGGTTTAAATATAAAGGTTTAAAAGGGCGTGCTCACCTCTTGGGTTTTAGTCTAATGAAGGATTTACGTTCAAAAGACAAGTAATTAAGACTGTGTTTAAGATTGCTGAGATCTTTAGATGCCGAGCATATCAAGAACACTACTTAGTTTAATTCACATCAAAACGCTGCTGTCCCTAAAGCAAATAATAAATAATAAAAGTTGTACTGACCAGAAAAATATGAGATCTTTGTCTTGTTTCACCTGGCCAAAAAATATATATTTTGCCACACATTTTGGCATTTTGATAAATTAAGAAATTAAGATAGATACACGCACTTAACCCTTTGATCAAGTAAAAATAAAAATAACCAAATAACATAATTCAATATCTAAAAAACTGTTGATACATGACATAGTGAGGAAACCAAACAAACAAATAAATCTTATTCAGTTGTTTTATGCTAGGGTTTATTTAAGGATATACAGTAATATTCTGCACGAGTCAAGCTATCAGTGTCATTTTAATATTACTATGAGAGTCAGAGATAATTAGACTTTGAGGGAGTGAGAGAGAAAGCTGGATTTTGGTAAATAAAATTTGTTGAATGAATAATTCATTACACTGCCAGACAGGATTAAAATTCTACACGTGCAGATATCCTCTGACAATTTTCTTAAGGCTAAAGTGTGTATACCTACATAGCCGACTTCCTCAAAATACACAGATAAACACACCCACGTTTCCCTGTGAGCATATACATGTGTATAATGACAACTCCCTTGATATGCTAAAGAGCTGGAGGATGAATCATTTGATAGAACATACATTACTGTCGCTGCAACTATGTAATTATTGATTAATCTGTCGATTATTTTCTTGATTAATTGATTATTTTGTCCATAAAAAATGAGAAAATAGATGAAAAATACCCATCACAGTTTCCCTAGAGTCCAAGATGAAGTCTTAGAATGTATTTTTTTTGTCTAACCAACAGCCAAAAACCCAAAGGTTTTCAGATGACTGTGGGAGAATTTTTGTCTTGCGACCCAAAATTGCCCCATAGACCCTAATTAACCACTTTAACTACATTAGCCTACTATCAATAAAGGCACAAATATATAGATTATCGTACACACATTCAAACACATCACATGTCAAACCTTGTGAGTTTAGTTGCTATTTACTGAGTAAAAAACCATGGGAAAACATATTGCAGTAATACACAATATCAGGAAATACCAGTGCAAGGGAGCAAATGAATAAAAGTCTGAAATATGTACAGATAAACATTAGAGAGGGTGATATGGATAAAATCTGTCACAGTGTATGTGATTTTATATTGTGAGATGGATATTTGTCAGGAAAAAATTAATTGACAGTTTAATGATAAAATAACCAGAATGTTCATTTGAGTACCTGACAAGTTGAGGTAATTCACATTGATGCAACAATCATGTAAAAAGCAAATCAAGCCATAAAGCAGTTCAAACAAGTGCCCCAATATAACCAGAGATATTAAAGAAGGGATACCTTGATAAAAGCAATATGGCAAAATCTCTGATGACTGACCTAATATGTGCATATCAGGATATCATGTTGGGACCCACACATAAAGGCTCTGCGACCCACTTAGAGCTAGGACCCATAGTTTAAGACACACTAGCAAGTTTAAAACATGCACCATGAGCATCTCCTATAAAAGAAATAGCACAATAATATTTCTAGGCAACAGCATTCAGCACATTCAGATTGCAGTGAAAGGGGGCATGTAGACACAGCGGCTTGACTGAGTTAAGCCTTGACCTCAGAGGCAATTGGCTTGTGTACACAGTGGCATTCAGCCTTCACCAACAACACATCCATCCACAGCCGTACTCTGCCATCTGACTTTCTCCTCTTCTCCCCTTCAGACTGAGAAAGAGAAGAGTGCAGTGCAGACTGGCAAACTGATGATCATGACTGGCTAAAGCAAGCGAAGGCAAGGAGTGAAAGAAAGCCAAAGAAGAAGGAAGGAAGGGAGGGAAAAAGAAGAAGAAGAGGAGTACGTACACACACACACACACACACACGCACACACACACGCACGCATGCACACACACACATAGACATACTGCTGCTCATCTCCACGGCAACTGTGTTCACACGCTCGCAGACTTCTGGGAGGAGACCTTGGCGAGCTATATCACCAGCGTTGGAGGAAGTGGAAAGAGAATCGGATGGGAAGAGGCAAATGAAAGAACGTCCCTCCATCACTCACCATCCATCATGTTTTAGTTTCTTTATTAAGGTCACGCGCACAGTGACATTTTGACTTGATAGTCAACTTTAAGATCTGAGACAAAGGGATATTTCAACAGTTGGATCTGCTTCTCCTCAGATTCATCTATTACAATACATGTGTTCACTAATAGTATTTTAATTAATGGTTTAATGCTAATTATTGTAAATCTTGTACACATTATTGCACAGTCGTCTTCCCCACACTGATAAGGCCCTAGCATCGCCCAGCTCAGCCCTCATCCAAAACAAGACGGCTCATCCCTCGCCCTGTAAGACCCTACTTCAGTCTTCTGTGCGTGACTTCATCTGTCTACCATCCCTTCATCCGAGGCTATGAGAGGAGGAGTTGAATCCCAGATCACTCCATCATGCCAGTTCTGAAGAGTAGAGAGGCGATCCGGGCTGGCAATGTTCAAGGTAGGCCATTGATCCCAGAAATTGGATTGTGTTTGTGGTATTTGTGAGCATATACTGAAACTTTTCTCCAAAAATCCACTTTATTTGCTGAGGTAAATTTCAGCTGAACATTTGTTTCAAATTTGTTTTTATCAAAAATGCTTGTGACATGGGCTGTTTCTTTAGTGGAGAATCTATAGGGCTATTTAGTTGTTTAGTCTGTAAAACAACCTAAAATAGTAAAAAGTGCCTGTCGCAGTTGCCTAGGTAAAAACAGGAAATTCTCACATTTTAGGAGCTGGGAATACAGAATTGCTGGCATTTCTGCTCGGTAATCAGCTCTGAATACACATACAGTCAAACCATGAGTCACAGGAGGGGCAGGATGTTGATCAGCCTGCAAATCACCCACCGAAACAAGCAGCGGAGGGAGGATTAGGCAGACTACACTGGATGCAGCGTGTGGGAGAAGTGTATAAAGAAAAGCAAGATGAGCGATCAAATGCCATAGCAAAGTGGATAGCTACACACTGCATGCTGATTTGTATTGGGGAAGATATCGTCTTAGGAACGTTCTTAAAATCACAACATAGTCACTTGGCCCTGCGGAGTTGCTCTTCACTCCGGTGATCTGAAAGGGAGACAAGCGTTCCACGAGTAAACGGCAGGCGCTCTATGGATAGCAACCATGGCAACGCCTTCTGTGCGCTACACAGCTGTAGCCTATTTAACTTAAGTTAAAATTATAACTACATAACTTTAGCTGATAGGCTTTCATCTAGTTGTGTGGAGATGCTCTGCCATGTGAATTCCCTTCTGTTGATGTCCTATTTAGTAAACAGTAAACTGTAAACAGTTTCAGATTCTGTAACTTCAAGACAATTCAACTTCTGCAGCAGGCGGGCATGTGTGTAATAGGGACACATGCTACTGAACATAGGCTGTTTATGCTTCTCCCAGATAAAAGAAAAATGTTTCTGCTGATACCTGTTCAGAATAAAAAGCAAGAAAACAGATTTATATACGTTAACCTGTTGCTCAGAAGGTCTCTGTTATGATGTTATCATCTGTGTCCTGGCAGTGGCAAATAGTTTTGTTGCTTGTTACTGTGTAAAGGGAATACTGCTGGTAAAAAGCCCCCTTCTTCCTTGGCTTTTTTGTTACTTCACGTTATTGTAATTTTGTGTATATAGCCGTACATTTAAATTAAAAATTCAATTTTGCACATAACAATGCGATTAATCACAGAAAATCATTAATGTAAATGAAAAAAATTAAAAAAATTTACTCGTTGCACGTTGCTGTTATATACTCGTTGTGTATATATATATATATATACAATTATTGTGTGATTTTTGTTGGTTTCAATGGTCAAAGTTGGTAAAAATTCATTAGTAAATAGTTTGACAAATAAAGGCCAGCATATGTTAATAAATCTTTATGTTTAAATGTGTGTGTAGAAGCCTTTGGCAATTCTTGATTTTGTTTTCATTTCTACCAAGACCAACAGAGGAGAGGAATGAGAAGGACAAGAGGATGAGGGAAAAATATTCATAATGCTAAAAGGCAAACTGTCCTCTTTCGTCACACGTTCTTTCTCGCGGTGCTTAGTGAATGTGTTGAGATAAGGGATAACGAGCCTGTAGCTTCAATAAGCCCATCAACACGATGAGTTGTGCTGCTTCACAAGGGAAAACAGGTCTAGACAATAGTAACCATTTAAAGCAAGAGTGCGGGGAAACCAGAGCCTATTTTATTGCTGAGCTTGTGCTTCTTTCAGCAGTCAGCTCAGGAGTTTGATAAAAGGCACATTAAAAAGTTGGAGGGGGCATGTAAAGATAACAGAAAAACTCTAAGAGGCAGTGTGACAAAGAGCTCAAAGGGAGAGTTTACACATATCGTTCATGTGCACAGAATTTAATTTTAGACCAGTGGAAAATGTGTTTGAACTTTTCTTTTTCATCGTGTCTGTGTGAACATTTTTGCAACAGAAAATGTGCAAAATCCTGCGTTCTGCTACACTGTCCGGCTGCTGCCAATGGAGCAAGTCCAAGATTTGTCTCTTGGTGGCGTCGCGGATTGGATACTTGGCTGCATTGTTTTTTAGCTTTGGGTGAGATTAGTTAATGCTCACAAATCTAAACTGAGCCTTTCCCCATTTGCATCCACCGACTCAGGATCTGATGTAACTATCTAATTATGATGCTCCTCTTTGTTGAAGCGTGACTTAGAGGAGGTGAGTGACAGCTGGTTTTGTCCCTCCCTCACAATACAACAGCTTTGACATAGAGCAGACCTACTGCATTCATCTCCTTGCTCACATATGCTGCACAGACATTGCACTCTACAGCCTCTGAATTCCTCACCACAATATTTGAAATCAAAAGTTCATCTTCCATCTCAACAGTTGGGTATTGGCTGACGCTGCAGGCTTGAAATGGCTGCATGTGAACTCTGTTTCTAGGGCAGATTTTCCATCTAAAAAAAAACAAGGGGAACGAACATGACAGAGGGACAAGCAATGGGTTAAGGCGTGGCAGACAGAAAAAGAGACAGGCAAAGACCCAGGCGCAGGCGGCAAATCCAGAAGGAGCTTCACTGACAGTGGATGAAGGAGGCAGCTTTGTAGACAGATGTAGCTCTGAGTGCGTAAGCAACAAGGCCTAGGAGGGGCGTGTTGTTGCGGCGTCGTGATGCTGCAAGTCTTTGGAGAGTGGGTTGGGTAGAGGGGATTACGGGATCCGAGTGCTGGCTTTCTTGTCAGGCAGGCAGCGTGGCCCCTGTTGTGATCGGTGGAGCGTGAACAGAGTGGCGGCATTGAAGTGCCGTGAATACATGGGCGTTGAGATGTTGACGCTGGCGCTCACAGACAGCCGGCTGAGTCAGTTTTGGATACAAGCCTCATGTGACCAGCTTTACAAATGTTGAT
Source organism: Lepomis macrochirus (assembly GCA_024633595.2). NCBI lineage: Eukaryota > Metazoa > Chordata > Actinopteri > Centrarchiformes > Centrarchidae > Lepomis > Lepomis macrochirus. Next base: position 17,837,786 of record JALXJV020000003.1, read on the forward strand.
TGAGTCGTTGAAGGATTACAGGTGCTGAACAGCCTGTTGTTACTCAGAGAGAGAAAGAGGGAGAAAAGTAGTTTCACAATGCCTCAGGAATGCTGCCGTCATCCATGCATTTTTTCAAGAAGTGATCCATGGAACACAATCTAAAAGAAATTACCGTTGCCATTTTTCTGCACTTAGGCGAAGAGGACAGGGGTCGTTCGCGTAGCTCTTTCTTTTATACTTGTGTGGTGGTGTTTTTTTTATTTCACCATATTGAACCTGCCTCTTGACAGGAGATGGAGCAACCAATCAGCTTGCTTGACGTGCAGGTCTGCGCAATGCATTGTTGAGATGTTGGGGGTGTGCACCTCAGCTCTTCTGGGAGCTCTTTCCAGAAGCATCATTCTAGCTTAATACAACAGACCACCATTGCAATTGTAAATTCTGTCTTCATGAAGGTTATTAAGTTTATTTTTTGTTAATACACTTCCCAATAATTCTTTTTGGGGCTTCTCTGAAACAGTATAAACAAAAAATAACATTAACAAAAAAATCAAGTTCCAACAAATTAGACATCTGTAGTAAGACTTCTGAATAAATTCAAGTGCAACCTGTTAAATTGAATCTTGTTGTTGTACAATTAACATTGCTCCCTTCAGTCATGCTGCCTCGTATGTGTCACTTGAGTGATGTGTTACTGTAAGGCAGTTACATTTTAAGTCAGCAAACAACCTCAACTTTATTCATGATTTTTGCATCTATGCTGACAAATCCAAAATGATTCTTCACATCACTCTTTATGGTAGGTAAAAAACAACAATCCAGACATACAGTGTTTTAATAAACTGGAATGTAAATACCATCTCATTTTTATTAAGACAGAAACTCAAGATGCCACTTCTACCTCTCCTCTTCTATACCTAGTCATGTGTGACTGTGAGAGAAGGAGGAAGAGCTAAGAATAGAGAAAAGGGGGCCCAACACGGTGATGCCGCCTCTACCCGTGTTGCTCAGCTTCTTGGCGTGCTTCTTAGTGCTGATTTGTTTCTGAAGTAAGCAGGCACTCACAGCTTTCACTGATATCTTTTTGTGCAAGCTCTGCTTGAACTGAACACAGTATAAACTGTAGGTATTGCTGTATAGGTCACTTTAGTTTTCATTGATGTCTCAGATACAGAAATTGAGCTACAGATCTGTCTTTCACTCTGTGTATGTTCATTAATGACACGATCAGAATGTCTGGGCTGGCACACGCAGAACTTTCATCAGAAACCGTCACTTTTCATGTCAGGCCAAAGGGAGGCCTTTTGAAGCTCTTCCATTGACAGACAGAGTAGAGAGTGAGAGTTTTTCATATCATTTTTCAAACGGATGGAAGATACTGATAAAGACAAGACCAACGGGCTGAGAAAAGGGTCGAGGTACAGAGATGAGAGGAATCGATGGAGGGTCTGATAACTGAACGAGAGCAATATTTGATGACGCTGTCCTCAAAAGGAAAGAAACCATGTCATGTACATGGCTTGGATAAGAGGGGATGGTAATTATGTTTTCAAAGAGGGAGAGAGAATGATGAAAGAAAGAAGAGGAACAAAAAGCATTAGTTTGAATCAGAAGAAGAAATGGGTACGTGTGATGCTGCTCATCAACAGACTTAGGCGAAATTGTTGTCAGGTTCCGATCTTGTTGACGGCTATTTCATTTGTATAAACTGCCATACACCAATAACAATACCTGCTGGAAGTAAGGCTGAAATTATTGTTTTTATTTCCATCTTACATAAGGGAACCATTAGAAAAACTATTATGTTGAAATCTAAATGTTCTACACTGCTTTCTCTGTTGTCTTGTTGATATTTCACAACTTTTTAGCAGTGCTATTAGCAGGTGGTAGCTGTTTGACATCTCAGGTGGCTGTGTTTTCTAACCTCTTCCAAGTGCCAATGAATCTGCCCATATGATCCTCAGTGGAGGCAACTTCTCAATTAATTATCCGTGACTTGAGACTGGGAGTGGGTTTGGAGAGCAGACATCTGCAGGGGTGAGGAGGAAATTACCTCTCCACATATAGAGACTCTAACATGAACGAACAACTTAGACTCAGCGGGAAACAGCTGCAGTTTTCAGTCATTTATTTCTAACTAAGCATAAGAACAGGTGATCAGTGAGACAGGCAAGGCTGAAAGGTAGAGCAAACCTTTCAGGGGGGTGAATTGGATAGTAAGGAAAGAGAAAAAGAGGACATGTAACCATGTGTCTAGAGCTCTGCTGCCACATTTAGGCCTAAGTGGAGGGGAGTGTGTAGGCTTACATTACTGAGATTTGTTTGTGTGGGATTAGGTGTGCGATTGGATCTTGAAATAAATGTTCCAGGTTCATGTTGGATGAAGAGTGCGGTGATTAAAAAATCAATTGGCAACTATTCTGCTGATCGTTTAAGTCCATTTTTAAACCAAAACGTCCATTTTGACCTAGCCCCATCGTTTCTGTTTATGCTACACCTTAGGTTTCTGACACCAGAAATTAGAAGATGGCTCATTGGGCCACATTAGGAAATTATGAAAAATCTTGTGAGGTTGTGATGATATTGTACAAGAGTGGTTTTGGCCAATAATCTAAGAGACTTGATGAAGAATGGAGAAACGTTGGTTCCAGTCCAGACCTAAACAACTCTTTAGGTGCTTAATTTAACCGATTTTATTGAGTTTGTTTTATAGACATAAATTGTAAATTAGCCATTACACAGAAGCGTTATATAAGTTAAATAAGTAGTAAATATAATACTCTGATGCATGTAAAAAAAGTAAATATAGTGTAAACAAGAAATGATAAAAACAAATGACAAAATTAAAAAGGTCTGTTTTTACTTTACCTGTTATATTAAGCAATTTTCTCCATTGGTGGCCAAGATCATTTTATTGCTGTACCTTAGAAAACACTCTTGAGTCTCTTCCACTTTTTTAAAAACATTGTAATCACAAAAATCAGCCCTAGGTCACATTTTCAAGGTCAATAAGTCCATAACTGAACACACTTGCTATTGTTGTTCAAAGATACAGTAATCAAGCTGTGCACAAAATGGGTTGGTAAAGTGAAATATATAGAGAAAAGTGTGGTAATAATTAATAATTGATGCTCAGCCAGTCACATTACTTGTCACACCTTTGAAAGAACAGTGCGGATTACAATGGTGCCTTGTGGCTCTGTGTGCTCACACAATGGAGTGGAGAGTGCAAACCAGGTTCTCCAAACATGTAGTTGTCTGGTAGATTCAGCGTTAAAAGATATGAATATACAGTGCCACAAATATGAAGCTAAAGCCAGGTTATGTTGCCTTTTTAAGTTGAGTTTACATTTGTGGGGACACTTAAACCCAGTGACCATGTTTTCTTTATACAGAGTTTAATGTTGTGAGACAGTGATGCACAAATACTGGTAAAGATCACCCATTGATCTCTAGCTCACTAGAGATTTTGCACTATAAAACCATGGTCCTCATTTCTGATGTAGGACTAAATACGTCTACTGATTGGACGTGGGCTTCTCTAATGGAATCAACTTAACATCATAGAAGATCTGATCCAAAATCACAAAATACCTAATTTGCATACTCTGCTGGACACAAAAATGTCAAACAAATGGCCCGAAACACATTTCAAGAACAGAAAAACAGCAACACATAGTAGTCTTAAATTTGTGATTTGTGTTCTTGTGTCCTTTTCACACCCATGAAAACTGGGCTCAGAGGGGCTTGTGGTGACTGAAGTGTGATAGCATTGTTTAGACGTGCTCTATAACACATAAAAAGTATGCTTTCTTTAATATTTGTTATCAGTATATAACAGCCTGGGTGTATTATTAGCATAACACTTGAATAAACTCAACAAAATGACATGACCTGGCACAAAGGGGCTTGCTTGCAGGCAGTGCAGCTATAGGTGCTGGCAGAGGTGTGAGGACGCCTCGTGGGAGACTGCAGAGGTCTCAGGCCAGTGTGAAGCCTCAGTGGCCTAAATGGAATTATGGAAACAGATAAAGTGGATAGTATGTCATTCATTACAACTTGTCTCATGAGCCTTTGGTGCCACTGGCTTGCTATCAAGACCTCAAGGGAATAGTAGCTCTTAAATGCTCAAATTCTGCCATCAGTAAAGTAGTAGATACCAAATTGGATAAGAATGTGAATAGAAAACATGTCTAAGTTTCAACTTTTCAGAAAGACCAGAGAAAGAAACCTGAGAAAGCACATTATGGAGTAAGGCTGAAAAGAGCTTGTGTGGCCGGCACTTTATAGACTGCGCTGTTTTAGATAAAGAGGGCTAACACATTGTGTCAGACTGAGTTATAACACCCTTTAGAAAAGACAAAAGAGGCTGGAAACCAAGGAGACCAATGGTATCTGTCAGTATGGACTCTTGTGACACACTGTGTGATTGCAGAGACATGGCATAGGTCTACAAGTGCTGCACAACAGTTTCATAGCTAACTGTTGTGGACCAGACCCTCTGGGGCTGTGAGGGCCCCTGTGTTTCTTCAGAGGGGGACACGTCTTTAAATCCAGAGCAGGAGCTTATAACCTCAGTGGAAAAAATGGCTTCAATGAGGTAATGAAGACTCTGGGGATAGATGGATCCTGCCTCAACCCTGTGTTTTCTTCATCCTTGTGCCTCTGAGTGTGTATATTTTGCTTTGCATATATGTGTGTTGCATATAAGTGTTGTCTGTCTAGGTCAGTTTATTGGCCTCTGATGAAGAGACCATATAATGTTATTTAGAGAGCCAAGGCAGCCTCAGTTCGACAGCAGCGATCAGTAGTGCGTCTCATTATAAGTGCAATTAGCATGGAGGGGATTCTTGACCAGACTAAAGTGCCCTTAATGAAACACCCCTCTTCAATATACTGGTGATTTTCTTTCAGTCATTCCCTCGTCTTTCTACAAGACAGTAGCGAGGTGACAGATTATTCAATAGAGTTCTGTATTAGAAGATTACTCAAAGACGCCAGTAATAGTACATGATACGCACTGTTGCTTACTGTCCCTTATATGTATAACTTACGCAACATACGTAACTTAAATAAAAACATTCAATGACTTTTTTTTTCACACTGGAAACAAACACCCCCGGTCTCCTGAGTGAAAGTCCAGTTTCTGGCCCACCCCTCCACCCCAACCACCTCCGTACTCTGACTTTTCTGTTAAATATTCTACACATACATTTAGTGTTCAAAAGTGACGCTTCAGGGCTTCCCCCAGTGCGTTGAACCTATGACGCTAAGGGGCTTCCCAGTGCCTTACAAACTGACGCCAATGAATGAGAACGGGTTTGTTTGTTTTGATATAAATAAGAAAAATATGGACTAAAACAAAGAATAATACTAGCCTAATCCTTTAATGTGATTGTTAGCCACAAAATGTTTTTAAAGTAGTTTTCAACAGCAGCATAGTCTATTTTTATTCAATCATGATCTTGGCGGTATAGTGGAGTGTCAGTATATATAACAGAAAAATGTTCAGCTCACTTTGACAGTTGACTTTGTGGGAGTGAATTGAATAATTACAGAGGATGTAAATAGAACTTGTGTTGGCTTCCACCACCCCTGCAGGAGAGTCATTATAGCTGCATGATGCCTGATTACCTGACTGAACACAACAATGTCACACAGCTCTGACTGACACATCAGCATGAATGTCACCAAAAACAACCACTTTTTTTTTTGGTGCAGGTGATTTAAACCCTTGTTTTTCTTAAGACCGTTGGCTGTCCACTCACCAGAAATATTTTGATTCTCTATTGAATAAAAGCAAACAGAAAGGTTATTAAGGGGGATGCAGACTTTACTCTCCATCTTTTACTCATCTTTGCCACAGCTACAGATTTAACATTTTTTCTTAAACCCAGAGGTTGCTGTCTTTTGTAAAGTCAACAAAATGTAATTGTCTTTTCCTCTGCTCCCTTTTATCTAATTGTAAAGGTCACCTGCATCTAAATTTGAATAACAGCTTCTTACTGTGTTTTCAAGGCCCCTCTGAACACGGTGGTGTGTGAGACCGTTGTTTAGCTTAGGTCAGCTTAGGTTAGGTGTTGTTTAAAAGTGCCCTTCACCTGGATGCTGCTGCATGCTAACACTAGAGATAATAATAATTAATAAAATACTGATGATTTTGTCGCTAGTAAATAACTTTTAAAAAAGAACAGAAATTGTGGTAGTATTATACACAAAGCATTTGACTTAGGAAACATGTTAGGCGGATGAGTTGGTGAATGAAATAAAACACATTTTTGAATTATTGATGATATATTTGAGTTGGAACAGTAAAAGAAATGTCAAACATTGTTACATGCTGTGGCATCTCTTCAGGGGATATCTGGCATATCTAGACCTTTAAAATGAAATGAAAACACTCAACTCTCAAAGATTTCTTCTGTTTTACGGTTGTCAGGTCACACTCTACACATATATTGAAGCTATGGCAGTGTTAAAATGACTTTTATAATGTATTAAAGCACATTGTTTTTTGTGTGATTTGTTATTATTTATCAATCATGTCGGACCCAGTGTGTGTTTTAGTGGAGATGACAAAAGTACCACTCTCACCTGTAACTGACCACCCACTGAATGTAAATGGGCTCCTTAATAGACATGCCTGTCAGCTTATGTTATCCTCAATGCCTTTCAAATGCTATACTGCGCAGCCCACCGCATAAAGTCTCCAGGGATATAGTAGAAGCTGATAATGATGGCCTACGTGTGTTTTAAATAGCATGGCAGGCTCAGTTTTAATGTCTCTCAAGCTGCTGCTTGGAGCCTCTGCAGTATTATCCCGGAAAAAAAACATCTGATTGTTAAAGTCCAAACATATTCATTGCTGTGGGAACTGACGGGGGACGATGATCAAGGAAAATGGCTCATGGCTTGATTGATCATGTTGAGTCTTTATCGACAGATTGGAAGTCTGTGAGTGCAGTTACGCGTCTCAAGCAGCCCTGGTTATTCTAATGGTGGTTTGTGCCATTTGACAGACTTCTGTGATCAATGCTCTTTGTAAATGTTAAATGTGACATGACTGATGCCTCCGTCTTATTAGCATGATGTAGCTCAACCCAGAGCCTCCTGCATGATGACCATGGACCTGATTGTGTGTGTGTATCTCTGTGCGTGTACGGGCACATGTAAGGGCGCACAAGTCTTTTCATGTTGGAAGAACAGAAGCCCAGTGCTTGACCTACACAGTGCATATGTTCAAACCATTTGCCAGCTCAGTGTTCTTGTACGTGCGTCTTTATGGCAGCACAACGTAGAAGGTTACTCAACGTCTGCAGTAAATTACTGGATAAAAGCAATGCAAACATGTGGGTGTGTTGTGTAGCCATTCGTGCATTACATTATAAGTGCGTCCACTTATGCATGTTTTCCCTGCAATGCATTACTGTAATTGAGGTGTAAGTGCTCTAATGGACACACAAGAGGACATAAATTCACATGTCAACGTGGATTCTTTGACACACTGTTAGGTGGTTTACTTCTATTATGCTGTGAATATATGATCCACTCTTGACACCCTCCATTTAAATGTTATTAATTGCGCTCCATTAATGACAGTGGAGATGTAGTATGTAGGTCTGATTAGTTCAAATGTCATAGCAGCTCCTGCTCAGTCTGTTTGCTCCCTCCATCACGTTATTTCTGTTTGTTTGCCTGTAGCCCTTTTGGAGATTCATTTTTAATGTGAGGTACACTAAAAGGCGTAGCTGTGGATCATCCCTTTCTGCAGGAGTGCATTAACTTAGCTCGTATGTGTGTATGTGGGTGTGCATGCACACGTTTGTGTGAAGGCACTGTGCTATTTACTTTATGTTTCAAACGTTTTATTTTTGCCGGAGAGATTCGGCACAGCGATATGCGCCTGCTTAGATAAAAGTAAATTGTGTATTATTAGGAGAGGGCACGCACTGCATGTAGTGTACTACATGAATTAGTGTGAGTTATGTGTATCTTCCTGTCCATCCGGGTGTTATGTGGAGGCATATTTGAATTGTTACTATGGAAACCGAGCACTGCTGTTGTACGGAAACACATCTCTCTCTCTCTCTCTGCTCCCTTGTTTACTGTCACACGTCTTGCATTATTTTTAAAGTTTTTTTGTCCAATAGTTCCCTTCCCGTGGCCCCTCTCAGCAGATTCATCCCATCTTTTTAATTCTCAACATACTGTGAACTGAGACCATTTCTTTCCTCTTTGTTTTTTTCTCAACCTCCTCCCCACCCTTGACTCTTCTTTTATCATCCAGTGCTAATCATGTCCTCTTTTCATCTTTCTTCTGCTGTGTAGCCCTTCCACACCTCCCTCTTTCTTATTGCTGTTCCTTCCTCCACCTCCATCTCTTTTGTGTATGTCTCTATTTATTCTCTCCCTCGCCCCACTCTTCTCTCTCCTCTTCTCTAGTCTCTGCTGCCTTCCTCCCACTCATTTCCTCCTCCTCCTTCTCTCTCTCCCTCTCTCTTTTGCTCTCGCTCGGCTCCACTGTGGAAAATTCAGCTCGTTTACAATTAGCATGTGCACCTGCAATTAAGCCTGACAAACCTCTGGTAATTAGACCTTTTAGACAGACTGCTTTTATGTGGAGACCACATTTCCACCTCTTCTGGTCTTCCACACTGTCCGGCCTCTTCTCTTTGTGCTCGCCCTATTTCACAGATTGATCCTCACTTTCTGTTTTCTACCTCTGTCAGATTTCAGAGGTCCTCACAACTTCTCTTTCTGCTCTATTTTCTTTGGACTTTTGTTTTTGGTGCTGACCTGACTGGATCAGCTCCACAACACACAACAGAGCTTGATAAATAAAAGATTAGCGAAGGTGTGAGCGAAGAAGAGGAACAAGCCTTTTACTCTGCCCTTCATCGATCCCTCTCCTAAAGTGCCCCTCTGTGCTTAATTTAAAATATGAGCATGAACATATTCTCATTAAGATTCCTGGTCTTTATCTTTGCAGAAAATATGCCCAAATCTGTACTCCCGATACACTAATATGTGTCTGCTCTCGCACACATACGCACACAGTAACACACATCAGGCTATGACTAATTGTGTTTCTCCGAGCCTGTCACCTCCTTCTGCTTATATGTTTCACTCCGCCTCTTTCATTCTATGCACTTTCTTTCCCCTCTCCCCTTCCTCCATCATTTCCCCTCTATACTCTACTCCACTGCTCTTTGTATGGCTGCTAATAGAGGAGCAGTAAATAATAGCAATAATAGTAAATAATAGGTCTGCAGTTGCCTTCAAAGAGCGGCAAAGGGATCTCAGAGGGTTAGGGGGAGCAACTGAAAGGAAACAGATTTGGAGGGTAAAAGGGAAGGAAAAAATGAAAGTAGTGTGGGAGGGAGAGAGACAGAGAGACAAAGAAGCAGAGAGACTCAGTCTGAGTGTCTAATGGTCACTTAGCCTGGCAGCTAGTCCATGAAGCTGTGAGGCTGTCAATCTGTCAAAATACACCCAGTGCTGTCCTGACACTCTCAAAACACACACACACACACACACACACACACACACACACACACACACACACACACACACACACACACACACACACACACACACACACACTCTATCTCTTTCGCGCTCTTTCTTTGATGTGGGCCACAGGGTTCCTCCAAGGAAGTTATAGCACAGTGAAATGGATGTGGCGTTGTCACTCTATGAGCGCTCACAGGGCTCTCTCAGTGTGAGGACCTGATTCAATGCTAGAATTATAAAGTACTCTTTATTAACGTCATTCATAACATCGAGCCAGCAGCAATGGTGTAATTACAGAATATGTTTTCTTTAATACCCAGTGTGGATTCATCAGATGAGAAGAAAAAGGAAAAAGAAATTAAGGAATTGACAAATTCATCTACACACCAACATATATTAAAAATAGAGCAAGCTCTGATTATCAGTTTAGAAGGAGATTGATTTAATGTATGTAGTTCAACCATTTCATCCAGCTTTTTCACAGAAAGGCCTGGTGCTTGCTTTGTATGTTATGTATTTTCATGTGATTTCTTTTTGCAGACACTCAAATGAATAAACTCAACGGATGCTCATCTCTATTGTAGCAACCTTTTCAGTCAACATTTCCCCCTAAATATCAAATTGATATGCTCCATTTCTTTTTGTATTATTTTCTAGACAGACCAACGAATATGACTAACAGTGGCAAAACCACAGTCCCTCCACAATTGAGATGAAATTACTGAGCATTAAACCGCTGGAGAGGTGTAAAATAACACAGCTACAGTACTTTTGAGGCACATACCAACATCAGTATTTGGATTTTATATAATTGTGACCAACATATGTACTGAGCTGAACATCTTACAGTTGAAAAAATAAATTGAAAAGACAAATTAGGTAAATTGCGCTTTTATTTCTTATTTATCATCCGACATACAATTCATGTCTTGATGGATATATCTCTGATATTTACCCAGCAAATTAGGTTGGAGTTTTTTACACATAGCCGTTTGTGCACATTAATGTTTTAATATTTTTCACTTTTGGTCAAATCTGAAGTGTTTTACATAATTTATCTCCGTCTCTCTTTCCCTTTCCAGGGACGGCATTTACACTCCTCCACAATGCTTGTCAGCCTCTACCCTTCTTCCTCCCGTCTTCAGGACAAGCGCTTCGTCTTCCCCTCCTCCTCCCCCCATCCTCCTCCTCCTCCTCCAGACCAGCCCTGTCATCATCCTTATCCTCAGTCTCGGCTGACCCTGCCCTTCCTGTCCTTGTCCTTTTCTCTGCTCCTCGTCTCCATACTGCTCTTGCCCGTCTGCGAGTCTCGCAGGGGTGGAGATCCAGGGACAGGGCCTGGAGGTGCCCCAGGGGGACAAAGTGGCCAGAGGGGAGGCGGCACCCAGAGGGGTGTGGTCATCCCTCCTCAATACTCTCCTGGTTTACCGCCTGTTCCCCCAATCAATCCCAAACTGATCAACTCACTCAGTATTGCTGTCATCCTGGTGGGCAACTCTAGTGAAGTAGCCCTGGGGGTTGGACTTGAGAAAGAGGACTTCCTCCACATCCCTTACCCTCCAAAAGTCGAGGTGGTCACTATGAACGAGACCGACCCCAAGAGTATCATCAATAGAATATGCGCACAAATGAAAAGGAACCCTCTGCAAGGCGTAGTGTTCGGTGACGACACGGACCAGGAGGCCATCGCTCAGATCCTGGACTTCATCTCTGCCCAGACACACATCCCCATCCTGGGCATCAGGGGAGGTTCCTCCATGGTTATGGCTGCCAAGGTAGGAAAACTGGTTGTTTGCTCTTTTATGGAGAGGAGGGGGATAACATCTTGTCACAATTGTGAACTGTACATCAATAATTTGATATACTGATAGTAATAAGTGAAGCTTGACATGTTTTTTGTTGCGTCTTCATGCAGCAATATTTACAATAATGTTCTTGGATGTGTTAAAAATCTTATTAAAATACTTAGCTTTGAGAATCTCTGGATTAAATTTAACAGCCACCTTGAAGAACCTGCAAAATCATGTTAACTGCAACAGCTTTAATCAAGATTCACTAACAGAAAACAAAAAACTCAATCTTTTATTTCTAAGATTATCTTCTTGGGGTTTTTTTGGTGACAAAATCCAGTATAGTCATCATTATAGCTTAATTTAGGATATTTAGTAAGAGCTATTTGGTTCATTTAAGGTCATAAGGAAATGGGGAGGAAATTGTCTCTCACACTTTTTTAAGATGAGCCTCTCACTCAGTGTTGCTTCTCATTCTAACCCGGCCTCTCTGCTGATTGATTTTGCTGTTTAGTGACCTGCTCTGTGAGCCTGACGTCATATTGAAGCTCCTGGCAGCGAGTCCACTAAACTCTAAAAGGACTCACAGCGTGAAACAAAAGAGTACATAACAAGTCAAAAGAACATCTCTGTGGGAAGGGGATACAGTTGTTGGCACAGACCAGGCTGCATGAGGAGAATCTATGATCCAGAAATGGAACAATGGCTTTGAAATCTTTAAATAATGTTTTGTTAATAGGCTTAGTGGTGTTTAAGTCCCTCACAGAAGAATGACAGAATCCATACGACGCTGAGGTTGGGTTTTTGTTAGCTTTTTGATGCAGCTTGGAGAAAATGGGACGTACAGTAGAGGTTCTGTGCAGTTGCCTTTTTGGTCTGATTAATGGCATTGGTAGTGGACTGTATGTTTGGTTTTCAAGGGATATTTAGTTTAGTTTAATTGATAGGCTGAGTAGATTCAAGATGTTTCCTACAACTGTGTGAAAGTCCATTCATGACCTCGAATTAGTAGTTCGGCAGATTGTGAAAGAAACTAGAAATGGACTGTGGATTACTGGCTTCCAACAAAAATAATCTATATGATTTTTCAAAAAGTACATACTCTGTGGTTTAATAAGGAGAAAGTTATAATCGAAACACTGCTATATTATCTGCTTGGAGTCCATTGGTCATTGTTTAGCTATCCATTATACATGTTACAGAGGACTTTGTGTTGTCATGACAATATGGTAGCAACTTCATTCTGCCCCTGCAGTTTACTCCTGTAGAGACACCAGATCTCATTAGATTTCGGGAGACCTTGCCGCATAAATCTGCATGATAATTAGACAAAATTATTTCTAGCAATTACTGATACACATTAATGGTGTTCATGTCTAAATGTGAAGACACGTATCTAGACAATCATATTTATTAGTGTCATTATTAGCTTACTAAATGCCCCAGTTAAAACTAGTTATATTTGATAAATTGCTGCAATTATGGTGGATAATAAGCAAAATTTTGGAGCCTTAAAGCAGACTGGTATAATCTGTAAATTAAATCCACCAGTTGCTTCACAGAAGATTTATATCATGTTCACAGGACATTTAAATCAAGGCTATATCTCAACTTGAATGAAGAAATATAAAAAAAAGCTTCAATTTTAAGGGGAATTGCGTTAATGTCTCCACAGCAAGGTGACCCCTCAGGTGGTCTTCAGGCTGTGTGTCAGGTTCAGAAGCACTCATAAAGCCTTCAGGGCTTCTTCTTCGTCAGTTCGACAAAAATCCAAAAGTGGACAAAGAACCTGATGGAGATAGAGATGATGGGAAAGGAGATGAAAAGAACAACAGAGTGTTAGAATGCAGAGATAAAGGAGGAGACACCAAGAGAGTACAGTAAGGAAGTGAGGGAGGAGAGGGGGTGAAGGTTATGAAATAACACGTCTTGTGTGGGTGTGAAGGAGGATGAGGATTTTGCTCAACATACAATTACCGCATTTTGCAGCTGACAGAGAGACAGAGGGCACAAACTGAGAGCGACAAGAGGGAAAGTGTAGATAAGAGTGTACCAGACATGTAAAAGCACTGCTGAGGGAATACAGCGCATGAGAGAAAAGATGGGAGAGAGGGGGAGGCTACCTGCGTTAGACATCTTTTGATGTTTTACACAGGTTTTTAGGAAATCTCTGTTATCCCCCTCGTGGTGTCAGTGAATACCGTTCACTTGGCTCGTTCTCCTTAACCCTTTATTCTTCATCTGTTAAGCATGTGCTCACGCACACACAAACACACACACAGAACTAGGGGTTGAATGCGGTGGACACGGTTGGTATGGCAACCACTTGCTTATATATTTCTCTCTACATACAGTATCCATGCATTCAGAGTGGGAGAGAGATAATAAATGATTATTTTGGAGTCTGACGAAAGCAGTGTTAGACGAGAATAGGGATTATGTCATGGCGTGTGTGTGTGTGTGTGTGTGTGAGGTTTTGAATAGATGAATGAGTAGATTAAAGCATATAGAGGTGGAAACACGGGGAAAGAGAAATAGGCAAGATGGATTGCATTTCATTGTTGTGAAGAAGTGATTTTAGTGCTACTATAGGATTTTGGCTTCCAATGATTATGAAAGTAAGATAATCAAGATAAAATAGTTATTGTGTCGCATTATTGCGTGATTCTGAAACAGAATCACACATTTTTTTAGGGAAAAATGTAAAAAAAAAATCACCGGTTCCAGTTGCAAATATTTGCTGTTTTTTTGTTAATGGAATATCTTTGGAATTTGGACAAAACAAGATATTGTTAGACTCAGTCTTGGAGTTTAAGAAATTCAGATTTTCACTATTTTTTGACATTTTTTAGACCAAACGATTGATTAACTAATCATTAAGATAATTGGAAAACTCCTCCTCAGTGAAAATAATCATTAGTTGCACCTACACAAGGAGAAGGAAAAATAGTGACAAAAGTTATAAAGGAGATTATGAAAAACAGATTTCACACATGGACCCATTCTAAATCCTTGACAAGGCAAAAGTCTGTGTTTAACTAGCATCCCTTTAAAAAGTACTGTGGAGGTAGAAACTGGATTCAGATGTCAATACAAAACTAAAAACAAGGTCAATGAAGAATCTTATATACTATATACCTGTACGTTTTACGTTCTAGAGCCAAAGTGAGAAATATATTTAAGCCAATCGCGTGGTTCCACTGATGTAAGGGTCTGTTTTACTGCTATTGCGCATGTGTGGAAGTAATGATGCATGTGCAGTCGGGAAAAACTCTATTTAAACCTTATTTTGGGGCAAGGTCAGCGATTTCTATTGGATTTTACATGTGATGACATTATGAGAGAATCCTGGTCTTGTTAGTACAAAACAGCTGCCCGAAGGCGTTGCCAAGTGGCATGACTCACCTATAAGGACTTTGACGTTGCTGATGTGTGGCTTAACAATGGATATTGGTCCAGCAAAGCATTTGAACCTTAGCAGAAGCAATGGTGGGTGTTGTTGTTGTGGATAAGACTGTTAGAAAGGCCATTAACACAAAGAGATTATCATCAGTTTCATCAATCAACAGTTTGTTGCTAAATTGATTAACTGTAAAATTGTACACGATCGGTACTTCCCGGAATGCCTGTGCAACCAAGAAAGTTCACTTGTTAGCCACTTCCATCATCAGCTCTGGAACAAGAAGGCTTCCACCTCCCACAACTTGCTGTAGCTTCTGACATAAATGCAGACATCTGTGATTACAGCACAAGCAAAAATACTGATAAAAATATCACAACTTAACAATAGCAACAATAGCTACAAAGCTATACGGTAACTATACGCTTACAGTTGGCTACCACACTTGTGTTTCAACTTTTTGCTGGAGGGCCGCTGCTTTCCCCACTGTTGCAGCCTAAATGCACCACCCACTCTCAAATGAATGGGGGGGGGGCGGCATTTTTGCTGCAAAGCCTGATTTGGTGTGAATACAGCTTAAGATTGCAGTTTCTGGATTTCTGGTGATTCATTGAGCACTGGAGTACGTCTGACCAGAATTTAGACAGTAAATGCACCAAAGCCCTGTATGAGACCTGCACCTTTCATATAAAGGAGACACTGATTGTGACTACAAATTGTCTGTAGTTTAATCTGAAACAGCCAATGAGTCATTTTTATTGAATGAACTGATGCCATGAATTTACAGTTAATCTTTTTATGCTGTGATAGGGGTCTTTTTGTGCTTATTTTGTGTCTTGTGAGCTAAAGACAATCTTCCATCTTGTTGGTCAACATTTATTTATCTATCTATTCTAAGTAAAGGAATAAAGGGGTCTGAAGAGCATAGAAATGACTGAGAAAAATTCAGATGAAGAGGCAACAAGCTGAGTGGGTGAGGTGGAAAATGAAGCCCATAGAGTCATGTCAGGGTGTTGTATGAACTTAACCGTGTGTGCACATGCTTGTCTGTGAAAGAGCGGGTGAGTGATTTTCCAGCATCAATAACTCAATTCCCTTTAGGTTGCGAAACTCATTCCCTATGAGTCCACAATTATGTCTAATCAATTCTGCTCTGAATCTTCCTGAAGTCCTTTGCTTCATTTCCATTTAGAATAACATTGAACACACGTGTCCTTTTTATGACATTTAAACTGCATTAGTCCACACGCTTCACAGTCTCAGTGGAGATGCGGCCAAGTAAACTGGCCTGATACCTTGCAGCACTTCTGTTTTTTTTTTCCTTTCCTGTACCCCATTATAATGAATCAGTGGCAGATGCAGGTTGCCCCATTATGCACCAAACAATTTGCATGCTTCCATTTAGACATTAATTCACTCCATGCCATGTGTTGGTATTGGCATAATAGGACGACAGAGTTGGCCCCGACCCACACTCAACTCCGTCTCTGGAGACTAATGAGGTCTTCCAGACCTATTGTTGAGACTTAAGCTGTGTGTGTTTGTGCTTTTGTGCACGTGTGTGTCTGTGCATGTGTGTGGAAACGTAGAGCATGCTGGTGTTCAATGATAATGGCCTCTTTGCCTTTGTTTGGCGAGATTACAGTTGTTGTTTTCACTGCAAACAAGGTACCCAGAGGCACAGAGCATCCTGATACCATTCCTCATGTGCGGTCATGTCATCTTAAAGTTGATTTTTTTTTTCCCACAAAGGATTTTGTTGTTCCATTCAATGCTGTTCTGCATGTTTTTTAAACCGTGCAGGGGGCTTAATGTTCTTGCTTGTTTTACAGAAATCTCTCTTGGGGTGAAAAACTGTCTGTCAGGTGGTCAGTAGTAAAACTCATGGATGAATGGGCCGCTGTGCCATGGCTCTCTTGTGGTGTGATTTCTCCAATTGAAAGAAAAGCAAAATACTGTGTATAAGAAGAAGAATAAACTGCCATTGTTCTGCTTTAGAAAATAATCTTTTTTCTATACAGACACAGCACTGCATGTCAGTGAAAACTGATTCACCACTCCTTGATTGATTACTACAATTATGCTCTCTCTCTATCTGTAAAAAGGCATCCTTTGCACACTTCTTATATACAGCCAGGGAAGTAAATTATTTCGCGGACCTGTTTGCCCACTTAGACTTCCATTATTTGACTTTAGCCAGACCAGCTGGTAGCTGTACAGTGAAAAGTAGGTTTTTGTAAATCTGTTGCAGCTGACTGAGCCAAGGGTGCACTCTGTTTTCTCATCCTATTGTTTTCATTCCCAATTTGTGGTTTTATGAGTCCCCTCCATTCATTCTGCGTGCACCCCATTATTGGTGCTAGTTTTACATGAGGGGATAACGGACTGCCTTTGTAATGCCCTCTTTTACAATTAGGACCAATCCCAAAAGACAAGAGAACAAACTACAATAATAAACTGTGCGTATTGCACCTCATGCAGCTATTATCTGATGTTATTCTTCAGTATTCTTGCTCCTGTCACTCTCATTCTTAAGTCTTATTTAGACAGGATTAGTTTTCAAGGAAATGTGTGGAACATAATCATTAACACAGTGCATCTCTAATGTGAAAAGCCAATTTGCGCAGGGGATCTCTGATGAGTCTCTGAAATTACACAGCCCCGGAGAGTCTGCACCATTTGCGCGTTGTCACTGCAACAAAAATGCTTCATATGTCAAAACTTCCAACTGATGCTGATACACTTCAACAGCAGCAATATGGCTGTTTACAAGAGATGGTGGTCCGCCCTTAAAATCTGTTAGCTGTCAGATTTTCTTTATGACTAGTTTTTTAGATAATTTTATTGGACAATTACAATAACTTTGTAAGAACAGTGACTAAATGGCTGACCGGATTTGGACTAACAGACAACGGACATGCTCCAGTAATGATTATTTTGTCCATCCTCTCACTGTAAAACTAATCCCATCCTATTAGAGCTTTTATCACACTGTCTTTCTCTCTCATCTACTCGATCTTTGAGATATACTATGGCAGTGAGCATTTGATTGATGTTTCTATTTTCCTGGCTTTGCCATACATTTAACCCTCTAAAAGTCCAACAGATGCAGCCTGGGATAAGGAGAGTCTGTCCTAAAATACAATTCCTTCAACTATGTTGCCATTCCTGAGGTATTTGACAGCTAAAGCACTATATGGAGACATGATAGAAGAGAACATCTGTCTCTCAAAGCTAAAATCAAAAGAGTTCACAATAATCTGTGATGTCATGTAATGACAGCTGCTCCTCTGATAGTGATTGGACGTTTGGGAAAGCTGTTTGCCTGGGATGTGTTTAGTGATTTAGTTCAAAAAGCCGACTGTAGAAGCTCAGTTTCTAGAAGTCTCCTAGAAATATATTACTAATTTGCAACAGAAAATAAGTTTTGAGACAAACTTCCTGTAATGCCACCTGTTATATTGTTAATTAAATGAGGCTAAAGTTTATGTGAGGCTAAATGAATACACCTGCCAAGGAGCAAATGTTCACTGACAACCTTCATCATTTGTGTTCCCCACAATATTTGTTCTTGCAATACAATATCTGCTCGAAAGCATGATTCATGTTTTAATGGTGATGCTCACAACACTTGGTTAAGGTAAGGCAAACACGATCTTAACGGTGTCTACAACCATGCTACCGTCTCTATTAAGCTGAAATAAGGCACTATGGTCCTTTGATCATAGTGACGTAGTACTATGGCGGTTGATCAGTGGTCGCCAGTCATGTGTGAACTACTCAACGACGCGTCACAGCGGCTTCCCGACACATTTCTGACACATCGCCAACGTCTGCCAGATATCTAGCATGCCAAATATCTGGCGGAGTCTGCCGACTCAACATCCACATCCAGCCAATGAGAGCAGGCAGCTGGCAGAGCAGGCAGCTACTTCTTCACCGCAAAACATTTTTTACTCCCCTCAGCTCTCTCTGTAGCACAGATAATCCCTGCTACCTGAGTGTGTTAATCCATTCTTTCACACAGATTTTTTGTCTTTATAATTGGTATCTTTATAATAACAAGTAACAGCTGTTTCGTGTGTAGGTTCGTGTCATTTCCTGTTTCACATTTCATGTTTTCTTGACAAAACATCGGCAGACGGCGAAAATCGTGTAGTCTGCACAAGCCTTAAGATAAATGCGGACATCAGCATGCTAACATGCTCCAAAAGACAATGTTAACATGCTGATATTAAACAGGTATAATGTTTACAATGTTCAGCTTCTCAGTTCTGCATATTAGCATGCTAACATTTGCTAACTGGCGGCTAAACACAAAGCGCAACAGAGGCTGATGAGATCAGTAATTGTGCAGACTGACAATGTTTGGTTTAGTAGTTAAAGTAAAACCACAATCTATCCTTAACCAACATCCTTTTGTTGCGTACCAAACTATATGGAGGACTCAATATGCGAATCCCTGCCTGAAGTGTCACGATGCACCCCGATTGCCTCTGTAAGAACGCAGCCGTTCCTTCACTGGAAAAATGTACTTCTGGTACTTCTACTTCTTAAAAGTATAAGTAATTGCTTACTACTTCTTAAAAGTGTGTATGTATATATATATATATATATATATATATATATATAATTCATTGTAAGGAGAAAGGAAAGGGTAGTAATTTTACATCTCACTTCTTCCCATCATGCTTTGAAATCTCAGTTAAACAGTCATGCGCAACAAGAAGTGACTTTACCTGTGCTGTGCTCATTATTGCACATACAGTTCTTCTGTCTTACAGTATGTTTACAGCAGCAGCAACAATAGAGAGCACTGTAGGAGTTAAGTTGCAAGTTTGTGGAGCTAAATATTTCATGTCAATGCTGTATGCTGAGAAAGCAGGCCAGTAAGATTGTTTTCAGACTGCTCCCAGGATGAGACAGATTTGCTCGTCATACTGTCCTACACTCCCTCACACACACATACAAACCGACACTGGAATCAGTAATCAAGGTTGTGGTCAAAGAAGGCGTGAAGCTAATATCCTTGTACCTCTTTTACCTCATCAAGCCTGTTTTTCATCCTTTACCCATCTCCGTCCTGTTTCTCCTCACTTTTGGCTTCTTTGTTTCATTGTTCTCCAAAACGGCACCCCAAACTGTTTATGAATGTGGTCCCAACCTCACTGTCCCATGAATTCAGTCTCCACTCACACAATGAGCTTTCTTCCTGATAAATTTCTAAATTTTAATTGTGCCCTTCAAATGGGCTTGCAAATTCGTCTCCACTGCCTTTCTCCTCTCTCTTTTCTCTTTCTCTCCCTCATCTTTCTCTCCTTATAATGAGTTTGTTTTATCAGTGCTGTGCGTGGACAGGATGAGTAATTTTGGAGATCACAGGAGACTTCTCTGCATTGCACTCGGTTACAACAGGTTGTCAGAAGGCTTTGGGAGCCTCACTTGCCTTCTCCCTGCCAGCAGTAACTATTTGGGCTTTTAGCATCCCAGCATATGAGGCCTAATTACCCAGCTAATCTTATTATGTAAGGTAAAGATGCAATATTATTCAAATGCATGAGAGTTAACCTTTTGTGTAATGAGCAACTTTATTTCAGATCCTCACCGGTTTAGAAATTTTCTATCAATGTCATTGAAATAAAAACAGCACCAATAGCATTAGCTTTCTGATCAAACTGAGATTTCCCTTTATCTGATAAGGACTTCTATCTTCTATCTATCACATTATACATAGTCATTTGACACAATGTTAATGTAAAAATATTGATAATTGCAGCTTTAAATATAGTGTTGGCAAGTTGGAAACTTATTTTGAAAGGTATGCAGAAGAGATGTTAGATTTCCTCAAACAGGTTGTTTTGGAAGGCAATGACCAACAGCATATTTTGTTTTTTAGTTTAGAGGATTTGTTGTGACTGCTGACTGACAAAGAATTTGTTCCCATGGTCTTTGAAAAATAAGCATTGATCAGACTGAGTGATGGTCTGTTGTGTTCTGTGTTATTCTGTGTATGTGCCAATCACAGCAGATGCCTATGTTGGTTTAAAATCAGACCATCAAGTGGTTGCCTGTGGGATTGACTATATTAATGCTGACAGATGTCTCAGTTATGGCATCATAAAGCATTTACCAGGTGAAGTTAAAGTGCTAAAATATTAAAACTGTTGTACAGTAAAGAAAGTTTTCAGTAAACTAATGGTCATATCTTATACATAGTACACAATACACACCAGTAACAGTAGTATTCATGCACATTTAATCTGTCACAGCTTCCAAAGCCCCATCATCAATGTTGTGCTTGATGGCCCTAAAAAGTTAAAGATGACCCTCCCTCAAACTCTTGCTATGTTCATTTTTTTCTGAAGCTGTACATATCAGAGGGACCTCTGGTGCTATTGCTCATGACTTTGAGCTTTATCGTGTGGTGTTTTTTATGTTTGGGGAATACAGAGAGAAAAAAAATAGTCAGTGAGAGATAAAAGATACAAAGATAAGAGCCTGTGCAAAAAAAAAAAAAAAACTTGTCACATAATGTGGTGGTTTTCATGGTTTTGCATCAGGCCGAGAAAGGGCTCTTAAATATATAGAGAGAGATGGCTGGCTTGTGGGTATTTAATCCCAAACAGGCAGAAAGGTTGAGTTTGTCATAATTATACATTAAGAAGACATACTTTATTAATCCCACAAGGGGAAATTCAGTGTTTTTTCACTCTGTTAATTGTTAATGTTAGTCTTATTCACACTCACGTAGAGATGTCAGAGCAAGGAAGGCCCAGGAGGTGAACTGGCACCTCTCCATCTACAAGTCCATACTTCGTATCTCATACCCATGACCCTCCAATTTCCAGCCAAGTCCTTACGGACTGAGCTACTGCTGCCCATTAGCAGGGTCTTTTTCTAACATTTTTGACGAGGGTCCCCTTAATTTTTTTTTTACCAAATTGAGAACACAATATGTATTAAACGAGACATTTAATTTGTCAGTACTCTCTGGTCAACAAATGATGTAATGGTGATTTAGGCTGAAGGGTGGATTTTGAATACACTTTGATGCTGTGGTACCTGCTTCTTCTTCTTCTACTGTAACCAAAGCATTCTGTTAAATGCCCCCCACTAAAGATAAGGAATATAACACCAAGGGTATTACGGTGTGTGTAACTGCAATGTTTTTGGTTTGTGTCCAGATGGGTTCCCCTGTTGCATGTCACCAAAAAAACAAAAACAAACATATTTTAGGCAGGAAACAGCAATGAAAGGCCAGTTGTTCAAATACAGTACATTGCATTACTTTGGCAGATTCTTTTGTCCAAAGGGACATTTTTTCACTGTCAGGGATACTTGAGCATGCGGCCAGGAAAAATCAGGGATTTAACTACCACTCCTACAATTATTGACCAACCCACTCTACCACCTGAGCTACAGCCATATAATTATGCCATCCTGTCACATCTTGAATGTATTTGCATAAAGCTACTTTATGGAGTTGATTTAGTCTGGCAACATTTTAGAAATGTGCTTAAAACTGTGCTTTCTAATGAAAACATATCATATGCCTGAATGTGTGTCTGTGTGAACATGCGTGCTACATGTATTCTTGGCCACATGTGTTCGTACGACCCGGCCTGTCTGTGTTAGCGAAGAAAAGCGGGAAGTGAATTCTGTTGGTGACAGCCAGCGAGTCTCTCCAGTAGCAGGGACTGACACATGCGGCTCAGTGGTCTTTATCAATGGTGGGAGTGACACACAATGAGTGGCACCTTCACTGGCACTCGTTTACTCACTCTCTTCTCTAATAAGCCTTGGCCTGGTTTGCGCCACACTACGCTACGCAGCACTCAGGCCTCCTGCTGCGATTTACAACAACATCCATCGACCAAGAGTGTGCGCTCTTGAAGCCTTGCTTTGCTTAATTCCTCTCAGGTGGAAATGCACACAGTTGCATGCTGGAGCCATCATGCTGTCATTCTGCAGAAAACTCTCCAAACTGTTGCTGAGACAGCTAAACAATGACAATGATGGAGTTATAAAATTACTCATAATACCTCATGTACTAAATATCAGTGGTTCTCTACCCCGGGGCTACTTTCTATATTTAGTACAAGGGATTTGAAATGCAAGTGCACGGAAAGCCTGAAAAACAGACAGTCAGCTACTGCAGAGGTATTTTAACAAGTGAGTCTTATGAGAGCCTGTTTGGGCAGGAGGAAGAGGGAATCTGATTTATATTTTCATCTTAAGTGATAGCCTATCACACAGCACCTTTTGAGAGAGCTGTACTTGTGAAGAGTGAGGTCTGCTTGTCATATGAGTTTGTACCAGCCGAGGCTGATTATAGCGGGGCGAAGCCGAGAGGTGATGTGACACTGCAGCTGTTAGCCCCTGCAGAGTGTTATCACACACAGTCCTGTTTATTCAACACACACTGGTGGGGAGTGCCAGACTCACAATGTTCAGCTTTACTGTATATGCCTCTCTTTTGGCTGTCTTTCTCTAATTTCTCTACTATTTCAATGGATTCCACCACAGAACGCACCCCCACCCCCCTCCCACCCCGACCCCTTCTGTTTTACTCGCTATCTTTATACAGCATCTTTCTCTCTCGGCTTTTCTCTCTAATCTCCCTCTCTTTTCCCTTTTTTCCCCTCTTCTGTTCTGCATCAAAGTAAGCCAATGCTCTCCTGCAAGCAAAGCTTACATTCACACCCTTTAAAGGCACAGCTTTTTTATAAGTTAAGAAAAATGAAAAGTAACTCAGCATTTTCTTGCATTTTTGACATACGGAGAAAAATGGACACAACACCTGAAAAGAATATTTCATTATGTTAGTCGGTGTACAGTTTTTTTCTCTTTTACACACAATACAGTGAGTTGAATAGAAGCTCTGCAAAGCCAGACCTCCTTGTGTGCTATAGTGCTATAGGAAGTAGATCTGTGCAATTGGTAGGTGGTTCATGTCGGCTGCATATATTACAGTTGGTGATGAACATCACAGAGAGATTACAAACCCAAATGTGTCAGCCATTGATCCAGAAGATGTGTGATCTGCTACAGTCTCAGAAGACTCTAAAGCCAGAAGACGAGGAAGCTCAGTGGTTTTGCATTTGAAAAGCCAACCTTAATGGGAAGTAATGTGTTCCTGTCCCTGAAGATCCAGCAGTATGATTTACCAAAAAGGTCTAAGATGTTTTTGCATGAAATTAACACAAACATTGCAAAGTTATTCCACCACAAATTAGGGAACCATCTCAAAAATCAGACAGCCTTGTTCAAGATGTCTGAATCACAACCTACGTACATAATCAATTTGTTCAGGGATTCAAATGATAGTTGTTTACCCCAGTTGAAGAAATAATTGACCAATCAGAGCTTTATAGTTTTGATTAGGAGCGGGGATGTCATCTTCCTACACATCTACATCCATTAAATACAGCAACAGCAAAATGGCCTCAAAAATTGTGAGACCAAAAGTTTGAGATCACAGTGGAACAAGTTACTGTAAGTGGACTTACAGAAAGACCCGCTCGTAAGTCCACATAATTTTTTAGTTGAGTAATCAAAATTGCAAATGAATCTTCAGCTATTTTTATAATCATTTAATCGTTTCAGTCATTTTTCAAGCAAAAATGCAAAAAGCCTGCACAAAACTGTGGTGGGATAGATGTGTCATTTGCTACTTATTGATTAGGGCTAAACAGAAATAAAATACCCCCCACAACCCCCAAACAGTTTTGCATGAACATGAACAACAATTCCGGTAAATATGAAACAAAATAGCAATTCACTTGGATTTCCAGACACAATGTTCTACTGCTTTTCATGTAAATGGGATAATTGATGTTAAGTCTAGCCAATTAAACTGAGTATTTTTATGTAAATAATACTTTATAGGTCTATGTTGCTACCCATATTCATTGTTCAGTGCGCAAAATGCAGTATATGTGTGTGCAGAGGTAGTTCAAGTGATGTCCTCCCACTCACAGAATTTTCTGATATATTGTACATGTAATTAGGGCTGCAACAATCAGCGGATACTTAGATTAACTGATCGACAGAAATTTAATTGGCAAATATTTTGATAATCGAATAAACTTTTTTTAATAATTTTTAAGAAAAATCTCTGGTTCCAGCATAAATTTAAAGGATTTGACATGATAGTAAACTCAGTATCTTTTGGTTTTGGACTATTAGTTAGACACTTTGGGCTGTGAGAAATTGTCACTATTTTACTATTTTCTGACGAAACAACTCAACGCTTAATCGACAATCGCCAGATTAATCAGCCAAAGCGGAGGGTGTGGTTGTGTACAGGAACGTTTTGTTCTGCTGAAGCGGTGACATAACTCTGTATCTGTTGTGATGAGACCTAGTTATGTTGAATCATCTGCCATCGACCACTAAACAGCGAAGATGACAGGGGGGCATCCACACACGACTCACACATGCAGCTCACTAGAGGCAGTAACTCCCCCCTTACAACCCCTCCCAAGTGCATACAGCAAGTAGGCCTTTACATACAGCCCACCTCTGTCAGTCCGGGTTAGCTTGTGTTAGTTATATATAGTATAAATATGTGTGTGTGTGTGTGTGTGTGGGGGTGAGTGGGTGGTCCCAGCCTGTCATGGTCAATGAGACAATATATGGAGAATTTGGCTCCTGCGGCCTAATCTGAGGGAACTCATTTGAGAAGGGAAATCACAACAAAACTAAGCACTAAAGCTACACGTACAGCTAATAATATCAACGATTTGTCACTTCCTTTCCCCAAAGGCCCAAACCTTTAACTGAGCTACAAACATAAGTGTCCTGTAATTGAGCTCCGGTGTGTCGGCAGACAGAACGGCAGGTGCGGTATTTACGCGTAAGGACGGATATGTTCCTATATTTGTGTGTATACAGTGCAGTAGAGTGAAAGTAGGTATTTTTTCACACTAATGGCATCTTTAGCAAGACCGTTTCTATGGAGACCGAGTTGCCACGGAAACACAGCATGTCTCTTTGAATTAGAAATGTCTTCCTCTATCCCTCACTCCTCCCTTCTCCGCGTGTCTCGCCATCACTTTTTGCTCCTTCGTCCTCTTCTTCCTGACTTCCCCTGACTTTGACAGGCCAGCTGCTGTCAGTCAAAAAGTCATGCACTGTTAAAGGAGACGTGCACCAGAAATGGAGGGAAAGAAGATGGGTTTTCATCAGAGCTTTCCAAGAAAAAAATAAAAAGTTTAGGAGGGAGGGCATCTTTTTTGGAGGGTGAGCGGACTTGGTTCTTAATCAAAAGCAACACATTGAAATAGGAAGGAAATGTTGAATGACATTCAAAAAGATAATGATGAGGAGGATGCTGCAGAGAGAAGAGCGGGAAGATTGAAGGAGGAAGGGAGGGCTACAAAGACAGAGAGGGAGAGCGATAGCTGATGAAAGGGAAGGGGAGAAGTGATTGATTTTTGCTCTCTCTGATGCCTCTGGTATCTGTGTAACCATGCTGCCACACTTATCCAGCCTATCTGATTTAACTGCATGCACGATAAAGAGAAAGGCAGATTCATGCATACAGAGATGGAGAGAGTAGAAAAAGAGCAACAGATTGAGAGACTCAGATAGAGACAGAAGAGAATGGAGTTATTGGGGAGAGTAGGAACGTGGAGGAAATCTACCTCACTCGCCAGGTGCTGATGAATGCCTAAAAGTCATGGACAAATGGGATCAATGCTTCAGGGGAAGCGGAGGGGACGAGGAGACGCAGAAAGGGAAATCGGAGTCAGGACGTGCCGTAGAAAAGCACGTCATGACAAGGTTTTGAACCGCATGTCTCTCATTGCACGCTGTGCTTGACTCCAGCCTGCACTCTCACCCTGTGTGCTTGTTAGAGAGGAAGGTAGAACTGAAAAGGCACAGTGTATGGATGTTGGGAGGATAGACGGAAGAGGGAGGAGAGGCAGAGGGCGGAAAGAGGGCAAATGTGTGTTTTGACACGGTTAAAGGCTGATATAAAGCTCTTACACCTGTAGATCAAGCCAAGGAATGAGTAGAAATGCACTGTAGTGGACAGCGGTTGTCCTTAGTTCACTTTCTTTGACTTTAGTATATAATCCTATTTTATTTTTCACATTTTAATGATGATGTTGTAGTGACACATTGAAGATAATGTAAATTCTTTACAGCATTTGTTCCATCAGTACAATATCAGTCATGTCTTACTTACTGTGCCCATAAGTAGTTCTGTTTTGGTCAAAATCCTGTTTTCATTCACTAATTATTTCTGGTAGACTTTTCTATTTTATTATTAGCTGTTGTCAGTGAAACAAAACACTTTCTTCACAAATGTTTTACATTAAAATCCTTCCTGTGGCTCAAAGGGCATAATCCCTCCGTTTCCTGGTAGGCTTTTAATGTGAAACATTTTCAATGTTTAGTTTGTCTTGAGACCCTTCTGCAAATATAACAGTTGATTGGTTGATTTTGGTAATGTGTATCCACACTTTGTAATGTTTAAATAAAAACGGTCCTTCATGTCAGTCTTCATAGCCACCTTGGATCTGGTCTGATTTCCTATCTCTGAGTGTTTTTTGTATCACGGCATATTGAGGCCATTATAGATTTTAAAAATGTGTTATGAAAAAAAGACCTGACACAATTTGTGTAGTCTCTGAAAGAGGCAAAGGTACGACAGCGTATTAGGGCCAGTGTAGGTTTAAAAAAAATATGGAGCCAAGGGAGAGAAAAAACAAACAAATTTTCCAGATTAAAGTCGGAACTTTACAAGAAAAAAACTCAGAAATTACATTTTTTTCTGATGTGCAGATGTTAATAACAACAACCATCACATATGAGCTTACTTTTACCAACCAGTAGTATGAGTTTTCCTTCTGTTCAAAAACCAAAAGCATAAAATAGTGGGGAAGCAGACATCCATAAATGACGAAGATGTAACACATGCTTTCCAGTGGCTTTGTTACAGTCCCTCATAACTCCACGTCTTCTCTTATTTATGCACTGATTCTTGTTTTCTTTTATTAATGATAAACCAAACTTTGACAAAGCTATTTTTTCCTAAATGTATGACTTTCTCCCCCAGAATTTTACACCCCTCCATCAGCTCCATAACACATTTTTCAAAATCTACAATGGCCCCAAACAAAAGAGACTATGTGTGTGTGTGTGCTTCATGCAGCCTAATAATGCAAAACTATTTGTTGCATTATGGGAAATGTAGGATGTCTTGTAGGGAAATGGAAATGTAGGATATCTTTGCGTACTATGTGACACTCACCTGTTCCCCGTCTCGCCTGCCTGCTAATCTCTGCCAGCTGATAAACACGCCATGTCAATGGGGAGTACTGGCACTATTTTTTTTCTACTTCAAGCATTGCTAGGGACTATCAGGATATGTCAACCTCTGTGGCTTCTGCCCCCATAGAAAGCATGAGAGGTGAAAACAGATTAAAGTAATTGAACCAAGTGTAAAATCAACAGAAAATGCTTACTTTTTATCTGAAAGCAAAACATGGTTTTATCAATATTCACTGTAACCGTCTATATCTAGGCTTGCTGTACCTCACTGTCTCATCTCTCTCACACATACATAAACACATACAGATACTAGCAAACCAGTTTTTTAGCCAGGTCATGTGGCAGCCGGGGTCAGGTCTAATTGGGTCTCTGGCTTGTTAGGACTGGTGGGATCCCATGTGTCAGTGATTAATTACATGCGTTCTCCGCTGTGCTAATGAGCTTAATCAACTCCTCGTGAAGGAGCTTTCCATTAACCTGCAGGGCCAAAGGTGATGCTAAACTGACTCCCTCCCTACCCAACTCCTACCTTTCGATGTCTTTACTGAGCTTGCGGTTTCTGAAAAGTTTCCTTGTGTTTTTTTTTTTTGCACAATGATTTTTTTGAGTGTCTAATAGGTTTATTTTCATTTGCCTCTCTTCTGTTCTTTTCATTACTTTGAACGGTTTCACATCTGTTTCTTGCCAGTTGCTTTGCGGACTTCATTTCATCTGTTGTTCTCCGTCTTCATCTCTGCCACTCTGTGTTAGGACAAGGCTTTGGGCTTGACTGACATGATGTGAGTGCTGCCGGAGCATCAGATGTAACAGTGGGAGATTGAATCAGACAATTAATTGTATCTTCCTTGTGGAGCACACAATGGCGATAGCGATGGAGTGGCGGAGAAAGCTTGAGGCAAACAGTAGTTTCTTGTGCTTTCAGAGAAGTCTTTGTGTGTGTGTGTGTGTGTGTGTGTGTGTGTGTGTGTGTGTGTGTGGTGGGGTGGGGGGGGTGCTGGGCATCGCATGCCTGTGGGTGTATGTGTGTTTGTATATGTTTGTGTGAGAGTGAATGTGTCTGTGAGACAACAAGATTAATTTGTTCTGATTAGACATTCAGTTGATGATTATGTTTCAGTAGCTAGTGGTGCAGAATTGAAGACATGATGGAGTCTTTTAGAGGAGATAATAGAAACCCTCTGGTGTTTTAATGGATTCTTATTTTAGAGCGCCGGCTTTGACTTCATCACATGTGGCAGTAAGAGAAGGAAACATTTTGAGAAAAAAACAACAACCTAATGTTTATTTGCAATTACTCAAACATATATCTATAGAGATGAAAATATTAGTCCATAAGCGATTAATCGTTTATCATTTTTTAAGCAGAAATGCCTGGTTTTCTATGTTTTTTATGATAGTAAATTGAATATTTTTGGGTTTGGACGGTTGGTCAGACAAAACAGGACATTTGAAGATGTCACCTTGGTCTCGGGGGAATTGAGATGGACGTTTTTCACTATTTACTGAAATTTTAGAGAAGAAATGATTCATTGATTAATAGACAGAATGATCATCATGAATTGACATTAAAAATAGTTGCAGCTCAATATGCACGTTAGTGCTGTAAGATACTGAATTTCTGTATCTAATCATATAAGTGATAAGGCATTAAAAGTCTTTAATAGTTGGATGGTTATGTTTGCTGCTGGTAGTGTAGGAGAGCTGTTTGTCATGTGTCCCCTTTCATATGTGTTTGAAAGGGAACCATTATTCTTTCCTTTATTTTCTGTCACATATTTATATAATATTACTATATCAGATATTCTTCTTAAATGTATGTAATAGTAATCCCTGTGAGCAAAAAGCTCAGGTTCTGAAGACAACCTTTTTTCTAATATGAATTTACGATCATCTGTTCACGATCTGCCTATCCACCAGCTCAGTCTGTCTCAGCTATTTGATAAACGATTTGTCATGGCTGAACTCTACCCAGTAAAATTGCTGTTTAGGTATATGCAGCAGCTTATTTCTACCCATATTTACGTTTTTGTCAGGCCGTGGCATCCAGTAATGGAATAAGTAAGTTGATGTAGTATAAAGAGCCACACAGTCCACGTACAAAGCTGGTGGCATGGAAGGACGTTCCAAGTAAACTCAAATTATACAAATATTTTAACCTAAACAACAAACTTTTCCTAAATATAACCAAGTAGTTTTGTTGCCTAAACGTTTTGGGAGAACAGTCTGGTATGGTGTTGTACTTTACAAAGGATATATGTATAGGCCTTTTAGGAAAATTGTCATTTTGTCATTTGTTGTTTTGGGACAATTGACAATTGGCATATTTTGTCATTAAGGTATGAGGATGTGTTGGCTCAGGGCTACTATTCAAGTCTCTGGAGGTTGTTCTCACCAAAAAATCTTTTTCAGTTGTGAAGGAAAGTTAGTTTCTTGATGCACAGAAGGCTTTACTTTATGTTGCAAAAGTAACTGCTAACTACCACTAAGGGTAGCTGCTGTTAGCTAGTTAGCTCAGTTAGCTGCAAGGCAAGGCAACTTTATTGGTTTAGCACAATTCATACACGAGGGCAGTTCCATGTGCTTTAATGGGTATAAAAACACACAAACAATAGGTATATTTTACAGAAGTACAGAGCAATAAGATAAAAGTGGACTTTAAAGGGATGGGGGCCTTAGAGGGACCAGAGCTAAAAAGGCTTGTTTCAGACAGTGGATGAACTGAGGGTCTGCTTAAAGGGCCAGTGTAAGATAAATAAGGATTTTTCTAAACAGTGAGTCTTGCAAAGTCACTCTAGTGGAGTCACAGAATCAAAATATAGAGCTGGAAATTACCATAACATGCCCCCTTTAACTGCAGCAATCTGATTAAACAAAGGTACAGTACAGGTGCCCCCTTCAATGCTTCAGCAGGCCTCCAGGCATATTTGCACTTAGTAATGGGGAGTAAATAAATGGGAGTATTGAAAGCATTAATTGAATAATTGGCTTTTTAAGTGACAATTTGAAGATGAAGTAAGAATGTAATGCTTTCAAATACAGTGCAACACAAGAGACTTTTATTCCCTGAGTGATGACTGAATACAGCCGCCTCCTCCGAGTCTGTCAGCAGTGGGCTAACACTGCTCCTTGGCCAAGTATAAGCCATGTGGCACTCTGCCTTGTTCATTTCCTCAGCCAGTGATTGAGCCTGTTGTCCCCTTACTTGGTATTTACTAGATTTGCAGATGATGTAATTGTTACTAAGTGTCCTATCAACTCAATAAATCAGGATACATTTGACTCATCTAGACAGCTTGTGAACATGTGGCTTAGCTGCTAGCCGTGAGATTGGTTGTGAGAAACAGATACTCTCACTAGTTTGCTGCTGTTTGAAAAAGTGATTATTTACATTTATCACAGTATATCACAGAGTAAGAGAAAGTGTGTTGAACAACATTTTGAAAGTTTTGTTATTCATACAAGTGGAGTTCAAAATGTTCACATTCACTAGTGATAGATAAATGGATCAAAAAATGGTTTACCTTCTTTGGAGCATTTCATGCAATTTGATTTTACAAATATATTTTATGCAAAGCTGACATTTTGCACTGTGGCCGTGCAGTTTTCCTGGTAGATCTTTGCATTTCTTATTTCTTGTGGTTGATCAACAAAAAGACTTAGCAGACATGCAGTAAGTGCTGGTTGAAAGATTAGATGTGTCACTCAAATAACTACTTTCATCGTGGGTTAATACCAAATGTCAAGGCATTTTATCTATGCATCTATGCAAAAGTGTCAGTCGGACACCATCACCACACCATCAAGGGCTTTACTAAAGCAAAAAAAGTCAACTCTGATTAGGCACACATCTTCTATCAGCAGTATACAGTCATATAACCAAATATGTTGCTAGAAGTCAGCATCGTTAGGCAGAAATATGCTTTCTTTAACCAGTAACAGCTTTCAGCAGTGAGCCCACTATATGACATCATTTGCATGATTTGATTTGTGAGCTTAGCTCACCAGGTGGGGAGGAGGGGGAAGTGAGAAAGCTGCTTTCCTGTCACTACTGAGAGAATCAATGTATAATCATTATACATACAGGTCTTATATTAATAATTTTAATAATGAAGATGGATTACATTTATATAGTGCTTTATCTTGATACTCAAACAACTTCACAGTGAAGGGAGGAACTCACCTCAACCACTACCAATGTGTAGCTGTTCAATTTTTACTGAAGTTTTAATTTGTGATGCTCTTAGGTATTTTTTGGCTACATATTTTGTTGAACCTACAATGTCTTATTGAATTGGAAGTAGAAAAGGCAAGGGATTACAAATAATTATTTTTTAATAATAATTTGCCCCTAACTGCTTGCACTCACTATTAGACCCAGACATTGAGAACTCTGTTGGAGCTGTAGAGCGCTATTTTTGTTGTGTGAACTGGTAGAAGCTTGTTTCAAATCTCGTCTTTTCCCCTCTGGAGGTATATGGCAATATTTGTGTGTGTGTGTGTGTGCGTGCATGAATGAATGTGTTTGCCAGTTCTGATTGTGTTTCATCATATTTGTACATTCTAAATTACAAAATCTGTGTGAATATATGATGCTTTTCATAAATGTCAATGTACAAACATTTGCTTTTTGACTTTGTGCAGTTTCCGTGTGTGCGTGTGTTTTAGCAGGTCCTATAAATCATGGTGTTGTCTGGCCTCTGTTAAATCCTACAGAGGTGCAGGTTGTGTCTTGGGGCATTTGGTTGGCCCATTATCTTGTTTGTTGCTGCCAAGTGGCTTCTGCTTCTTCTCTAAAGGTACCCAAACAGTTTGGAGGTAAACACACACACTGTTAAATGAAACAAAGACATTTCAGTTTCACAACATTGCTAGGTTGTTTGTGAAGGTCACCTCCAGTTTAAATATTGATTTATTGCTGAAACAAAATAAGAGATTTTGATGAAAAACTACATCCTGGAAAAAGTTATTCAGAACGTCCATTCCTCTCTCTCTAAATGCTGCTTCTATATCTTGACCATAATGTTTCATTATTCAAGCTGCACTAATGAAAGACAAAATCAAAGAACATCAACCACAATTATGTTAAAGGGACTATATGTACGTTTTATAATGAAATTAATTCAATTTTCATTGCCTTATTGTTAATGGGCTCAAATCTCATTTATAAATGAAGCACACACCTGTTTTCTCCGTTGCTTGCATCAGCCACTATTCTGCTTTTAATGTGTGGTCTCCGGGTCGGATTCAGCTTTGTGCGCACTCCCGACGTCTCGTACTACAGTGACAACACGGCAGCTAACGACATGCAGTCCACAACACCATAAAACTGGCTCACAACAAAACACAGGCTCCACGTAGGGATACAAAACAACAATAAAGTTTTATGTGCTGAAGCCCATCAGGTTCAGATGATGTCAAGGAATAACAAAGTGAGCATTAGTAAAGCTGGAGAAACACAGAGAAAGTCACGTTATCTCGCCGGCTAATGCCAAGCAGCTGCTAATGTTATCCAGTGCAAAGTTATATCGCTTTCCATATTACTTCAACAACTAACGTGACCCATGTTACTCTCCTGTGTACCACTGTTGATTCAGCCTGCAAGAAAAGATGTAATGGTAAATGTGGAGTGATTTGTTTACTAACGTTAGCCTATAGTGATGCAGCCAGAAGCACCCAGCTAACGCTGCAGTAGCACGGGCCTGCCGCTGTTTGCTTCATAACAATCAGTTTAGGTTTATTGCCATATTACCAGGTACACAGCTTCTCCACCTCTCACTTGCTATAAATAACACGACCCACATAATATACAACACTGCAACAAAATGGTCACAACAACACACAGAGACAGCTAGCTCAAATAGTGACATCGGAAGCTACCAGTGGCATTTCCGGTGGCAACTGACAACACAGAGGAACAGCCATCCACTAACACCAGTTACAGTAAAGTTACTTACAGCGGTCTAACTGTTATAAAGTGTGACACAATCTTATAATATTCAGTCCACCTCACTACCCGTTTCATTATCTTCCAATACAAGTAGCTGTGCTGACATTGCTGAGCCTCCGGTGACAGATTCACAGATAGTAAAGATAGTAACTGAAAAGCAGCAGGCGAGCTAAAGATGTAGCACGTCGGCTAAATGCAGTAATTGTACCGTTATCGTGTAACAAGCGTGGATTAGTTCAACCTGCAGCTGATAAAACTATTACTGTAACGTTGCAG
The DNA here is from genome assembly GCA_024633595.2 of Lepomis macrochirus. Taxonomy (NCBI): domain Eukaryota; kingdom Metazoa; phylum Chordata; class Actinopteri; order Centrarchiformes; family Centrarchidae; genus Lepomis; species Lepomis macrochirus. The sequence goes on from JALXJV020000003.1 coordinate 17,871,978, forward strand.
TGGGAGTTTAGCTGAGTTCCCAGCTCTGTCTGTCTATAGCCGCTGTCACGCTGCCGTTTTCCGGGAAGATTGTGCCAATATGCGGCTCGTTGCGCTGAATGAAAGGTACGGCGCTGGTGATGATCCGCCTCTGAGACGGGAACCTTGAAGTAACCGAGCCTGAACATGTCTGAGTGAAAAGCCGGATTTTGCTCGCTCAATGAGTTAAAGCGAGCACACCTACGAGCACACACCTGGTTGCAATCTTAGAACCGCACTGCTGGTGGCCGGTGGAAACTACATAATGCCCCGTAAAAGAGGCAATCCATTGACTAAATGTGTTAATTACTGGGTTAAATGAATCTATTATGTTTATACACATCACAAAATTTGCAAATGATAGGCTATACGAATGAATGATGATGAGTGAATAAAATAGTTATCAATTTTACACACCAGTAGCACTTAATCAGTAGAATCATACTTTTAACACAAGTAATAATTAAAATATCCTCAATGAGTATGAGCTAATTATTATATTTATGTCTTTGTTGTTGCTCACCATATTTTCTGTTCTCAAAAGCAGCCTTGCATCCAGAAGATCGTCCTGTATAGAAAGCGGTGCCATCATCATCACTCTACTGGCTGCTGTGGGAGTGAATCATATTTCAGCGCTTCTGAAATCATTTCCTCGACAAAAATAGCAAGAGTAATTCAATCAGAGCATTACGGGATGTTTAAAATGAAGTATACTGAATGAAGCCCAGGAAAGAGACGTTGAAACAGGGTCATTGATAATTAAACAGCCGAATATGAGATTAATTAACATACTGTGTGTGTTTGATTAGAAATATGATGATGAAGCACGTTGGGCTCAAACTGGGGAGGATTGACAGCAGCAGCGGCTCGTCAGACTGTGAGGAGGAGAGATAGACAGAGGGAGGAAGATGAAAGGTGGAGAAAGACAAGTGTGATTAAGTGGAAAAGCCGAGTGTTGAAGGGAACGATGTGTACGTAGGCACTTTTGTGTGTCCTTGTGTGTGTGAGTGTGTTTGTGAGCCCGTTTCTGAGTTCTAAGGGTTTGCCTGTTTTCTCAAGCGAGACTCTTCTCTATCTCTCTCAGCCTTAACTGCCACCCCAACTCTCTCTCTCTCTTTCTTCTCCCTCTTCCTCTCTGTCTCGCTCCGTCTCTCTACCCCCCAATCCTCTCCCACCAGGGCTTGTTGAGCAGTGGGCCGATATGTCGCTCTTCCTCTGCAAATCTAATTGGAGACAGGCTTTCATTGGCATGACATAGAGATGAGTTGCCAAATCCTTTCAGCCCTCCTGCTCGAGGCCCGCTCCCCTCAGTCCTCGTACAGTACTGCACACTGACGCAGTGACATAGTCAGGGCCAAACTACGAATCCAAACGAAGTGTCTCTGACAATCTGAGCGAAATCAAACGCACCCAACGCTCACTGTCTTAATGGGTTTAAATCATGCAACAGTCCCTGCTGCTTCTCTGGCAGACATGTTGTATTTAAACATGACACTGAGAGGGAGAGACGTCAGCACTGTGGGGATCAGTCTGTGAAAAAATAGAAAACTTTTATTTACACAGATGAGTGCGTGCGTTAACGTGTATTTCCGTCATCCACTGAGAGTATGTAGTCACCTTCTTAACTGGAGGTTATGCTCACATGTTAGGCAGCACCACAGTACCTCAGGGAGTGGGTATGAGACACAGAGGTTTGTGTTACTAAGCTAGCTCTCTGGTGCCATATCGGCACAAAGGTTGAATAAAGCCTCCCAAGTGATTCACTCCTCTACCAGCCTTTTTTTGTAGGGGCTAATTCACACATCAAACTGTTGCAGATTCAGTGCCACTACACCTAGGCTATTTTGAGATTCCTGTGCTGAGCCTGAAGCACAAAAGCAGTGTTTGATGTGAGTCAAGATGAGAAAGAAACAGTAGGTGGATGCAAGAGGGGAAGTATGATTAGAAAGAAACAAGTAATTCATTAGACGGTCATGAACTAATGAACAAAAGGAGATTTGAAAGTATCAGTAAAATGTGAGACTTTGTTTTACACCTTTGTCATAAAATTATATTATATATTTAATTTAAATGCTCAAGATACAACTCTTTGTGGTATATCCCTCTTTTCTGTCATCTAGCATATTAAACACAAAAAAGATTTGCCTCCCAATTCTGTAGGAGATACAGACCTGTATGCTTTGGTGGAATTTAAAACTGCGTTTGACAGATACCATAACCACATTTGTAACACAAGTGTTAAAGTCAAAAAAGTGTCCAGACTATGAAAGCTATCCTGGAACAATAATAATACTGTAGATGTGTTTCTTATTCCTGGTCTTTTTATGTTTAATAAGCTTTTTTTTATTGGATTTGCAGAAGTTTACACTCCAGCAACCCCAGGCAGCGTTACTTAAGACCTCAGGTTAAGTTAGTCCTCATCTTGAAGGTTTTCCTCTTGTGAAAGTAAAAACATACTGAAATATGTAAATAAATATGTAACCTGAGCAGCAAAAAGGGGTAATGTTATGTTTGTAATTCTAGGACTAAGTAGGCTCCATCCTGCAACACAAGAACAATGCTTCATAACTGTCATGTCTTCCATCATCAGCTGGTGAGAATTCTGACTTTTTGACATCCAGGTTGTCCCTCTTCACCCGTCCTTAGCAGGACATCTTGTATGTAGCCATCAAGTGCATATTTAAGACAGTTGTAAAAGATTAAAAAGTCAGCCGGAGTTGGTATTTTGAACCTTGTTATGGAGCTAACGTTAGGTTAATGTTAGCTAGTTAGCTATAGAGATTTGTCATTTCAGCCATCAAAATCGACAAACCCTTTTGCCTAGTACTGTCAGAAATCAACAACCTATTGTTTTTCAAATGTGAAATATTGTGAACTGCACATGTGCCATGTTCAAATGTAAAGTTTGACAGGGTAGCAACAGAAACTAAGGAGGACGGGGCTTAGTCAGCATTCAGTTTACAAAAATGTCTTCACTCAAATGGCTTTCATTTGTAAAATGCATCTTCAACACATTTGAGTCCTAGCTTTTGTTGTGGTTTATTTTTAAAAGGTCTATTTTCAACACTAACCAAATCTGAAAGCACAAATAACAAAATGTAACCCACCCCACAGACAGCATCTTGCAACTTATAGAAAGGAGTCACAGTTACAGAGGTTGAAAATTAGGTGACAAACCTTTTTGTAGGGCTCATGGTTGGGTAGTGTATGATGTGAAACGACAGGCAAGAAAAGCAAGCCGGCGGGAAAGCTCCAGTAATGACACACACACACAGACTGTGGCCCTCAGGACAACTCACACCTCTGTGAAATGAAGTAATGGAGCTGCAGGACATTATGTAAAAACATAGGACAGAGAGGAAAAAGATAGAGCGAGAGTGAGGGAGGGGTCAAAGGAAAGTAAGAGGAAGAAAAACACGGACACTAAGGCCATTTGAATGAAGGACAAAAATGAAATAGGGGTGATTAGGATATGAAAGAGAAAGTAGAATGAGATGATGATTAGCTGTAATCTAAGAAAGAGAGAATGAAGTAAGCAGTGCCCTCACGATCCCTTTGAATGATAGGTTTGGTCTCACAAGTGATTACATGTCTCTGAGCCCACTTTTAGGAAGAAAGAATCAGGAGAGAGCGATAACAAGAAGACGCAGACAGAATTTAGGAAGGTTGAAGGGAGACATGGATACAGAGTGAGTAAGTGAGAGCAAATGAAAGAAGCAAGATCCAGAACAGCAGAGTAACTTTGTGAAGGAAAAGAGAGAGGTAGTATCTGCACAAGACTGTAGCGCCACATGTTAAAGAGAGAAAATGTATGAAGTCCAGCTGAGAAGTGTCATTTCAACCAAATTCCTAGTGGTATCTGGCCATAGATACACTATATTGACAAAAGTTTGAGGTCACCCCTCCGAATCATTGAATTCAGCTGTTCCAATCACTTCACTGGCTACAGGTGTATAAAATCAAGCACCTACTCATGCAGACTGCTTCTACAAACATTTGTGAAAGAATGGGTCGCTCTCAGGAGCTCAGTGAATTCATGCATGGTATCGTGTTTAAATATTTCACGGTCAACTGTTAGTGGTATTGTAACAAAGTGGAAGTGATTGGGAACAACAGAAACTCAGCCACAAAGTCGTAAGCGACATAAAATCACAAAGTGCAGTCAGCACAGAAGTCGCCAACTTTTGTATTAGCTCAAGAACAGTCCGTAGAGAGCTTCATGGAATGGAAGACGTTTTGAAACGTCTTTTTAGTATCTTCCACAAAGTCCAGTTGCCCTTGACCTCAACCTTCGATGGATAACTATGACCTGTATGACTGAGAACCTTAACAGACGAGCAGCCGCATCCAAGCCTTACATCACATAATGCAATGCAAAGCGTCGGATGCAGTGGTGTAAAGCATGCCACCAGTGGACACTAGAACAGTGGAGACGTGTTTTCACGCTTCTCTGTCTGACAATCCTATGGACGAGTCTGGGTTTGCCAGTTGCCAGGAGAACAGTACTTGCCTGACTGCATTGGGCCAAGTGTAACTTTTCTGGATTATGGGGTTGTTTTTCAGGGGTTGGGCTTGGCCCCTGAGTTCAAGTGAAGGAAACAGGAAACAGTTTGGTTATGGCCCCTTTCTGTTCCAACATGACTGCGCACCAGTGCACAAACAATAGAACATCTTTGCGATGAATTAGAGCGGAGACTGTGAGCCAGGCCTTCTCGTCCAACATCTGTGCCCGACCTCACAAATGTGCTTTTAGAAGAATGGTCAAAAATTCCCATGAACGCAGTCCTAAACCTTGCGGACAGCCTTCCCAGAAGAGTTGACGCTGGTATAGCTGCAAAGGGTGGGCCAGCTCCATATTAAACCCCTTACGGATTAAGAATAGGATGTCAATAACCACCTTGTGCATGTAAAGGCAGATGTCCCAAAACTTTGGCAATATAGTGTAGTTTTGGTTTAATGTGTCCAGGTTATCAAATATTTGTCTCTGAGATTTCTGCAGTCACCCAAACACACTGATCAAAAATTATAAATGTAACACTTTTGTTTTTGCCCCCATTCATCATGAGCTGAACTCAAAGATTTAAGACTTTCTCTATGTACATTAAAAGCCTGTTTCTCTCAAATATTGTACACAAATTTGTCAAAATCTGTGTTAGTGACCACTTCTTTGCAGAGATAATCCACCTCACATGTGTGGCATATCAAGATGCTGATCAGACAGATTTGTGAATATATGAGAGAAATAGGTCTTTTGTGTACACAGAGAAAGTCTTAGATATTTGAGTGCAGCCTATGGTGAATGGGGCCAAAAAAAAAAGTGTTGCGTTTATAATTTTGTTCAGTGTACAACGGAGGATAGATTCCAGTGGTGGTGCTCAAAGCATCCAAAAACTCATTGAAACTGATCAAGTATCAATTAAGGCTGTATTAAAGTCTGTTCTTCACTGCCAGGAATATAATACTGGTGGAGAAATGCTACATGTATAGATAAATGCAATAAGAAGTCAAATCTAAATTCAACAGCTTTTAAAATATAACCATCACGTTAGGTTTTTTTATTGTATAATGTAGGCTAAATGTCTCTCAGGATGCTAAAACCCCCACGTTCACACATAATTAATAAAATAAAATAATGACAAATTACGGCCATTTGCTTGTGCGGAAGAAATAGTCCTTGTGTTAACTGCTAACAGTATGTTTTGTTAATTATCCACAGTAGCTGGAACATTTTTTTTTCTGAGATCTTGCTGTTGAAACTTTTAAAACATAACGTTTTAGTGCTTAGAGCACTAAAGTCCACTGTAGCAGAAACTCTCAAAAACTTCTCAAAATCATGGCAAAAACCCCCCAAAGTATCTGAATAGTGAATTACCACTAGAGGTAAATGAGAATATAATCATTTTTGACTTTAGAATCAATTCTAAAGCTAATTTGTCTTAATCTTTTAAAAACGGGTCATAAATATGCAATTTAATTTTGAAAAAAGGCTCATTAATTTCCCCAAAACAGCTGGATACTGTAATTTTTAGCAAACGTTACTCAACTGGGAGCAGTATTTTCTGGGGACTATTTTCAACACAAGATAAATACACATGATGTTCTACTGAGTATTTACAGCAACAGGATGGTGTCTGTGGGATCGACTCAAAATAAACCACAGTGGTCTTGATAATGAAGGAACATGTCACCCAGTGTGGCTCAGTGATGTATTTTTAATAGTTTTCTGACAACAATGGAGGTCCGTGCCACAGAGGAATCTATCACATTTGCCTCCACAGACGCTACACTTTAGTAAGATCAGCTCATTGTTGGTTTTGGTCTTTTCATGGAATTTGTTGACAATAAGAACAATAAAGAATATCACCAGCTTCATTCTTGTGTCTGTGTGGAAGGACGGATAGTGAACATGGTTAAAGGTTATAACTGGATCCACTGATGGAATAATAATGTGAAATTACCTGTGGTGTTTATCTATAGGCTGCAATTCACTGAACACTCAACATGTTGAAGCAGAATTGCTCAAAAAATGATGGATTTTGATGGAAGTGTGAAGTAAGAGGTGAAGAGGTGAATGGCGAATTAGCTGTTCATGCCAAGGCTTCATTACCTCCCTGAGCAGAATGGAGTGTATTTACTGTCAATGTAGGTAAAACATCAGGTTTCAGCCTGCACACACACACATACACTCTCCATCCCCCCTCATTTTCACCACTGCCAATCCCTCCACCATCACTTGACAATGCGCTATGTTATTACCTCATTACTGTGAAAAGTAAGTAACAGATTATTTTTCTCCCTGTGGGTAAAAAAATGAAGGAATGGGGAGATAGCCTTTGATGTAGAGCAGAGGTAGCGCACCTAACTCGAGGAGTGCTCAGCCTCCAGCGTGACTAACATGTATGACCGATCGCACACATGGATAGGTACACTTGGTTCATGTCTGTGAATGCACATGGACATAAAATTGCAAACACATACAAATGAATGTAACAGTGCATGCAAGTATAAGTTGTTCGTGGGGGCACATTTAAACAGTCGCTGAAGAGAGATTTTTTTTTACTCAAGCTTTAAATTTTAAAGTTCAAGAGAAGGGAAGTAAAAAGGTAAAAACCATGGTCCTCTTTAGTCATGCTGTGATGTGCAAACTGTACAGATAACAGCTAGGGTATTGGACTTAAAGGAGCAATAGATTAGAAGACAGATACGTACCAATTTCATTTCTGCATGAGCTCTTAGCTTACCCTAGCATTAAGACTGAAGTCGGGGGGAAACTAGCCCAAAGCACCTTAAAGTTCACTATAACATGTTGGATCATGTTTTGTGATTTTACAGCCCTGTCTCAAAAATCGGTGACTACAAACTTATTTACACATTATGCATTGTTTAAATTGTTTAGTTTTATTTTTAGCCATGCTACTGGTGTCACTCTTGAGATCGCAATGTTGGTCTGTCCACCAATTGAAATATTGCATCTATAGTAGATTTTTAAACTATTGGAAGGATTGCTATTAAATTTTGTACAGATACTCGAGGATAAATCCTAACTCACAACTGAGTTTGAATGTCAGAATAACTTTTGGATGGATTCTATGAAATTTGGTACACCCATTCAGAATGAACTGTAATAACTTTGGTGATCCCTCAACTGTTCATTTAACACCATCACCCCATCAAATCTCTATTTTAGTTTCTAACCAAATACTGTATGCTAATTAGTGCTAATTGACAAATGTTATCATGCTAAAATTCTAAAGTAATATTGTAAGCATGGTAACCTGCTAAACAACGGACTGCATTGTCATTGTGAGCATATGACGTTAGCATTTAGCTCAAATAACTACTGTGCTTATTTGTAGCCTCACAGAGTGGCTAGCATGGCTGCTAGCTTTAGACTCCTCACTTTGGACAGAGCAGTCCGTTTCCAGTCTTTATGCTAAGCTAGGCTAACCTTTGTCATTGGACTCTTTTCCTATTTAACTAAATGTTGAAGTATTCCTTTAATCTAAACATTTATTAACGTAGACTACGAAACAGTTAAACAGCAGCAAGAGTTTAAGCCTGACACCTCCAGTCATCTCAGTCACCTTTCAACGGTAGCTATACTTCACTCTTGACACACAGAGGACCCCAGACATGATGCTGTTTTCATTACAGCCCCTCTGCCATGTCGCCTCCGGTCACTAACATTCGTGAATAATCCATCTTGACTTCTGTGTCCCGATGAGTTGCTTGGCGGTTTTACACGGGTGACTGACCTTGACCAATCCATGGCACCAGACATCAGGCTTCTTACTTTGTCTCTTCTTCCTCTCTCCTTGAAGAAAAATGTTTTGACAGATATGTCTGTCCCCACATTTGGTACCCTACTTTAAATATCATTGAACCAGGTGGCCATTTTAGCTGTTCTGCTCTCCGTAGCATACTAAATGAGTTAACATAGCTTTAATAGGGCTTCTTGACAATGAATGAGTCACCTTGTCTGTGTTTGAATATTCACACTAATTGAAAACCTTTTTTGACATTACACCGAAGTAAAAGTCTTAAAACATCATAAATACAGTTCATGAATGAAAAATCATCTTGTTGCACATTGTGGGGCATGGACAAAAAATGCACAATGCCAAGCTATAAACAGGACTATATTTGTTCCTGAGGCTTGTAGTAGCTGGACACGCTCCACAATCATCCGTGCCCTACCTTCCAGTTTTCTCTCATGCTGTATGACTCATGACCTTGTTTGCTGATTGGCTCTGTGTCTCCGGTTTCCAGGACGACCACTCCATGTTTTTCCAGTTTGGTCCGTCCATCGAGCAGCAGGCCTCTGTCATGTTGAACATCATGGAGGAGTATGACTGGTACATCTTCTCCATAGTCACCACGTACTATCCCGGCTATCAGGACTTTGTCAACAAGGTAAATAAACATACAGACACCCTGATCATGTTAGCAAGAACACTTGAATTAATAATTTCAAGCTTTGGAAACATATGTTGGGAAATTATTTTGTGATTTATACACCTCATCAAACAATGCTGATCTAAATGGCACCAGTTTTGTAGAATGACTCACATAAATGTAATGAACAGTATGTACCTATGGGCATATAGCCACTTATCTGCTACATTATCACTACAGCAAACCTTTATACATGATGTACCACTTGGCAATAAGTTGAGGTTGAAAATGGTGAAGAATATGCTATCTGCTAAGATAAATGTATTCATTTGATAAAAAATGACTCCAGAAGCATCACTTTATTTTGTTTATTTAGCTTAGACTATGTACAACTGATCCTAACGTCCTAACACTGAGGACGTGGCTGTCTGGTTTTAAGCCCTAATTTCAAGCTTTTGAAAATGATATATTTCTGCAGGGTTTGATATAAGAGAGTGAGTTCCATTTTCTGATTGCTTTAATCAAAAAGGCAGATTGGCCAAACTTGTCTTTTTGAATGCAGACGCTCAGTGAGGCTACAGCCTCCTTATCTCCATGGCTGGGAACAGCCTCTTTAAAGAGGATAGTATGAGATCCTGAGTGACTTTGAACAAACACATCTGAAAAGAATAACAAGATATTGAAAGTCTGCTAATCTTATTTCTTAATAATATTGCTGCAATGACTGTGTCTTGCCTTTGAACAATCTGGTTTAAAAGAAAAAACATATAACAATCATCTAAAAGGAAATTATGAATGAGGATATTTAGTGCCCATACTCCTCTGACGAGCATTTCACGGTAGTCAAATTAGCTTTATGTTGAATGTATGTAATGTATAGAGTCTAATATCAACTAGTGTAGTTTACTGTCCCTACTGTATATCTATATCTTGTATTTAAAAATACTTTAGAAACAAACAACTCAAAGCTCAGATGAATTAAGCAGCGAAAGAAGCTTTAACCAGTTCATATGTATGTAACCAGTTGTCATAAATCTCACTCTATCTTGCTGTCCGCTCTCAAGCAAGGTTTCTTCTTTCAATACAGCAGAAAATGAGTGTTGTCATGTGATTTACTTCACAGAATTTTTTCATTCTGTCTGTTATTCAACTTGGATAACTCACTTTGCATTGATTTCCTTAAGGCACAGGTATATAAATCTAACTGCCATATATAAGGATCCGCAATCTTAAAAATGACTTATTGCTGCACACAATATATTAAAAATAGACACTATGTCTATAAGACTTTCCTCTGTGTGTGTGAGGAAGATTTGGGAAAAGAGATTACCTAATCTCCTGTTACTTTTTTTTTTTTAAATCGACCACTGTGTCCTACTCCCAAGAGACGTGTAAAGACAGAAGAGTTTTGCAATCTGGGGGAGGAGACATCTCAGTCAAGTTTGTTCCAGTATCTCTTCTTAACAACTCGACTGTGCAGCCTACACTTTTTGAATCACACCTCCCTTTCCTATCTAGATCCGCAGTACCATCGACAACAGTTTTGTGGGATGGGAGCTAGAAGAAGTTCTCCTACTGGACATGTCGGTGGATGACGGAGACTCCAAGATTCAGAATCAGCTGAAGAAACTGCAGAGTCCTGTCATTCTGCTCTACTGCACAAAGGAGGAGGCTACTACTATCTTCGAGGTGGCCCATTCTGTGGGCCTCACAGGTTATGGTTTCACCTGGATCGTGCCCTCTTTGGTGGCTGGAGATGCAGACCATGTTCCCTCAGTCTTCCCTACAGGTACACCCAAACACCAGGGACCCGTTTCATAAAGACAGACTTTCAATTTCAATTTCAAAACACTTTATTTATCGCCGCGGTGGCAATTGCAGGGACCCATAGAGTATTACAACTTAAAGTGAGAAACATCTATCATAACAAGCATAACATAGTACATAAATACATAAAAAGATGTATATGAACATCATCATTATAGTCCAATGCAGCAATTGGGATGAGTACATTGTCAAACATACAGTGCAAAGGTAATGTAGGTGTAATGTATGTACTGTACAGTCAAGGCTTAGATGACTATGGCTTGAATGTAACTACTAGTCAGACTTCAGGTAGATGTCTGAATTCATCCGTTGCACATCTTAAGTAGGACTTCTGTAATATGCTATGCCTTCTAGGTAAATTAACAACAATATAAAAAAACAGTGGCATAAATTCTCAGAGAGATGCAGTTTTTTATTGTAGCAGATCTCAGTATGTCTGCTATCTTGTCCATCCGGGTCACTCCTCACTCATTTTTGTCATTTTGTCCCACTGGTCCTCAGGTGTCATGGATTGTTACCATGGAAACATGGCTCTTAGTCCATAATTAGACCATGGATAAGGGTGGATTTTATAGGCTTAAAATAAGTCTTTATTTTTGTGACAGTCTAACTTGCATTATTGAAGAAATTATAAAATATCTTTTTGAAAATTGGAGGTGGTCTTACCCTTTCAGGGTTAAAATAGAGATCTCAAATGCTTAAAGTATCATACCATTTCTGACTGACAAAATAAAGCTAATTAAGGTTTTGCAGAGAAAGCTCATTAAGCGCCAAATGTCAGATTTTGAACATTAAGTCACCATTGCCAAATTAATTATTTTGCTTTGTTTTTAATCATAGAGTAAACAAATAAGACATATGTCACAATCACTGGTATTATTAGCAGTTTTCAAAATTGAGACCACTTTTCATAAACCTCTACCTGTTGCAGGTTGGGTCATGTTTTTTTGGGATGGTGAGGGCAACTAGAGATGATCAACAACATCAGAGTGATTTTTCCAGCATTTGCTCATAAACACTGACAACTTTACAAAACAAAACAAAACACAAAACAAATATTGCTGAAACTAGAATCCAGTCATACTTTACCATTTGTAACTAGGCCTATACATTTCTCCACACACAGAAGCATTGTGCAAAGGGCTTTACAAAACTAAAAACACAAGAGCAAAAGGAATAGGGTGTGTGTTTATGTGTTTAAATGTAAGCTGCAAATGTTAGCATGCAAGCTAACCAGTTCACTACCTGCAGCAGAAACCTAGCATTATTTCAAAATGCAAGGCGGGATATCATTAGCTAACTACTTTCATGGTTGCAACATCCACTCTGTGGGAGAAAGATGCTACTATTTAAGAGATTTTTCCAGCATTTGCTCATAAACACTGACAGCTTTAGAGGCCTGATCTGGAGTGATGAGGTCTCGAGCACAGTTATGCTTGTCATGCAGTATAGCTATTAATAAAGTGCAGCTTTGCTGCCCTCTTACTTCTTTGCACCATTAAGCATCTTCTTTTTAACTGTAAAGCAATGCAAACATTTCCCCTCTAAACCCAACCCAAGGCACATGATGTCAAATATAATCTACATGCTGCCAGGGATGCTCTCGTTTCTGCACGGTAGTTTTCTCCCGGAATTACATTTTAATAGTTGATTCATGTTGGGGCACCCCTGTGGCAGAGGAGTTTAAGGCGCTGACCATGAACCTCACTGAGGCCAGTTCAACTCCAGCTCGGGACCTTTGTTGCATTTGATTACCCTTCTCTCTGCTGCCCTTTCTCAAGTAAAGGCACTTAATGTCTTTATAAAATGCAGAGTTTCTGCTATCAGTTACATACATGAGTAACTGTGGGCTGTCAACTAATTTTTTATAGAGCCACAGCCTTAGGTTACTAAGTGATCACAAAGAGTTTCATGCAGTGATGTTTACAGCTTTTAAACATCACATAGCCACAAGTGTCCAAACCTAAACAATTGCTCTGCTTTAACGTTGTTAAACAAAACACCTGAATCTGTATTACATTATTATGTAGTACGTTTTGTAAAAAGTATGTTGAAATCTGGGAAAATGTAACAGATGGGCATGTTTGCATATATGCAAATGTTCTCCTGGTGTATTTGCACTACGATGTGGCAGTCAGTGCTAGGGTGCATACTGATTTTGGTTAACCTCAGGTAAGGGAGTCATTTGTTTGCCAGTTCACTTAGTTATATTTGATCATTGCACACCAACTTATTACACAAAACCTCACGTAAGTATGTGATGAATGTGGACTGACAAGCTTTTCTTTTATAGTTTGTTTATCAGTTCTAATAATAGTCTGTGGCCACACAGGAGTCCATCATTAAGAGAATTCTCAGTGATACTGACCAGCCATGGAATATGAGCAGAAAATGCAGTTGTTTATGGGTGTAGAGAGATGGATGCAGACATCTGATAGCCAGCAGTTCCTCACGCTTGGAAAACCAAGCTTAACAAAATGAGCTGAGAGATGACCATGGTCTCGACTGATGCTCATACTCAGCTATTTCTTCAACCTGTGTGAGCATTTCTTTTAAAAATTGCACAGTAAACAGCCCCACTCTGGCTTAGAACAAATTAAAATATTGTAGGTATGATTGCACTCTTAATTTTGTCTCAGTGTTTTGCCGCTCTTCACCCTCCTCTAAAATGCTTTCATTTTTGTATATCTTTTCCCCCTCTGGCTATTTTTCATTGCACTCTGCCTCTGCTTGCCCATTTGTATTCTCCCTCTCTTTTTTCACACTTTTCTGCCTCTCACCCGCTCCTTTTCATCTTTTTCCATATTTCGTTCTACTTCTTCTTCTCCCTTCCTCTCACCTCACTCCATCTCGCTCTCTTTCCCAGGGCTTATCTCTGTGTCGTATGACGAATGGGACTACAACATCGAGGCCAGGGTACGTGATGCAGTGGCTGTCATTGCCACAGCGACCTCCACCATGATGCTGGACCGGGGGCCACACACCCTGCTGAAGACAAGCTGCCTCGGGACACCTGACAAAAAAAGCTCCAACACTGGTCACTCCAAGGAAATACTGAAGTGAGTCAATGCTAAAGAGATGCATGTTCAGGAGAAAGCACAAAACAAATATTGGTAGAATCCAATCATAGTTTACCATTTGTAACTAGGCCTTTACATTTCTCCACATGCTGAAGCATTGTGCAAAGAGCTTTACAAAACTAAAAACACAAGAGCAAAAGTATAAGGAATGGATTAAAGTGTGTGTTTATGTGCTTAAATGTAAGCTGCAAATGTTAGCATGCAAGCTAACCAGTTCGCTACCTCTACCGCTACCTGATCTGACTTACTACTTTATTTGTGAGCAACGTGTTTTGCCCATTGCTTCTTTAGGCTCACACAGTGAAAATACAAAAGCACTTACAGGTGTGTTAAGTAGATCCTGTGCAGGTCATGTGACAAGCACAATCCATGCATTACATGACTCCCACAAAAACAGCATCTTATATAAAGTGTCATGATAACAATATATATTTACATACTCCATTTTAAAAAATTTTAAACATACATAAATTACAAAAATTACAACATTACCAGACCTCATAAATATCATAAGGAAAAATAGCCTGACATTCCTACCTTTAGCATATATCAGTCAAGGGGAGGGGAGGGTATACAATAAACTTTCTCTGAAGGAAAGACTTTGACTTTACTTATTATTGAACAAATGAAGAAAGAGTCTTTGAAAGTAAAAACTGAATTACAAAAGCTGATCACTAGTTTACAGGATGGTATGGATGACAACACCCTGACAAAGATGCAAAATGACTTGAAAGCAGAATTGACTGCTTTTGAGGATGAATTAAAAGCTTATAAGGTGAAGAAATATGAACGAGACGCAGAGGATTACAGAAGAGAACGGTGTACAATTGGACCGTGAGATTCAACACACAGCACGGACGGGGCTGAAGACATACTGGACGCTGCCCTGACCGCAGTCAGCCCAAACATCGCCGGAGACTGCTTTTCACCAGTGAGGAGGAGATGAGTGACCACTGACTAACCAGTGTGTCCTCGACGGATGAGCGTTTTTTAAAGGTCAAAGAAAGTTATCAAAGAAGAAAAAAACGAGGAGGGGACAAAGGAGAAGAAGGAGCTTGCAACCCCATCAGGGCGATGACAACGCAGAGCAAGAACTATCGGTAATTAATATCTCCGACCATATCCTAACCCCTCCTCAAATTAATGTTTTGAGCTGTGGACCTTCATTTGTCCCTACTAACAAAGTTAATGCATTTAAATTGAAAGTTGATTCTTATAAATTTTTTAGACAATCGCATTTAAAACATTTTTTTACAATAAAGGTAATGTATCCAGGGAAGAAACAACAGACCCTCTGAGTAAGTTTAAGAAAAAATCTACTTTTATGCCTCCTGGTTCTCTCAACCCTACACTGGCTACATTTAGTAAACTAGTGGAGAAAGATATTTATGCAGCTGTTAAATCAACTAATAGGTTGAAGAGTCACAATATCAGCCTAATTGAAAGTAAGGCACTGAGTGAACTACGGGATACTTCCAAAATTGTTATAAAATCAGCCGATAAAAGAGGAGCTGTAGTGATACAAAATACAAAAGACTATGTGTCTGAGGCTTTGAGACAACTAAGTAATACAACTTTTTATAGACTGTTGCAGAAAAATCCTGTTGAGAAATATATGGGAGAAAGAGGTGAGATTTTAAAGAATGCGGTTGACAAAATGTGGATTTCTAAGAAAACTTATGGCTTTTTGAAAGTTGAATATCCTCTCACTCCTGTTTTTTTTACTGCCTAAGATACATAATATCAAACCCTTCGGGCAGACCTATTGTGGCTGCCAAGAAGAATTCTCTATCAGAACCTTTGAGTCAATTTGTGGACCACTTTATTAAAGATATTGTTAAGACACTGCCTTCATATGTAGCACCAGAGATGTCTCAAAATTGGTGACAGATATCTTTTTGCCCGACAACTCTTTTCTGGTAACATTTGATGTGGAAAGCTTGTATACTAATATTCCACATGAGGATGGACTAGAAGCTATGAACTTTTATCTTGAAGCCCAAAAAGATACACTTCCAGGGGAATTACTTATGACACTCACTAAGTTTATTTTGAAGTCTAATTATTTTTTGTTTGATAACAAATATTATTTGCAATCTCAAGGTACAAGTATGGGTTCACCATTTGCTCCGAATTATGCTAGTTTGTTCATGGGCTTGTGGGAAGACAGATATATTGTCAATAATAATCCCTTTGCGAACAACATCTTGTTCTTTCAAAGACACATTGATGATACCCTCATGGGATTTAAAGGTTCTGAGGATGAACTTGGGGAATCTAGTGAACACATCAATAACACTTATCCAACTCTGCATTTCACTATGGTATACAATTCTACAACAGTCCAATTTCTGGATCTTTTGATCACCGTAAATGAAAACAGACAACTGGAGACATCTATTTATTGAAAAGAAACAGACAAAAACACCATTTTACACACTACTAGTTGCCATCCTAGCCATGCCATTAATAATAGTCCTTATGTTCAGTTTGGAGATTAAGAAGAACATGTAGTAGAGAACAGGATTAACATATAAAGGCTGAAGAAATGGCTGGATGATTTAGAAAACGGGGATATGATCAAGCACTTATACACCAGGCTGTGGAAAAGACCAATAGAAAAGATAGGAAAGAATAACTGAAGCCTTCCCCTAAACCTGAAACAGAACAACATTTGTGTCAGAATATTGTACCGTTTCTAGACAAGTTAAACATTTCATAAACAAACATTGGAGTATCCTAGCATGTGACCCAAATTTGAATTATTTAGCAGTGCCTAGACCTCGTTTTTGCTTCAGGAGAGGCAGAAATATCAGAGATTTTGTTGTCAGTTCTATGTATAAAGAACCCACTCAAACTAATTGGCTTTCACTACAGCTTTATGGGAACTATAGGTGTGGCAAATGTGCACATTTTTCAAACATATTTGATACTGATTAACCAATAACATTTGACCATCCACATTCAGGAAAGAAATACAACATAAAAGAATGTATTAACTGTCTGTCTACCCATGTTGTCTATGTTTTGAAATGTCCTTGTGGCTTAATGTATGTGGGCCAAACTAAACGGAATCTCAAAGTGAGAGTGGCAGAGCATAAGGCGTCCATTAGAAATGGGAACATGGATTATACCATTGCTGGACATTATAGAGAGAAAAACCATGGTTCGGCAACTTCCCTTAAATTCATGAATTGAACACTATTGAACCTCATGGACTAAATGAGATATTAGATTTGAGCAAATTTTTGTAATGATGATTATTATGTCTGTCTCTGAGTTGGGGTTTCTGTCCTTCAGAGAAAGTTTAGATATTGTATACACTCTCCTCCCCTGGAGGGATATATGCTAAAGATAGGACTGTCAGGCTATTTTTCCTTATGATATTTATGAGGTCTGGTAATTTTGTAATTTTTGTAATTTATGTATGTTTAATTTTTTTTTTAAATGGAGTATGTACATATATATTGTTATCATGACGCTTTGTATAAGATGCTGTTTTTGTGGGAGTCGTGTAATGGATGGATTATGCTTGTCACATGACCTGCACAGGGTCTACTTAACACACCTGTAAGTGCTTTTGTATTTTCACTGTGTGAGCCTAAAGAAGCAATGGGCGAAATGTGTTGCTCACAAATAAAGTAGTAAGTCAGATCAGTGTGCAGTAGTTTGTTTTTGATTTTTCAAAAAAAAAAGAAATCTTTTCAGGGGATTTTTTGGTTTTTGCTACTATTTAAGAATTTAGAGTTTAGATAGTGGCTGTATCCTGCTCTTTATTTGATTTAGGGATGTTTACCTCAGCAGCTCCATCCAAACTTGTGTTAGTGTGTTAGAGTTTGCCAAACTCATTAATGATTCCTCATCTTTACTTTTGTCTTGTAAAAGTGATGCATACTGTTTTTTATGTAACCTTTATTTTAACATAAAAGTCCCATTGAGATACAGTCTCTTTTACAAAGGAGTCCTCTTAAATGTTTGAAAATATAAGCAGTAACACAGAAATCTGACCACTGCGTTGCTGAAAGCTATCTTTAACCTGCAACACACAGATAATGCTGCATCAGGAGCTGACAGCACATGTAGCTTTAGCCTCATTCTTTTAATATTATATGATGTAGCCATCATTTGACATTGAAGACCCTCTCACAGAGTTCTTGTTTTAAAAGAAAATATTAAATGGTCAGCTTTAGACTGAGTTTTCAACCACAGGGTTTAGGTGTTAGCAGCTATCAGGTACAGCTGATACAATCTGCTAATGACATTTGTTGTCTAGAAAAGAGATGCTGCTTTTGTTTACCAGAGCATGAAATCAAGGATCCACTGTTTCAGAAATTACTGGGAATTTTGATGGTTATCATTGCACACTGCTTATGTGCCGTGCAAGAATAGAAAGCTTGACAGATGTAGCAACAGTAACTAAGTGGCCTTGAGAGGGGTCAGTTGAGTAGTAAAGATTCTGGATAAGGCTGCCAATTGCCCTGCAAAATGCAAAGGATTGCTTTCCCATCATATTTTCAGCACAGATCATTTGTCTGTGGGAGCTGTAACTTTAAATAAACAATAAACTGTCCTTTTGATTAAATATTGTTTTGACTTTGAGCCCAAGTCCAGATAAGACAATCTTCACTGCTGGAAAAAACATGGCAAAAGGAAAAGCAATGACCCATGGTCACCTTATTTTATAAGATTTGAAATTTACTTTGGTATAGAAACCAGGGCATCACACACTATGCAAAAAGATAGGCTGACTAATCGCAAATTAAATCTTTTTTTATTCATATGAGTCAGAGCCAAAGGAAATGGCTGGTAAAATAACAGGAGCGGGAATAGTTTGGTTTTTAGCTGGTAAAGCACTGTGCAGTACAACATGGACTACAAATACTCACAGAAATGCAGACAAGTTCCCTAAAAGAGTTTAAGTTGTTTAATTATCCAGCAAAAACTTAAAACACAAGATGAACTGAAGACATTAGCTCTCAGAATTATAACAACATCTTGTCTCATCTTTAGCTTAACCCACAGCCATATTTAAAGGAAAACATCCTTCTTTTCCCTCTTCCTCTGAACCGCCTATGTTTTCCTTTTTGGCACATTACAGAACAAGCAGGAGCATTGGAATTCAATAATTAATCCCCATTTAACTTCATGGGGCAGGCTTTTACTCTTCACATTGATCAGAGATTTCACAGCTAATTGAATGCTTGGGGACAACCGGATTAATGAAAAAAAGCCAAAGAACACAAGTGGGATTATCGCCATAGCACACAGAAACACACGTGCAAACACATGTGTAGTATCATTACAGCATGACATTTAACTGCTCTTAAGGGCTAAATCTAAAAAAAAAGCTTAGACTTACTGATATCACTCCTTACTAGATGTATTTTAGCTTACAAAAAACAATGCGCCTTTTATCCCTTTTTTCCCCCTAATATTTAACATTTTCTCTGTTTTTGTTTTGTTTTTTCACTGTCAGTTTGAATTTGAGGAACGTGAAGAACTAGGGAAACATTATGCAACCTCCCCTGCCACTACTACATTAATCTCCAGGTTGAGGATGATGCATTACTGTAAAATGTAGGCTTGTCTTTACCCATGCTTCTGTTTTTAATATCAGGGGCACTTGGGTTCACCGTTTAGGATTCCGCCCCCAACAGGACTGAGATAACAATAACGCCACAGCCATGAATATTTCAATCCCCAAAGGGCGCTATCAGGCACAGGGTTAGCTCTCAATCATCCTTCAGGCACACACCTGGGACGCTACTGTGCTGTGTGTGTGTGTGTGTGATGAGAGTGTGTTTTCCAACCAGCCATTCAATTTTCTCCATTTGACTGAGCAAAAGTAGAGAATTTGGATCGGTGGATTTTGGTGGTGACCCTAGAGGCTAGAAGCAGCCTAACACACAAACACACACACAAACACACACTATTCCACCTATTCCATCCCCTCACCCCCAGAGACTAAAACGATAATAAGGCCATATGTCTCTGCACGATCCTGTATAGCTACAGGCCACAGTGGGCTGCATGCACGCTGGATAAGCATGCCATCCTGTCAGCGCTGATGGACGGAGATGGGAGGTCCCATCGAGTCACGCTCTCAAATTTGTTTAGGGGCTGGTTGACCTTGGGGGGCACACACAAACACATACACACAAACGTGCATATACATAAATACATGCATACAGCGCAAGCACTCACACACATGCAGAGCTCTAGAGGCCATCCATTGTTTCCTGCCACACAGAGGACAGGAACACCAGGATAATGAGAAAATGTGCTCCAAGTGGTTTTGGATGAGACGCAAAGGGGCTTATTTGTGTGTGGATGTTGCAGGGAAAGGGATGTTTTTTCTTATTTGTTTGACTGTGTATGTGCGCTTGCGTTCAGATTCCCTCTCAAATCCCAGCGCTGATATAAAATGCCGCACTGGTAGATGTGATGTAAGAGATGATTAATATTTTGTTGTGAGTTTGCTTTCATGTGATCTGACGAGACGTTTGTCTTCATGTCTGTGGGCTGGCTGCGCGCGCTCAGTCCGAGCCTTTAATGGGAAACCTTTTCTGCAGGCCATCTGACCCCAGTGCTGCCTCTGATGCATGTAAGGCGAGCATGTTACTCTCATCCTATTTCACCTATAAAATGTTTTTTTCCTGTAACAGTAGAATAGTGGTATTGCATTTCTTATTGGACACAATAAAAGTGACTGTTTAATAAATCCTGGCTTTGTTTTTTAGAAGGTAAGGCCATTTCATTGTGCTTTTGGACATCTAGACCACAAATGGCCGTCTCTTTTCAAAGACCCTTCCTTGCCCTGGAAGTGGGTCAGACTGCACGTCATGTCAGTCAGTTCCTATTTCTTTTCCTTTTCTTTTTTTTACGTGTCTTTTCTTTTGTTAACCTCTTTTCCACCGAGGTCTCTGTCTGGACTATGTGGGAACCTCATGTTTTGTTTCATTTTTATCAATTTCCGATGCTCCTACAGCAGTGCATTCTCACTGAGAAGCACTTTCAGTTAAGCTAAAACATTAAATTAGAGCGTAATGATTGCTCTCCTCCACTTCCCTTCTCTCTCTCTTTCTTCTTGAATTTATTGTTGATCCTAATTTTCTATATATAAATACATTGTAAGGAGGGAGAATCAGTGTGTTGAAGGACAGGATTACTCATATTGAGCATGTATTCAATTTTGCTCATTGAACTCTCCTTGTTTATGACTAATACCTGTGAGGGACATTAAAATGCCAGAGAAATAACCAATCAATATTTCACATGGCCTTTTACTTATTGGAATGTTCACTTATTGGTGAATCTATCCGTTACACTGTATGTGCTGCTCACTACATGTTCTGTGCCGTGTGTGATTCATTACACATTTCACATACTAACATTTACTTTATCGTGATTATTTCATAATGTTATTCAGTTAAGACTATAATGCAACTAAAACTGGAATTTCAAGGCTGATACCGAGATGGATTTTTGAGGGAGAGAAAAAATCTGATAACGATTCATTTATTGTCTGATATAAATTCTTTACATAAACGCATAAACATATCTTCGGTATTTCTGTTGCGGAATTCCTTGGTTCTTATCAACCGCCATATATATTGATATAACAAATCTGTAATAAGCTAATATCAGCTAATATATCAGCCCAGCTCATTTATTTTTATTTTGATTCATCTTATCAAAGACTACTAACTGTGTTAAAACCAAACAAAACCACTTGGGCAGTGTCCTGCCAAGCTGTGCAATGTACATGGCCAACAGCTATTTTTAATATTAAGTGTTTTTTGATGGACGTCATCTTTAATGTACTCGACAGCACTGTTGCCCTAAAGATGTCTTTGAATTTTGTTCAAATATTAGCTCATAAAAAGGGGATTGAAAGGGTTTGCGCTCTTGAATTTGGGATTTTTTTCAAGAGGTGGTGTCAAATGTGTGTAGCCAAGATAATCAGTCCCATATCAAAGGAAATATTGTCCTCTTACTGACAAAAATAAGAATAGGTTCTTCTAATACAAAAAATATCAACTTGTGTCAAAGGTGACTGTTGTTTGTAACAGGACCATTGTGAGCACAACTTACAATGCCAGCGAATTTGTGTAGTTGTTTTCATTTTGTGTTGAAGTACGCTTTAATGAGTTGCAACAAGTAAGATGAGATCATCAGAGAAATTATTAGAAAGCTTTTGTATGACTAAACGCATAAATGACTTAAATGACTGTTCGTGTGTTGTTAAAGACACATTGTTATTTCTGAGATTACAGATGGCCAGTAGAAAAAAGTAAATCTGAGTATTTGAGGTTTGCAGACTTTGGAAGGTCAGTGTCCTTACCTGTTCACATTTAAAAATGAGAGCAGGCTCTCTGTGATTTGGTGGTCCCCCACTTCAGACTCTACAGGTAGCTGTCTGATGTTTCCCGTACAACAGGAGTCCAGATCACAGGAAGGTCCTGTGGACTCGCTTGTAAAGCTCAAAGTGATTCAGAGCCTTACATCTTTTTCTAGCAGTCTGTGTGTGCATTTCTGCTGTCAGAGCAGTGCCACCAACAATAAATGGGTCAATAAATAAACAATGTCCTTATTTCTTGTGCTTAGAATTTGGATGTTTTTTAAATTCAGTTTCAGTCCCAATAAAGACTATTTGCAAAGTTAATATGTTGGAGCCGAAACTCAAGTGAAAGCCACACTTTCACTATTCAGCCATTCAAAATCATTGTGCAGAAAAGGTTTGAGTTTGTGGCTACTTCAGGGCACTTGGGAATGTAGATGTGATCAAACTGACAATCAGATACTAAACCACCCAAATGTTTAATTATGACACTGTTTGAGACACCAGTAATCAAGCTGATCATGTAGGTAATTAGGAAGCGTACAAGTTAATACATTATTTACAACTGGGCTTCTTATGCAAATTATTCTTAATATTCCTCTTTTGTGTTAGGCTCAATTGCAGTTTGATTATACCTGCAGTCACACATGATGACAGTCATTTTAAAACAGTTTATAGCCGACTAAGATATAATTTTGAAAAACATGAACTTTATATTAGACAATACCAATACATTTATACTAATCTCATTTATACTACTGTATATCTAAATACTTAGATATGAATCATGATGTTCAGTTACAATGCTCAATCACATCATATTAATTTGGAGCGAAACAGCTTTGCTGGCCTCCACAGGTTGCTCATTCAAATGTGGTCAATGTTTTACAAACCCTGGATCTGAAGTTAACAATTCCTGTCATGTTTTTAAAATGTTGTTTTAAAAATGTTATTTAAATTGTATTGTGTTGGCTCGTGAAAAGCTTTTGCCACTGCCCTGTCTATTTTGTGGCACAGGTTTTACACCATATGTTCTCTGCCTTTCCATAATATACCATATTCTATAGCTGCACAGTCTCCTCACAGAGTCACTGCTTCTATCCTACACATGTCATCAGTAACTGGTAACTCTTCAGAGGCAGGTCTTCTGCAGTCATCCCAGATTATGAGTCACCCATCCAAACCTGATACAGTACGTGTGTGTGCACGACAGACTTCCTTACCCACATGCACAGCAGGGATATATATTTTTTTGCATCTCTGCATTGCAGAGACAGAGAATTTGTGGCCCTGTACAGCTTCACTCGGAGATAAAAAGTCATATCGAATGGCTCTGAAATACGTTTGAAGAGATTTTAGAACAAAGGGGGAGGAAGACGGATTGTGTCCATGTCATTGATGATTCACTGTCTCTGTTACTAAAAAATAGTCCCCTCACAGCCAGCGATTAGTTGGGGAACAGTTGGTGAGCAAGCCGCACACAAGCGCTGCATATGGCTGTGATGAAGCCACATGAGGTTCTGTTAGTAGCTCATCCCAGTCGTTTTTTAATTATTTTTTTTCCCAGCAGAGTCAGAGGGGAATTCTGACATGAGAAGGGATCAAACGGCACATAAAAGCTACATCAATAGTACAGGGATTGGCCTACAAAATGATAAACAGAGCAGCCTCCGCCGCTGTAAATTCACAGCATGCGTCAGTCTTTGTGAAGGCACAGGTTAATGTACGGGCAGATGAATCCTATTGATGTGTGATTCGACGCGCTACTCCCGAGGTGAGATGGAGAGACTGATCTGAAAGTGAAAGACAGCATGAGGGGAAGTGGGTAAACACTCAGGTTTAGACAGAAAAATACTCCTTTCTCTTACTCGCTTTCAACCAGCCTGAGATTACTGTTCCCATGGCAACGCAGCTGATTGCATGAACATTGCTGTGGTTGTGGGTGCCATGGCAACACATTACATTACATTAATCTGGTGTTAAGAGCCTTGTTGCGTCCCTATGTTGCGGTTTTGCGAATATGGACACATGGTCAAGGCCCATCTGCATCAGTTTGTAATGCACTGGGGCTCCCCAGATCGAGGGTGACCATATTTTGGTTTTCCAAAAAAGAGGACAGTTGGGACAGGAGGCAGACATGCATGTTGCTACCACCTTTATTTAACACTGACACGTATACGTACTAGCTTTGCAGGTCATGCATTCTGCTTCACCTGGATTCTCATGGACTTTGTGTATTAGTACAGTACTTCAACAATAAATGAAAAAAGTTTAATGTTAGTATAATACTAACATATTTATAGGTTACACTTTATTTGGCTTATGTCTGCCTACAGATTGTTTATAGTAGGCCTTTTTTGCAACATTTCAACAGATTATTGATATTCAACAATTCAGCTGATTCAAAAATAAAACCATTTTCTGTCTCGTTAAGGTTTGATTGTGTATTCTTTAGAATTTCAGATAATAGTGTTTTACATAGCTTACCACTAGTATAATATTAATTTCAGTTATGTAGAAAATGGTCTACATGGTAGTTAGTCTAATTTGTTAATGCTAAGTGCTAACTTGTCAATAATCAGAACCATTCATGCAGAAGGAATTTTTTTACTAGCCCAGACATTGTGTAGAAACATGGCGGTGTAACATGGTGACTTCCATGTAAGAGGATATGTGGTTATGTAGATAGAAATGCATGTAATAAAAACAAAGGTTCATTACGTAAGGTCTTTGTACACGACTGAAAACATATGTATTTTTGGCACCATGAACATTTTATTTTGAAAGTCTAAGTGGACTGAATATTTATTGTTGTTAACTTAACCGCAGAGACCTAAAGTTCAAAAAACAACGCCAAATGGGGATCCAGTGCGTTCAAAAGCGACGCCAAAGGTTCTTGACCATGTGATGCGCTGGGAGTGAGAATGTGTTTGCTTATACACGTCTCCCCCGTCATGACCACTCACACACAGTCACACAAAAACAGGCCGCCACTGGTCACGTGGTTCGCCATGGCATCAGCAACAGTGGACCTCCTCGGCCTCCACCCACACTGCCTTGATCTTTTTGGTTCCACATTGAAACTAAGATTACGTTTAGGAGGCTAATCCCATGTTACATACGCATTACAGCTCTTGTAGTGTGCCAGCTAGCCAATATGCAGCAATAGGCGTTTCATGGAGGCTTGAGTCATACAGTATTATTGACTTACTCAAGGCGTGTAGCCTTCTTAGATCTGTGTGTGTGTGTGTGTGAGGTTGGTATATAAATAGTCGAAGTTGAAGACATTACAGATAGAGCTACTGAATGTTCTAGTAGGAGGTACTTGCGATAAAATCTTGGGTAAGTTTCAGGCCCATTGCTCATCTGTTGTCTGCGGATTTTTTTTTTCACTTGTGAATAGATTTATTGTCTTTTTTCACACTGTTGACTGGATTGGAGATGATGGTGGGTAAAATGTGCATGGCACCTCCTTTAAAACGTCTACACACACGCACACACACTCACAATTGGCCCCTCAGTCCTTGCATTCAGACAAGATATTTATTTCTCCGGTGGATTGTTTCAGAGGCAGTGCGTCTCCATGGTGATGGCAGCCCACAGATCAGGATGAGGAAGAGAGAGGGAAGGAGGCGGCAGAGAGAGAGGGAGAGAGAGATGATTCCAGCTTATCTGCCACTGCTGTACACTTGTTGACACACATATATGCTGATGTGTATTCACACAGGCGGTTAATACACTCTACTCCATCCTCTCTCTTTCACTCCTGGTTTCTTGTTGATCTCTTTGCGCTCTCTGCTCTCTCACTCACTCTCACTTCACCTCCCTCCCTGTACTCCTTCTTTGTTTCTCAGTTTATTCAGGTGCCATATGTTTTAACCAAGCTTCAAACTGGGTCATCTTTGCCATATTTTACACTAACTAACCACCCTTTGCAGCACTGGGTAAATTAGGGCAGAGAACAGTAGCATTAGAAGAAGTGTCCTTGCTTTTAGTTACCATACAATGTGATATCTCTGTGAAGGGTCTCAGCCATCCAGATCATAGTTATTCAAGGAAGGTTAAGTCAAGGGCAACTGGACTGATACTTAATAGGACATTTTGCCTCTCATTTAAGAAGCATCTTCAAGCATTTTCAACAGAGTACATTTGCCCTTGATTTAACCGTCCTTGGATACAATGCAATCATGAAGAATTCTGTGCTTCTGCTTTTGTGTGTGTGTGTGTGGATAGATAGATAGATAGATAGATAGATAGATAGATAGATAGATAGATAGATAGATAGATAGATAGATTTATTTATATATATATATATATATATATATATATATATATATATATATATATATATATATATATATATATATATATATAGAGAGAGAGAGAGAGAGACTGTATATATAATTTATATATCTTTAACTACAAAATGACCTTGAGATGTAAAATGGTCTTTTATAGGTAATGTCCTGGTCCAAGATAGCAAGATTGCATAAAACATAAAGGTTACTACCAGTGCTTAATTTGTGCCGGAGTTCTGAGTTTAAGCCTTTTGGTTCTGGCACCTTTAAAGTGCGCTCCGTCACTGCACTGCCCTTCTAAACAAATAAAATACAATATTTCATCCAGCCTAATGAGGTAAGTCTAATGGGTTTCCTTGTTCCTTGCTAATGGTTTCTGGTCATCCTTTAAAACAATGTGCAGGTAGCCTATGCTATGCGTTTTCAATAATTATTTTAAATAATAATTTAATACTCTGGCACCTAATAATTTACAAATTAAGCACTGGTTACTACTACTAATATTATTACTACTGCTACTACTACTACTACCACCAACAAAAATAAATGAACAAAAACATTTAAAAATACAAAATATTGTTCCTAGTGAACTGTGAAAAGTTTGGTCAAGTCAAATAAAAGGAGGGAAAAGGGCAAATAAAATATTTACCTTTATACACACAAATATACAGATAACACACACACACACACACACACATATACACACACTGGCCCTCATTTATCAAAAGTGCGTACACCAAATTTCCAGCGTACACCTGGCGTACTCCCAAAACCACGGTGACTTTGACATTTATCAATATGGACGTTGGCGTACGGCACGCTCAAATCCTACGCCAGCTCAGGAGGTGGTGTACATGTACGCAAGTTTTGAGTTAGAGCCGAAATGCGCAGAAATCATTTCCTAACAGCACAAAACGCACTGACAAACTAAAATACATGATATATTATGACCCACTGTAACAGAAACAACGTTTGAAACATTAATTTTTGTGTTTATATTTGAGCAGCACGGACTTTATACAGCCTATTGAGCAGTCAGAACATGCTTTGATTTGGACTATTTTATCGTAGCTTTTGATGTCTTTTATTTGGGTTTGCTTTTAATAAAATGTGTACCTTCAAATGAAAAGGCTACAAGCAAAAAATGTTAAAACAACGAAGAGCATGAGCGGAAGGCTTGAAGCACTGAGTCTGGATGCTGAAATGGACACAGCCCCACGCCCTTTAGGTGAGGCGGGCACAGACATGTCGCGCACAAAGCCCCGCATTTATTATCAGACAAACTTTATATTATGACCGCACAGCGAGCACCGACACCCCCGCTAAAGGCCCCGCGTCCCCAGACTCTGGCATGCTGATCTCTGTTCATGTGTGAGTCCTGGGTCAGTGCGTAAAGCCCGGTCCCGGAGGTGATGGAGCAGCTTTTTCCATCAGAGCAACATTCTTTCATTTGGAGCTTATTTGGGACATTGATGGGCATTTTAGTGCTAAATCTGTCTCTTGGAGCACCACAAGTAGCCAATGTATAATTCTAGGAACAGACAAAACTTCTAGTTTGTGGAACGCGCTCTACAAACAGGTGGTACAGACGTGGTGCAGCTCATCATTGTGTTTGGACAATGTTTCACTCTGAACATAAACGAAAAGTTACACCGCGGATGGTCAGATCCAAGTCCGTGCGCGTCCAGACCCGTGTCCATGCGTAATTGTCCCAGGACAGCACAGAGCACTGTTTCCCAAAGCTGCAAAACATTATGAAGCCTTGCTTTGCACGCTGGGGGCACACCAACCCGTATCTGTCCGTATGTCCTCCGTTCATCAAATTGAACGCTCAGCGTGAAGCTCTCGGCCCGTGCCCTGCTTCTCCGGGATGAGCGCATCCTCCTCTGGGGCTGACAGCGCACTGATCCGCTCCAGCGAGGTTGACAGCGCGCGGTGGTCCCCCTGACTCCAGCACTGGCTCTCCAGCTGGACCTGAACTGTTTATGGCTCATCTGACTGCTCGTGTCCAGTTTTAAGTGCGTTGAACATTTTGTTAAAAATGTGTCCAGTTTAAATCATCGAATAAAAAATTATTAAATTGTTTCCAAATGATAAACCTCGTAATATTAAAATGCACAATATTTTTTAACATTTATGCCGGGGAGGGGCTCTAGTAGTGAAACTAAACATTTAATCTTTATTTAAATCTGTCAAAACAACATATTTTGTTTCTGAAGTTTTAACTTGTGGACTTCCTGCTCCAAACCATGTATTTCTTGCCGTATTCCGTCAGTCCTTGCCGTAAAGTCCTGGGTGCAGCCTCCTGAAGCTTGAATAATTGGGGGGCGTTTCATTCAAATTACACACGTTTTCAGCCGCCGCATTTATCAACACCAGGTGGTGCGTACACCTGGATTTCAAAGGTACGCACAGCTTCATAAATCAGGCGCTGAGACCAGTGTAAGCATAATCTCCCGCACAAAAATACGCCCGTTTCTACGCAAGAATGATAAATGAGGGCCACTGTATACACCTGTGGCAAGTCATTCCTATTAGGTGTGGCTAAATAGGACTCAGGAGCGGACACAAGAAGGCACAGGCAGTTAACTCAAGCACATTTAATTAAGAGTAGCGAGAAGTGGACTGGGATGTGGGAAGCGGGCAGACAGGTGAGAGGGCTCTGAGGCAGGCTCAGGCTTGATGGGCTGCGTCCTCCAGCAAACAATTTAAGGCAGGCAGGCAGCATCCTATAACAGGCAGGATTTCACTGAGGAGGTTGATTGCAGGATAATTCACAGGTGTCCTACATAACTGTCCTACACTCCTGCAAAATCAGTATCGTATAACTAAGACATGCAATAAAAATACATAAAACTATACAAAATGTGAAGAGAGTATTCAAAGATGAACAAAGCAAATGTGTTAAAATGCATACTGTAAAACCTGTGGGAGTCAGATATTCTACATAGCCTTTTCCAGACATTATTTTCTGAACCATGTAGCAACAGATTTCACGAAAGAACATTACTAGTTTTTCACTGCCAAGTATTTGAACTTAATATTTGACAGCACTGAGTCATTGCAGATACCAGCCGTGTACGCTTTGTGATTAAAATGTTTGACTTAATATTCAAGACACTTGAAGATTTTTTAAAGCAGGGGTCTTAACCACCACTGTTTTCAACTGTGAGTATGTTAGAGAAGTTACCAGCAGCTTATACTACTGATAGCACTGCTGTACTGGTACCCCTGTTATGGTGCAGCCTTAAAGCTGCATTAATCTGTATTTAATCATGTGTAATAGAATGAACCCACAGTGAATTTTCACTTGGACATTCATCTGATGACTATAAATGAATGCTAATGTGTGTCTGCTGGATGTGTAAATAAGTAGGTGTTTGCCAACATAGCCACAAAAACTTGGGTAGATAATATGCCATTGTTGTGTTTCCAGGTTTCTGTGATTCCCCCTAAGGCCTACATGAATCAGTTAATGCAGTTTTAAAGAAAGTCCCAATCTTGATACACCTTAAATGCGCAGTATGTTCTGTTCATCGTGCTGTCACCATTGTCAGTAGTTAAATAATATACATTTAACCACAATCTCTAGTTTGTTGAAAGGGCCTTTAGTCATATATATCCATTATTTATTTGTAAACCTAAATTGTGGGTAAAATAATAATGTTTAAAGTCTAAATTCTGCAGACAGATATGAATGTTTCTAACTCAAACTTCTCATTCTCAGGTACCTCATGAATGTGACATTTGAAGGCCGAAACCTGTCATTTAGCGAGGAGGGTCACCAGATGTTTCCCAAACTGGTCGTCATTCTTCTAGATAACGAGAGACAGTGGGACAGGGTGAATATCTTCTCTACTTCTTCTCCTCTCACCATCCCCTTTCTGCCTCCTGTTCCTTCTCTCTTCCTATAACCTGTCTTCTGCGTTTTCCTGGTTTGTATTTTTCACCCTCTGTGATGTGGCTGTCACTGTTTCATTTGGAGTGCCTCTCTGCCACCTGATGTTCCTGTTACAGTAGCCTGTATATCACACAGCCCTCCTCCCACTCACTCATGCAGGTTGGCAAGTGGGAAAGAGGCTCTTTGACGATGAGGTACCACGTGTGGCCCCGCTTTGAGCTCTACTCGGGAGCGGAGGAGCGGGAGGACCACCTGTCCATCGTGACTCTGGAGGAGGCGCCATTTGTCATTGTGGAGGACGTGGACCCGCTCAGTGGGACCTGCATGAGGAACACTGTGCCGTGCCGCAAACAGCTCAAACTCAAGTGAGAATTTAGAGTTGGATTTGGACATAAGAATAAAAAAATATCGTATTGGTATCTTTAGTTTCTTTTTTTTCATAAATTTTGGTCCCACAGAAATAAAAAAGTGCTAAAAATAGAATAGTTTTTCTTAATAAATCTTGAGACATTCATCAATATGGCTGCAAAATGAATTTGGTTACTGAGTAGATCAAAGTAATTTGTCATACCAAACAATTCACCAAAATGTGTAGAGGAATGTGTATAGAGGAATGCTCACAATCATGAATTATTGTTCGAATTTCCCCCTTATTTTGCATGTTTCTTTAATATCTTTCTGTCTGGTGTGGCGATTCACCTTCTTCTGTACTAGATTTTAAAAATATAATCATTTTCATCCTTTCACATTCTCTGTGTGCTGTGATTACCTCTACTGTCTTCACTACTGTTAACTAGATCATTGTCTTGATTTCTGTCACTGCCCTCCCTTGCCTCTTCATCCTGACCCTCTTGATAGCCACTTCTCCTTGGTGCGTGATAATGAATTTTCTTCAGTGGCCTCTTTTTCTGTCACTGGCCTACCTGAAATCTCCCGAGGGTGTCCTACATCTTCCAGCTCAGTGTTTCACCCTGTTCTTTCTCCTATTCCCTTATTCCCCTTTTCTCCTTTTCGCTGTCTCTCTGTCTTTCTGTCTGTCTGACTGTCTGTCTGTCTGGCTGTCTCTTCCTTCAAAGATTTCCTTACGTACAGCTTTTCTGGGATAGGCAGCAATATGTTCTCCAGGATATCTCTCTAGCCAAAAATACTCCACTAGCCAGATCCACGGAGCTGTGGATCTTTGTCTTTGTATGCACAAAAGCAGAATTATGTGGACACAGCCTAACTGTATTGCCAGAGAGATAAACCCCCGTGTTCACATTATTCCTTGTTATACAGAGCATTTTATCTCAGATTCATGAATTTGTTTTTATTACTGAGTAATCTTCCAATTAATTTCTTAATTAATCATTTCTCCCAAAACATGTTAGAAACCGTGAGTTTTGTGCATAAAAAGCCCAAATCCCAAAGATATAAGTTTATCATATATAACAAAGAACAGCAGTGTATGACAGAACAGTGAAGTGAAGTAAATGTTTGCCATTTTTGCACACAAAATATTTGAAATGATTAATCTATTATCCAAAAAGTTGTCTATTCATTTTCAGTAGATCAACATTTATACACATCTGACCCCAGGTGCTTTCACAGAGCAGTTCCTGGTGTCATCATTTTTTTTTCTTTTTTTAAAAATGTGTGCTAGTCAGTGAAACTACCTGGTGGAGTTTTTGGTTGGAAAAAAACCTGCATACTGTTAGCACATGGGACATAGTCGTTTTCACTTTTATTTCACATTTTATCCCTGCTACTGCCCTTTCACTTTTGAATCTGCACGTTTTGTGTACCTGAACCCAAACCCTCAGATTGCTGAAATGTTTTTTCTTCCTCTTTACTTCCTCTTCCTCTCTGTGCCACTTACCAGCAATCAGACAGGTGATTCAGGGATTTACATCAAGCGCTGCTGCAAAGGTTTCTGTATTGACATCCTGAAGAAGATTGCCAAGGCAGTGAAGTTCACTTACGACCTCTACCTGGTCACCAACGGCAAACACGGCAAAAAGGTTAATGGGACGTGGAATGGCATGGTTGGAGAGGTGAGGGCACTTCACTTCAACACATAAACATAGTCACTCAGCTTATTCCACATGTTCTTGATAAATTACCGGCTCTGAGTCTGTGTCACTGATCTATAGTGGATGGATGTTTAAGACTTTTTTTGTTACATATTAAGTTGTACAGAAGAAGAAAGGTGGATGTTGTTCTGATAAGCCTTGCCCGACACCACAAAGAAGTGGCAGCTATGCTTTAAAATACCCACTCTGCTGGCACATCAGCAGATCAAATTTAACTCTTTTTTTGTTGAGTGAGAAAAGTTGCAGTTGGAGTATAAGATGAGAATTTGGTTACCACGCTTCTCCTCCTCATTGCAGTTGTTTGATGTAGCCTGATGGAACCCATTTTAAATTGTGTAACACTGATACTTGGCGAATTTCTGGAAGTAACGGGACCGATCTGAAAATGCCAGATCAACAAGGTTGAAAACCTCTATGGAAGTAAAGCGAAAATATGCCAATAATTACTTAATGTTGGCATTCTTGGGGAGCTGCAAAGGAGGCTACACAAATATTAACCAAAAAAAATACTGTGTGTGCAATTAAAACCAATTGCAGTGTTTCTTATTTGGTCACCATATTTCCTGAGAGAACACACCTGCATCAGTTAAATTTGGAGTCTACTGCTGGCTGAAAAAGCTAAGATTAATACGTCGATGTGTTTTCATTTCTTTATTATGCTGTATGTTTATTTATTAAATGTAAGTATATTTATTCACTCTGTTTTTCTTTGCATCACTTTTGCTGCTCTTATTTCCCCTTACATTTTTACTGTTAAGCATTTTGTAATTCACTTTGCAATACGAATACAATGCACAGACTAAATTGCTTTTCAGAATTTGAAATCAATTAAACAAGCACGTAGGTAAGTATATTATCTAATACTTTAACACTGCTACAAGCAAGTAGAGTGCTTTGGTGCCCATAGGATTTTTTTTTTTTTTTTACAGTAGAGCTGATTATAATGTCTGAATGTCTCTTTCTTTCCAGTTAGTTTCTCATTGTCTCTGTCAGCCATCGAGCACTTGTTCCCCACAACCTGTCTTGAGGGGGAGCTGTGATCAGCTCCGCCAAAACCTCAGGAGGTGGACAATGAGGCTCCTCATCAGTGTTGGAAAAAGAAAAAGACACATATAGAGAAAGAGAAAGCGGTTGGAAGAGGGAAGGAGAAAGCAGCCTCAGGGAAAGACTCACTTCTTTCCTGCACAATTTACACATTAGGCATTCAGCACAATGTAGCCTTTAAAAATCGATGTGATGTCCAACTTCAATGATTATGGTATAGACAGAGCGACTTTATTATTGTCTTAAGAACATGGATGTCTTCGTATGTGCAACGTCTTTTTTGTGCAGGATAATGTATCTGCTGTATATTGCCTAGACATGAGCACAAAGTCAAGGCTATGCAAATGTACAGTGTGTGCATGCTTGAGTGCATTAGTTCATGCCCTTAAACGCCTAAGCAAGCAGCTAATGATTTCATTTGAATCGGGGAAAACACAACAACAGATGCAGGAAACAAAATGAGAATGAGAGAGAAGGAAAAGAAAGCAGTGTGACAAACAGAGAAATAAAAACAGTGCGTAGGATTCCTGCTCACTCTGGCATACATATGCCTTATTAACACAGTCTCTTGTGCTCCATTTTTATTCATGGCCTGAGGCTCCAGAAACTTAGGGCTAAATATACCTGAACACACTCAGAGGGAGGCCGGGTTGGTGGGGAGCTGAATACTGACCCAGTGTAGTAAGCATCCCCTTCTCCTGCTTCTATTCTACCAAAATAGTGTGTTAAAGACTTGGCAAAGATGGTGGCTTGTTATGAACTGCAGCACTGAGTTACTTTTCCCACCATGTTTCTTTCTCCACAATCCTGGGAATATTCTGCACAGAGTACCCACTTACCTCCCATGTCTCCTTCCTTTCTGCCCCTGTCTGTCTGTGTTTGCCCCTTTAGGTGGTGTTAAAGAATGCCCACATGGCAGTGGGTTCGCTCACCATCAACGAGGAGAGGTCAGAGGTCATTGACTTCTCTGTACCCTTCATTGAGACGGGGATCAGTGTCATGGTCTCCCGTAGCAATGGAACCGTCTCCCCCTCCGCCTTTCTTGGTAAGTAGAAATGCACCTGGTACTTCTGGCAGATGTACAACACAATATCAACAACACTTAGATGCACGCACACACACACACACGCATATCACATAATAATTGCAGACAGAAGTACAATTAGCTTTTTTTTTCCACAAAGAAAGGCCTTGTTTAATTATGTTGATCTGGCAGCATAAAACATAAAAATGTTTGGATACATGGGGACATAAAATGCAGGTGAAAATCAGTTTAAAATCTGCACTTTGCTGTCACTAAAAACTAAAATACAAAGTGCTTGTCAAAGTGTCATGGTTGTCAGATTGAAGTTTATTCTTCACAGTGGAAACAGAAACCGTCTCACCACAAGGTCCATTTAGTGGATAGTCTGGAGCTTTCAGTTGTGTCACCCCCACAAGTTGTCACAAAATTCAATTATGACGGTCAAATATCCATTAACACTTTGAGAAACTCACCTTGTGTAATAACAAAGGTGTTCTATCGGGTTGAGGTCAGGACTCTGTGCAGGCTAGTCAAGTTCTCCACACCAAACTCGCTCATCCATCAACTTTGCTCGCTTGTCCATCAACTTTTCCATCAACAGGAAGGGGCCATCACCAAACTGTTTCCTCAAAGTTGCCAGCATGAAGTTGTCCAAAATGTCTTGGTATGCTGAAGCATTAACAGTTCCTTTTACTGGAACCAAGGGCCGAGCCCAAACCCTGAAAAACAATCCCACACCATAATCCCCCCTCCACCAAACTTTACACTTGGCACAGTGCAGTCAGGCATCTACCGTTTTCCTGGCAACTGAGAAACTCGTCCATGAAATTGCCAGAGAGAGAAGCGGAATTTGTAACTCCAATGAACACAGCTCCACTGCTCTAGTGTCCAGTGGCAGGGTGCTTTACACCACTGCATCCGATGCTTTGCATTGCACTTGTAAGGCTTGGATGCAGCTGATCAACCATGGAAACCCATTCCATGAAGCTCTCTACGCACTGTTCTTGAGCTAATCCAAAGGCCATATGACGTTTAGAGGTCTGTAGCTATTGACTCTGCAGTAAGTTGGTGACTTCAGGCACTGTTCACCTGACCATACTGTGTGATTTTATGTGGCCTACTACTTTGTGACTGAGTTTCTGTTGTTCCCAATCGCTTCCACTTTGTTATAATACCACAGTTGACTGTGGAATATTAAGTAGTGAGGAAATTTCACAAATGGATTTATTGCACAGGAGGCAACCTATCACAGTACCACGTTTGAATTTACTCAGCTCCTGAGAGCGATCCATTCTTTCACAAATGTTTGTAGAAGCAGTCTGCATGCCTAGGTGCTTGATATATACACCTGTGGCCAGGGAAGTGATTGGAACACAATGATTCGGAGGGGTGACCTAAAACTTTTGTCAATATAGTGTTTAGATAGTTGTTTTTGGTAAATACTGTACATCAAATGGCTTTTGCTGGAAAAATGCTAACTGCAAATCTTTCAAAAGTTGGCACTGATGCTATTAACTCTAAAGTGCTGAAAAAATTCAAACTGGGAAACTATCTGCTGATGAAGATCATGTGATACAGTTGAAAGCTCAAGAGCTACTACTAAATGGACCTTGGTAGTGAGATTGTTTTGTTACTAGGGTGTTGGTCACAGACTATTTTGTGCGTGAAAACTGGAAAGCAGAGTGCAAGTGGTGGGAAAATGTGCCCATTCCAATGAGTACATCTGTCCATTCACACTTACCTACCTTCCCCTCAGTTTATCTCTTGAGAAGTGCTTGTTAGTGTTCACACATACTCAGAGAAAATCCATCAATGTGCAACAATGAGCACACAGTACATAATATCTGCATAAAATAATCATGTTGATACCCGGGGGTGATTTTATCATTTTCTTTCATTTGGTTTGATGACCTTCCTCTCTCTGTCTTCCCACAACCCTCCCTCTTTCCCCTTTCCTCTTCTTCTGCACCCTGATCCTTGCCCTCCCTCTCTGTGTTTCAGAGCCTTTCAGTGCCGATGTCTGGGTGATGATGTTTGTGATGTTGCTGATCGTCTCAGCTGTGGCTGTGTTTGTGTTTGAGTACTTCAGCCCGGTGGGTTACAATCGCTGTCTGGCAGATGGGCGAGGTGAGAGGATTGTGCTCGGACACACACACACACACACACACACAAGCTCAGACCAAAAAGGTGACAATGAGGTACATTTTCAGGCAATCTCAAGTGCAACAATGAATACTTAGTTGGCATGTTTTGTTGCCTTGAATGCACCATTTGAACAGAGCCCTCCATGTGCTAAATTACTTTGACAATCCCTTCTGAATGAGTGTGACTGGAGTGCTGGGACTTGATGTCTTGGAGTACTTATCTACATGTACAGTCACTTAAGCTCTTTTGCTAATGAAAAGGATCATTGACAAGAACCAGATAGTTGATCTTAAGTATTCTTAGCGTCACTGTGTGAACAAAGACTCCTCTGTTCTCGCATTATAACGCTATTCAGCATTGTTACACCGCGATATCTAGGGCCGTAAAACCGATGAACACACTTAAGTAGTTCTGTTACCATACATTGAAAATATGTGTCAGGTTTAATGGTTTCTGACAGTATGGAACAACACTACCCAGTTGAATCAAATTCGGTTCCAGCAGGCCGTTCAAATCAATTTGCCCATCAAAATCAATGGTTCCAATTCAATCTATTTTTTTCCTCCAGGTTTTATACACCCAGCTCTGTGTGACTCTCAGGATTGCATTAGCCTGGCACAACGGCAGCCACTCAAGATAAAATCAGATATCAGAGAAGTGTTATATTGCTGCTCACAGCCATTTTTATCAAGGACCAGAGGGGATAAGAGTAATGGTGTTTGATTTATAGTTATGTTTCCTGCTGTACTGTTTTCTGAATGTCTCCTGTCACGACAACAGGGTTTGGTGTGTGTGGTTTAATCGCTAGGTTATGTAAGGCTGTTGTCCTATACTGCAGCTCCAGCTGTAGCATAATTGTAGCCTGCTGTGTACCCCCTCCCTCTCCTTTTCCCTGTCTCTGATGGCACAGAGCTACAGTAGGTAGTTTTTCCATCCTGCTACATTGTCATACTGTCACAGAGGTAGGTGGAACAGAGTTAGTCTGTAACAGTTGGTTGTCACTGCAGCGGCTGGAAGAGCGGATGTAGACCGTACAGCACATCTTGTGATCACTGACAATCTAAAGGATGGGAATGAATCTAGGTTTTGTTACCGCCATCCATCAAGTGACTCCCTCAACGGCAGTCATGAGTAAATGCAGATAAAGTGAGGCGATATTTGTGAAACTTCTTACATCATGCTCCTACTTTCATCTTTCTTTGTCGCTCCTCCCACCCTCCTCTTTTGTGTCATTCTTTCTCTCGCAGAGCCTGGCGGTCCCTCCTTCACCATCGGTAAGGCCGTCTGGCTGCTTTGGGGTCTGGTTTTCAACAACTCCGTCCCTGTGCAGAATCCCAAAGGTACCACCAGTAAGATCATGGTGTCAGTGTGGGCCTTCTTCGCTGTCATCTTCCTGGCCTCCTACACTGCCAACCTGGCTGCCTTTATGATCCAGGAGGAATATGTCGACCAGGTGTCGGGCCTGTCAGACAAAAAGGTGTGAATTCATGGCAATGGGAAGGGTTGTGGGGTGGAGGAGCAGGTGTGTGAAAGTACGTAAAATGCAGCGTTGTGAGACCAAGTGAGGACGGATACCTGAGTTTATGAGAGAGTTCATCATTTAGGACGGCAACTAATGATTATTTTCATTATATATTACTTTATTTTTACTTTACTTCATTTAACAATCAAATCATCAATGTTTTGTTAGGTTTGGGCACAAATATAATTGTATGTCTACAGTTTGGAGTGACACAAGCAGCATATTTCAAATATTTATCCACCACTAGTTTTCATGCACTCTCAATTGCAACAGGTTGCTTTCACGCTGGAGTGAAGATTGTCAAGTGCAGTCGGCCTGTTGTGGCTGGTTGTCAATTGTGACAGTAACTTTACTAAAGATTAGCCTAACTGTATGCATTTGTTTTCCTACTAAACATAAATATGTGGATATATTTTTTAATAAAATTATTATTTCATTTTTTTCAAGTTAGTAGAGCTGTTCCACAATCTTTCCCCCTGGGTGTACCCCACTCGGGGTACTTCTACACAGGGGGGCAGGATCATGTTTTCAAAATGCCTGTTTTGTCTAACCAACAGTCCAAAACCTAAAACACTCAATCTCCAAAGATACGAAACGAAGACAAGCAGTAAATCTTAGGCTTAGGCTGAAGCTGGAAGCAACGAATTTTGTTTATGCTTAAAAAAAATTAGTAACACTGTTAGTGATCAATTCATCTTTTTGAATATCTTTTCTATGAGACCATGCCCCACAAATAAACTTAACCTTGATCAGTCAACTAATTTAGAGCTGAAATAATAAGTTGATCATTCACCAACTGATGAATCAACTAACTGAAAAATGAAATTTAAAAAATCAGTAATGAAAATGGTCACTAGTTGCGTCCCTACACTTGCCTTAGCGCTTGTATCCTTCTGACCTGAATGGTGGATCTTTATTTTTTTAATTTCATCTAGTGTACAGTACATGTTTGTCTAAAACGTGCGTCCATATTCTCCATGTTTGTCTGTCTATTAAGCACAATGCTAAGCATTTGGCTAATTTTGAGCTTCCAAAAGCATAGTCCCATGCTCCTGCTCAACAGTGCATTAAAGGCCATTTGATGCAGCTCAGTGCCTTTTCCATGCTAACGAGCACTCCTCTGTCATTTTCTCTGTGTGGTTCCTTTTCCGGAAAACCCCCACCACAGTTCCAGAAGCCTAACGAATTCTCACCGCCATTCCGGTTTGGCACGGTGCCCAATGGGAGTACAGAGCGCAACATCCGCAACAACTACCGGGACATGCATACTTACATGACCAGCTTCCACCAGAAGAATGTAGATGAAGCACTGCACAGTCTGAAGACCGGGTGAGGAGGAGAGAGATATTGGGGAAGATGGATAGACAGATGGGGGATATGAGGAAGGAGCGAGTTGAAAGGATCTCAGCAGGAAGAAAAAAAGAGACAGTGTTATGAAGCTGTGAGGTCCTGTACTGATGCAATATAGAGAAAAGATGATCAAGGAATGAGGGGAGGGAGACAGAGGAAGAGGCAGCTTTCTGGGCAATGTGGGTGGGCAGCCAGTGAAGCTGTGTATCTGCCTGCCACGGGCGCCCAGAAATAGCAGTGTAGCCTGTAGTTGCTCTAAAAGCTTGCTAATATTCACTCTCTCTGCCTCTCACAGGTAACTGATGTCTTCCTTTCCTATTCACACTTTTTCTCTACCTATCTGTCAAAGTTTTTATCAGCTGCTGCTAAAGGATTAAGAATGCAAAGTAGTGATGTACCTCTGGTGTTTGGTGAGAGTTTGAGAAGCCCACAGGGCCCTGAGGCACCGTTTGATGGCAGTTTGTTACCTGGCTGGAGACTGTCGTTTCAGTTTACCCATATCAAATCCCTCAGGGTTGATAAGAATAGAATATAATATAGGGTGTCCCCGGGATATTTTTCAGCTGAGATGTTACGCCACACAGATCCTGAGACACTTTGTCACAGGTATTAACAAAAAAAAAACAAGGTCCAGCTTACCTGTTTCAGAAACTTTCAGCCACATCTTGCCCGGTTGATGGAGTTGCTCATTTGTCATAGAGATGATTTAGGTTTTCCACGTGACTGAAATTTCATACTTAGGTCACTTGTTATTACCTAAACTACGACAGGTACAGCGGGCAACTCCATTCGCTGACAAAGACCACAGGTAAGTTGGATCTTAATTGCTGAAATAGCATGACTACTGTTTTTCCTTGAAATTTATTGTAGGGATACGTTTTCTTTAAAGATGTTAGCAAAGGTGGTCTTTGTTTCAGACTAGGGGACTTACTTTACAATACTACAGGAAACCCAGGAACAGAACAGAATAGATTAGTTAGTGATTATATCCGAAATCATTCCCTACCTGGTTTCCTATATTTAGTTTCTGATATTTTACTGGAGTGTACGAAGTGAAATATCTATATTCTCACAATGAAAACAAAAGTATAGTGTCCAAAGCATGCACACTGCCTTTTCCTGAATATCCCTCAATGCAATGTTTTGCCTGGTAAAACTATATTTCATGGAATCATACATTTCTAATAATTTCCTGGCAAGTTTCCTTAAAATAACTATGCAGTTTGTCATTATATAACTAAAATAGAAAAACAATTGTTACACTTAATTAAAGGGGCATTATGGAGTTTCCAGCGGCCACTAGCGGTGCCGTTTTAAGATTGCAACCAGGTGTGTGCTCGTATGCGTGTTCGCTTGAACTCATGAGCGAGCAGAATCCAAAACATAACCGCTTTCATACAGAAATCCAGCAATAAACGCAGGAACAACAGAATGCAGGCCTTGGCTTTTCACACAGACATGTTCAGGCTCGGTTACTTCAAGGTTCCCGTCTCAGAGGCAGATCAACACCGACGCCGTAACGTTATTTCATTCAGCGCAGCGAGACACCGGCATATTGGTAACTTACAGTACTCGCGAAAAAAGGCAAAGCGAGAGCGGCTATAGACAGTTGGGGGAGCCAGCTTCACACAACATGGTGGAAACTCAGGTTAACTCCCACTGCAACGTTACAGTAATAGTTTTATCAGCTGCAGGTTGAACTAACGTTAATCCAGGCTCATTACATGATCACGGTACATTTACTGCATTTAGCCGACGTGCTACATCGTTAGCTCGCCTGTTGCTTTTCAGTAACGTTAACTATCTTTACTATCTGTGAATCTGTCACCGGAGGCTCAGCAATGTCAGCACAGCTACATGTACTGGATGATAATAAAACGGGTAAAGTTAGTGAGCTGGACTGAATATTATATGATTGCATCACACTTTATAACAGACCGCAGTAAGTAACTTTACTGTAACTAGTGTTAGTGGATGGCTCTTCCTCTGGGTTGTATATTATGTGGGTCATGTTAGTTACAGCGACTGAGAGGTGGAGAAGCTGTGCACCTATCAGTAAAAGGCAATAAATCAAAATTGAACGTTACGAAGCAAACAGCATCAGGTCCGAGCTGCTGTAGCGTTAGCTAGCTGCTCGTGGCTGCATCACTGTGGGATAGTAAACAAATCGCTCCATATTTGCTTTTTACCGTTAACGTTACATCATTTCTTGCAGGCTTTGACAAGTTGAGTTTATGTTGGAGTCTGTGTTGTGCTGGGAGCAGGTCTTAGTGTTAGCAGACTCCATGTTGTAAGTTGCAGTGTCGTCGCTGCTGAGTACAAAGTAGACACAGCGAGAGGCTCAGGAGCGCGCATGCAGGTGTCAGTCACTGGATTTCGCGGAAAATCCGACCCGGAGCCTTCGAATAGGATTAGGAATACCTGCCTTCAGAGTTAATAGTCAAACCCGGCAAGTGGATCATTTTAATGTCAGATTACAACCCCTTCACACACAGGCAATAAAACAAGGATTCATTTTTGTAGAAAAACTACATACAGCCCCTTTAATACATAATAACATAATTATTATATACAGTATATATAATTCATTCCAATTAAATGCTAAGCTAGTGTTTTTTAGAGTTTCCAATAATAAATTAATGAATGTTGAAATGGAGCAGTTGCTAAATGATAATTAGTCTTACAAATAAACTAATATAACTGTGTCAGAATGCTTTGTTTAAATGCTCTCTATTTTAGTGTCAAATTACATACAGTAGTTATATCCAGGAAACATTCTAGAAATTATAAAGGAAATAACAAACCCATAAAATGAAGTGTTATCCTTCGCCGTTAATATATGTGTACATTAAAGTTAGGCAATGGAACACATCGGTGATGACAAAATCTCAATCTTTTTATAAACTATCGAGTGTGAATAGTGAATTAGTGACCAAGGGGTGATTTTGGGCACATTCATTCACTGTTACTATGATGATCGGAGGGACAAGAGGCTCCATAGCACAATATAAATCGTGTTTTTCCCACATATGTATGCTCTTCAGCAAACTGGATGCCTTCATCTACGACGCTGCAGTGCTGAACTACATGGCCGGCAGAGACGAGGGCTGTAAGCTGGTCACCATCGGGAGCGGCAAGGTGTTCGCCTCCACCGGTTATGGCATCGCCATCCAGAAAGACTCAGGCTGGAAACGAGCTGTGGATCTGGCCATCCTCATGCTGTTTGGAGATGGTAAAGACAAAAATTACAATTATTTTATTTGAATGAAGGAGCCTTATAAATATCCCAGAGCCAAACCAATAATAATGACATTTTTATTTTGCGTTGCTTTTGATATACACTAACAATCAAAGGTTTCATTGTTGCTGTTGTTGATTGCCAATTTAATGTCGCACAAATACCTATCATACTTTTTTGAGATAATGGTTTGTGTCCTATCCTTAAAGTGAATATCCCATAGACAGACATTATTACACCATCTAGAAGGTGTAATTTTTACAGTACAACCAATTAGGTCCACTATTTGTAAGAGATTGTAGCCTTAATTGATTTCATTCAGCATAAACAATAATTCACTTTCAGTGTTGAATTACTTTCAGTGCTGAAAGCACAATGATCATTCAGGTTACACTCTCATCAGTGCAGTAAGGCTGGGGACGCAGAGCCTCTGTGACTCAGAGGGTGGTCGGTGCTTGTTACGGTGAAAACCCAAGTACCTGCTGGTAAATCCCAGCAGTCAATGAGGCTGTGGAGCTGCAGGATGAGGCCTCCTGAGTCAGGTTGGCACTGTTCAGTCCTTAATCAACTGTGTAGATGGGAAAGTTGGAAATGTGGAAGGAGTTTGTTTATTTGGTTACTCGGGAGGTTCTGGCAGCAGTTTTGGCAAGAACAAGAAATACTGAAGATAGGCAGAAGGAGTTCTGTGGACGACATCAGATTTGAAATGCTGAAGCCTCTGGGTATTGTCGGACCGTTGTGATTGACATATGTCTTCAGTGTCTTAGTGGATTTTAAGAACAGGGCCCACAGGCTGGCAGACTGAGGGTGGTGGACTCATTCATTAAACAGGGAAACCTCAACACTATAGCATCTTAACAAGGACAACATTTGAGAGCTGATATGAGTTATGATATGAAGATTTCTGATATGAACCATATGTTCACAGTCGATTTCACAGCTGGTCCACACATTACTGTACCAGTAGGACATGTTAAATCTAAAATCCCTCCCTGACTAGACTAGTGTGTGCTTGTAAGATGTTCTCTTTCTGATAGCAATTAAGCCAACTTAGAAGAAGCTCAGCCTACGAGTTTCAAAAGTGCATAAATAATTTAAACCCTTTACCACCTCCATTGGCTGATAAGTAATGTGCAGGAGTAGGCAACTGTGAGTGTTTATAAGCAGCGTGTGTCTTTATAGACAATATTACCGTAGCACTGTGACACCAGCTTATCAATTCAGCAATGCAGTGGCAGTATATCTCTGATTACACCTCCACCATATCATGTGAATATTTATATGGGGAAGAGGTTGAATTCTGGGTCCAGTTAGTGTACTGAAAGGAGAAAGCAAA
The DNA here is from genome assembly GCA_024633595.2 of Lepomis macrochirus. Taxonomy (NCBI): domain Eukaryota; kingdom Metazoa; phylum Chordata; class Actinopteri; order Centrarchiformes; family Centrarchidae; genus Lepomis; species Lepomis macrochirus. Next base: position 17,916,069 of record JALXJV020000003.1, read on the forward strand.
CACTATGTGTGCCGCACAGCAGTGCTCTCAATTTGTAGGTCGGGTTTTGTTTTGAGCCCCAGCTGTTGTTGTGTGTTTTGGGTAGTGACCGAGAGAAGCCAGCAGGGTGTCTGGCGTCACTCTGAGAGAATGACGAGGTCAGTGATCCATGAGGGCCTCTGTATCGAGCTGCTGCTCCGTCATGATGAGAGGTCTGAGCCAGTTGAGGTGGTTTGAGTACATGGTTAGGATGCCCATTTGGCATCTCTGCTAAGGTGAACCAGTTGTGGCCTATAATGACACAGATGTTGGGGATCATGCAGGACACACTGGAAGGCCATTTCCCATCAGTAAGGAGACGCAGATAATGAGACACAGATAATGAGACACAGATAATGAGACACAGATAATGAGACAGTAGACCCTCAGGTACAGACATGAAACTGAACTGTAGTAATTTGTTTGTGCTGGAGACGACTTGAGCATGTTTAAACATGGTGCAAGTGCATATTAAAGTTTACAAAATATTACAGGAAACCATTAACCAATTAACCAATCAATCTATGACATAGCTTTTATTTTCTTAAAGTTTTATTTTCTACTATTAAACAAATCAGAATTCTTAGTAAAAAAGCTTTTTCATTTGATACCTGTTATCACGTGAGGTCACATGATAATAACTGAACTGTTCACTAGATGACGTGCACATGAACAATCATTATCATCCCACCATGTGACATTGTGGTATACTAATAAATGTTCAGCATTGAGCATTGAGCATCTAGTGTGCCTAGTATTCATTGCGTTTGGATGTGCGTGCTTTGGTATTCTTTTTAAATAACTGAACTGTTGGCATAACAACTGTGCAGACATTGGTTGACGAAAGCCACAAGATCTGTTTGAAAGCTTCAAAAAAAGTAAATGGACCTTGAGTTGAGAATTATTTAGTCAAATGTCTATTTCCAAGGTCAAGAATGAACCTTCAAGCTTAAAATATTTAAATGTGGCTTCTTTTATCATAGGCTTACTGTAGTACAGAAATATAATAAAAAATAACAAATATAGTAGAAATAAAAATTCACATTGGATCAGACGTGGTCTAGAGAGAAAGGTTAGTAACAGTCACTTAAAAAAGAAACTATTTTTGCTTTATTATATTCATCCATCCTTTAGCTATACCCGCTTATCTTTTAGAGGATCGGGGAACTGGAGCCGATCCCAGCTGACATTTGGTGAGAGGTGGGGTTCACCCTGGACAGGTCAGCAGTCAATCACAGGGCTAACACGTAGAGACAGACAACCATTCATGCTGACATTCATACCTATGGGCAATTTAGAGTCACCAATTAACAAGACATTTTTTTGCGCCGTGGGAGGGGACCGGAGCACTCGGAGGAAACCCGCACAGGGTGAAAATATCAACTCAGGATATTTTTCTATTTTCACATTCACATAATGAATCAATTCATTAAGACAATCATCAGAAGATTAGTCAATAATGAAACAAATCAGTTGTTGTACCACTTCTCGTGCACATCAGTCTTCACAGTCCTTTGGCACTCTCCAAGAAGAGCTACAAGAATTTGGTGGTAAAACCACGTCTCTGCTTGCCCAGTTGCCACAGTGGCCGTTTAACAGTTGTTAGAAAGGGAAAGAAAATGGACGGATGAGCATTTTAAAGCACATTTGTTGTTGACTGACAAGTAAGATTGTTTTTATGTTTGCTGTCAGAAATGTAATAAATGTATTCAAACTGTCAAAACATTACTCTTCTTGTATTTCAGTGTATCCTCTACTTCCTTCATTTATTACAGGTGAAGAGTTCCTGCGCACAGAGAAGGAATGAAGTTCTGTGGGGAACAGGGATGTGGAATAAAAGATTTTATGTAAATCATTCCTTGGTTTCCTCAGGACTTTTTACATTTTGAATCTCAGGAAAATCTGTAAGCATGTAAAAGAAATGATTGTCCATGATATGAATCATTGCCTTTGGAGAATACACCTACAGCAGCACTCCTCCTCCAGAGACAGTATGTGCTCCATACTGCTCACCACCTGCCAGATGATATACAGTACGCTGACACATGCCTTCAACATGCGATCGCTTTCCATTCCTGTGTGTGTGATGGATGGAAGGGTCACTGCAGAGAGAGCATTCACCTTGGATTAGATCTTTAGGAGGCAAATGGATTCAGACCTCGACATACACTGTTGAGAGATGTACACTGAAGTGCCAGTGTCTGCATGCATGTGTGTATGCAAGATGTGTGTGTTTGTGTACATGGGGGTGTGTTTGTGACATGTGACTGCATGCATGCTTGAGTGTGCGTTCCCCAAAGATCAGACAACATGTCTGCATTAATTTAATTAATGGGAGTAAAGTTGTATTGTTCTGTCAGCTGCATACATGAGGCCAACACAGCAGACATTACCTCTCATTACTTCATGTAGACTGGCTGTCAGCACATAAAGGTTAGTCCAGGTTAGGAGATCAGACTCATTGTTGTTTGGTCATATCTGTCACATCCTGTTAACAGTCAAGATATGAACATGTGTCATATGAGTAGTGGGAGAGGACCACTACATCTGAACAGATCCAGGATCAGGAGGAAAGTGAAAAAACAATGTCAAAGATGTGGGGGGGAGGGACGGGAAAGATGATGTGTAAGAATGGAGGGCGGATTAGAAAGCAGAATGATATATCTATAATATAGATTTCAATTACATTACAGATTCTGCATATTGATCCAGTTCCAGTGATTCAATTTGATTCATTTTGTTGGGTCAAAAACAAATACATACAGACAGGCCCGCCGTTAGGAATTTTGGACGGGGGGACAACATTTTCCAAACTGGGCCCCTCATCGACACCCAATCCAGCACCACCTCGACCAATAGTTCTAATACATACACAGGCAGTGTGTCCCTAACAATCATTTCCAAATTCAGTGTTATAGACTTCTCCAGGCCATGCTCACATATATATATATATATATATATATATATATATATATATATATATATATATTTGATGACAGTTAGTTTTTTTGTTAATCTTTCAAATTAGACTGTGACAGTTATGTTCCTCCTTTTAACTTAAAACAAGGAGAGAAGAAATGCCCTTCAATGATTTGCTGATTAGAGAACAGTAAAATCAAACATTGAAGAAGTTACTGCAAAGCATTAAGTCATACAATTAATACACATACTTCATCTATGAAATTCAATCTTGAGGACTACATTCATCAGCATATTGGTCAAATTATGTACTGAAATACTTAATGAATATATGGCTGTGTCAGGTTTACCACATGTATAGCTTATTACACTGTAACCATATTTCCAGCTGTATCCTATGACTTGTGATGTGCTGCTGACTAGTGTTTACTGTAGGTCCATTTTCTTGAGGCTGTTACAATGGAACTTGTGGGTGTTAATTACTAATCTTTATTCATATAAAGGGAAACACAAAATTCAGGTGGCAGGTGATGATTCCAAATATAACAGAATATAATGCAGTAAAGCTCTCAGGCACTCTGTGTTGCTTTTAGATATAGATATCTTTTCTCCTGTAGTTTAACTTTTACATGGTTGTTTTTGTCATTATACAACAAATTTTAGCAATAACATAGGGTGTGAATGCTTGCAACATTCACACCCAACTATACTAAAAGCTGTGCTCTCCAATTGGATCTGGCAACCTGCGCTATTGCTGTCTCATCAAACTCATAGAAAGAAAGAGAAGGTTCATATTTTGCAAGACATTTAACTATTTTTTTCATGAACAAAAAAATGAAAGTGAGACGCCTCAAACTTTTTTATGTGCACATCATCATGATAACAACCGATGACCAATCACAATAAGTCTGCCACCTTACAGTGCACTTTCTTTTCACTTGCTGACGTTCATTTCGGTAAGGAAGTCGTAGTGAAAATATTTAACAGCTAACACAAACACACACACTCATCTGAACAAACATCCATACACAAAACAGTGTTATGCAAGCAGTGGGTAAATATAACCCCCCTTCATCACATATACAAAAAACAGACTATCGGTGCAGATCAAACAAATCTCTCTGGACGTGTCCTCCCCCCTTAGCAGTCTCCCCAGAGATGTGGAACTGAGGGGGACACATTTTAGGGCGGAAACGCTCGTCACATGACCACTCACGCATCCTCCCTGAGGGCTTTAAAGTCCCAGCAGGCAGGTTTTTTTCCCACAACAAGGAAGGGATAGCCCTGCATAAGCAATCCTTAATGAGGAAGATCCTTGTGGGGATGTTCAGTCATAATAATGCAACTTGACGTTCATTGCACGTACATGAGACCTGAGCTGTTTTTGGCATGAACTCCCCATCCTAAAAATGTCTCCTCTCTTTTGTACTCACACCAACATGGTCAGACACCTACGGGCAAACTCATTCAAGTGTACAGGTCACACAAACAGTAACAGCAACACGTCGGTACAGTAACCTGTGTATGTGTGTCTCTCCTGTCCTCCAGGTGACATGGAGGAGTTTGAGGCCCTTTGGCTGACGGGTATCTGCCACAATGAGAAGAACGAGGTGATGAGCAGTCAGCTGGATGTGGACAACATGGCGGGGGTCTTCTACATGCTCGGGGCCGCCATGATTCTGTCATTACTCACATTCATCTGTGAACATTTGTTCTACTGGCAGCTGCGCTTCTGCTTCATGGGCGTGTGCTCCGGACAGCCCGGGTTCACCTTCTCAATTAGCAGAGTGAGTGAGCACGTGTTTTATTTTAGGTCTGACCTTTGTCCTCCCGACAGAAAGATCACAGGAGTGGTTGTTTTAAAACCACTGGCTGTGGTTGAGGTGTATCGAGTCAGTCAGTTGGATATGATGACTCACCTAACTTACCTGTGGCTTTTCTAACCCAGGCAGTTGTTAAACAACAAAACACAAGTCAAGAGCATCCTGTGCTATACAGGGAAAACCAAAATCTACACGATTTGAAAATGAAGAAATGTTTGATGGGAATAATTGCACTGAAGATTGATGGCAAAAATGTATTGGAAACAGGTGTTAAATATCATAAGCTCTTTATAGAACAGTAAGACGACTAACCAGTGAATTCTGTGAAGTGTAACTGACTGCAGCTGCTGGCGTAGAATAGACGTGTACTCAGTTAAGTTGTAGGTCTGCTCAAAAGAACTAAGTCTGAAAGCTAAAGTGCTTATAGCTATTGTGAACGGCCACACTCGAGAGTGGTTTGGGTCGCTTGCTGTGACAGAGAGGGGCAAGATGCAGTAATCATTTCATTTTGGGGTTGTCTCTTCTCAAAGGCATTGTTTGTGTTGCACTCCTTTTTACACACAAAACTAATTTGGCTAAAAAAATTTTAAAAAGAGTTTGAGGGAGAAGCCTAACCCTGTTGTCCTAACTTTCTCACCTCCACACACCTTTAGGGAGTTGGAGGCTGTGGCTAATCACAGTATGTTAGTGGACGTGATTGTCGCCTTGTCAATTTTGGAAAGTTACAAAAATTGTCGGACGTAGTAGTGTGTGTGTCGAGGGGGGACATTTGGTTAAAGGCAACTTCTACTCACAGTTTTACTCAAGTCAAAGTATGTCACTAACCTTTCTGACTTCATCAAGGCCAAGAGTGAACACCTAGAATGTGAATAGTCTACTTAAGCATTGCATCAGGCTCTTCAAGCATTAAGGACAGCAGGAAAAAGCCAAACTCTGATGTGCACATGCCATCTGGATTGACAAGCGTTATTGCTTGTGATGACCATCGCTATCGATATGTTGGAGGAAAGTGAGACCAAGCAGCATCAGCGTGCATGCATCACTTAAGCCTCAGTCCCTGACAGGTTTAACAATGCCCACAGTCTACTGATTGTAAACTTAATGTTGCTGAAATAAAAGCTACTTACTATGCCGCAAATTCTCAGCCGGTGACCTGAAGGTGTGTTTGTGTGGATGTCGAAGAGCTCATCTCAGCGTAGTTATGACTGTTCAAATGGGTCACTTAACAAGGTGTCACAGTGTTATTGATGCAGGCTATTTAGGTCCATATAAATAATCACTTGAGGTGTAACTCATTTGCATAATGTTACCTTTTAAGAGAGGAGTGGGGGTTGTCGTTGCGTGCACATTGTCTTATTATTATTTGCTTGAGAACAGAACACCAGTGTTTATGTGTTTGGTGGTAGGGCTGAAGGTGTTTCTAATTGTAGTGTCATTTGGTTTTTACACCTAACTAACACCTTTACACCTTTACTAACCTGACAGACCTTAAAACAGTTCTGGCCTTGAGCACTTCAGCTACACACTCTCCCACTGTCTTCGTAGCTTCAGGAAACTAATATTTTTATGCAAAACATTGCATGGTAGCTTTAACATTCACTCTGAGCTCTAATGTGCTTGAGACTGATTTAACATGTTGCAACATCCATTTTAAGAGCATACACGTTTTAAGAGGGGTTCTAAAGTCAGATCTCTTTTATACATTTCCACACCTGGTTTAGAACTAAAGTTGTGGTGTGACAAAGAAAAGATAAAAGAAGAAAAGAAGTGCAGCATTAAAGAAAATTGCAGTTCATAAACTGTGTATAAAAATTGTAAGGATGGACAAGTGATGAGACTACAAAGGGCTAATAAAATACAGAGGAAGAAAAAGAGATCAGTTAGTGAGTCAGAAAGAATAAAACTGGTAGCAGGACAAAGGCGTGGTAGAAAATAATCGACACAGCGGTGTGCCAGTAACCCCTGTTCTATTACCTTTCACAGCAGCTGTAGTAGCAATAGATGTCGAGAGATAAAAACAGACATTCCCATTGGAGCCGCTGCCGCTCACTTGAGCACCCGGAAACGGAGATAAAACAGACACAAAGAGAGAATGAAGGCATAAAAGAAAAGAGGGTTGACGATTCAGATTCATGAATGTAGCTCAGCGACGGGGGAAGTGACTAAGAGACAGACAGAGACTGTTTCTGACAAGTTGACGCCTTTGAGGAATGCTGGCCCGCACGCTGGCTGGTGGGTAGTGCGTCCTCGACCTTTCGGATCTGGCTGTCGCCTCGAACACTGATTCCCTCAGCCCCCATTTGAACACGCTTGCTTGACTTCACTCGCAAAGTCTTTCCCCTCTTTTGGAAATCCTGCTCTTACCAACCAACCTGAACAAACACATGCTGGTGGATAATGACATTTTGAATAGATGATTGTTAATTCACGTGTCTCTGATATTGATAGAAAGTCAAGCAAAGTTTTACAAAGTGATTCATTTCCTTGACAAAGTTTTTTTCACAAAAGGAAAAAGAGTAAAACAATCCTGGTAGAAATCCAGTGGCACCGGTGTCAGCTTAATTTAAATGACATTGATTAAACCTATTGATTGGTGGTCACAACCATGAGCTTCCTGCACCCTTGTGTCAAGGCTTTGATCGGCTCATTCCCGTCTCCCTCAGTTCTCTTTATCTGAGGTGGAGCTCTGAGCTGCAGCTATGAGGGTCCATGCTGTTCCCCTGAGAAAAGTAATTTATGAACTCAGCCCCTATTACTGTTTAATAGTGTGTAAACAAGAGGGTGGTCAGAGAACATGGCAGTGCATTAACCTCTCTCTGCCTCTGTCTGTCTCTGTTTGCCTCGCTCTCTCTCTGTCTGTCTGTCTGTCTGTCTGTCTGTCTGTCTGTCTGTCTCTCTCTGTCTGTCTGTCTGTCTGTCTGTCTCTCTCTGTCTGTCTGTCTGTCTGTCTGTCTCTGTTTGCCTCGCTCTGTCTGTCTGTCTGTCTGTCTGTCTGTCTCTCTCTGTCTGTCTGTCTGTCTGTCTCTCTCTCTGTCTGTCTGTCTGTCTGTCTGTCTATCTGTCTGTCTGTCTCTGTTTGCCTCGCTCTGTCTGTCTGTCTGTCTGTCTCTCTGTCTGTCTGTCTGTCTGTCTGTCTGTGTTTGGCTTCCTCTCTCTAACATTAAATTCCAAAAAACTTTGGTTCTTGATTCCTCACTACTGCCATACATTTAACTGTTGCTTTCTTCTCACCTGGGCTTCATACCTTACGACTCTCATTCGTATTCTTTCTTCCTCCCATGGCCAGTCTCACCCTCTCTTTCTCTCTCTACCTCCCTTTTCTTCTAATTTTCACACTCCAGGGTATCTACAGCTGCATCCATGGGGTACAAATCGAGGAAAACAAGTCAACCATAGACTCACCCTCGGCCACCATGAAGAAGAACATGAACAACACCCACTCCAACATACTGCGGTTGCTCCGTACTGCCAAGGATATGACCGCCGTCCCTGGCATTAACGGCTCTCCGCACGCCGCTCTGGAATATAGCCACAGTGGTCGCGACTCAGCTATCTATGATATCCAGGAGCACCGGCGCAGCTTGGTGGGTCACCCTGTAGACTGCAAGCCAGCGCCACCCTACCTGCCGGAGGACAACATGTTCAGTGACTACATCAGCGAGGTGGAGAGGACTTTTGGCAACTTGCCCCTGAAGGACAGCAACCTGTACCAGGACCATTACCTGCACCACCACCCGGCCTCGGCTCTGGGTATGTCCGGCCCCCCGCCTAATAGGCCGCGTAGCTTAGGCAGTGCTAGCTCGTTGGAGGGGGGCATGTTCGATTGCGACAGTTTAGGGGGAGGGGTCGCGCCCATCTTTACCACCCAGCCCCGCCCCTCCATGACTCACAGGAATACCAATAAATTTGACCTGATTGCCGGCCACACCCCTGCGGATTCCAACCAGGGTGGGTTCAAGGGAAGCAATGTGTACGGGAGGTTTTCTTTCAAAGGAGGCGCCTCCAGCACGGGTTTCATCGGGGGTCATGACAGGTACTGTGGTGGGGGTGGGGGAGGCTCGGGGGGTGATGATGGGAACATTCGCTCTGATGTTTCGGATATCTCCACGCACACTGTCACCTACGGCAACCTGGAGGGCAACAACAAGCGGCGTAAGCAGTACAGGGACAGCCTGAAAAAGAGGCCAGCCTCAGCCAAGTGCAGACGGGAGCAGGACGAGATAGAGCTGAGCGGCTTGAGGAGGAGAGCCCACCACCACACCGTCCACCACCACTTCCCCCACGGGCCTCAGGCACACCGCACGGTCTCACCTCCCCTGGAGCGGAAGAGGGGAGGAGGAGGGGGTAATTCTTCACCTTACTTGTTCCGCAAAGACAAAGAGAACCTGAGGGATTTCTATGCGGACCAGTTCCGCTCCAAGGAGGGCAAGGCCAAGTGGGAGCAAGAGGGTGGAAGTGGAGGAAGTGGTGTGGGCGGTGGTAGCGGTGGTGGTATCTGTAAAAGCTTAGTACCTGTAGAAGACTTCCTCAAAGGTAAAGGCAAGAAGCTGGAGTGTAAAGGTGGGCTTGGCTCAGTGTCGGCAGGGCAGCAGGCCCACACCTGCTGGGAGAAGGGGGTTTCTGGGATAGGAGGGGGGGGCATAGCAGGGGGTGACTGGGAGTGTCGTAACTGTCACAGTGTGTGTCACCATGGTGGGGGCGTAGGAGGAGGCGGCACGTGCCCAGCTAGCGGAGTTGGGGGTAGCAGCAGTCGCCCCAGCTCCGCTAGCTGCAAACGATGTGACTCCTGTAAGATCCAGCCAAGCAACCTTTACAACATCAGCGAGGATAATAACATGGTGTTCGCTGGAGGGAAGAGTAGCATAGGACCCAACCAAACACAAACTCAGGCACAGCGCAGGAAGCTAGGGCCAGGTGGGAGGGTGTTACGGAGGCAACACTCCTATGACACATTTGTGGACCTGCAGAGGGAGGGGGCAGGCCGCATGGGAGGGGTTGGCGGGGGTGTTGGGGGGCAGTTTCCCCAGCCCCGAAGTGTGAGCTTGAAGGACAAAGACCGCTTCACGGAGGGCCCCAGCCCTTACGCTCACATGTTTGAGAGGTATGCAGGTGAAAGAGAGTCTTCCATGTTCGGTGGAATAGGCGGGGATAGGGCAAAAGGTGGTTCCTCCTTCACTTTGTTCCGAGGAGGTGACGGTGGGTTGCATCAGCGGTCTGTGGGGGAGAGAGACCTGAGGGACAGAGATAGAGCTATGATGGGAGGTGGGGGCTGTGGTGGTGGTGGTGGTGGTGGTGGCAGAGGGGCCGGGACTTACTCCTTGTCTAAATCTCTCTACCCAGATAAGGTGAACCAGAACCCCTTCATCCCAACCTTCGACGACGACCAGTGTCTATTACACGGTGCCAAACCGTACTACATCAAAAAGCCCCAGACGCAGCAACAGCAGCAGCAGCAGCAACTTCTCAACAACAGCCGAGGAGGAGGGGACTTCCGTGGCTCCATTGGAGTGACTTCCTATTTACCTGCGTCCGCCACAGCTGGGGTGATGTCCAATGTGGCTCCCCGGTTCCCCAAAGATCTGTGTCTGGGCGGGGTGGGAGGGCCCATGGGGAACCACCACGGGGCCAGCAAGCTACTGCCTGTGGGCAGGGACACGTTAGGTTTGGGGCAGGGACAGAGACCCTTCAACGGTGCCAGCAATGGGCACGTTTATGAAAAGCTCTCCAGCATTGAGTCAGACGTCTGAGGGTAAAGATGGAGGAAGGAAGAGAGAGAGAGAGAGAGAAGATGAAGTGGGTGAAGAAAAGAGGGGGACAGAGAGAAAACATACAGAGGAAAAAAGAGAGAAACAGCACAGGCTGATGACCTCTCTGTGGAAGAGAATGAGGAGACACGATACTGTGTGTTGTTCTCACTCCACTAAATGGAAAGAATTTGGACGATGCACAGAGGCCACTGCAGGCTAAGCTGTGGTGAAGTCCGGCGGGAGACAAGTTTTTAATGAGAAGAGAGGATTCTGGTGCTGCTCCGACGCTCAGAGAAAGATAGGGAGGGAGGGAAGGAGGGGGGAAAAGTGAAATAAAATCTCCAGTCTCTGCTCTCTTCACATGCTTATTGTCTTTCCCTCCCTCCTGCAGTTCTTTAACACCAAAACATTTTGTTTAGCAACAGAAACACAATCATGAATGAGAAATCAACACTTCTGTTGAAGTAACAGGGTAAACTAATAATAATTGTATTGATAATGTTTATAATATTATTGAATATTATTCCGGTGTTTAATGATGATCGATTTGGATTGTTTTTCAATTTCATTTATTTAAATAGTTCATGTTACATATTTGTATGATGTTAATCCTTTCTTAGCTTACCAATATTACAGGATACTGGTAGACCAGTTTTTTTCGGGGGTTCCTGTAATTTGGACTCTTCTTTGCTATTAATTCTTCATGTTTGATTTTTTTATTCTTTTCTTACTTTTGAGTGCCGTGAAGTGTATGTGAAAGGCATGACTTGCTGAGTACATTCTATGTACTTAATACATTTGCAAAGAAGGTCTTTTTTTCAGCTGCAGAAGCAACATCATCATACTGATTTGCCGTTTACGCTTGTTTTTCTTCTCGGCAGTACCAAATGGGTCTCACATTTTGAAATGGATGTGCCTTAAAGGATTATTATTGGTTTTCCACACGTAAAATCTGTTGAATCTGTTGCCTAGCAACAGATCCAACTGAAATCAATTAGCCAATTGATTTGAGAGTGATAATATACCTATATAAAAATATAAGATCTAGTATGAAGGTAGAGTTTAATCTGCATAACAGACTTTTAGGCATTTAACAGATAATACAAAGTAAAACACAGAAATTGCTGCGTTAGAGGAAGCTTAAATTCCTACATAGATCCCCAACAATAAAAGCAGCCAACAGCAGGATCACAAGGGTTAAAACCACAGTGCCATGATAAATAAACATTCCTATTCCCCCCAAAAGTCAGGTGCAACACAGCCGTCCCGCTGTATGTGAAGAAATATGATTTAGAAATAAAATATGGAAGCTTCTCCTTGTACTGTTAACTACACAATTAATCTAACTACCGTTTCTTTAAATCGTTCTAATAAGCTCAGTAAGCTTTATCACTCCACATCTCTTCAAATCCTACTGTTCATTTTGCATATTAGATGACCCAGGAACCAACTATCCATTAAATGACATCTAATGTCCGCTTGTTGCTCTCATCGCGTTTCATTGGGTCTGACTCAATTGGCCGTGACAGTTTTGCTGTTCAGGACAGGAACATAATGGACTCTCTGTGAGGCCTCCATTGCTGGGATGAGCAGCCTGGCACGTTAATTATTTCATGATTACGGCTATAAACCCTGCCTGCTGTATTAGATGGTCACATTTGAATGATGGGAGAAAGTATTGAACATTTTCACTCTGCTGGTGCAAAGGACCACAGCAGGCTCATAATTTCAACCACGCTAGTACACAGTCCCAGATAATCTCATGACTTAGTCTTAAAATTATTCATAACTTACTTTACTCTTTATAGGAGGTCATATTGTTATTTTTCTAACAAAGACAAGTGTGTCAAGCTTATAAATGGGTTAAAAGTACAACATATTTGCAGTCACTATACAGCTAGCTGAATACTGTTATTTTAAGAAATAGTTTGACATTTTGGGAAACATTTTTCTTCCTTGCTGCGAGTTTGATGAGAAGATTGATGTCACTCTCATGTCTGTACAGTAGTTAGGAAGCTGCAGTCGGTTAGCTGAGCTTAGCATAAAGGCTGTAAACAGAGGGAACAGCTATCCTGGCACTTCTCAAAGAGCACATCTAAAACTCACTGGTCAAGTATTATATGTTGTTTGTTTAATCTGTACAAAAAAACAGTAAAAGTGACATTTTGTAGGGTTGTTTGCATGTCTTTTTTTGTCATCACCATGGTGTGGCCAGCCAAGAAATAGTCTGACAGTTAACTTCCCATAAAACTTTTACACTTCAGTTTTTTGTACAGATCAAACAAACAAGATATCATGTGTAAGTTAATGACCTGCGGAGGTGCTGCTCGGCATATTATGTTGCCGTTGGACAGGGTAGTTGTTTTCTCCTGTCTCCAGTCTTTTCTTCTAGGCTAAGCTAAGCTAACAGGCTGCTGGCTGTAGCTTCATATTTTACACAGGTATGAAAGTGGTATCGATCCTCTCATCTATTACTGCAAGAAAATAAATATGCATATTTCCCAAAATGTCAAACCGTTTTTTTAAGAGAACCAGGATAATAGAACTCTATCCCTTTGTGCACTCAGTGATCATTTCTCCCATAATGTTGCTCAAGCTCACACATTTCACCAAACAGAACATAAAAAATAATTTCAATATGTAATGTAACCTTGATTTCCCTCCACCAGACCATAATCTCTTTCACATGCTGAGATTTTGATGAAGGAAAGAATTTGCCCTCAAGTCTAAGGTCCTATGTGGATTGTGTCAGCTGCAGACATCTGATGAGAAAAATAATAAAAGAGGAATAAACAGTGTCCTAAAATCAGGTTGTACATTTAGTAAAAAGCTTTGCCTTTGTTACTGATGGACTTGTACTTATTTTGATCAAAAGGCAGGTCCTAAATCCACAACACTAGACACACAGGGCATCGCTGCTCTAACACATTAAACAGACAAACATAGAAGTTATGTTTAATTTACAGCATCTCTACCATTAAAATATTATAAGTTACCATTTAAGACAACTATTCTCCTTTTCCAGTTATTTATTGTCATGACGTTTAGTCATTTTGCCAAACCAAATTTTAATACTTAAGCACAATCTGACTGAATGGGTTCAATATTGATTTTGTTGTACATCCCAGTCAAAACTTTAGAAGACTTTCCTAATCTTGGTTGACAAGTCAGTATGTATGATATTAGGGGTCTCTAGTGTTTGTAAGCACTTGCATGTATACACTTAGTTTTTTTCTTCATTTCTGTTTTTTATTCTTAACTTGTAGCCCAGACAAAAATGGGTGTTTTTGAACAATACTTGGATTTTTTTCAATTTCATTGGTACTGATGATCCATGTAGTACTGTAGGTGTGTGTGTGTGTGTGTGTGTGTGTGTGTGTGTGGTGCGTGCGTGCTTGTTTGTGCAAATGAAGACACCAATCTAACAGTCTAAATTTAGGTTATGAACTACTTAATAAAACATGGCTAAATTTGATTAAAAATTTCACTAGGATAGAAAACATTTTTTATTGTTAATGTTAAACAAAGATCAGTTTTCTTGACAGTTTGTGTAAATGCTTTTAAACAAGGTTGAGGTCTTGGTTAATACATTCATAGTCACTGAGGAAGCCTTCATCTTAACAACTTTTCCTATTTTTCTTTAAATATCTCAGTATGTTTCATTATTTCTGTTATTGTATGTGCCTGAATACATACGCTTGATTACCTCTGTGTGTGCTCATATGGAAGAGAGACAGAGTGTGTGTGAGAGATAACTGTTTATTGTACGTGTATTATAAAACTGTATGTAAATACTTTACCTCACGCTCACGGACTTTTGATAAAAACTGTACAAAATGGCAGAGAATAGATCTATTTGAGATAAATCTTTGATTCGTAGGTCCCCTTGCAAAATTGCTTTTGTACCGACTTCAGGCCAGGATATGTGCAATCATTTAGTATTACACAGATAAGTAAAGATTTGTTGATGTGTTTTCATTTTCTTTTTGGATTGAGTCAAAGACTCAAAGGCTAAGAAGGTTGTTTTCTCAAAGGAAAAATTGTAAAGCACCATCATTCATTGGTACACAGAAAGCACAAACTATTATCTATTGCATTTTTACAAGGTAGTCTCATTTTTTTCCCTCTTTGGCTAATCTTCTGTTTTTGTGTTTTGCCAGAGCAGATCGAACAACTCCACCACTGAGCTGTACAGATTGTGAAAAATGTACATATACGACAAAAATCTAGTTCACCCTCGCATTTTTTGTATGGAGAGAAATTACTTGTGTGAAGAGAGTATTTCAAATTTGATTGAATATTTAGTAATATTGAAAATGAGATTAAACACAGTCAATGTGAAAATAAGTGCTGAGAAATATTATTCTTCTGTCTCTTTGGAATAAAAGTGTTGAGTATTAATAAAAAAGAATAAATCTCAAAACTGACTTGTCTTGTTCTTTTATCCCCCCTCCACCCGCTAGCATATTTTTAAAAATCATTTGTTGTGTCCACAGGTTGGCAGCAAACAGGACACCTCAATGTGTGTCGTGTTTATATTTGACATTCAAATGCACTAAGTACACGTTGTAACAGATCATGTTATTATGTCCCATAGGTCATCAGTGGATCTGGGTTAATGGCTGCAGTGTCATCTTCTGGTGTTTCATCGCATGTTTTTGTTTGTTTCTCTCTGTCTTCTCAGAAACAGGCCCCTCTCTCCTCATGTGAGATTGATGTTACCCACCATGCTGGACAAGTGTTTTTTGTAGAGCAAAGAGAAAATAAATAAAGAGGCTTGAGGATAAAAAGTGGTGCGAGAGAGGGGTTGGAGTTGGGCGGGGAGTATTGAGGGAAGGGAGAAGTGATGCAAACTGAACCGAGCAGCACAGATCAAAGCCCCCCCCCACCCCCCAAAAAAAAAACCCTTACTCCCCCTCACTCCTCAGACTCTCTTTACTCTGAAAGCCTTGTCCAGCAACAGGAGTTATTTAAAGAAACCTGCAGGTTTGAAAATGTACCAATGCCTTGTGTATAGATTCGGTGGGAGAATTTTAACATCTGCAGTCCCGGATGCTGACACTGAACGAGGTGAGGCGGTACAAGTATTCTTCTAATCAGTTTTAGCTCATACTTCTTTAAAAAAAATGTTACTATTTTTTTTCTCAGCCGTCTATTCTGCTTACTTGTTCGCTCCTTACACACACAACCCAACAACCTCGGGATGCATTGCAACACATGTAACTACTTCTTGACAATTAACTGTTACCTAGCAACTGGCTCTTTTTCCAGAGATGGGGAGGGATGAGGAGGAGGAGGCGGGAGGGAGAGGGGGGGGTGTAGAAAGAGAGAGAGAGAGAGAGAGAGATTTATACAGTATTCCCACAGCATCTTAACTGGATTGGATGCAACAATGCATTGACAATACAATACCAAAATGGAAAGTACAGCCTGAGCTTAACGCCCACACATAGCAGCATAGGGAGGAGAGAAGAAGAGAAGGGGAGAGAAATAATGACGAGGAGTGGTAGTTGTACAGATTACAGTATGATGGAGGAAAAAAGTGGGATTGTACCCATGCAGGGGAATCCGAGGGCAGACAGAAAGAAGACTTGACAAGCGGCGAGCAGATGCAGATGCAGGTTGAAAATGAGAGAAAGTGGAGGGGGGGGGACAACCTGCAGTATGTGGTGTGGATGACAAGTAGAGTTGTAGAAGAGAATCTAAGAGAAACTGGTTGCTGTAGAAACACTTGGCAAAGTTTTAATGAAGGCATAAAGTTCGGATGCCTGTGCCCACAACATACGCACATACGCACGATCGCCATACACAAACAGTACACAGTATAATTATGTTAGCAGATAATAGGCACCCCCTGCTGGGCCCATGAGGACCGTTTCTGACTTAAACTGAGAAAAACACAGAAAAGATCAAGCCTTCATGGATCAGCTGTAATGTCACGTCTGATTACAGCAGCGGGTGAGCACTGACACCCTGTGGCAAAAACACGGCATCCCCCGGTTTCTGTATGTAGATAATGACACGGTGCACAGGCAGATGAGAGCATGGACTTGGATTCTCTAACACTTTCCTGTCAGTTTCTTTATTACTGGAGTTCAAGGCGAAGGAACAAAGCACAGTGATGATAGATTATACTGGAAAATCAACTGTAAATTTAAGGCATTCATGAAGACCTAGGAATTTTTCTTTTCTTGGCTTGCAGACACTGGTGAAATGAAAAGGTTTTTTTGTAGTTATGAGTTTAAATTTTATATATTTTAGGGGGGCTCCAGTAATTCAATATTGCATGAATTTTGGACATTGGGAGACTTTTTAAAACAAGAAGAAGTAGAGGCCAAGATATACTGGTTCAAGGTTCAAAAACACTGGCTCCTACATTTCCCACAATGCAATGCAATAGCATTTCATTAGACCCTCTCTGACTGGTAAATGTCCTCTTGCTGACTGGTTAATGACCCACAGCTCCAATTTGTATAATATTAAATTTTGAGCCTAATCGGTGATAACCCTGATTACATCGTCCAGGTTATTGTTTTTTAACTTTACAACGCTCCTCCAGAGCTACAGAAGACATCATACAACTGCTTTCACAGGCTGAGAATTACTCCAAGTGAAGGTAAACCAGACTTCACGTGAAAAATAGTGTCTCATAAGGGGGGTCCACTGTACATATGACTTCTTGCCATCTCCTATCATATTGTTCTGCTTTTATTGTTTGTATATGGGAGACCCAACATGTTCAATATTAACTGAATAGATAAGTCATAATTACATAAGTAATCATATTGATATATAGCCTACAGTAACAATAAATATATCCTGATCCTGCTTCTTCTCACAATAACAGATATTTAAAAACAATTTAGGCACTTTTTACATTTTAATTGTATAAAGTCACTTTTCATCAGAAAGGCTTTGTCAATCATGGCAAACAGGGTAGAGCCAGTTATGTTTATTGATTTATTAAATTAATACTAAACACGTCTCCATATTTGCTTATGTCCCAAAAAACAAAAAGGACTAAACTATCTAGAAGTTGGCAACTCCCTCTGCTCAGGAAGGCCATTAGATGTGGTTGAAAGCAAACAACAAGTAAGTTGGACCTTGAGTTGAGAATTTATTTATTGTCAAGCAGCGGTTTCTAATGTAAAGAATGAACATTCAAGCTCGAAAAAAAAAATACAGCCAGGCACATAGCCTACCTATATTTTGGTGTTGTGCAGAAAGAAGCCTACTGGAACTGGTAACAACGGAGTTATTAAAGGAGGACATTTGTGTTTCTGTGTGTGTCCTGACTTTAAACTCAATCTGAGATTAAGAGCTGGACAACAAACGTTAGTTATAATCACATGAGTGTATTAAAGATATCAGTTAGGCCTACCTATTGACCAGTAGGCCTAGAAACCCTAATCATCACTCCTGATCTAACAGGACAGGCAGTGTCTGTGTAGGCTATCATATTATTCATTTACAAGAAAGTCATAGGGGCAGACACAAACTTCTCCACTCGTCACTCCCCTCCATCACTCAGCCTCGCTCTCTGAACCAGCTTCACTCCCCCTATATCGGGGACTCTCACCAGTCTCCTGCTCACCACCCGGCTCCGCCTCTGCGGACTCGCCCTCGGGCCGTACCGGGCCAGACTCGCCACCTGTCCTCTCAAGCTCCGAGGTGCCAGACCCTGGCCGCCTCCCGCCTCCTCTCCCCAGTCCACCCTGTAGCCGTGATGACGGAGGAACGGTTCCAGGTTTGCAAGCCGATTGGAAAGCTCGGTGATGCGCCGGCGCAGAAGGGACACTTCTCTGAACAGGTCGTTAACGGACTCGGACAGAGGGCGTACCCTGCAGGACAAACGGAGGAGGTTCAGTTTTAGGAATATTGACCTCAACTTTGATGGAGCTGCGAACAGTAGGCTATGTGACTCGAACAAAGATTTTACACCATGGGGAAACACCAGAGGAACAATGTGGCAAGGTTTCTGATTATAATTGGTTCGAATTAGCAGGAAAGTTGTGCGTCATTGTGGCATTACAGACTGCTGGTCACGTAATAAAACAACAGGCATTCACTCTCTTCTTATATTCCTTATGATCATTTTTTAATATTAAATAAGGCTGCAACATAACGTATTGACGTCACCAAGGCCACATGGTTTTAGTTTTAAAACTTCAAACTTTAGTCATGAGTCCAAACAACAAAACAATTTAAAATGCTCTCATTATTTTATTTTTATTTTTTCACATTGGATTATTCACTTAGGCCATAACTGTTGTATTTTCCCCTCCAGATGGTCCATTTAGTAGCTGTTCTAGGTGGAGATCACCTTCATCAGTGGATGGGGTTTGCAAATTTCCATTTTTTCCCCTTTTGCGATGTCAGTATATTTTGTCTCTGTGGTCTTAACAGCTGTTTGCATTTGAAAATATACAGATCTATAACAACTGCGTGAGGTATCTGCTGATGAAGACCATGTGTCATGATCATGATCTTCAGAAAAGCTGGGCTACTAAATAGACCTTGTGGTGTTTTGTCAGCTGCTGTTGAACCTCAGCCTTTATATACATTTTATCTCCCTATCAAAGCTATTTTAAAGACTTCTTCACACTGACAGAAATATAATATAGCCTGTAATATAATTATGGTGGAAAATACTAAATCCTCTCTCTAAATTTAGATGTCAAATTTTGTTTGTTTTTTTAAGTAAAACAAGAACAGAACAAGATATCGAAGATAAGAAAACAATGTGAATAAAACCTAAATAATTTGAAAGGGTCTATGGTAGCCTACATGATGACAGGCTGAGGTAATAATTAAATAATTAGAAATAGTAAATGAAATAATAAATGTGTCAACAGGAACAAGCTAATGGTGTAAAATTCATGAAACAACGTCTATGAAGAAGGAACAAAGAAGAACAAACCAAGCTAAAGCTGCTCAGGCAGCATTTTTCAACATATATTAGAGGGTGACACAGGTGTTAAAGTTACCTGGAGTAGTCAGGCAGCAGCGTGCTGGGCTGAGAGTGCAGTAAAGTCTTGATCTCATTGAAGATGCGTTTTCCCCAGGCGTCTAAAACTCTGGTGACACTTCGCACTGAGGCCACATTCACACGATCGGCTGAAAGCAAAACAACACCATTAGCCTTTGATATAAAAGAAACAGACTGAATGAATCATGAATACTACATGAATAATTGTCCACTCAGAAAAGCACATGTGCTCCAGTGATTTTAAGCCCCAAATAATCTCATCGCTTCAGAGTTTCATTCAGCTCACCAATAAATTGTCTTCATAATTCACAACTTCAAACGTTTCGTGATTTACAGACCTAGAGATCAAACAGAGGCTCATCATTTACCTCCTTCTCTGTAGTTCCAGTACCCATAATCCACTTCATTCTCCTCACTGACTGAACGGGCCCCAGTTGCCAAGGCAACCACCATCAGCACCATCAATAGCGAGGGAGGGGCCATGTCGGGCAGACAGATGCTCCTCTTTTAAAAAAGAGAAGAAGAAGAAAAGAGACAAAAAACTGAAAACTGATTGAACTTGCGTATGTAAATTATCAGCTGAAAGTTGGTGTGCGGGATTGGAGCAAGCGAAAAAAATAGCCTAGTTGCTGCGTCTTTTGAGTTTGAGAGAAATATATACATTATCAACTACTTATTAGGGCTAAGCGAGTTCTCGGTTCAGATTCTTTGTACGAGTATGAATAACATTAGAGAAAAATGTGTCAATTTCTGTTTTCTAATAAACTATGAATAAAGGAACCTGTAAATAGTTTTCTAATAAATATAGCAACTTCTGATTTACCCATACCAATTATATAGAATGATATAGAATCTTTAATTTGTTGAACAGATACAGATACAGACAGCGGTGTATCTCTCATCCTTACTAATTATACATAAGTCATATATTCAGATTCACACTAAAATATAGACACTTTTGTGGTAAACAAGAAAAGACTATTACCACCGGTGGAAAGAGTTCCTGACAAAGGCCGTTTCAGATAAAGCACAAAATGTGATGCACTTGCTTCTGCATTCAGTGCCAAAGTTCCACTATTTTGAACTTTGAACTGTAGTTGTATCAACTTTATGGATTTGTGAGTTGAAACAAAGCCTTCTTCAAGTTGGGTTAAGTTGCATTTTCAAGTTAAAATAACTTGAAATGTCTTACAGTGTTGGATCATCTACATGATGATGATAATTTTACTAATATAATGTGTACTTTTTAATTTTATATGTAAATTATGTTGGTAATACTGCTATACATTTTTATTGTATGCGTTTGCAGATCAAATATACAGATACATGTCTACAAAGACATTCATATAAATTGTATATAGTGGCACAGTCACACCTACATGTACACTCACATTTGCATGTATTAAAAGTAAACCAAAGACACATGCTAAAATCTCAAAGCAAGATAAAAAATGATCACAATGAAAAAAAATAATTAGAGATGATATGGCAACAAAGAAACAAAGATTTTACAGTATGTACAGTATATGAAGCAGGTATATCTCAATCAGGTTGTCCATTAGCCATCATTGTAATTGGAAAGGTAACAATTTCTGTTTAAGATGTTTTTCTGAAACTAAACAAAGGCAATGATTGGTGGACAATATCCACATGGTGGACAATAGCTAACAAAGAATTTTAAGAATTTTTACTTCCTCATCCATTTTACTTCCTCATTCCATCACTTGCTCAAGTACTGTACTGAAGTACAAATACCTGTCAACAACTCAGAGGACATTTTACACTTAAAAATGTTAAGTGCGAAATCATTTTAAGAAATATGATGCATTTTAGAGATTTTGTCCAACTACAACATTAAAATGTAGTTTACACATTAATGAATATACGATAATAATACAGTAATATAATAAATACAACAACGTAACACTCTGGAAGGGAACATTCCTCACACTTTTACTTTTGATATGTTAACTACATTTTGCTTCTCTGTACTTTTGCTTAAGTAAACTTTGAAACTGGACTTGCAGTATTTTATTTAAGGCAAGGATTTGAACACTGTGATTGTTGCTGCAGTGTTATGGGTCAAGTCTTTGTACTTTAAAGTCATGAATCCAAAAGTCAGTAAAAGTACTCAATGATTACATCTACTACTATTATTACACTTTATTTTTTTCCTTTACTGTCACTTCTGTGTGTCTGTTAACAACAGTCCAACCACAGTGCAACCACAGTCCAACCTGACAAAACAAAGGAAGGTTTAAAATCTTTTTTTTTACTTTGATCCCAGGTTTGAGTGGAAAAACAAGAAAGGAGGTGAAAGCAGGCGACCCACAACAGAGGACAACAAAAGAAATGGGGGGGGATCAGGATTGCATCCATATGACTAAGTCTGTGAATCATGCTGGACAATAATAAGCAGATGACTCACTGTTGAGGTATTATAAATGTTGTCAGGGAATATGAATTTGGAGGCCGATCAGTGAAAATCTGCCATACAGTAATCAGACCCAGCTTGTTTCACATCTGGCCAAACACATCAACAACACTGAGCAAGCAAGACACAAACCAGTGTCCCTTCACTATGATGCTGATGAGCTGCAATAGTTACATGTTTAACTTTGCACACTAACAGTGAACTAGTAAAAGTATCACAGCCTGGAAACTGTCTGTAAAATAGAGCAAATGAGCCCGATACTCACGACTTGAAATGATGATAGTGATGCAGAGCAGGAAGTCCTTCTCCGATCTAGTTTGAACAACAGATGCCTCGGCTTCGCTCGCCTCTCCACTCTGTCACGGCCCCAGTCTTTTCTTCTTATTTCTCCTTATTTTTACTCTGACGCTCTCTCAACCCTCGGCTCGCAGCTGTAATATAATTAGGGAGAGAGTGTGGCAGGTCCAGTGCAGAACCACTTTTTTTAAAAAAAACGTTGTATTTTTATACCCCAACACACGCCCAACTCCTGCTCTCTCTCTCTCTCTCTCTCACACACACACACACACACACACACACACACACACACAAGTGTTATGACATCCAGCTGCTGCCAGATGTGTTGCATGTCCTTTTCTTTCAGATAGGTCTCATCGTTTACACTTTTATTCTCTCTCCTTCTCTTTACCCTCTTCATGGAACAGACAGGTCTGAGGCTGTAACATCACTCTGATTCACAATAGAGTTTCTTGTACTGTGATCTCCTCAAAACTTGAGTTATGAACTCTTTTCATCTGTCTCTGCTGCACCGTCTGCCCTTTACCCTCACGAAAACAGCGTGGAAACCTCAACACACATTAGAGCTAATATTTTTAAACTTCTGCCACGTAAAACAATACAGAGAAATATATATTTTTAGGTGAACCTGAGAATATTTCTTTACTCTATCTTTACTGTGTTTGCAAGACCAAGATGTGTCCTTTACTATAATTTACTAAGTATTTAAATGTATTTTTATAAATTAAATTACCCTACAGAATATAAATTTGTATAAAGTAGTCCAAAATGCTGCTTCAATCAGTAACAGTAATGAAAGACTATAGTATTTAATATATACTCTCTGAATGACTCTTTAACTTTTAATACTTTAAGTACATTAACCAAGGTGGAGGAAGTGTTCAGATCCTTTATTTAAGTAGCAAAACTGTAACACATTAATCCATAACATGTAAAAGTCCTGGATTTTACTTAAGTAGAAGTACAGATCCATTGGCAACTAAATGTATACAAGTAAAAGTAATCATTGGCCCCTGTTAGTGTTGGATGATTATTATCAATCCGTTAACAAGTAAGCTGGACCTTAATGAAGTCCTGCAATAATTACTTGTTTCATCAGTTAAGTGACTTATAATTAATCAACAACTATTTCTATAACAGGTCAAAATGAGTCCTTTTTTAGTAATAAAATATTAAAATTAAAATTTTGGGGTTTTGAACTGATGGTCAGACAAAACAAGACATAGAACGATTAATCGATTATCGAGAAAATAATCATGATAATAATGATTAATTGATGAAAATATATATTAATTACTAATAATATATTTATTGTAGCAGGCTGACGTGACTTCATATACTTTGGAGTAGATTAATCTATGTCAATGTAACCGATTTTATAAACTGATCATATGTTTTGTGTATAAAATCTTTTTTTATATAGTATATTTCCAGAAATTTGAAACACTTAAGTGAAGTAAGCCTTTAGCGTTTTCAGTTCCAAGTTTATAGTTACTTTCCACCACTGACTTATGACCTCAAGAGATATTAGACATTTAATCCACATACATTTACTCGACTTACAGTAAACGACACCGAGTCTTTGCAGTTGATCTGGTTTAAAAGATCAATCTGTTCTGTTCTCTATCTATTCTATCTATCTATCTGTCAGTGTTTTTGTACTGTTAAGGATTTGAGTACTTTACTCCCCTGGAAAGAGGGGAGATAAGGACTGAAGGAATGAAATGGAATGAATTATTCTTTATTGACCCACATCCAGATGTTATTCCATCTCTCTTTCTCTGCTTTCAAGCTGTGGCTGAGGTGAGGTCAGACTTGGCCACCAAGCCAAATAGAAAATGGTAAAAAAGTCAAGTGTAGAGAAAAGGAAGGAGGAGTAAAGGGAGAGAGGCAAAACAGACAGACAGACAAATGGGGTTAAAAAATAATGAGTGCTGGATTTGAACATCTGCGTGCCTCTCCTGGCAGCCTCAGACAGCGATTCAACAGAGAGTTACTGCTGTGAGGAAGCCACTGTACCACAGCTGGTTCACATTAACAACGGGCAATTTGTCACTTTCAGCTGAATTCCAGCCTCACACACCATACTTTCTCCCTCCATGAATGAGTCTTTAAAAAAAACACATGACGAGGTGTGCACTCGTGCCTCAAGCTTTTATTTCTCCGACAGTATCTAACTGTGGAGGACAGCCAACTTCGCACTTCACATCTAGGGGCCGACGTAAGAAAATAATGCAACCAAAAACACAACACAGAGGCCGTCTTTGTACAATTTTAACCCCACTTGTGGGTGTATGTCTGTGATGTGCATTTGCTTTCAGGCTTTTTAAAGTTAAACGTCATGTATCAAACATAAATGCTCTTTTCATTAGTGTTCTGGCCCCTTGATTCAAAGTCCCCCATGAGGCAGTGTCCAGAAAAAAAAATAAATGTAACATTATGAGGAAGTGGCTTTGCCAGAAACAGGAAACACTGCAGCTTATGTACTAAGAAAACTGAAAAACACAGATACGGAACAACCTCAACGAAGAAGACTAGAAACAGCCCACAAAAACCCTAAAGCATGGAAGCTCAACAATTTTGCCACCTTTCTTTCATGTCGACGTGGACATTTGTCTTTTTCTTCTCTTCTGTATGCTCAGGAATGCCCCCAAGTAAGCCACCCAAACTTTATTTTGGCTGACACTGTACTTAGAGTGAACGGTGACAACTTGTGGACTTGTGGTAATGTAACTTTTGGATTGTTTGCAGCTAAAGATGTTTAGAAGTTTCTTTAGCATCATATTAACAGCAGTCATTGATTATTTTCATTACCAATCTATTGTGCTTTTTTAAATTAATCGTTCCATCTATAAATGTCAAATGAAAAATGTGTAACAGTTTCCCAAAACCCATGAGGAAGTGCACAAATTGCTTGTTTTGCATGAGCAGCAGTCTAACCCTCCAAAATATTTAGTTTATAGTGACATAAAGGAGAGAAAAACAGCTAATCCACACATTTGAGAAACTTGAACCATGCAGAATGGTTGATGTCTTTGCTTAATAGTTCTAAAACTATTGACCACTTACTAAAATTGCTGCATATTCAGTTTTTTTCAATTGACTGATTTACCAACTAATCATTTCAGCCCTAATGTTAACCTTTATGTTATGTCCCCTCACAGAAATACAACTCAAGAGAACAGTCTTTGTGGCCCTCACGGGCGAAAACCTCAAAATTGAATCTACGTTGAACGTCCCAGCAAACCAAAGTGCCGACATGTTGAGGTGCTTCGATCCTTATAACACAGAGATATACAACTGTGACATCGGTGAGACGGCTGGTCAACCACAACTGGTGACAGTGACACTGGAGCTGAAAAACCTGAGTCGTTCAGGAGAATACCGTTGGCGAATATAAAACAGCCAAGGTGTACTGGTTCCTCCGAGTGAGAAGTGAGTACGAAAAATAAGAGAATGTAAATATAACATAATAATGTAAATATAACTTTGTAGCAGATCTTGAAAATGGAAGTGATAACAAGGTGTGAGTGTGAGTGCAAAGTTTACTCTTTTTCTGGGGCAGACACTGTGGGACATGACATTTTCAATCTGCCATGCATAGACATGGATATGTATATGTGGTGATTTGTTGAAAGCCCGCAAAGAAAAAGTAATTAATGTGGCTGGAAGTTTAGTCTTTAGCAGATGTATTCAGTATATGCAAGTGTATAAATATTAGTTTCCTTGCATGCAACAAATACAGACAAAAAAGTTCTGCTTCTCACAAAGCCACATACATTGTTGGAGAAAGTTGCAGGTCACTCAGTTAGCTACTCAATGCAATGTTCATTAGTAATGGGATAATGTTTGAGTGGATATGTGTTGTGAGCAGCTTAGTCAACTGATAAAACATGATTTTGTGAAGCAGAAGTTTTGTCTTTTTTTAACCCCCAGGTTGGGGATCACTGTACATGTCAAAAGCCATTATTGGACAAATACCGTTGTGTTCATTAAATATTTTTAGGCAGTGGATTACTCTCTGGAGGAATTTATCAGCCAACTCCTGCTGTCTAGTTATGATGCACTTCTAGCACAGACTGACATTGAATGGTGTGTGTTTTCCAGATGAGGGCTACAAGGATATCGTAAATTTGGAGTCCACAGAACTCATCACAGTCGGCATCTTCACTGGTGTGCTGCTGGTTTTCAGTGTGGTCGGCTCAGTGTGTGTCTTCAGAGGACATTTGGTAAGACGTGTCCTGCTCATAACCTGGTAGAAGTTAAGAAACAGAATGTTGCGACATAAAAAAACATTGCTTTGTTAAACTGTGGTGAGGGACATGAGGCTGACAGGCAAGGTTAATTTCTGAAGCTCCAGATAAAGCTGACTCACATATTTTTACGTTCTAAATTGATTAAGCTGATTAATAGATAAGTCAATCAACATACAATTAATGTGCAACTATTTAATGAAAGACTTTGTACAAACATTTGGTATTTAACTCCAGTCACAAGACAAATAACTAGAATGGGAGCTGCAAGAAAATCCTCATATCCTTTATAGTTTATTGTTATTGATTTTTCTTTTGATGCATGAGATTGTCCTTTTTAGAAAGAACACATTGCTGAAGATGGCAGTACTGGCAGAAAACAAAAGCAGAACAAAGAAGAAAAGAAGGAGAGAGAGACAGGGGAAGACAATGCGGATGTAAAACCCGCTCAGTCTACGTCTTTCTATGCTGTAAGCACCTTTTTACTCATCAGTATACAGACAGACACATGTTATTTTTGTCCTCCAACTTCCCATTCATATGTTTATTTCTATATGTCGTCTCTCTCAGAGCCTAGAGCCTCGGCCCAGGTCCATTTATGATGTGCTGGACCACTCAGCTGCCAACAGAAAGTCAGAAAATGCCAAATCAAAACCCAAGAAAATGGACTCCCAAAAAACGGTCAGTGTGAAGTTCAGGTGTTACCAGTAAAACTTGCAGTTGACCTGTATGTGACTTATCTTCTACTTCCTTCACAGATGGCGCAAACCACACAACCCAAGGAAGAAGGTGTGTTTGAGTCTGTCTACGAGAATTTCTGAATCATGAAGAACGTTTCAATAGTTTGTGATATTTATACCAGTAGCTGAGATGATCTCAGTTTGGTTTGCCATGTCACTGTCACTTGTTAGCAGTGGCAGAAAACGGTTTATTTAAGTAACAAACACAATGTAAAAATACATGTTACATAAAATACAAAAGTTTCATCAAAAAATGTTCTAAAACAAGTACACACTCATCACGATAAGTGTTATTATTACAATTATAATGTATTGTACTGTTGGATTAATATTATTCTTGTGTTAACATGTAACCAGCATTTTAATATTGTTGCTTTTGAGCTAAAACTTTATTGGCATGAGCAATTACTGTAAAACGATGTATTATAGATTTTTTAAATATTTAAAAATGTGAATCTGCCAATGACTCAGATTAACTCAAATGTAGTGGAGAAAACTAGAGAAAATGTTATTCGCAGAAATATTTTTTAACTTTTATTTTATTCTATTGTACTTGAAATATTTGTATACATTATATGTGTGTTTAGCATGAGGGGTCTACACTTTACATTTCATTGTTATAAAACATAGACTGTATATGTTGTAAAATGACAATAAATGAAGCTTGATAGTTGGATTTCCTTCTACGATAAGCACCACCTCTTTAACGAACACTGACCAATGAAATTGAGAATTATCGATTCTACGAGCCAATGGCAGCGCTCCTGTCAGTTAGACTTCCTGGTACGGTTTGTTGTGTCTTTCTGCATTGATCATGGCTGCAGAGGGCGATTTTCTGGCGAGATATCGTGCAGTGTCAAATAAACTGAAAAAGTAAGTCTTTGAGTCACATTAGCTCAAATAGGAAAGATTACTGAATATCAGGAGTAGCGGAACGTTACTTGGCAACACTGCTACTGATATACAGCTAACGTTAGCGCTAATACGCTAGGTTAAGCTAACTGTTAGCCTGTCGCTGTCATTACTGTCAGTGTCACATGACGTCATTTAACCTACCCTTACGCGCACGTAATGAAGTTTATAATCCAAATATAATGTTGGTGGAGGTAAGTTGTTCGGTTCAGGCTCATATAAAGGGGTGACTGTTGTTTTATTGCGTTATTCGACAGCTAAGGTAACGCTGGCGAGGCACGCGGGCATTCTTCTGTTTAGCATCAGCACCTTGTATTCACGATATCTTGCTAGTTATACCAGCTAATTGTGATATTTTTGTGTGTGTCCTTTTCGCAGACGTTTTCTCCGCAAGCCCAATGTAGCAGAGGCGAGCGAGCAGTTTGGTAAGTGTGTGACAGTCTCTCTGCACAAGCTATAGTGAAAATTATAGTATTTGTTCAGTACGCACAACATGACACCATCTGCAGCCTTTCTTTGTTCCATCCATGTTACAGAGAATACATGTCATCAAACTGTTTCTTCTGGGTTTGCATTACATTGATTTTCCTATTTTCACCCGTTTTTTTCAGGTCAGTTAGCCAAGGAGCTGAAGCAGCAGGACTGCCTTCAGTATGCTGCCTTCTGTAACTTGGCCATAGCTAGGTGGGTGGTGATATACACTCCTCCTGTACCAGACTGGCCAGAACCACCTCTCAGTGTCTAACACAATAGGAGACACCTTTGTCCACATATCTTTTGGAACTGCTCCAATCACGGGAAATCTTTATGCTACAACATAAATTGATGTCTTACACAAGAGCCTGCTTCCAACTTTGCAGCAACAACTTGGGAAAGGCCCTTTTTGTGTTTCCCTTACTAGTTTGCATAGAGTGCTGACTACAACTCCATGTAAAATCTTTGAGACACTGCCTTCTGCAAGCCAGTGGCGGTAATCTTTCAGCCATGTAGCGCATTTAAAGTTCAACCTTCACATAGTAAAAGATTCCTAAGTAACTGCTGCTTTTTAAAAATCACGTAAATGTCATTTGTAACACATTAATCACACTTTAGGCTGTTATGTTATGGCTATTTAGTAAGCAAATTGGAGTGAATATTCTAATCATCCTTCTCATCCTGCTGGGCTCTGAAATATTCAGAATTATGACAAACAGAATTATGTTAAATCAAAATATACTATATTATCTGCAGATCAGTAAAGTTATTTGTCAGTTACCCACCCACTTGTCAGGCACATCATATCACGTTTGTTACGATGGTTTGGAACTACTATGTTTTCAGCTCAATTAGCGTTGATTGGTTCAAACAGAGTGCTGCATGTTCAAAAAATTTAGTGACCAGTTAATCAGATTATCTCACAAAGGCACGGGCCAGTACGTGATTCCTCTAGTTGCTCATGTCCCAGACAATAAACCACCACAGGGTGACAGAGGTGTTTGTAATCAGCTCAGAGGGAGCCTGTATCATTCATGGTGATGACACGTTTACTGTTGATGGTGCATCTGTTGTTGTTACACATCCTGAATGTCTTGCAGGTGTGAGCAGACTCTTTTTAATGCTCCTGGAGAGGCTCTGGCGTTAACCGATGCTGCCCGCCTCTTTCTCTCGTCTGAGAAGGAGAACAGGGCGCTGCAGGCCCCGGGCTTTGATGAACACCTTCAGGCTGCACTCAACTGCTACAGTTTTGCCATCAAGGTACACTGTGATTCCTAATTTTTGATGACATGGTTAGTGGTTGAATCGACATCTGTGGTTTGAAAATATATGGGGAATGAAAGAATACAGAATAAGGGATTGTAGAGTATGGAGTACAGTCCTGCATCCACATTTCTACAGAGACAGTGAGATAATGCTGATGTACAAATGGCTTACAGGTGTACATTGAGATGAACCAGCCTGTGATGGCAGCCAGCCTGTGTCTAGAACTTGGCAATGCACTCAAGGTAAAACTTTGGATAAGAGCGTCAAGCTTTCTTAAAAGAAAAATTATTGTAATCTTTGATTTGTTGTTTTAAGTTGTTATACTGTAATTTGAAAGTGTTGTTAATCTCTGCTCCTCCTGTGGTTTCATTAGGAGATGAATAGACCAGGAGAGGCTATTGTTCATTACCAGAGGGCCGCAGAGTTGCAGACGCAGACGCCAATTGAAGCTCTGCTGTCTATGGGAGAAATGGCCACGTGTAAAATTCTCACCCGTGAGTTCAGCCATGTCATATCTGATATGTAGCTAATGCATATTTCATATGCATATATAATTTATTTTGATTTTCTGCGGTTTAAGCTTTAATGACGCTTCTGTTTATTGCAGGTGACTATGACGGTGCTTTGTCAGTGTTCACGGAGATGCAGCTGTTGTGCCAGGAGAGGGGACTGCAGTTACCAGGCACCAGCACCCCTGTTGGTGAGGCTCTGCATTTATCTACAGGCTGTAGCTGCCTAAAGCTATCTTATGTATGAATGGATCCCAAGTGATATAGTTTTCTAAATGGAGGCTGAATGCAATATATCCAAAACAAAAATGTAGGGATAAGAACGTTTTAATGCTGAGATTGAAAGTGGAATGTGTCTCACATTGTGCTTTAATATCATTTTTGCATTTTATTTGATTATACACTAAAATGGTGTCTTCCTCTCTCTTTCATATCTTCATTTTCTTGGGTGGAAAAGGGGCATTTCTGGACATTGTCGCAAAATGTGAGATCTCCAGAGTACTACTGCTGATGTTGCTTGAGGTAACCACTTTTATCTTATGTTATATATAAGAAAATATATTGAAAGAAAACCATCTATAACAGAGTGACTGAAGTGGTACACCCTCAATATGAGGAAATCATTTTTTTAAAGAATGAATTAAACCAGTTCTGTATTTTTGATTTCACTTATGAAAAAGTGCAACAAGGTTTTATACACAGACTGTGTTAAAGAAGTGGCTTTGCCAATCCAGAAGTGCATTCTTTCTAATGGTCAGCAGGAGGCCATTACACTGGTTGCAGAAAGAAGTCTGATTGGATTAAAGCTTATGAGAAAATGACCCTATTTCTGACTTGATTTATTACCTCAGTAAACACTTTCCTAATAACTTTGGTTTCCCAATTGGTAGTTTCAAGTCAGCATGATCTTCCGTTAAAATTATGGTCCCATTTAAAGTAAAATAGAATATAAAGCAGGGTCAGTACCACGACGACCTGTCAGGTACAGCAACGCGTATTCCTCCCCAGCTCCAGCCTCTCGTCAAAGTCTGATCCCTTCCAGTTCCAAAAAAAAAAAGATGGGGACCACCAAAATGCCAAACTCGAGGGCTGAAAACGGTAGGCCACAAACCAATGGGTGATGTCACGGTGGCTTATATATACATATCTTCATCACAGATACACAGCAACATGAACACTTGCCAATACTTTAGTGTCAGACAACCATCACCAGCTTAAAAGAAGGAAACCTCCACATTAACAACGCAACAGAAAATATCACATTGTTGATGCCAAATGTATTGATATTGTATCACTGTATTAATTATTTATCCCACATCTGTACATTACTTACTGGTACAGCAGCCCTGTAACGGCACTTCCTGTTTTCCTGTGCAGCCCCCGCCTCAGAAGTTGTTACCAGAACATGCCCAGACCCTGGAGAGATATGCATGGGAGTCTTTTGACCCTCACAGCCAAGGTAAATGCACCACAATATTGAGCTAATATTAGAGCAAAAACATATGAATTATATGTGTTCTCTTTTCAGTGGGAATGTAGAAATTATATCATGAATCCTTTTGAGTGACGTTAATTTGAAGTGGTGCAAACGTGGCTCTTGTCCTCTCCTTCAGTGACCTTCCTGCCCGAGAATGTTTTCCTGCTCCTTCAGTCTGTAGTGGTGAGTTTCATCATTCACATACTTGAACAGTTCGCAGGATTTTGTGATCCTTCCTGCCTCTTGCAGGAAGAATGATGGTATTCACGGCCTTCAAGTGTCAGACAACTTTGCTGAAACTTGTCTTCCTTTGCTAATGGCATTCATGTTTTTCTGTGTGCAACATATGCAGTGGTGTTAGTAGGCCTTTGCTTGTCTTTCAATCAATATTTATAGTTCATGATTGATGTTCATTCATGACATAAATACCTTTTTAATAAAACAGATTCTGTAGAGCAATAACAAGAGTTGCAATAGAGCATAAACACTGAAAACAAAAACTCATCAAAGTTATCTGAATCTGTAGTTATGGTTTTATTTGTGTAGCGTGTAACCAAATCTTTTTTGCAGATGGCATGTCAGGAGAAAGACACAGAGTCCCTCAAGTCTCTTCAGACAGAACTATGGTGAGTGTTCAGAAATGTTCATTTTTCATGTGATGGGGGTGAAGCATCATTTTTTTTACTGCTTCTCTATCTTAATTTTCCATATTGATTGCGTGTTTGTTTTTTTTCTTCCCTCAGGCCGTTTCTGAGTGCTGAGCAGAATCACCTTCTCCACCTGGTGGTTCAGGAGCGCATCACGCCGTCTGGCCAAGGCATCTAGTACAGTCCAGTTTTTACTCGCTTCCTCTGGGAACGATACTTTATATAATGGAACATTCCTGTTTCTGACTGGGTCTGTTGTAAGGCCTGAAGATTTGCTTTCAAAACTTCAATACTATAACTTGCACTAAGAGAAATACATGCAACTTTGCCCTTATTAAACAAAGTTACGCAGATTTAGAAATCAGTGAAAACCATTAGCGTTTTCTGGAACTGTGTTGTCCTTTATCACCCCGATGTGAAGTTATTTGTTGGGGTGCCAACTTAATTTAAATCAATTTTAAAGAAATCTTACTTGAGTGAAGGCTACAGAACTGAACCCATTCATACATATTTATCATATAATAGTGACTGTTGTTTTGTATTTTGTTGCATTCACAGCAGTTTAATAGATGAAACATTAAGACTGTGTGATATTTGATTTATTAATAAATGATATGGCTTAAATTCCAATGTAATTACAAACAACTCTATTGCATACTTATGAAATATGGTGAAATTAAACACCATTGTCCTCAGTCCCTGGTTAAATTGTACAAATTGCATGTACTTTTCTCACAATAGCAGCCAACTACAGACACAAAATCAAACATGGTGAATAAAAAAAAAACCACAACACAAAATGTTACAAAAATATAATGGTTACAATGTACATAGAATTAAAAAATGATACATTATACTTGAGTTGTAAAATAATGATACATGATTAAAACTACTTGTACTGTGAAGTAAGGCTTGTCTTTTTTTGATTGTTCAAGTACTGCAACAGGAATTTTGTAATTTTGCCAACAAGCTGTATCTTCAGACAGTAATTTTTTTATCACTCTCTGAAAAGCTGCAGCTGTCCACCTAAATCGTAAGGACTTCAATCTCACGTTTCATGTACTTCTCAATAGCTCAAAAATTGACATTCTTGCTGAGTTAGCTGACAGGATTGATACCACTCTCGTTTCTGTATGGTAAACATGAAGCTACCTCCAGCAGCTAGTTAGCTTAGCATAAAGACTGGAAACAGCTAGCCTGGCTCAATCAAAAGAGTTAAGAAATATATCCAAAAATAAGCACCCCTAAAGCTTACCAATTGTAAATGCTGGTAGTAGATTCATACTTAACACACAGACAAAGATTGGGATCAATCCCGTCATCTATCTCTGAAATAATTCATTTATTAATAATTGTATAGTGATATTGCTTAGAAATAAGCACTTTCAGGGGTTGCACCCTTCTAATCACAACCATCATTTTGTAGCCCATACTGTCCTACTCATGAATGAAAAATGACCCTTCTTGAATCAAATAGAAAT
Organism: Lepomis macrochirus; assembly: GCA_024633595.2. NCBI lineage: Eukaryota > Metazoa > Chordata > Actinopteri > Centrarchiformes > Centrarchidae > Lepomis > Lepomis macrochirus. The sequence goes on from JALXJV020000003.1 coordinate 17,950,055, forward strand.
CTAAGTAAAATAGTCAAGTGAAGCCCTTCATGTAACATAATCCTGGGCTTCATTTCAATGTATAATATAAAAAATATAAACAAATGGCTCGTTAGCAAAGTAACATTGTTCCTCCATTTTCCTAGCTGCAGATCAACAATCTTCTGTTTTCCCCCTCCAAATTTCTAAACAAATCCTATTGTTTACTTTCCCCAATTGAATCTGGGAATATGATCTCAGGCTTGCCCTCATTCCTCTTGTCCTCTCACTCATTTTTCTTCCGCAGGATGAGGTAGGTGATCGCTAAGATGAAGGTGAGGACAAAAGAGATCCAGGCCAGGACATAGGAGTGCCCGTACACTCCTTTCTTTTCATCAGTGTGAAGCTTGGCCGTGTAGATTGAGGCTGCTATCATTATACACAAGCCTGCAGGAGAGGAAAAAAGGGCAATGCATTCACATGCACCAAGACGAGGCAATTAAGGTGTAATTATTTTAGAATTTTTATTATTTATTATAAGATAAGGTCAAAATTGGGGGTGCTGTAGCAGACGGCTCCACTGCAGCAACAAAGAAGTGAGAAATGAGACAGTTTTGCTGTGCTAATTTTCTAGTTTTATAAACTGATCACAATTCATGTTAAAATCTCATTACTTTCTGTATGTTTTTATGTACTAGTAAGAGTGCCAATGACCTATCTGTAATTGACCCTCTATTGAACTGTATGGTGATATAATATTACATAATGATTCTGTATTTCACAAATCATCTGTCTACACGAATAGATCCAATTTTACCAAAATCTGTCACAGCACAAGTCCTTCAATACTAGTCAAAACATGTTTTTAAATGCAGGATAATGTACTAATAAAACAACTTATTCAGTAGTAAGAATGTGACTTAACTTCAACATCTGATTTTGAAAACTCTTGTGAATCTTCTTACTTAATTATCACAATTTTCTAGCCATCTTGCAGACCAATAGTTAGCACAAAAATATCAAGTAGATTAATTGATTGACAAAAAAACTACAGTAAACTATTTTGATACTCAAGTGATAGTTTAATAATTTTTTAAGCAAAAATAGGAAAAATTCTCTTATCCCAGTCTCTGAAATGTGAATACCTTTTGGTGTTTGATGTTTGGACAAAGTAAGACATTTAAACATGTCACCTCTATGAAAGTGTGATGGGCACGTTTCACAATGTTGATGATTATTTCATTGACAACCCATTAATCAATTAATGGCAAAAATAATCCGAAGATTAATAGATAATGAAATTGTTAGTTGACTCCAGACAGATTTTTCAACACTCACTTGTCCTCCACCCTGTGTTGCTGCCTCTCACCTCAAAAGATATGGTTGATATGACAGAAAAGATATGGATGGGATTTTGGTTTCAGTCACTTTCAGACGGAGGGGGCTGAAGTTTTGAAAATGTTCAATCGTCAATTTTTGACATGAGCCAGAGGCCACAGAGCCACATAAGATTAATCCAAAGACACTTACAGTTATTACTCTACTGCAGTGACTGTCAATCATGTGTCACTGAGGCCTGAGGTTCTGCAGATTAACAGGACCAGCTGGTTTTATTTTTTGGTTTACCTGAAAACCTGCAGACCCTTGAACCTGGACGGCACGTGAGTGAAAGTCACTGACCTTCTGTATCTGCATCCTTTTTTTTTTTATCACCATCGTGCAGAAACACCGTACACTGCTGCTGATGACCTCTGCTTTAAAAGCTTTGGGTCCAAATGTCGTGTAACGGATGCAAACAGAGATCCAGACATGCTCACACTACATTGTCAGGGACACGCCTCAGCGTCTGGGAGGAAATGGAAACATTTTAACATGCTGTACTGTAAGTGTTATGCTCAGTCCTATTCAATGACATGATTTACAGCTACACAGAAATGTGAGTCTAAAAACACTGAGGTCTTATTCCACTGTTGTGCTTTACAGTCAAGCCTTAGGGCAAAGAAATGTACAAATATTTCTTACAGCTGCAGGTCAGACTTTTGACTCCAGGTTACTTACATGCGAGTAGCTGTAAAATGCCAGTGACGGTGAACCTCTGGCCTTTGGGCAGGGTGAACAGCTGAGCCACAAACACAAACAAGGCCAGAATGGAAAAAACACAGGCCAGCACTGACGTGGCCTGAATCGTCTGGAGATACTCTGCAGCAGCAGGGCGACAAAACAGACACGCAGTCAGTGAGGGGTCGACAGCAACACAAACAATGTTCACGTTAAAACACCTCATCTGCAAATATAAACATTACGGATGAACTTAGTAACATATTGTTACAATTTTAACAGCATAGGACTGTTTTCCAATCAGCATCTGTCTCGTCTGTTTCTACATTTTAACATCTGAAATCTTCTCTATTCTGCCAAACGCTACTGTTCTCAAATCATCCTTCCCATTAGTTAAAAACATCCACGGAGTTTACCCTCTGGGTAGTCTTTCAGGTTGGTGTAATGCCACCTTGTGCCCATCAACTCCCACTTGCCCCACAAGTCAGTTGACTCGCTACTAGTGATCCACCAGGCCTGAAGTTGGAGAGGAAGAGGAGAACAAACACAAGACATCAAGAACATCAAGGCACATACAGTGGTGGCAACACATGAGCTTCCATAGAGACATACATTTTGCATTAGGTGTTTGTCTTTGCTCTCTACCTTTGGTTGTCATTTATTATCTCATATTAAAGCTTGTTGCTCTTCCTCTTCCATGTCATGTGATAACTGAGAAAACAAAAGGCAATCGTTTCCACTTACATTATCAATGGTGGCCACCAGAAGCAGGATGACGGCGGTTAAGTGCAGAACAACGATTCCAGCCAGCATCAACATTATGTTCTTTGGGAGACTGAAAACAGGGGAAAGGATGCAGGATGCGCATTATTTATTTTCCACGCACGGGGTTATGCAACACAGGCTTGTATGTGAGGAAGCATCAGTTCACACAGCTGTCCCAAATAAATACATTCTCAAACTGAAAGAAAAACCGAGAGGACAGATGTTGCGTGCAAGCCCGCTCCACAAGTATCGCAGACACATTTTTGAAACAACTTCCCGATAGGCTCAAATCTCCGCTCACATAACTTATGGTTTCATATCTTCAAACGTATTTATTTAAATTTATTTTCTATAATGACAACTCAAATAAATTGGCATCTATTTGTAGCACCCCAAAATACTGATCCCTTTCCTTAACGACTCGTTTTTCATGGCTTTACACCCTAGGCTACTATTTCCGTCGACAAGAAAGGCACATTTGTTTAGACGCAGTTTGGGCATTCCCGAATGGGCCCTGTACCACACTCAACAACACTGAAAAGAGCGCGAGAATACCACGACAGAAAATAATAAACACAAATTCTAACTTGTATACCCAAACATAAACACGGTTGAATTTTAAACTCTATGTTCACATACATGCTTATAGAGTCGCGCGTCCTTTTAATACTTTTTTTGCGCTCAGTTACATCCGTGCAATTCTTCAAAGCGCTGGTGAAAATCTGCCAACGCTTAAGTTAACTTTTCTGCGCTATACAAAACAAAAACACACACACATTCTGCGCAGGAGCGTCTCACTGCGACATAAGGCATACCCTTACAAAATGTAAACAACGTGGATAGACGTTAGCCTACCTGAAAGTGCTTTAACGCACGGCCCGGGAGTTATTTGGGAATGTGAAACACTGTTGAACCACCCAGTTTTGAATTCACAGCACAAACACCACCCTGTTTTACTCTCTCCCTCTCACCAAGCCCCACCCATAAAGTTTCAAATTTTTTCCCCCTCAATGAAACGTCAAGGCAACAGGATGCTCCCTTAAACTCCAAACAGTGCGTAAAGAGTGACGTTTTAAGATCATTCATTGTCACATGGATTTATTAAGCCTCTACCTGTTCCAGTTGTATTGCAGAAATAACTTTCCTACAGGCAGTGACAAACTCATTTATTTTAGCTCAGTTTCTCAACTGGATGTCCCATCTTTATTAACAAACTGGCAACTTTTGCTGTACTGTTTTCCTCAGGGTATGAAGTGTCATTTTGTACATACATGAACATATCTCACAGAAAGTCTACCTCTCAGTTGTGCATTCAGATACACTTGCCGGTTCGTTATGCATAAAAATAACTTCTTCAAAGACAGGACATTAAGAAGTGCTATGGACAGCAGTGCGGTGCACTCTGCGCCCCAGACACTGGGGACATCTTCACCTTTCCAACAGCGCTTGCACTTTGATGCCAACATGTTTTCAAGCAAGTCAAAAGTGAAGTGAAATAGTAGCTTATGGAGATGCAGTTTCCGATTGGAGCAGAGTGTAAATCATTAAAAAGCCTTCAGTGTGTCACTCTGTCAGTCTGCAGTAGCACAAGTTGAGTGAGTTACCAGCAGACAGTGGACAAGAACCTCTGCAGGAACATGACAGTGAACAGGACATGGGTGATGTATTCACTGAGACGTGTAAATCTAGCATTCACAAAAATAAGGTTTAGAGGTGACTAAACATGGTTCTGCTTTACTACCAAAGTCATCGTACCCGTCACCGTCACTAAAACACGAAGCCTGCATTTTAATATTTACACACTCTGGAGCCCGTTTTGGAAAAGCTTCACTTTGGGGGAGAGAAAAACAGCATTTCAGTCTGGACTGAGAGAAAGATATGTGTTTACCAATTTAACTGTCCTAATGTGGACATACTCTTATTTTAACAGGACGCCCTCTGGAAACCAAAGCCACGTTGAGCTGCTGTACAACGTGTAATAAACTTGACACAAAATCCAGCCCAGTTTTCTTTTTTTAATGGATGAAGCTAATACTCCCCCAGAGTTCACATCACATACAAAAAACAATCACATACTTAAAATATTTAAAAGAGGTTTTACAGGAACAGATATCAAGGACATCAAGTCCCATAAAGTGGTTACGTCACATGTAAATATTCAGTTTTGCAAATCTGCTGTGTCATAAAATGATAAAACTTGTCTTTGTTGTCACACGTGTAACTGTGTAGATAAACCCATTCATTGTCCCCCTTCCGTGACCTCTTAATAATCTAGTTACGTAATACATATTTTATCTTTTTTAAGGTTTGAAAATTTGACTACAGAGATAGGTAGATTCACAACACTTTGGTTTGCAAAATACCCCAAAATATTCAAATCCTGGGTATTTCAATGTGGTTTAATAACATGCGCAGTGGCCGGAGCTGCCACTGGGAATGCACTTCATATAATACACGTAGGAACCTTTTCCTGACATTTCTAAACTCATAAATTGTCAGTACAACATTTGGTTCGGGTGGCCACCAGAAGCAGGAAGGAGTACATTAACATTCTCGACTCAGCGGCCATATTTTAACCACAAACTGTCATATTTTAAATAGATATTCTCACTTAGGTATTATTATTGGCTGTATTCAAACAACACCATGTTATTAGGGGATTACCTGGCAGACAGTGCATATCTAGTAAAGCCTTTTATCACCTGTGTCAGATGAGAGAATGCTCGGTTAGTTAAGAGTCTTCTTATTTCTACAAACAAGCAGTATATAAAACCAGTAAAATAACATTTATGTTTTATTTCTTCTAACAGGCCTCAGCTCATCTCTGCCTCGGGTTGTATCTCCCCTCAGGCCATATGGACTGAGGAAGTCCTGATCCAAGCACTACAAAGGCTCCTTTATCCTCCAGGAGTTGGGATGAGGATAGATACCATAATTGCTTCCTTTGCTCTAATACTGACTCTCAGTGCGAGTTAACCTGGAAGCCTATTGGCATTAGGGTTTATACTGACAATTTCCAACTCAGGCCATCTGTGGCCGGTACAATAATATGAGAGAAGAATCAAATACCCAGTTTAAATGGCTCACTGCAGAAAGCGTAAAAGGCACAGTATGTACAGTTACTAGGATTTAAGTAAAACAGGAAGAGGAATGTATTTTTTCTGTGGTTTGGCATGGATCTACACAGAAGGCTCCCTTCTCCTACAGTTCTTTGTTCAGCATAATCAATGGATAAAACAATCTTTGGAGATGATGCTATTAACAGACTCAAGGCAATCTTTCGACCCAGAAGGTCATTTTAAAAACACTCACTGCTGTTCTGAAGATATTTCTAGAATCCTAAAAGACTCTTTTTACCACTAGGATGTGTAAAAATATATAGTTGAACTAAACATAAATATAAACTGCTGCATAGCTGTATTACTGTATATATAACTGATATTAAAACTTTTAGTTTCTGTTTATGTTGTACAAATTGAGCATGTCTAACTGCAATTCCAGTTACCATCTTTGTTGGTATTAGTGAACTGCAATGGTGGAAGAAGTATTCTGATTCTTTACCTAAGTAAACGTAGTAATACCAGACTGTAAAAATACAACTAAAAGTTGTAAGTAAGTATAATCATCAAAATGTGCTTAACATATCTAAGTAAAAGTACTAAATTCAGTTAAATGTCCCCTGTGACTGATATGTTTTTGTATGACATTATTAGATTGTTAATACTGATACATCAATGTGTACACAACATTTTACTGTTACAGCTTCTCGAGGGGAAGCAAGTTTTTACTATTTTCTAAAGGGCTGCGGCTAATGATTACTTTTATTATGGATTCATCTGCTGCTTATTTTCTCACTTAACAGATTTACTGTTTGATCTGTAAAACTTGGTTTTGTTAAAATCTCATATGTGTGGATCAGACCTATTGGGAGCAAATATCTCTTTTAGAGTGAATTTTAAAAAAGAAAGAAAAAAAGATCTGTGTTAGATAACTGCTAAAGCAATGCTGACTGGGTGCTGATAGAGCCATTAGTGTAAGTCTCTGTTTTTATTATAGTGCCGCTGAGATGGAAATCATTTGAAGGCGGCATCATTATCAGGGGGCATAGGAATGGAACAGCAGAAGTATTTTCTCCTGGCGGTACATTTGAATAGACGTCAAGATTGAAACCATTATTTCTGAGCACTGATGGTTTGTCATATCCTCACAGCGAATGTTGAGTGGGTGCTTAGCAGTGCCGGCTCCCCTCGTACGTCACTCCTAAGTCTCTGGAGTTATTTTATTCCCATCACAACATGTGGGCCTCTACAGAAAGTACAATCTAACATCCATTGTGCAGTGGGTGGCCACTAAAAAGACATTATAGAGAAGTAGCTGCTGCTGAAAAGACTCAACTTAAACAGTGAAGTATTTCAGGAATAAATGCTCTTATTTTTAACTCTGAATGTTTTTTTGTGCTTTGTCTACAAAATTTAAATTTAATCTTGAGAAATTCCTTTTTCACCTAAATATCTCAACAGACTGTAAACTGGAGACATCCTACCACCAAACCAACAAAAACAAGCCGTCAGACACAAATCCACACATTTTCTAAATAGGCTCATATTCAGGTTTTAGTCATGCGTGGCTCTGGGGATGGGTCTGTCGGTCCCCCACTATAGGTCCAGACTGAAATATCTATAGCTACTTAACCGATTGCCATGTAATTCTGAACAGACATTCATGGTTCCCCGACAGTTTAGCCATGACTTTGGTGATCACCTGACTTTTCCTCTATAGCGCAATCATGGGATTGATATTTGTGTTTTTTTAGTGAAATGATTGTTACCATAAAATGTGGTTCAGACATTCATGCTCCCCACGGGAAGAATTTTAATAACTTTGGCAATCATCTGACTTTCATCTAGCGCCAACATTTAATTCAACTTAAAAATTGCTGTAGGCTCACTATTTTGTTTCTCTTCAAGGGTCGCCCAACAAAAACAGCAGAGGCCACATGCAGGAACAATGTGCTGAAGTTATTACGCAGCTCACATCTTCCCAAAACAAATTCCTCTGTCCTACACTCCCCAGCTCCCAACTCGACCCAACTCCTCTTGAACCCTCACTGCACATTCCCATAACATCCAATCGATTACTACAGCCTTCACTGCAGCTCCAAAAGTCTGAACTTTTTATATTAACTCCAGAGGCTCTTGTTGCTTCTGGACCATGATGGTTCACAGCCAGTCCGTCGTGGAGCAGCCTACTGCAAATCTGCAGGCATACAATAACTAAGAAACTGCACCAGTCATGTTTGCCCAACACCTAATGATTCATACCTACTATACTATCCCTTCACCTTTCAGTCCTCTGACTCATGTAAAAAATGTTGGTCTAAAACTGCCACTTTTAAATCAATTTCTTCTTCATCCAAACCATACAGTATAGTAGGACAGTGGGGAGAAGGGGGCCCACATGTGGTTGTGAGATAAACCTAATGGGTCGCAAAATGTTTAACAAGAGAAGCAGATAAAATGTATGCCGCCCATTGATTGATTACGAGACTCCGGGTTCCTTTACAGATGTTTATTAACACCGTAGAACTAAAACAAATAAAAGACAACATCAGATATTGTAATAAATAGCATGGCTTAGCACTGTAGTTAATGCTAATAAAAAAAAACACAGTAATACTAACCACTTTAGCCTGCTTCTCAATCAACGGCAGAGTCATTTCCCAAAGCAATCTTCCCAGTCAAATAAGATTCTTCACTTACACATTTGTAGGCATGGAGTAAACAAAGAAACAAACTAACAGGTAACATCACCGCTGCAGGTAGGCATTTTTCTATCGTACTGAGTTGCAGTCGCTACTTCTGGTTTGTCATGTCAAAATAAAAGTATGTATTTCAAAATAAATACAAAAAAAATCGTCTGCATTTACAAAATGTTTTCATCTACACAAATTTTTGCTGTTGTTGTTGGTAATGAGAGTTGAAAGAATATGTTCATGAGATCAAACCAGCAGTACAAAACTACAGGACAGGTCTAGAGATGTAGGCTACTGATAAATTGACATACAGCAGAATAGGTAACACCAACCTGACAAAACAATAGGCAAAGGTCCACCAACATTTGGCACTTTTTGAAGCGGGCATGTTGTGCATGTCTAAGTGTTCTTGGGAAAGACACTGAACCCCAAATAGCTCACAATGGCTGTGCTACTGGTGTGTGATTGTTAATTTCTGTTTCGGATGAGCCAACTGCTCATCAGCGTATGAATGGGTGAATTCAAGGGCTTCACTTTGTGTTGAAAAGTGGTGGGGGCATAAGGGCTCAGATTAGTGGTGTGACAACCTTTTTATATAGTGTATGGTAACAACACACTTAGTGTGATGATGCACAACATTGGATTCACAAGAATGAGACAAGAAGATATTTTAACAATATTTTAAAGAAATATTCAATGGTGAAATATATGATAGGGGGGGTCTGGTGATTCTCCCTCTAATAAATTTGAACACTAAACACTCATTTCCCTACAGTCTGGAGACATGTTCTGCACCAATTTATGGTGGAAATGTCTTTACTTATATAATAAGAAACACAAAATTCAAGTGGCAAGTGACAATTCAAAATGGAAAAATATAATAGAATATAATGCAGTATCTGTAGCTTGTTAATTTTTTTTAGCTTAAGTTTCTTCCATATTTCAAGTGCGTTGCATGTTTTTATTGTGCAAATTAACCTATCTCAAAGCATTTTCATTTGTTATTTAACATTACTTGTTGCAAGCTATTTTTCAGAATATTTTTAAGTCTGCTTAAATAACACCTTGTTGATGTATAATATGTAGTGTTAAAGCGCTTTGAGTGGTCGGAAGTACCATTTACAAATTGGCAGCAGCTGAAAGGTATCTTTCAAAAACTATATTTCCTTAAGTTAGACAAGTCTGAAAGGGCAAACATAGGCTGTTATTGCAAATTAGTTGACAAGCTTAGATCGATAGTTATTGATGAGAAAAGGAGTAGGCTGCAGTGTCACTGTAATTATTAAAAGATTGAATAAGCCAGCCATGCCTTCTGTTTTTTAATTGGTTCATTCTTGATGACTCTTAATTGATTGCCCTCCTGTTCAGGTGAGGCCTCTCAGTGCGCGTGCAAGCAAGAAGCGTCAACAACAGAGCGATGTCTCGCAAAAAGAGAAGAGAAATAACTTTGTTTTTATTTGGGGTAACCGTTTATTTTCAACTTTGTCAATCGGTAAGTTTAAGGCAGCGGGAGAAGGATGGCTCTGCTGCTCATCAAGTCCAAATGTCAACCAGGTGGGAAAGGTTTAACAAAGACGACGACGCCCAGCAGGGGAAGAGGCACTTGGTTGAACGGGTTCTCCGGGGCCCAGATCTGCGCAAATCCACCCAGTCGGGTCTCAAGGAGCTTCGGCCTGGATCTGCTGCCTTTCTCGGAGCGCCACTCCCGTATTTCCCTGGACCGACACTTGATGAAAATGACTTGCTTACCATGGAAGGCTTGTCTTGGACTTCTGGTAATGTCAGGTGGCAACCAAGTGGCTCGGATTCACACTCTGAAGATGGATATCGAGCAGATTTTACAGGTTAACAGTTAAAGTCTGTTCATAGGCATTGTAGAGTAACGTGACTAGTAAGAAGTAAAACTCCTTAGCCTTTCTGTGGCTCCAGAAGGAGCTGCGTGACGTCTAACAAATTAACAATCATTGTGGGTAATGTAGGCAGACAAAGTGCGTGCAATTTTCCATTTACATGCTATTTTGTATCCTTCAGGTTTTGATGGAGTCCAGGGGGTGGTTTTGGGCCCATCATTTGACTCCAATCCACATTTCTCTGAGTGGCTGGCTATGAGGCCTTTATTGCAGTGTGGTGATAAAGCCATGACCTTCACCTCCACTGGAGAAGGATTCAAGCACCTGTTAGTGGACAGAAGTAAGATGCTTGTTACAACGTATGAAGGTGTAAGCGCTTTTTGAATGTAGTTTAACAGGCTCAAATAGAAGATGCAAATTGGAAGGGGGGACATCTGCACTTCTTGTGCAGGGGGCACAGTTTCAGTGCCTTTATTTCATATAGCGAGGAGAGCAAATGTAGCTCATGAAAAGGTTTAATTTGCAGAACCTTGTTTTGCATGCTATGTTATGCTAAAGAACATGATTACAGTTGAGTTGCAGCAAAATGCTTGATAAATGATTTTGAGCATTGATAAATGCTTTAACCATGAAATTAATAATCAAAATGGTTCATTTTCTGTGGATCGATTCATCATCCAATTGTGTCAGCACCAACATTACTCCTTCTTTACAGAAGGAGTCTCTCCCATCTCCCCGGTCAAGTTACCGCCTTACTGTGGCTACTCAGTTAGAAGGTCATGGAGTAAACTTGAGATGATGGTGCCTTACGATGCATGTTACGTTACACAGGAGGTACCAGCAGCACCTGCATTATATTTCCCCCAGTAGTCATTTCTGTGTTCATCAACCGTTTTTGTTTCTTCTTTTTGTCAGAATGGCAGTTATGTGCTGCCCCTGTTGTGGTGGGGCAGCCCACTGAAGCTGACCTGCCCATTGCAGCTGCCCACTTCTGCCACGCTTTCCTTCCCCCTTGCACCTTCAGTCTACTGCTCCCCCTACGGCATGGCGGTACAGATACATGGGCAGGAGCAGGATATACCAATGCTGGGAGTCACAAGTATGTTTGCTTCCTTGCAGGATTAATGCTGAAATTGATTTTAGAGTCTAGTTGAGTTTACATTCTACATTCATCAATGTCTATTTTTTTTTAATGATTTTTGACACTATTTTTAGAAGGGTGTATTAAAATGTGACCAACAAAATGATTCAGTATATCCACCAGATTTTATTCCTGGCAGCATGGAGACTCCTAAAGACTCTGAAACAGCAATTAGACCTTAATGCTGGGAAATAAAGCAGTCATGCTTTATTTTACGGGTCCTTAACTTCCTAAGAGGTATCCTGGAATGAACTGTATAATAATACTCATTAAAGGGTGGTAATGGTTAGGGAGTTTATAATCTGTTCAGTTCCATAAGAATCTCAGATAAACACAAAAGTTACATTTAAATAAAACACATTTAAAATTTATATATAATGTATAAATATTGGACTCTGTATTTATTCAAATAGTTGACTTATATTGACTAAACTGAAGCAGATATTTCAAAACAAACACATTTAACTGAACTTTAAACTCCTTCCCTGTAATTATTATTATTCACTAAGGGAGTTATGCAAAGGTGAAATAGTTACTGTTTTGGTTATTTATTCATTAAGGTCCACATGCTGTTTCAAAGCCCTTTCCACACTGCTGGGTATAAAGTTCTGGTGATGATATACTGATCCTTTCATTTGATTCATTATTTTAAAACTAGTCAGATTTTAAATATGCAGCCTTATATGATGTCATCACTCAGCCTAAAATGTGTATTTATATTTAACTATAGACTGTAAACAACAAATACCTCTGTGGTTCCTGCAGCCTTGAAACTGAACCTTTATCAATGGAATGAGACTGACTGTAATGTGCTTTACAGTAAATGGAGATTGGGGTCCATTTGTATCTGAAGAGTGTGCGTCGCATATTCACTCCCATCGTGAGGAGCATACCTTCATCGTCCCCTACAGTGCTCCGTGTATCACGAGTGGAGTAAGTTATTTAACTTGGATGGATAATTATGGCAAGCTGCTCGCTTACACCAATAATATTAATATGTGATTCTTTTTTCCAGGATGACATTAATCTCCATCTTCAATTAGATGATCAGGAATACATAATCTCCTGTCCAGTCAATCCTCAGTTGTCCAACCTCCCCTTTCCTCCAGCTCCTAGTGACCCTCAGTTTACCCATATCCCAGACCCTGTAAGTCCTGCACCCACCGCCCCTCCTCCTCCCCCTCCTCAACCTCCTACTCAGGGGCCGATTGCTCATCTTCCTGAATATCCTTATTACCCCTATCCTGGATTTCAGCTTCCCCAGGTGTACCCTCCTGGTCCACAACCTGCCCGTCCCACTCAACCCACTCCTGGCAGTCCTCCTGGGCCCCAGCCTCAGCAGCACTCCCGCACTACTGTTCCTCCAGCTACTCAGCCACGCAAACCTCCAGAAAGTCCCTATTACCCTCAGTATTATCAGCAGATACCTCACTATCCTGCAACCACTGCAGCACCAGTGACCCAAACACCTGCTGCTTTTCAAACTATTCGTCAGGAACATCAGAAACCAGTGGCTCCACAAGCCACCTCCCCCCCTTACGGTCACAGGATTTGTGGCTATTACCCTTATCCCTATTACCACCCTTTCTATCTGCCACATTATCCTCCACCTTACCCCCCTGTACCCCAGTCTCCAGAGACTACCACTACCACAGCTTCTGCCACCACCACACGTTCTACCCCAGCTCGCCCCACTCCACAGATTCCCCACCACCAGTGTCTGATGAAGCGGATGGTTGTCTTCCTGCCTTTTGCTCACCCAGGCTCCATCCAGGTCAGAGGTCAGTGTTTGTGTAAACATGAGCTGCTTGTCTTAGTGAGAAGTGTGGCTTTTCACTTTTTCTTTTTTTTTTTAAAAAGAGAGCCAGTTGAGGAAAAACATTTTTTTTTTTTTTTCAATATCACTTTTTAACAACAAAAAAATCTCTTCAGGGCCCCATGTAAATGAGTTTTAGCCTTGCTATAGCAGTGTGGCTCTAGGTATGGTCATGTAAGTATGTCTGTCATTCGGTCCACATCTTTGGTCCAGACTGAAATATCTCAACTATTTGATAAATTGGCACAAGTGATATTCAGGTAATTTATCCTGATGACTGGTTAGCTCCTGACATCTCCTCTTGTGCCAGGTTGTAAAGGTCAGAGCTGCCAACTCTCACGCATTGAGCGTGAGACTCACGCAATTGACACTTTTCACACGCCCTCACTCCACACATCAATTTTCTCACGCATTGGAAAAACTATAGCCTATAACAGATAGTTTCGACTCGGCAAGATTATACTGACACTGTCAGTCACAGACACTGTGACGGGAATCAAGCGAACCCGGTCTCGCGCAGTGAGTGGCAGACAGCTGGTCGAGTTTTGCAATATAAAAATGTATAATCTGAAGCACAGCCTTGTCCTGTTGGGAATGTGAGCTGCACAGAGCTGCTGAAGTGAGACATGAGGATTTGTGGTGAAGTGTTTTCAGTTAGTTTCGTTTTGCACAGGTCTCATCTATACAGTCCCAAACAGGTTCTGTGTCTGTCTGTATGTCTGTCTGGGGTACTATCATATCAGCAGAGCAAGTATGAACTTAAAATGAATTATTGATCCTTGAGGTAAAAAGGTGCCACATTTAAAGAGGAGCTTCCCCAAACAAAGACACAACAAAGAGGGAAGACTAAATCATGAAAGGGGAAAAAAATAGAAAATGCTTGAAAGCCATACACCTACTGAACTATATTGTGGTATATTTTATATTTTAACTAGTCACCTGCTGGCTGAGTTTTTTGTTTCCTTTGACATAGCCTAGATAAAAACATTTCCTCCATAAATTGATGCAGAGAATCTCACTCCAAACTACATTGAAAAGTTGGCAGCCCTGTATGTAATTTGTGTAATTTTTGTTTTTGATGGATGACCATGAAATTTGGTGCACACAGTCATGTTCCCTTCAGAATGAATTGTAATAACTTTGTTGATCTCCTGATCTTTTTATCCAATGCCACCATTAGGACAACATTTCAGTTTGTCGAATACTCAAAAACCCGTGACATTCCCTTCAATCTGCACTTTGTTTTTTTTGTGCTATTTAGCAAATGTTAGCATGCTAAAGCGCTAAATAAGTTGGTGAACATGTTAAACATTGAACCTGCTTTACATCAGCATGTTAGCATTCTCACTGTGATCATGTTAGTATCATGCTAAAGTTAGCATTAGGCTCTTAATGCTATGACTGTGTGTCAAAAGTATATCTCTATACAATACATTGTTGCTGATCCCAGACCAGTAACACTACTGGTATGCACAGTTTGGTAGTTTGCTCAGACACCACATCAGTGTTCCTAACAGTGATTGTTTCTAACAACAGACCAAATGAAGACATGGCTGTTCCTCTCAAATGTGTCTCCACTGTGTGGGTACATGCTACAGATGGCTGAGGGCTCTGTGGTAATCCTTCACTCTCCTCTGCCTGCATGCCACAGTCAGCCAAAGGTGAGAATCCTCCATAATGCCTCCTCACTTCCTGCAAATGTGTCATCTTTATATAATTGCTTTACTTTAATCCCTGTTTTTTAAAAAAAATGATTCTTTCTTTGATGTAATTTGGTTATCTGATGACAGGATGAACTTGTTGGAACACTCCATTTAAAAAATCTTTATCTTAAGTCCAAATGAAATGGCATCGTGGGAGCCTTTTAAAGCAGGATACAGTAACATAAATGTTCTCACTGTACTTAAAGTTTCAAAGACACGAGAGTCTTAGATTGTTATTACAAGTGTTTTTGTCTTTTGGTCTACTGCTGCCTTGGTTGGTTAGTTTGTATATGCTATTGTGTGACTTTGGTGTTTGAAAGTGTTAAAAACACCAGTAACACAAACTAACCACTCATGGCAGCGGGAGACCATAGAGGTAAAATTACTGTTTTTGTCAAGGGAGTCTGGTGGCTTTGATAAGGAAGATATTATGACTGTTTCTGGTTAAACAAAAAGGACATTACACTTTTTTTCAAGTTTCTATGTCTGTAGGGATCATTTCCATAATGTTGTCAGATGCTTCTAAGAACAATCTGAGCCCGTCAGTAGCAAAAACAAGCACTTTTAGTGGACGTAGTTTAACGGGGCAGCCCTGTCTCACTGTTGCATAATTGCAGCATGCTCACTCAATACAGGACCAATTTCAAATCACGTTGTCCCAATTAGTCGCATAGACACAAAACCTGGAGTATAGGGTCAAGGTTGGAAAAATACCAAAGTTACTCTTTAATTTACTGATAATCTGTTCTATAATGATCAGGGGCAGATCTAGGATTTTTTTATAAATTAGGGGCCATAAACGGGCCACACTTTACACAGCAGGTCAGGTATTATGCGGGTGGTCTGGGGTCCTCCCAACATTATATGCATATAAATAATCACAGAACCTACCTGACAGCAAAATGGGGCAGAATTGTCTTTGAAAAGGCGAACACAAAATTCAGCAAATGAAGTGGTCTGAAGCGAACAGGAGCACTTCAGATTTGCCTTAGCGCAGTCCAGTACTGACACCACAAAGTACAAAATTATGTTGGACTGCTGACGCTGGTAGTTTGTGGTTTGTGCCACTTTAGTTGTCACTATAGCGATTTATGACACCAGTCCTACTTGTGTAGTGAACACACAAGTGTTCTTTTTTTTTTCCAGTCAGCAGCTCATTTTTACGATTAATCCCATATGGACTGAATGCTGCATTTGCTCTGCATACATCTGTACTGGGTGGAGTTTTTTAATGCTCTGTGCAACCCAACTGGCAATAATTCAGTTTGTGTGTGATTTTAGAGCTCAACTTGTGGAGTCTGTTTTCAAACATAGTAGCTTTAAACCATGCGTGGTTGTTCGTACTGACTTTATTGATCTGTCTCTCTGTCTCTGTGTGTTAGACTCCCACGACCATTTCCTTATCTCTGAGGTTTTGGGACCTTTCTACAGCACAGTACAGGACTCTAGACCTGCAATGCCCATATTTAACTATCCCTAAAACTCCTGCACCAGTTATTCCATCAGTGTCCCTTACCCCACCGAGCCCCACACAGGGCAAGATCAGCCCGTCTGTTGTCCCAAAGCCTGAGGTCTTCTGCTCCTCCCACGAGATGACTGTGGAGCTACCCTCTGGTCCCATCTCTGGAATAGTTGTTAAAGGTGTGTCTGTCTGCGTGTGCATGTTGATGTATATGCTTCAGGTGCATATGGTTGCCATCAGTTCTGCATGAATTGAATCTGAATCCGTTTCCTGGGGGCTGCCACTCTGGTGTAGTTAAATAGGAGTAGGCTTGTTTTTTGTTTTGTCTAGGCTGCACTGCACACAAACATTGTGCTTTTTGCCAAGCTATAATTGTGCCATTCAAAGTCCACACAAAACTTTAGCTGTATTTTTTGCATATACTTTCTTAGACATCAAAGGGAACCAGATGAATCCCCAGGATCACCCAAAATACTGTGGGTATTCTGTAAGAGAAGGCAAAGCTGGCAAAATCCATTTGCGTGTCCAGTTACACTCACACTGCCACATGATTGTGCAGGCAAGTATTGACTCAGATTTCACACTGAGCACATGACCTTTTGTATAATTGACCATTTGTTGTACCCATTAACTCCTGTATAAACATTTTTTTTCTCTAAAAGGGTAAAATGTTCATCATCACTGTGATTTACATGACAGTAAATGGGAGACGGGAGGATCAGTTTTCTTGTCCAGTTCTGGTCCCAGCATCTGTGCAAGGTAGATGGATTTTATTTTTACGCCTCTGAAAGGCTATTCAATTTGCCAAAGGGTGTTTTCTGCAGGCCATTCAGAGTTATTTTAACTGTGCGACTGACATTTGTCGTGCTGTCCCTCAGAGTGCAACCTTCCCCGCGAACAGCGTCTCCCCTGCGGACCCGGCTCTGTGTCCCAGCCACAGTGCCTCTCCATGGGCTGCTGCTTCAGCGAGCACCCCCCTGCCTGCTATTACCCCATGGATGGTGAGCTGCAGTTTGTATCCCCCACTGGCATTTTCACGCCACTTAGCTGAGTACAGTTGAGCTGTTTTGGGTACATAAATTTAAGCGCTGCAGCTGCTGAATGTGTGAAGAGGCGTGTTCAGGGCCAGTGTAGAATGATTCAAGCTGGCATTGACACAGAATGTGAAAAGGGTATAAGATACCTTGGGTCTCATTATCAATTGCCTCCTGAGATTTCTGACCTTTTGTTCATTTGACCTTTACATAAGTGCATTTGTGTCTATGTTGTCCTCCAGAGTGCACTGTTGATCGCCACTTTGTCTTCTCCGTGCCTGCCTCCCTCACGGATCCCTCTCTTTCCCCTGCCACGCTCATCAGTGCCGGGAATTCCACCTGCAAACCCTGGAGAGTAACTCCTGACTACGCCTTGTTTAAGATCCCGATGGATGGCTGTGGCACACGCAGAGTGGTGAGCTTTAATGAATGAGAACAATTTATTGAAAAGTTGGGTAAGAAGAACTACGTGTTCGGACTGTGAGTTTCAGTTAATAGAGAGCTGATTTGAAGGACTTGTCGGCTGATATTCAATATTAAAAATATTAAACAAATCCCATTTAAACGATGAATGTCCCTGGAAACATTTCCTGTGTAGCCTAACTTCATTAATTGACCTGTTGCAGTCAACCACAATTCCTGGACTTGTTAGTAATTACTAGTGTGCACATACTACATTGCATGTCCCGTTCCGTCCTGACAGATGGTGGGGAGAACTGTGATCTATATGGTGGAGGTCATCAACAAGGTTCAGACAATCAGCCTCAACCATGGCACCATAACAAGGGATTCTCCTGTCAGGTCAGAGCATGTTGCTTTTTATTATGAGTGAAAGTTACCTGTTCAGAGAGGATAAAAGTTTCATTTTGACGAAACATTATAAATAGTTGATTTAACTAATTAGTTTAGCGATTTTTTTTCTTTTCTTTTTTTGAAGTTAGATCATTAATGTTAATTAAATCTGCAATAACTGGGAGTTTTGGGCCTCTAGGGGGTGGCAGAAACAGTAGTTGTGTACATATTGATGATCACCTTTTCAATTGATGAGGCAAACATGTCAGCAAACAGTTGCTTAATTGCACATCAAGAATTTTTGTAGCAAGATTACAATTCATTCAAAATGCCAATAAATTAAAACTGTAGAGCATACTGTATAGATTTCCATTACCATGTTTCCTGTGTCATTCTCAGGTTGTTGGTGGAGTGCAGGTATCTGCCAAGCACTGTTCTGAGTGTGAGCTACTTGGTTAAAACTCCCACTCTGGGACCTGCAGTTCAAACCCAGGGGGTGTTTGGAGTCCAGCTCAGGATTGCCAAAGGTAGATGGTGTTAATTTCAATACTAAAAAAACACTTTGCATAATTTAAGAAATTATAATGTCTCTGGACTCAAGTTTATGCCAGTCAAGATGGATAGAAACTCAAAATAATCGATTAACAAATCTAAATATATCCAGTGTTTCAGCACTGTGTGAATGTTTCAAACATATCCTGATATGCTGTAGGCGAACTCCTACCTAGCTTTGAGTGGGCGAAATGTGGTCTAAGAAATAACCTCCTATTCCAACACATCCCACTTCAGATGCCCAGTACAGCAGTTACTACCCTCAGTATCACCAGCCCCTGCAGATGCTGCTGGGGAAACCCCTCTACCTGGAAGTGCGGCTGCTCAACACCCTGGATCCCAGTTTAGTGCTGCTGGTACACTACTGCGTGGCCTACCCCCGCTCTGGAAAGGCTGTGTGGCTGCTGCTTTACAACGGGTACATTGAAACAGATTCACTGCACATTAATATCACATTTTGAAAGTGTCTTTCACTGAAGAGATAGCAGAGGAAATTGACAGGACGTATACATTTGATACCTATTGTCCTGTTATCTAATTGGCTGACTAATGCAATGTTACTCCCTAGATGTCCCAACCCCTTGGACCCAGACCCGGAGCAGGCCGTACTGTTAAATCCTCGACCGCCCTCTCCTCAGGCTCAGACCCGCCGCTTCACCATCAGCACCTTCCAGTTCCTTCCTGATGGTGAGTTCAAGGACCCGGATGAGGAGGTAAGGACAAGCAGACATCCTTGAATGCTATAAATGTTGGGAATATATTACAGATGTCTAACTATTAACTGCAGTGCTGCAACTAACAATTATTTTCATTGTTGATTCACTTGTTGATATTCTGTCAAACGATTAGTTGTTTGGCTTATAAAATGTCAAACAATAAAAAAAAAAAGATCATTGTTTCCTAAAACCCAAGATGACTTCTTGTTTTGTCCACAACCCAGAGATATTTTTCAAAACAGTCGGAGATTAATTTAATAGTTGACGTGTGTGTTTTGTTTTTTTTACATTGCAGAATATCAATTTAATTCTTAGTGTTCAGACTCTGAACTAGAAGACTGACATTTAGAAGAGTTGGTAGTTCAACATTTTTGGGGAATTCAATTTGAGAGGATTGGTACCACACTCACATTTGTAGGATAAATATGAAGCTATAGTAAGGAGACAGTTGGTTTAGCTGAGTATAAAAACTGGAAAAGGGGGAAACGGCTTGCCTGGTTCTAAAAGTTAAACATCAGCATACCAGCATCCTTTACAGCTCCCCAGTTAACATGTTATATCTCGTATACTGGATTGAACAGACGATATAATATTTTAACTGGTGAGCTGTAACAGTGCATGAGATGGTGATGGATAAGTGGATAAGACACTTTCCTCTGAGGGAAACCTGTGTGCAGCATTCACCAATTTGAGAAAACAACTGAACTCCTAGTTGCTCCAGAGTCGTGCGACCTCTGACATGTATAGCAATTGTAAGTTGCTTTTTGGATAAAAGCCTCAGCTAAATCCGTCGTCGTCAAGTCTGAAAATGTTGTGGGTTCACTGGGATAATAAGTGCTCTAAGGGGGATTTTTGTTACCTTCACTCAGAGCCAGACCAGCAGTTTCCCTATTTCCAGTCTTTGTGCTAAGCCTTGCTAATCAGCTTTTTAACTGTAGCTTTATATATATAATGGACAGATGTAAGAGTGGAATCAATCTTCGTTAACTTTTTAACAGATAAGCATATCTACCTAAATGCCTCACTGTTGCTTTAAGCATGACAGTTTCATGTGTTGTATCAAGGAAAGAAAAATTAGCCTGGAGTGCCTGGGAATTTGCCCCCAGGGTAAAGAGGTCTTATCTTAAGAGAAGCAGTAAAAGGTACACTTGTAAAAGTGACTGTTCTCTGTGCAAATTTAGTTTTTAAATTTAGCATAGGCATCTAATCCATAGAAAATTCAGTCAGCATTCATTACACAGATGTGTGAGACAATTTTGTAAACTGCAAATTCTGGCCAAATCTCAATTGGCAGCAGCTGTTTATCATAGTACACAGCAAAAACTAGTGACTGGACACCACATCAAATCCTGCTCTACTTCTGCCTCCCTCTCAGATCTACTTCATGTGTTCCACTGAAATCTGCTCGCCACATGATGGGCCTTGTGTCGAGGGATGCTTTGGCCAGTGACGGTAAGAAAAATGAGTGCTCTGTCCTCGGATCACCCACCACACGCTTATGAACTCTGGAAGATCATATGAAAAACTCAGCATGAATGAGCCTCATTACTACACTCCTCACTGAAAACAACCTGAGAGCCAGTAGTGGCTGCCGTTCCAAACGACAGCAGGACAATGATTTAGTAATGAGGAGAGTTTTGAATTATTTATTAAGACTGATGCATTTCCTGTTTTTCAGTAACGACATGGAAGACTCTTGAAGCTGGTGGAGATTATGATCTAGTAAGCAGTACTAACATGTTTGGATCATGTAAAAATGTACCAATGTTATATTTCTATACTGACTGTATCTCCTCTTTTCTCCTCCTCAGACATCACTCATTTAACCACAAATAAAAACTCTTGAAGGATGCTAAGAGTGTGCTTTTTGTTCCCAAGCTTGCAGCCACTAGGTTTTACAGCAGGAAGTAACACTCCCATGAAAAGGTGGGAGGCAGCACTGTTTACACGAACACTTGGCCCTTGTGGACTGAACATGATTGAGACTCAGACAGGCTTGTTTTGTTGCCCCTTTGTGGAACATAGAGTAGGTTAACAGTAATAAGTGTGTATATTTATATATATACACACACAATGTGCTATGAAAGGGAAACAAGATTTAACACATGAGTATGATGATTGGATTTGAAATCTGAATATTTCCACCCAGGCTTGATTGCACAGATGTGACCAGATGAGCAGCTGTGCCCCTATTAACTGCCACTGTGCAATGTGTACAGTATTCCTCTGCTTGAATATTACGTAGCCCTTACTGTGTAGCAGTTTAAACACATTCATTTGGGATTATGCACTGTTAACACAATCAGATGAAGTGGTCTGGGGTCTGTCTTCAAGGCATGGCTTCAAGAGCAGGTAATAAAGCAGGACCTGCTGTAAAGGCTCCTGTTATGTCAGTTAGTACTGTGTTTTTTGTTTTTTTTTTAAATTAATGAAATCCCCACACAGTACACTAAACCCGGGGCTTTTGTGACCCTGTAACAGTTGCCCACTTGGCTGATAATCCAGCCATTCATACAGAAGTTCAACTTCAGTTTATTGATAGTCCACATCAACCAAAGAGTCTGCACATTTTACAGGTTTAAAATATAAACATCAGACATCAGCCCCTGGAGGGGCATAAACACTAGAAAGCAGAGGGAAACCGCTGCCTTCAAGGACCTTTTGAAGCTCACTAACGCCTTCTATATCTCTTGTGAAGTTGTGGTTTGTGATTTGTAGGGTGGCAATCAGTGCAGACTACAGGAAGTCACTGCTCCCAGCCATTGGAAATGGTAACATAACCTCCATAAAACCACTTGGGTTTTTTTTAAATTTTCTCTTTTGTTTGAATTAAACAAGATATTTTTGAGTAGATTTTGATACTTTTGTACAAAACCAGGTTTCACCTGTTTCTAGCCTTTGTGCTAAGCTAAAAGTCTCCTGACTGTTTCTTATAATTTAACAGTATGTAAGAGTGGGATTTATCTCATCTCTCAGCAGGAAAGCGCCTCTCACATTGTGAACTATTGCTTTGGTAACTGCCAAAGTAGAAATCAATTGAATACTTTCTAGGATGGAAATAATCTGGTTTTATTTAAGAGCAAAAGAGTATGACAATTTTAAAAAAAACAGCATTGAGAGCGCATAAAGGACATGTACAGTTGTGTATGGGTGGGAGTGGAGGGTAAACCATTTATAGCCCTGCAAGAGAGGGTTTTTAAATCGGCTTTAGCTTGTAGTGTAATTTTCTCCAGCAAATTACCTTTTTGAAGTGTTGCCTCTTATGGTAGCCTTTGACCACTGGGTGTCATCCGAGCAATAAAAATGCCAGAGGAACATAAGGTACTCCATGCTGCATGACTCACAGCTGGGCTTGTGTGAAGACCTTGGCCTGTGCATAGGTTGTGTAATGGGTTAGGAATGAGATCTTGTAGAGCTGAACGATACCCTATTCTGCCATGTAATGCGTGACTACCATTTAACAGCAAGAGAAGGAGAAAACAAAATGTTGCAATTGTGTGCCAGATGTAAAGAGCAAAAAGAAGCAGTTGATTTAAAGGTTTGGGGGCGTAATGTAAAGAGCATGACAGTCTCTCTGGGCTATAAGACCCCCCTCAACCCCCCTACATTACACACACCTCCCCTCAGTGAAATGTATGGAAGCACTGCGGCATACTGCGTGTGTTTGCAGGCTGCATGGCTGCCTGGCTTCAGCATTCAAACGGAGAGCGGAAGATAGGAGGAGGGGAATGACTACACCAAGAGAGTAGGAGGAGGGAGGGAGGACAATTTCCTTTCTGTAACGCACACGCTACAAGATCACACCGGGAAAACGGAGAGAGGAAAGAAAAATAATAGGCGAGAGGGAGACGGAAACACCGCAGCCCCTCGATTGTTATTATTCTCTTTTGCGGGAGAGAAAGCGTCTTTTCCTTTAATGCAGACTTGCGGACTAACATGGGGGGAAGCGAGAGCTCCTGACGAGGATTGACTTTCAGTGAACCTCTGCTCTGTGGTAGAAGTCTGCGGCTAATATAGGCAGGGAGGAGGGAAAAAAGGCGACAGGGAGGACATGTTGAGGGGTTTCTCGTCTTGAGGTTGCGGTAGGATGTTGTGCTTTTAAAGCGTGGCTCTCGTAGAGAAGAAAAACAAAAGGAAAGCCAATGGAAATTGGGCAGTAGGCTATGCTCAGGGGCCATTGTTTTTTTAAATCGGTGTTCGTTTAATTGGCTTGTTGTGATCTGAAATAACGTAGGCCTCAAAGGCAGCCCCGCAGTAAATAAATACGGGGCTACATAGCTGGAAATTAACCTGATAAACCTGTTTATATATATCAGGGGGATATTTTTATTGGAGCCGCTGTGTTTTGTAGTAAAGCAAAATCGTTATTTATGAGCTATTTGTTTTTAAAAACAAAACGCGGTGTTTAGATTAAATATCTTAAACATTTCCATATAACTCTTAAGGGGGCGTCATACAAAGGCCCGGTAGAAAGAAACGGTAAAGGCTACTTAGGCAGCGTTACACACAGTTGTAGGTAACTCTATTTCCCCCCCAGTTTAGCTGAAAACGAGGGACAAAAGAAGATTTTTAAATGTTAATGTCGACCGACGTTGCATCCATCATGCTGCCTGTGTCCCGGGGTCTCATGGACCGGGATAGAGAGCTGGACACCATGGCCGGGGTGCACCCCAACGCGGGCGGCGCTCCTGCAGTTGTGCGGGGCATGAAGCGCGGAGACCCGGAGCCGGACGGACAGACGGCGGCGGCTCTGGTGGACTCTGCCGGGGCGGAGTGCAAGCGTCCCCGGATCGACGGCACGGGAGGAATCGGCGAGGTTGGCCAGGTGAGGAGGGGGCTCTTTTGTCCAAATACAGTTATGCAGGCACGACGCCAAGCATGGTGCAATGATGAGCTCCTGGTGTACATGCATGGTAGATTATTTATGTGCATTTATCTATACTTACTGTAGTGTGGTTTAATCTGCTCTCTTGACTTAAATCACAGTTGCAGATACAGTTTGCAGTCATAGCTGCAGCAGAAGGGCCCCCAATGGTCCACCATAGACTCCACTGCCAGTGTAGCACTGCAGGAAATACCACCACCTCTCACAGCTGTTAATAGCTGTATGCTGCTAACTCAGTTTTAAGGGGGATCTGTGATGTTCACTGGACTGTTTAGCAGCTATGACATAGCATTATAGCTGACATTTGCTAAATTAAGGTTTAAGGAGGAATTGCAGTAGTCCAATTTGTATTAAGTCAATCCTCTGTGTTGGCTGGGTTGTGTATTACAGATATTCATAAAACAGATGCTCTTTGGGGAGTTTTGAGCAGCAAACTCCCACCAGAGGTTGGTGAATGTAAACAAACCTGACCTTTATTATGCAAAAAATGCTCTGTCTTGTGGAATAATGGTGCAGACATTTGTTTAGAATGGAAATTGATGTCGGTGTTTGTTTGATGTTTGCAGGGGAAGGGGCAGATAGGAGGAGGGTATTTGAGGTAAACAAAGTTTTATTGGGGGGTGGGGGGGCAGGCAATCAGGCTAAACCTAATCAGTTTAATTACCTTGATCCTCAGACCTCTGATTTTATCAACATCAAGGCTGCAGTGTTTGGCCACTCAGTCTGTGCTTGGATCAGCAAATGTGAAAGACCCTCTTAACCTCTTTTTCTTTCACTGTCAGTCAAATCAATTTGCTGGGGCTTTTTTTGCCCTTTGGTGAAGCAAAAATGGTCAAATGTTTCTTAATAGAGCATCACACGAGGGCAGGAGGATGCCCTGGACATCATTATAGTGTATTATGTAGGGTGCAGCACTCCATTGGAAGGCAGAAAGCTATTTCTCAGCCACTGAAAGAGGCAGTAATGGAGGTGAAGTGGCCTGTTTGGAAAACTAAATGGCTGGCTTTACATCGTCACGCTGTCCATGAGTGCTGACAGACAGGCTTTGGAATGTAATGCACTTAAAACAGATGTGAGTGGAAAAGTGTTTTTGTGTGTGTGTGGGGAGGGGGGCAGATCAATAGCTGCAGCCCCTAAAATGTATTGAATGTGAGCTGGCTGGACAGTCCGGAAATGAGAGTGGGAGAGATGCCCCCCCCCCCTCCCTCCCTCTCAGTTGGGGCAGGAACAGATTTGCCCTATCACTAGCATAAAGAGGCTTTGTTTCCAGATAATGGGATCACATCTCATACTGGAGGGGGGCATTATAACCACACTGATCCTGAGATCTGTATCTAAGGCAGAGGATTTATACAACACACATGCACATACGCACACATACACACATTAGTATGATCAAAATGAAGATTATAATGTATTAATTTGTTTAGAGCTGTAACAAAAGATTTTTCGGTCAGCGGAAAAATAATTATTGCATTTATTTTCATAAATTGTAATTTGACATTTTTAAAGCAAAAATGTAAAAGACAAAATAGCTGTTTCCAGCCTCTCATATATTAAGATTTCCTGTTTTTCTATGTTTTTAAATGATTGTCTTGAATATCTTTGGGTTTTATTTTATAGCCTATTGATTGATCAACAAAAAATTTGGCAGTTGAAGATAGGGGAAGATGAAGATAAGATAGATAAGATGAAGATAGGGGTTAACAGCAGCCCTAAATTTGGGTTCCATTGATCCAAAAACTGTACTGTGTCAATGTGTAAGGTCAGCTTTGAGGTTTTAAAACCTATAAAAGATAATTCCACCACATGCACTGTTTTTCCACACCTCACACATAACACCAACTCAACCTCCGAATCCCAGTGTGTGTATATAAAAACACTGTGCTGTATTTTTATTCCCCCGAATCCGCTTACACAGTTAATATTCGAGAAGCAAATTGGGTTGAGTGACGTTCAATTTTCCTACTAGAAGCACTCGGCTTTCAAAGAAACGTCTATAAAATTGCACACAAGCACTTCTGTAAAGTTAATCTTCAGAGGAGGGTGAAGGATGGAAAATATTACAGCAAAATATCCTGGCTCTCATAATGCACCATGTCTCCATGCATCTATCCTTGATTTAAAAAACAAACAAACAAAATAAATAGTTGTCAACATCACAGAAGGAGCTGACCTGTGACTGAAGCCAAAGCAATGGGGTTTGGTCGTGGTAAAGACCAATCCATTTGCACCACTGCAGCCCAATAATGGGATCTTTCCCATTTGGCCATCAACAGTGCTGTTTTTCTCATTAGGGTATGATGTCACCACAATGCGGGGGTGGAAATGTCAAGTCAAAGTGTCTGTCAAGTCAAATCTGCAAAGTTTTAGGAGAACAGCAATGCATATATAAACCAGTGCAGTACATGACTGAACGCTCAGCTAACGGGGGTGAATAAAGCTCGCCATGCATTCAACAGTACAAGTTCAAATGTTCACTGCTGCTCATAGAAATTAGCTGCTGACCTCCTTGTGCTGACACTGTGCTCATCCAAAAGTATGGATTTCAAATGAATATTAAGTTATCTGCTGAACAAACCACCGACTAGAGTGCTACTAGTAAAAAAAAAAATATCAAAACACATTTTCAGTCTATTTTGCATTCCAGTGCTGTGCCGGGGAAGTCCCACATTTCTCAGGATGACAGGGGATTCATAACAGCACCCCGCATCTCCAGCCCAGATTTTGGGAAATGTTGAGAGGAGGTTGTCGGCTTCAATATCCATCCGGCGTGCTGCTGAGCGGCCCATGTTTTGTTGTCACTCTGCGTAGGAACCAGGGCTCTCTCTAAACCTAATAAGGTCTTGCCTGGGGTGACAGCGCCGAGGACAAATGACTTGACTTGGACATTAATGTAGGTGGATCACCCCTCTGTACTTTCATCTCAGCCCGGACTCTGAAATAGAATGAAAACGTCAGCAAGAAAAATGTACTCTTGTTGCAAGCTGAGAATATTTATTTAGTTTTTGGGGCCCTGTTTGCTGTGATAAATTGCCGGCAGAAGTCTGTTGACTGAATTATTTTTGAGAGAGACCAGCAGAGTGAAGCCTGCGTGTTTATGGTGCTCTGCTCTGGGGCAGATTTAGTTATCCTCACATATCAATTGCGGTTAAGTAATTTTTTACTCTTACAGTTTTTCTGGGGTTGATTTTGATGCCGGGTATTGATAAATATTTACTCTACTATGTTTATTTGTCATTGTACTGTGTGTGTGTGTATATGTAGTAAGAGATGTGCTGAAAAATAGTAAATGTAATTTTAAAAATGACTAAACATTAAAAATTAGTGAGTTCAGTAAATCAATTTTAAACTATGTTGGTAATTGATTAAATGTTTAAATAGTGGCGTTTTGCTTTTTCCCGGCTCTCCAAAGTGAAAACTTGCTATTTTTAGTAACAATATTAACAATAACATGTCATCATCTTGTTAGTTATGATGCATGTTATCCACAATTTTCATAGCATAGATGATTAATTGATTACTCAAGAAAATAATCTGCAGATTGATAATAATTAGTAGTTGTTGTAGGCATGATTCACATAATTAGTACAGTTCTTGAGATTATGTAAAAATGTGGTCATTATTGCATAGTTTGACCAGGTGTTTTTGGCATCCTGTGCCCAATAAGGTTGTATAACTGCGTCTTTGATAAACAGTTCTTCCACAATCAGTTTTAATGAATCCCTGCTAAAATGTCAAAACTGAACAGCAGCCATTGTTTTTCCTACCAAAAATGGGCATCAACATTGGTCCCAAATGTCCAGTATCAGGCTCCAGTTTCTGTGGAATGATGTTGCAATGAAATAATGATGTAGTGTAATCAAGATGGGCCATTATGTCGTGCAGTAAATAATTACATGCAAACTCTAATCTTCTCCAATCAGACGCGAAATAAATTGAGGGGATAAAAATTACAGTTTTTTATCTTGAGATGCAGATCAGTTCAGTGGACATCTTTTTGATTATGTTGCATGTGATTTTCTAGCCGATACTAGATGATGATGATGATGATTATGCCAGAACTGTCAAACCAGCTTCCAAAATCCACTTCGACTGCAGCCAACACCCCCTTGAAAAAGCATGTGTAGGTTTACTGTGGAAAGTCAGAGTGATGTGAAGTACATTGAGGGAAAATAAACCTTAGATCATCTGGCCGACTGTTTGGAGGCTTAGCACATAAGTGCCCTGTGGATGAAATGGATTCACATCCTCCTGAGTGTATGGAGTGCCCTGCTTTGCAGTTAGGTAGGATGACTCTCAGAGCAGTGAAATGTAGTTCCTCTTGTACTCCTCCTCAGAAGAGCAGCAGTCCCAAGGCACGATAGGAATAGACATGAGTCTTGTGACCAAATTAGACATCACACACACACAGACACTACCACTACCTGTAGTTTTTGGAGAGGAGAAGCAGGGTTCCTGTGTAAAAGGGATTACTGTCGCCTTGGGATGGCGTGAAGGAGAATCTTGGAGCGTCTCATCCCTCGCTTGTTTTCAGATTTCATTATTTCAAGGCCAGACCTGCCCCCCCACCCACCAAGCTCGGCTCTCCTCACCCCTCCTCCCCTCCTCACCATCTGTTGACTTGACAAGTCATTTTGTTACTTTCTCCTGATTGCTCACCCGGTCTTCCCCTGCAGCCTCTTCTCTTGTTTTAGCCTCCCCACCCCCAAAAACCACCACCACCACCTTTCCCAGATGAAAATCAGCTGTACTTCGTTTGTCACCGAAAACAAGGTCCAACAGTGATTAACTATCGCTGTGCTAAGTACAACATTGTTTTTGTTTCTCATGTACTGTGTGTGTTGAGAGTTCGACTGATACACAGCTTCCATGCAGCCCTCCCTCTCTCATTCCTCCCAGTTCCTTAAGGAAATTAAGCACATGACTCTGCTCATGTATGAGTCATTGTCTTTGCTCCATCCATCTCTTTTCCTTTTTTCTACTTCTTTGCTGTCCATTTCCCTTTGTATTTCCAGCTCTCGCTCCTCCCTCAGCCTCTCGCAATATGAATTCCAGATGTGTGTTTTAACAACACCCCCCTACACACACACACACACTGACACAGCATACCACCCCGTAAATCTTTTTTTGTCTCCTCTTTTTTGGGTTTTGTTATGATCCTCCTCTACTTCCTACCTTCAGTGCGTTGAGTTTAGAGTTTGGCCTCGCTATAAAATAAGGTTTATACTTTATTCATGTTATTCAAGCCTCTAAGAGGTGATTCATTATTTAGAGCTTCTACCTCCCAGAGCCAGTTCACTAAGTACATTTTTGGCTCTGAGATAGACTCACACAAACCGCATTTTTTGATAGCGAAGACCCCCCTTCCCCCCTTCTCCTGCATTTGGAAACGTTGTGCAAGGCTCTATGAGGTCCAGAGTTGGATGGCTACAGTATTAATCAGGCGAACTCAAGCTGTGAAGCGCACAGAGCAAAGTGTTCCCCGTGGGGACAGAGCAGATGAGGGACATTGGTTCCAGATGAAAGGAAGATCAGGGGGGGAAGGACAGAAGAGGAGGGAGGAGCTGAGTTGTTCTCTAATCTAGTGATACGAAGCCAGAGACAGGCAAATCTGTATTCACCCTTCAAAGCGCGTTGTAATTGCTGTGAAAATTTCCCTTTTTTAATGGAATACATTAGCATAAAAGCTAGAACACAGTATTATGAGCACAAATAAAGTGAGTTACAAACTATTTTAGGGAGTAGGGGTGTGATTTCTGTTTAATATTTGGCCCCAAAAACAAAACAAAATGAGTTTTCTTTTTAACGCGTCTTGTTTAGCTGTAATTACTCACCAGATGTTTGATGTATCCGTCTTTGCTTTGCACAGCCAGAACATTGAGAGAAATGTGTGGGAGATTGCATCAGGGCTCATGATGCCATTTCACACGAATGGGCTTCGTGCTCACTGACACTCCTGACCTATTTATGATTTAAGAGCCGCGGTGACACTCGTTCTTTCTGGCCGTCTTTCATCTCCTGCTCGCATGATCTCACTCGCCCCCGTTATCACGCAGACAAAAGATCCGCTGGGTGGAAAACTGGGGGAGATAGCAGGAGTGTGTCACCGGCGGAGTTAATTTGATTAGGATTCAGTAACACCGCAAATCTATAAAGTCAAATAACGAGAGATCACAATAAAAAGACTGAGGGAATAAATGAAACCACAATTCTTGAGTATTTGTCTTGTTTTGCAAATTACTGACCATGTGCCTAAAAATCTGCTCTCTTCTCTTTCAGAATAATGACCCGTTGACCCTTGGTTACCATGGCTACCCGTCTCATAGTCAGGTAAGAATATGATTTCACTGCAAACATGAAGAAAAAAAATCCATGTTTTATAATATTCCACCATCCTTTCTTCTAATATTTGTTTCCTATCTGGATTCAGTATTCACATAGCGTTAATATGGCTCAGTGAAGCTCTCTGAACCACAAGGTGGGGGTGTAGATTATAATTTATCAGTCGTGTTGAAGAAGACGTGCCTCCACACCCTTCACTCTTCCAGTCTTACCCTCCTACTAATTTTCTTTCTATACTCAGGAATCAGCAATAGTACTAATAATGTTTGAGCTTTGAAATCTGATTTATTATTTCTTTAAGCACTGTTAAACATGTCCTCAAACAAACACTACACACCCCATATGAAATAAAACCAACCGTATTGTATGTTGTGTGCAAAGCTACACAATCTGTTTACTCTTGTTTGTATTAGCCTGCTGATTGTGTTATTAGACAGTTCAGTTTATGTGGTTAATCCTTAGATCATCCTTGGTTCATCCACTCATCCTCTCATGCTCTGCCCATAATCCTCTCAACCCTCGCTGCCTGTGATGCCCAACAACCTCTGGCTGCTTATCTGTACTTTTATCTGCCTTAAGCCTTCACTTGTACGCTCTTAATTGCTTCAGTATGAGAGCTTTTTAACCCCTTTGGTTGGCTGTTGTACTATTTAGCGGATACTGCGGGAGTCTGGAAGCCAACTTGCCATTTTTCATTTCACTGTAGGATGATGCAGCTTTGAACTGTTTCCTCCTTAATGATATAATAATAATAATAATGTTTGAGGAATAGTCATAAAGGCTAAAGTGTTACCTTTTGTGAGCAATCTCTTGTTGCAATGAGAAAAGAAGTTGTCAGTCACGGGCCTACTTCAGTGATTCGGAAGTGTGAACTGGCCTCTGACCGGGGGGGTGGGGAAAGGGCAGATAGGAAGAAAACAATGCTGGGCAGCGGAGGCTCCCACAACACTGAGGTGCTAAACTGTCAACAGCAGTGTGAGAATGATGTGATCAAAGGCTCCTGAAAGGAAGAGCCTCAAGAGTAGCAGAGGCCTGATGTGTGAAGACAGAGAGTGGGTCTTTTCAGACATGGCATATGGCCATGTGGAACTTTCCTGGCTTTATCCATCTGTTAAAGTAATTGTTTTCATCCAGTAATTTTCATATTCAAATATGACAGGACGTATACGGAAAAAGCCACAGGGCGAATGTGATATTTGTCACCTGGAGAGTGAGAGGTAGTGTTGGCACTGCTGGAAAATAATGGAAAAGAATTTTTTTTCTGTTGATGCCTAGATAAAAAGACCACCATGAGCATGAAGGCTATTTGTCCCCTTTTCCCTCACCACTTTTCCCACTAATAAATGTTTTTCATCTATTTCAGCATTTTTAGATAACAATTCTAGATTAGCTGCTTATATTTTTGTCCAACAGCATCACGCTTAGTAAATAATATATGACATGGCTCTAATTTATTCCTATCTGCTCGCATTTATATAATGCATTTGGCTGGATATTCAAGTAGATGGATACCATCATGGGTTTTTTTGTGTTTTTTCCCTCTTTTGCCTCAGACTGTACGGGAAGAAAATGAAGGAAAACCTAATTTTGTATACAGATCTGACAACTGAAACAACTTAAAATTGTCTCATTCACTGTATTTTATGGTTTGTCTAAATTATTTTTATTTTTTCTGTGCATAAGGAACAAAAATAAGAACATTTTAAAAGGCTTGTTTACTCTGTGCATATTTAAACCTTATATCAAAACCCATTTAACCGGCATTTTAGTGTTAATGTTTAATTATTTACATTCTATAATTGGCTGTCTAGCAGTAATGTAGTTATAGTGGTTTTAATTGTTACTGGAGTCCGCCTTTGCCGTGCAAGATTTAAATTGCTCACCCACTCACATGGGAGTCACAGGAAGCGATGCATGTATGGATTGGATGTCGTGCTTAAGACAAACTGTGTGCAATTTCAGTATTACCATGTTAGAAGATATTGTTGACAATCTTTTTTTATCATGTGACGTGATGGATCTTCTCAGCTCACCATTTGCTTGGCTTTGCAAGTCTAGAGAGAAAGCAAGTCTGTTGCATTTCTGATGCTGCTCATGTTTTCCTGTCCGCAGTGGTCGATAAGCATGTCACTTAATGAGTCTGAGAAAAATATCTGGCTCTTCAGCAGCCAAATGCTTCATTATGTTCACCAGATAGTTGTTCATTTTGTCTCTCTGTGTTTTGGTGCAGAGCACGTGGGGCACGGTGAGCTTTTAGAGCTTTATCATTAAAAACAGCTAGGGGTTGGGCAATTATCTCTGTTTTCTTATTGTCTCATCATGGCTGCTTGCGATCACCGTTTGGCGATCTAATCACCAATGTAACGTTGCAGCAAGTCAGTGAAATGCCAGCATGGAAGAAACAGGCCTATTAGCTTTAAGGGAAACCACCAGAAACATCTGCAAATGCACAGTACAGTGTTTCCCACATAATTACTGTATAACCGTGGCGCCGCTCCCGCACAGCTGGGAGAAGGAGGATGCAATCGATAGCAGTTATGTACAGCATGTCAACCTCAATAACCCAGCTGTATTCTAACATTAACAAGAGTGAATCTGCGGGCTGTAAAACCAAAACGATAAGTTGAAAGATGCTAAAATAGAGGTAGGCTGAGTTTATGGCTCATTTTATGTGAGGTTGTCACTATAACCAATCCCTTTCAAATTACATCCAGTTGTTTGACTAATTGTTAAAATGTTGATTAGTGCAACTTAAATGTGGCGGTAGTCAGACTTGAACTACGTTGGAAGTGTTATGAAAATGTTACAAACATGAGACAAACATGTAAAATTGGCAGCACATTTCTGTAACAAGGTGCATGTCTGAAAGGGGCTAGAGAGAGAAGCAAAGTCTTCGCTTCCTCTCCCAGTGGTGCCAGCAGCCCCAGTTAACTCACCTACATGGAGAAAGAGAACAGAAGAAGAGAGAGAGTGAGAGGAGGGGGGAGGTACTGCGACATGAGAGGGAAGCAGAGGGGAGGGGAAAGTTTGCAGGTGTGATAGAGGCAGAGAAGGGAGGCGTCAGGCTATCTGGGTGAGAGAGGAGAAGAGGACGACGACTGGAGAAGAGATGAGCAGGCAAGGGCACAGCAGCAAAACAGAAGGCTGGGGGTAGAGGGAAAGGAAGAAGCGAGTGGGAGAAGGAAAGAAAAGAGTGAGTGGGAGACAGAGAGAGGAGTGGGGAAGAAAAGAAAGAAAGCAAGTAAGCAAGCGAGGGAGAGTGACAGGGACAGAGGCCAGCAGAGGAGGAGGGGGAGGAGGAGGAGGAAGTGGGGAGGGGTGGGGGGGGGGGGATTGGCATGGCAGAAAGAGCGAGCGGGGGCAGAGAGAGGGAGATTTTGAATCTGTGAGACAGACAAGAGAGACTGAGCTGGTGAGGTGACACAGGCTCGGAGAGAGAGAGAGCAAGGCAGCGTGAGAAGAGGAAAGGAGTGAGAGGAGAGAGGAGCGACGACAGTTGGGAGTTGTTGCACGGAATACGATGATGGGACTGTACTATCCTTCCGTGTTGTCGGTGAGTGTTTATCTTGATATCTTTTCATATCCTCCCCTGTGTTGCGCGGCGACTGCTGTATCTCTTCGCCAAGGCTCAGGCTCCACTGTACATGAAACGGCATCAGAGCGGGGCAGCGCTGTCAGTGAGCATGAAATGTTAATTAACTACGAGCAGATGAGGACTCTTCTTGACCCTTTTTACTAGAGTGGTCCAGTCGGGGCATTTCGTACTCTCGTTAGGACTCGGCGGCCAGTTTGCTGCAAGGGATATAAACAGTGAAACTAGTGTAGTAGGCGTAGATGACAGCGAGATACAGGCTGGAGATTGTATCGCTACTGTTATGATTCGCTCTGGTGAAACACACGAGCGGCGATGTATTAGTGTACGCCGTTGTTGTGGCATCTGTTCTCCTGCCCAGAGCTAAAAGCGCATGCAATCTGAACATCTAGAGCTGCCACTGCCAGAAAACTGTGCTCTGCCATGTATTATGTATGCTCAGAACAGTCTTATGTGAACACACTGTAGAGCGTGTTCATCTGTACAGCTGGATGTAGCAGTTTTAGTAGGCTGTTTCTGCTGTAAAGTCTTTTTAGACGTTTCTAAAGCGAACGAGTAGGAAAACAGTGGTAGGGGGAGGAGAGGTAAGTGAAAAAGTCTTTCTTCTTTATTGCCTCTGCAGCTGTCTCTGTACATAGCTCAAGCCTGTGAGCGAAAGGGACAGGTGTCCCCAGAACAGTTGTCTCTGTATTTTTTTTTCTCTCCATACTCTTTCTTCCCCCCCCCACTCCCTTCTGCATCTCTTCTATTCAGCTAACAACACCTCCTCACTGTAATTTCTGTGTCACACATTTCACAAACACACAGAAGCTCAAGCACACAGTGGGCTGCAAAGTTGGTGCATGAAGTGTAACGTTCATATCATTTCATTTAGTGTGAGTCAGGCTCTGTGTGTGTGTGTGTGTGTTTCTTCCTGCCTTTGCTTGCGTGTGTGCTTCTCTTTCAGCTGTACCTTGGATTCCTGCTCTCTTTACTGTTTGACCTCTTTTCTCTCTCCTCTTGCTCTCCCTGGGGCCCTGGCAGCTGTTATCTCAATGTTTTCCTCCAAGAGCCCCTGGAAGAGGGGGGGATGGGTTGGGAGAGAGAGAGAGAGAGAATCATTGATTTTTAAGGTGACGGGGCACCCTCTGGCAGTTACCAGGGAAGCCTGTGGATGATGAAGCTGAAATTATGCAGAGGTGGGACAAATTAGAGTATTTGAAAGGAGATGGAGAGCAACAGAGAGATTAGACAATATTGTAGGTCAACTGGAGGGAGCTAGTTTGCTCAGTGATGCAATTTCTGTAGAGCTGACTTTGCATTTACATGTGTCTGTGTTAAGTGTCCAGAGTTGCCATATGACGGGGGTCATTTAATAGGTCTTTTATAGTGTTACAGTATGCTATCATTTTGCCCCTTGCTGCGAGAAAGTTGAAGTAGCAAAAGACTGAAATATTTCTCAAGCCCCACCTAAGCGTGTGCCTTAAGGCGAGGAGAGACTCCTACTAGCTGCACAACTATACGCACACTGCCACGCTTGCATAAACTGAAAACAGGTCGAGAGGTTTCAAACCCCTCCTCCATCCCCCTCCACCCTCCCCAAATCGTGTTATTGATTCTTTGCAGGGTTAACAATGATGGTCGTTTAAATGATCCCAATTAGCTGTGTTGCCGTGGCAACTTGCATGAGTCATTCATTTTGGACAGATTGTTAGATGGTTTGAGGCTCGAGGAAAACGTCGACGGGGGAGCTATGTGAGGTATATACACCTTTTGCACTACACGTCTATAGAAAAAAAAAAGAGACTGTTATCAAGTTGCCATAACAGTTGTGCCTTTTTAGCAGCTATTTGCATCTCTAATGGCCCTAAAAGCACTCGCTGTGAAACATCTGCGTTGCTTTTGAAAAGAGTCTGCCTTTGAAATGGATAGGGGTTACCCTCACTGACTCTTTGGATGGTGCAGTTGACAGTGACAACACTGTCCTACGGCTGGCTTGTGTACATTTTTAAAACCACACTGGATAACCAGCCGGGTGCTGTATTATTACAGAGCTCTACCTGAGCTCTCTCTAAACAAGACTAACTCGTTTCATGGTCATACCTAATGTATTGAAAGAGGCGTGTCCATGCTTGGTAAATACACGTCTTTCTGCGAGTTTGTGTGTTCACCTGCGCGCGTGTTTGTCCGGGGTAGCGTGTGTGTTTTTAAAAGGGGAATTAATGTGGACAAATAATGTCATCGTCTTTCTGTTTTGGAGTGTTTACTTTTCATAAAACGCTGCAGTGGAGTCGAACGTACCGTTGACACAGCTAGTGGAGAGATGACAGGCAAAGTGATTGTGTGTGGATCCCACATGTATGTTGAAAGGCGAGTCTCCCACAAATGGAGTGTGAGGAAAGGGAATCATATGTGAGACCCTAATACGAAAAAGGATTGGGGGGGTGTATTGGGAGGAGTTTGTTTGACAAGCAGACATGTTACCCTATAAGGAGATGGAGAAGAGTGTGGGAGGAGGAGCCCATGCATTGCTGATATCCTGTTGCTATGAAGCAAATGGGCTTGATTGACATGCGTGGGGGCGGGACGTATGCAAGGGTCCCGTCTGGATTTTATGAAGCGTAAAGAGCCGACGCACACTGCAGAGAGAGTGGGAGGAAAGGAGAACAGCAGCAAAAGGAGCAGAGAAGAAGAGCGAGGGGGGGGGGTGCAGGAGGAGGTTGGGACGGAATAATTTAACAAGAGGGTGTCTCCTGGCTCATCGGTATGCCACAGACGCGTTGTAAACGTTTCTCCAGCTGTTTTGCAGCTTGGATAACATCAGCACGGAGTCAAGAGCCAAGATCTGAGCCAAACACAACTTCCCCAGTTAATGCTATTATTGAGCCAAAATGTGAGCCGCTGCTAACAGCATGAATCACATTTTCCATCGTCAAGTATGTTGAAAAAGGCTATAGACTAATGGCTGGAGGCCCGAGAAAGTAAGATACTGAAATGTCATTATTCATGTGAAATAACCCAGTGTTGCCCTAGTTAGCTCTTAGCCACTCTCCTCTCTTCTCCTCTCCTCTCCTCCTGTACTGTAGTGAGACTGCTGCAGACGGGCACATTTTATAACATGCCTTCTCAGACACACTTGCTGCTGCTAACTGACCCGAAAGTAAGCCAGCTACAGCTACCGCTCTGAGTCACTGGCTTTGCCTGGCCAACGCATACACTTACACAACCCTTAATGCCTAACGCCTTAACGCCAGGGGAGCGGATGCACAAACACACACGCATGCTGGCATGCACACGACATGTACACAAACAAAACATACACAAACCTGAGTGCAGGCACAAATGCGCAGCTTACAGTTTGTCTGTCTACAGGGCAGCACTTCTCTTCAAATTGACCAAGAATGCCCTCCCTCATTATCTTTGTGTTCCTCCTCTTATCCTGCTATCTATGTGCATTCATTCAGTAGCTGCTTTTATCCTGATGCGAAGCACAAAGGCCACTTGCATTCAGTAAAAAGCCCCATAACTTGACAGTTTGGGGGGGAGGCAGCACGCAGGCACACACTGTTTTTGTAGATACCGGGCTGTATAAGGTAGAGAGAGCTGTTGAGATGCAGCTAAAATGGATCTCCTCTGAAAAGGCCAATCGTCGAACACAAATACAAGGTTGTTTTTGGCTCGAATTCCCGCTTCTATTTTGGTCTGGCAGAAGGAGCAGCAACAGCCGGGGTTGTCCATTCTCCCGCTAGGCTGTAGTCTGTTTGTGTGCATGAGCAACAACAATGACAAGGATGTTATAAATTGAATAGGGATATAATATTATTAGTGGTATAGACTTGCATATGTATGTATATATATATGTGTGTGTGTATATATATGAGAGCGATAGAGAGATAGATTCAGATTCAATACTTTATTGCCATACAACTCAGTGAAAGTTGTTTGGGATTTGCTTCAGTGTGCTCATAACAAGACATCAACAAGATACAACCAAAAACATAAAACAAATATATACACAACGATATCCCGCATGGGATGACACTTATCACAGGCAGATAAAAAAAAACGCTTACCACATACCTGGATGACAGTCCAGGAGGCTGAAGTGGCTGATGTCAGATAGAAGTGACAATTTGCATATGGATACAGAGCGCAAATCCACAATTTTACAATAAATAGATAAAATAACATAGATATATAGAGATATATATATATATATATATATATATATATATATATAGAGAGAGAGAGAGAGAGAGATATATAGATATATACTTGAACAATTAAACACTTTAAACAAAAATATTTCTAACAATAACTAGTAAAACAGCTTAAGAGGAGCATGCAGCTCTGCGGAGGAGCCGGCTAGAAGCAGCAAATATTGGCACACTGGCATCGGCTCAATGTACATCTGTCCACTACAGAGACTCTATCCATAACCTGGAGCACGAACTGTACTTCAGTGTGTTAAATAAAGAGTAAAGTGTTTAGTTAATAGTATACTGCTAGTATAACAATAATATATTAAATATTACATTCATTATAATTGCATATAATAGTATACTATTTGCCACTAGTTGTCCAGTTACAGCCGTTTAATTTCTATGGGTTGTTTTTATTCATTAACTGCAGGAATAATGCTCTACATTGGTCTCTAATTTATTAATACTAAGTACTAACTTGTCAATAATCATATTCTTCAACATTTAATGATTTGCTGTAGTGCGTCAAACTTTTTGTAATGTCCTGCCCCATCCAGGCTGTAATTGGTCGGTTGACGAAAGGTGACACTGACAAGAACGTTGGCTCTGTGAAAAGTTGAACGTGTTGAACAACAAAGGGCACGGCACAGCTAACGTTAGACGGCCAGCGAGCCAAACCCAAACCTTTCCTTATCGACTCCGTGTTTTATTCTGTCGTACCCGCTAGCTGCAGTCGACGTTTCTCTGTCATAGAGCCACTGGAGCGCTCCTGTGGCAAGTAAGACTTTGTTTTGAACAATTAGCGGTGGAGCGGGGAGGGGGTTACGATAGGTTATTCTCTTAAAAGTTACTTGCAGGCTGCTCATAAATCATTTTTCTCATTGTAGTAGGCTTGTCTGTTTTTAGAGGCATTTGCGAGAGTCCAGTGTGGGCGAAGATATTAAGCAGCCTGCAAGCACACAGAGAAGAGAGCGGCGCACACACTTTTACTGTTTTATTAAATCGCAGAGTTTTTGCGGTTACGTAATCGCATATGACGTGACATCGCGATTAAATTAATTGTTCAGCCCCTGTGAATGTGTGTGTATGTACGCAGCCAAGATATTGTCTGTGTGCATCATTAAAATCCAAGGCACTATCATTCTGTCGGAGTTTCATCACAAAGTGTCAAGTCCAAGACTGACTCATCTGTAGTTGAGTGAGTTGTGTCATGAGTCATCAATGTTGGGACTCGAGTGCGACAACACTGGAGCTGTGATGGACATATTATTGTAGAGCAGGAGGGTCATTTTCCCAACTAATTTGATTTGAGGTAGGTAGAATGTTTTTGCTCTTCTATTTTGTAGTCACCAATATGTGGTATCCCTGAGTGAAGTTTCTCAGTGAGTCCGTAAATGTTTTCCTTCCTTCATTTTTGCTTATTTTGCAGAAAGTAGCACATGGTAGCTTCATATTTTAAAAGAGGCTAAAGGTGTTCAGACTGCAGGCCACAACAGCCCAAGGTTGGATTTGTTTGAAATATGACCTCAGTCTGGACGGTCAGATCAGAATTCTGAACTTGTCTGGGCGGTAGAGAGTGTTTTGAAGAGCTTATATGTTCTGTACAGTGCCAGAAACGGTAATGAATGTAGTGAAAAGGACACAAACTTGTGAATATTTGTCATAAATCAGGAGAAATACAGGTAATGGGGAGAATTGTGACCCCAGGAAGAAACCTGGAGATGACAATGAAAAACGGGATCCAGTTTAACATAGTGGACAAACCATGGATTTACAACTTGTAATCATGTGATGCACACTGGGCCCCCATAGACTTACATTGTGAAAGAAGCAAACGGTGGATACAGGTTTAGGGTTTTATGTGTTTGTTTTTTTTGTACACCCGCACCATTAAATGGTTTTTATCCCCATTGAAGTTAGCAGAAGGCTAAACCTTGAAGTTAGCCTGCCCAGAGGTTTCTCTATGGGCAGCCACTGTGGCTGAGGGAGGTGGGGTTGAAGAAAATGCCAGTGCGCTTGTTCCAGTGGGGCTGCACAATGTGGAAGGTACGCAGAAGATCCAGCTAATTTTGTACCCGCAAGTCAAACCTTTTGGGCTTCATGCACCACTGAGCAGCTTTCATAGGAATGAACGGAGCCCTGCCTTCAGCACTGTTTTCTTAATACATCCATGGGTTCACCATATTGTTCATTCTGTTCAGTACAGCAGAGACTGATAGGAATGTCACTAGTTTTGCTGAGTTTTGGTCATAAACCAAAGTGTTGGACAACATGAAATTTGGACCTACAGATGACATTGAAAAAGTTAAGGGATCACCAACATTGTAACAAGTCATCCCAAGGGGAACAGGAATGTGTGAGATATTTCGGTCTGTTTACCACTTTAACACAGACCGAAATATCTCAGCAACTACATTGTCATGAAATACACATTCATGTTCACCCATAGGCTATAGTTGGTGTAGCTAAATGTTTTTATTTCCAAGATATATGAGACTTTACCCTACATGTATACAGAAAGTGTTACCTCATTGCTGTAAAATGTTGATAGTGTATCATCAGCTTTCCACTTTACCCATTTCACCACTTGACCCAACCTAGGTGATCAACTTTCCCTTTCTAGCAAGACACAGTCGCAGGTCTAGTTTCTCTCTTTCTGTTTGTCATCCAGGTTAGTTCTTACCTGGTGACTCAGAATGACTTTCTCCACTCGCTATCATTTTCACCTCTGCAAAAGCAGTTAATCTAGGATAGGATGATGCAAGACAAAGCCATCCAGTGTATCATTTAGCATTTAATGTATTTTGTCTCCTGCAGTTAAAAGCCCGACTTAACTGACTCATCTCCCTGTTGTTGCTCTCCTTTTCTGTCTCTCTGAATATAATGAATTTAGGATGTCTCATCAGAGGATTTCAGCTCATGTTCACATTATTACCATCAGTGATGTAACAGCGTGGATCCTTCTTTTTTTACAACAAAGAGAAACCTCTTCACATATTAATAATTTTCTATCTATTTTAAAGCTTTTGTTCATTAATTAGAGCATAAAATTGCAACTATTATTAACAGTAGACAAATTGAAAGGTTGGGTGGAATAATGTATGGAAACACCTTGAAAATGTTAAATAATCAAAATCCTTACTGAGCATAATGACTGCAAATAATGAGCAAATGTTTTCTGACGACCAAGGTGTGTGATGGTGGTGCTGCCGCATGAAACTGAGGCAGGACAGGAAGGCATGGATGTGAGGGATGTTGTCACTTAGCGAAAATCTTAATTTGGATGCTTGTGGACAAGATTGGAAGAGGTTCATACAGCTGCAGGGTTTAGAGGAGCGGACACAGCTGCTATTTGAAAATGTGAATGAAGTTAAACTTGGACTCGGTGGTCAGTAATCTGGCGGCTGTATTGCTCGAGTGCTAGGCACTGAAGATGGAGAACATGGTTTCTATTCTGGCTGAGGTGGAGACTCTTCACCTGGCAGAGGAGCAGCAGAAAGCAGTTCAGGGATTAAGTATGAAAAGAGGACATGAGCAGTGAAGAGGATGGCATCACAGTTTGGTACCAGGTTCACAGTGTTGAGATTAATGATAAACACATATTTACTGTATGTTATCAGGGAGTGGATGGAGTGAGATAAGAGGATTTCTGGATGGGGTAACCCTGCTGATCACAATAGGCTTAAAGATGTCAGTGATTTACATGGCGCTTGTTCCGCAGATTTGCATTGTGGTGGAGTTGCTGATAGCCATTGACTTAAAAAAAAGTCCATGATCCTACAGTTTTTACCATGTTACTTTAAAAAAAAAACACAAATAAAAATGTATGTTATCAGGTTCATGGTGGCTTGATATGTATACATTTTATTTGTGCCCATTTCATTTATTAGTACCTTACATTCACATAATTATTCAAAGAGGATATAATTTGTAAAGGAATTTAAGGAAATAATTTATAAAGGAAATTAGGATTGGTACACAAATCAAGTTTTTATTAAAGACATAAAACACCGTTATTTCCTTTGGTATGTTGTAGCCTTCAGTCCTGTTCATTATGTAGATTCATTGAGTGGCACAGAGCCTGCAAGGGGCGGCATGTTCTTTTAAATTTTACATCTAATAACAAAATTGTTTAGCGACTAGTAAATTTACAATTTAAACGCTATGATTAAAAATAGCCCTGTTTTTTTTATGTTGATAAGTAAATTATTTCCTCCTGACGAGATTGATTTAAAGAAACTAGGTGAGATTCAGGATAGATAAATGCATTTTCAAAGCATAGA
This sequence comes from Lepomis macrochirus, assembly GCA_024633595.2. Classification (NCBI taxonomy): domain Eukaryota; kingdom Metazoa; phylum Chordata; class Actinopteri; order Centrarchiformes; family Centrarchidae; genus Lepomis; species Lepomis macrochirus. The sequence goes on from JALXJV020000003.1 coordinate 17,992,940, forward strand.
GATAATTAATTCAATGTTTAATGCGCATGCTCTTGTGCCAATGAAAAGATGTTAAAATATGTCTGTTTACCTGTAAAAAATTGTATTGCTGTGAATAGCGATAGTAAGTTATTTTGAATCTTATAAATATTCATTATAATACAGAAGGTCCAGTTGTATTTATTTTTGTGTACCTGTGTTATTTACAAGACAAAGTTTCCCTCTCTCTGTTGACTTGGTGCAATTCAGCTGTCGCTGCTCTCATGTCACAATATCGATGTGATCCGTGTCGACCGTGTGCATCCCCTGGTTTGTCACTGAGTCGAGGGGCCTGGCTACTGTGCCACAGGTGCAACGCTGAGAAAGGTCAAAAGCTGGGAGACAGATGGCATGCACACACACACACACACACACACACACACACTCATACATGCACACCCTCCCACACACTTTTAACACTCCCAAAGGGACAGAGATCTATTGTGCAACTCAGATGGCATTGCTGCAGCCTGTCACTCACTCACACACAGTGAATGTAGCCAAGCAGATGTCTTGTAAGCATGGAGTCTCTTTAGTAGTGAGACAGAATATTACTTTTGCTAATTAATTAGTTATTATTATTAGTGGCTGCTTTAATTGCTATTACTGTTACTACTACTGCATATAATAATAATGAAAATAATAGCGATAATGATTAAAATTAGGAGTGGAACAGGGAGAGATTAAGTCAGAAAAAGAATGGCTGCCAGATGAGGCATATGATCTACCATTATAGGCATCTTAAACTTGTTTAACATCTGTTTGATATGAATTTGTTTCTTTGACCATTTTTACCGTGTCTGCTTCCTCATTGATGTTCCCCTCAAGAAGACTTGTAACAGCTTTGTCGGTCACTTCGCTTTCCACATTATGCCATCATTGCATTAGGAGCATTGTCCTTGTGAGCATGTTAGCATGCTGATGTTAGCATTTGGCTCAGCTTCACAGAGCCTCAAGCCTGACTAGAGTTTTAGTCTTGTGGTAATGTTGTTTTTAAACCAAACCAAAATGTTTTCTCAGTATGTTACATTCTTGAATTGATTGGCCACCCATTGTAGTTATCAAGTTAAAAAAAGACCTGAAAGACAGACCGTGGCTCTTCTATCAGTCATCACCTTTTATCATCCATCCCCTCCTTTTCTCTCCCGTCCCTGCTGTCTCCCTCCACTCTCTAACTATTACCATTTAGGGTATCCATGCGCCACTGCCAACAGCAAGGAATGTGTGTGTGTGTGTGTTGTGTGATGTTATTGCCTGTGTTGTGTTTGTGTTTCGTCATGTGTTTGTGGGTGCCTGCATTGTCCTCCTACGCACTCGAATGTCTGTAACGTTCAGCAATTTTCTGGGGGTAATAATGTGCACCAAATACTTGGGCAGGCTTCTTTACTAACAGTTGGTCTCTGTGTGAGCGTTTAGGTGTGTGGGTGTTTGCGTGTCAAAGGTGGTTTGTGTGCAGAGGCGTTTGTGAGTGTGTGTGCAGGCGTTAGACACTCACCATTGTACAACACACTGAGCGTGGAGGCATCTGACCCTCAATAATAGATGTGGCTGCAGTGAATATTTAATGGGTGGAGGGTATAGACACATGCACGTGTTTATACACACACATACACGGGGAAATGGAAATATAATATCCATGCCTGTATGACTTTTAGACTGAGGCACTTGGGAAAGTGGTCTCCGTGTGTTCGGGTGATGCTCTCAGTAAAAGATACTGTGGAAGTTCGCCAGCCCACTACTTTAGCTTTCACTCACTCTTCCCTCTCTTTCTTCCAACAGGGCTCTCAGGATAGTGCTGGCGGTCAGGAGGGACTCGTACCACCACCTTTCTCAGCATTCCCTCCACCTCCACCACCGCCCCCCCAGAACGGCCTGGCCCTGGATTACGGGGGCAGCCTGTATGCAGCGGGGGCCGTTCAGGGCCCCGTGGAAGCCGGTGTAGCAGCGAGCAGCGCCGCCAACGCTGCCAACAGCCTCAGTGTTCAAGTGAGTGCCAGCCTCTTCCTCTGTGTGCATCCCACATCAGGTCTTTGCCTTGAGAGTGTGGAGGGATATATGTTATAGATTTTTTTTTAAAAATAATAGTAAATCACTGGGATGCACCAATCTGACTTTCTACTCATGATACCAATTCTGATACCCAGAATCAACATGCTAACCGATAGCGTTGTCCTTTTTTCCTTAATTAGAAATCTGTAAATCTCTCTGTGTAGAACTGATTCATATCTTTCCTAATCTTTGTGTAAGCTAACGGAAAGCTATATCTACACATGCATTCTTAAAGAGCAGCTAACTTGGAACCACGTCTGTGGTCCAGAGCTGTTTAAACTGCTAGCTTAATGTTAGCTTAGAGGGGCTTCAGCAGATGTAGCGCAGGTGGAGAGGGACAGAACAGGGTATGTGAATGATGGTGGGGGAAAGTGTAAATTCACCCTAAACACTACAACACTGATCAAAACTGTAAACTACTATGTACTAGTGACAGTAGTAATATTCTACTACTGTAATATTTCTACCTAACTAGGCCTGCTCTCTGTCGCATGCTCTCAATCGCTCTATACTCGACACTGTCCATGCTGCTGACTGTTGATTGCTTTATTTTCCATTTTATTAAGTACACCTAGCTAAAGCTAATGCAGTCTAATACAACAGTCCTGCAATAAATCCTTTCTTCATGAAGGTTTTAATGTTCTGTTCTTGTTGAAACTGTTTTAGAGCAAGGTTGCTTCAATTACCAGATATTTTTTCAGGATTTAAAGAGTGTTGCTTTATTGTGCATAGGGTGTGGAACCACTATCAGTTCCTGAATATCAATATCAATTTTACAAAATCCATACATTACACATTACTACAAATACTCCCTTCAAATGAGGAAGCTGTTCAAAGATCTGGGAGCAGCTGGAGAAACTTTTTAATCTGCGCACCTAACTCAACCTGGATAACTGGACTAAAATGAAAAACCAGATGAAATATCTGTGCAGTATTGGACTATATATAAAAATCTAAATAACTGTCAAAAAGGAACATTAATAACAAACAGTAAAGCAGCAATGTACCATTGTACCATCTACAATAGATGTCTAATCCAAAAATCCCTTCAACAGTCGGCCTATAAGGAACACCAGGTTTGTTACCAGAAAGCGGTCATTTCTTTGTTCCCAGGGTCCTATGTTACCCACCCCATTCACTTAATATGACATGGACTATTATAGGAACTCATCAAAGAGGGTTTCTTATAAAAAATTATTAATATTCATGAAATATTTGAACACAAAGCCTTTGTGTTAAAGTACTGAACTGGGCAACACCCTAGGAATATGGATACCCTCCTGTCATCACCAAATGACAAGGCACCTTTCAATGCCTGTTACTATCGACGCAGTTCAGTCGGTGATTGGAGTACCCGGCCCCTGCTGTTTTGTCCTACCTGTTTATATCAATGAGGGTTAGGCTAAATAACTGAATGAATTGGCAATTTTTATTTATTTTGACCATCCATTAGTCATTTTAGTTGCTTTTCATGCAAAAATCTCAAATGGTATCTATTTCCCGCAATTTGAAGACATTTTTGTGGGTTCTGGGAAATTGTGTGGGCAACACATGAATTGATGAATCGTCAGTTGCAGACAAATTGACAAATTGATATTGTATATCGTCTTTTCTCAACACCGAAACCCTCTCCTCATCTTCTGTGTCTCTTCCCTATCCCTGTGTTCCAGCAGTCAGATGTGTCCTCTCAGATCGACGGTCAGTCAGGGGTTGGCTCGGGAGTAGGAGGTGGCGGAGGGTCTGCTGGGGTTGATGCGGATGACAAGGGAACCCCTAAACGCCTCCACGTGTCCAACATCCCCTTCCGCTTCCGAGACCCTGACCTACGGCAGATGTTTGGGGTATGTAGACTGGAATATTCCGCCCTTTTCGCTTTTAATCATCACATAACAATAACCCAAAAAAGAAGCCAATCCAGTGACGTCAGCTTCCTTTTCACTGTTTGTTTTCTATCCACAAGTGGTGTTTTAAATGAAAAGAAGGTTCTGTTTGTCTAAAAAAACAAAACTTTTACTTGGAATGTCATCAGGTTGAACGGTTATTTTGAGTCAGGTGTAAAAATCTGGCCTTGTGCTCAGCTTTTATATAAGAGGAATGTCTCTAAAATGTGGTGCAGAGAAAAGGGCAGAGTCGAGGAAGATATGTTGGAAGGAAAGACCTAGCAGAGCTGGCTCCTTGCCAGCGCCTCATGGTTGAACAGTGCTGACACCCCGTGGCAAAATGCAGCACATGACTTGTTCAGCCACTTCATTTTCTGCTTTTTATTTTTCAGCAATTTGGCAAAATCCTTGACGTCGAGATCATATTCAATGAGAGGGGATCCAAGGTAGGAAGTTTTTCTAAAATTTGTTAACAAAAATGAATCCAGCAAAAGCTTAACAGCCATTTTCAACTTCTCTCACTCTCCCTCTCCTTTTCTTTTTCCATTTTCTCCTCCTCTGCTCGCAGGGCTTTGGTTTTGTAACATTCGAGACGAGTGCAGATGCAGAGAGGGCCAGAGAGAAGCTTCATGGTACGCTGGTGGAAGGACGTAAAATCGAGGTAAATCACCACCCTCGTCCCCCTTTTCTGAAACGGTGACCATTTTCTCCTCTGTTTCCCCTCCATGTCCGACAATGAGAATGAGTTTGTTCTGGTCGTTTCTGCTCCAGAGGTTTCCAGATGGCTATATGTGTTCAACTCTAACCCCTCTGGCTTCACTATAGCATGGGGCAGTGGTGCTGCGCACACAGGCGTCCCTTTTGATGGCACTTCCTGTTAATGTTTATGCTGTTTTTGATGTTGTTGTCGATGTTGTGGGCTGCCCATTGCACCTTGATCTTAAAGCTGTGTTTGCAAAGCATGCTGGGTGGAGTGGCTACACAACAGGCATGGCCGGTGAGACATCACTACAACACGGTTGCTGACGATATCTGCTTCTGTCACAGCATGTAGGATCTTTTTTTGTTATTTTGTATTTCCTGCACCTTTTCCATCACCATCATCACTTCTTCCATGATCATGATGGGCGGCCGTTTTTGGTTTATGGTTGTGTTTACGACTGAAAGGGCAGTTAATAGCCTCTCAGCTATTTTTCCTCTGAAAAAAGTGCTTGCTGGTGTCTGTAAGAGGCTACTGTATGTTGCATGGATGGATCATAAGGTCAGATGTCAACTGGGAGTTTTAAACTCTTACAGTTAATATTACAGGGGAGCCTCTGGGTAGAAGATATTTTTAATGTTTGATGTGTTAAGAGCCTGATGCATGATGGGGGCATTTTCAGGGGGCAGTTTTTGGGAATGAAACTGCTGTGAGTAGTGTGGTGTCATTTCTGATGCTTCAAAAAGCTGACTGCTTAATTTCAGACGTGTGAGATGGATGGCACAAAAAATAGTTTTGTTTACACACACACACACACACACACACACACACACACTTGCATCCACCACTCTTGAAAAAGAACACCAGATCTCATGGAAGTGCATTTTGTTGTGCCATTTTTTTTTATCAGCATGAGCTCAGATTTCAGTTGCAAATGGCCTTGGAGATCAAATACACCATGCTTTCGCCATTTGCTCTGGCCCTTGATTATAAATCATGCTTTTCTTTTTTCTTTTTACTTGCTACTAAAGCTCCTCTGCATGGTCTTGAACGTCCTGCACTCTTCTCTGTCTCTTTGTGTGGGTGTGCAGAATTAGAAATATGGAGGGCGGAGAGAGAATGAACATGTGAAGAGAATGCAATCGATAGCTTTCGTTCCCTCTCCTTTCCTTGTTTTTTTTGTATTGGTTCTCCTTCATCTCTCTCCACTCTTTCACCAGGCCAGTCTGTCTTGTCTGTCTCTCCCTGTTTGTGTGTCCCCATATGCACCTGCATTTCTGCTGTCCGTCTCCCTCCCCCATATCTTTGTCCACTTCCCTGTCCTGTGATGTAGTCAGGACAACGAGATTAAGTTTGATTTTGAGTGATTATTTTGTCAATTATTTGAATATATTTTAGGCAATAATAAGGGCTAGTCTCACTCCCAAGTCAGATTTTAATTTCTGACTTATGTCTGTTTCCATTTGTTTGCTCCTTTTTATTAACTTTTATGATCTGTGTTTGTAGCGGGGTTTAACTAGGAGAGGCTAGGTTGTTGTCAAATGGCTGATACTTGTAGGTGACTGTTGACACGTGACCTGTTACATCACGTCCTCTCTACCACAGGGTGGGGGTTGCTTTTCATTACCTCGTTCTGTTTGTTTGTTGTTTTTTTTTTTTTTTTGGTTCATCATTTCTTTTATTACATATATTTTCTCTATTTCCCTGATGATTTTTGTATGTTGTTGTTGTTGTCAGTCTCCACGGTAACTGCTCGCGTGTCCTCACGCCGTTTCCCTGGCAACGGTAAGTTGTGTACACATGGCATCATCTTTGAATGACCCTTCCCCCCACCCCATCCGTCAAATTTAAAATAAAATGCACCCAACACAAATGAAAGACTCCTTTACTGAAGGGAGCTCGATTGATGGATTGACAGAACCCGATTGGCTAATCCTGTGATTGATTGGGGAGGTGGTGAATGAAACGATTACGAGATTAGCCATTGACCGCATGGCATTATTAAGGCCACTTGTATAACTGAATGTACTGCATCTATCTGCAAGTGCAACAACTATGACTACCACTTCTTATGCATTCATTCCAATCACCTCTCTAACTGCATTCAGCATTTAATTCCAGAGCTGTATCCTGCATGGTTTACTCTCTTTCTCGTCATCTGTATGACGCCATATAGTACTATGTCATCTCTTTGTGTCATGTGTCAGCCAATAGCTGCATTTCTGCACCTTAGTGGGACAGCATGCTGAAGCATGAGTGCTATGTTAGCTTTACCGGTGAGAGGATAATAGTTGTCTGTATATCATGGTGTACTGTAGTACTTGATTATTACTTTCTGTACCACTCTGTTGGCTGCAGACAGTTGTAGCGGTATGGCTGCTTAGATTCAACATTCAAATTTAAGATAAATATACATATATATATATATATATATGTGGATGAATAGTGTGCGCCCCAAAAAGGATGCAAAGCAAATCTACTCTTCATGTGAAATATGTACTGTTTTAGTACAAAAGCTATCCTGACATAATTTGTAGCAAAGCAAACTTAACCATTTGTGCCACTGATTAAGTAACGGCAGCTTTTCTATGTTCTGATATCTGTAAAGAGGTGTCCTTGTTTTATTTTTTGATCAGTTTGGTTCTGGATGGTGTGTGTTGGTGGTTGTGTGCTTTGAGGTCTTTCTGGTGTGCGACACTGATCTGGAATGCCTGGCAGTGTTTCACAACCATGGTTTGATTTTTTTTTTTTTTTTAAATTTTTTTGAGGAATGATATTTGCATCCCCCATCCTCTCTGTCTTCATCTGGACTTCTCGCTCTCTCTGTCTGTGTCTCTTTATTCATTCTTGCTCCATTCACCACTTCTCCATTGTTGTCCATGTACAGTTAGATCAAATGTAGGCAAACAGTCAGATGTATTTTGTATGTGTGTATCGCATCTTGTTGTTTCTGTTTGTTAGAAGAATTGCACATTTGGATGGATTGTTCACTCTCTCTGCCTCTCTCCTCTCCACATCATGTATGTTTTTCTGTGTCTCTTCATGTGGACTGGCTCCTCCTCCTGACCTGCATCCCTCTATATTTCTGTCTTTTCTCAGTCGTTCTCTCTCCCTCCCTTTCCTCCCTTTTCTGTATGATGTGTAGTTGATTGGGAGGGCTGCCAACCTTTTTTGATTGGTCTCTTGCTGCATCTGATGCTTGCTGATTGGCTAGTTTTGCTCACCTCTGGTGATGTGATGCGCTCTTGATTGGCTGCGTGTAATTTGTGTATGAACTCTTCGATGGATGTTTTTTTGCATTGTGTTCAACTGATAAATCTGCTGCTTAATTCACCTTCTTTTTCCCTCCTTTGTTTAAAGGCAGCAATATAATGGATTTCTTTTTGAATGCTTTTGTTCTGAAATATTTTGTGGTTTTCTTTGTTCTGTGTGCCAATGGTTGCATTGTTTGTGTGCAAAACTGCCTGACTACTCACCAGGATCCTTGTTTTCAATGTCTTTCTCCTTCAAAAGAAGCGCATGCATCAAATACCATCGCTGCTCATCAACAGAATTAACCTCTATCATAAGTTTAAAAAATAAAACTGTTTCAAGTATAATGACACCTCACACTTAAAGTACACTGGTAACATGAAAACTCTGATCAACATGTTTGCAGAGTATCTCCCCCACGTCTCACATAATCAGTTTAAAACACAAACTATAATGTAATTGGATTCTGAATCATTTTGATAAGTCCTCAGTACTACTTGTTTATCTGTTGTATGTGTTATCTGAACTGGTTTCACTTAGCACCCTGACCACTTTTTCTGGTGTCCAGGTCAATAACGCCACAGCCAGAGTGATGACCAACAAGAAGATGACCACACCTTACTCTAACGGAGAGGCCCTCGCGACTCTGCCATACGGTAATGCACTTCTCTACCTTTTGTTTGATTTGTGCTGATTGGACTGGGCAGGGCAATGTGACTGAAATTAGTATCACCATATAGATAAATGTGTTGGATTCCAATTCTGATTATGTATCACAATATGTTGCATGATTGAAAAACTACATACAGGATTTACTGCACTCCCCAGATACCTGTTCCACTGTAATGCATTGTGTATGACGAAACAAAAGAAAATCTTCAGTTACTCTTTTCTTGTAATGTTTTGTTTACTATTTTGGACTACAAATGGACTTTAGAGCTTTGTAAAACTAAGAAGATATATTCGTAATCATGATGATGAGACTCCAATAAAAAGACTAGAAATGCATAATAATATTGAATTGTGTCCTGGTAGTGGCACTGAGTGAAAGCATGTACAGACAAACACTCAACTCAAGTTTTATACATCCGCTCTTTATAATGAACAGCAGAGATCACTGTGAACACATGCACAAGTCATGAAATGTCTGATCGCTCCTTTGAGTTCTTTGTCAAATTTTGTTTTAAATGTACGCTGTCATTCTTTTGTTGGCTGTAGCTGGATGGAAGTTGAGTCCCATGGTTGGAGCCATGTACAGCCCTGAACTCTACACAGGTATTCCCAGCTTTATACTTACCAAGACTGACAGAGACACAACGCACAAATAACACTGTAATCTTAGAAGTATTTGAGTATTTCTGTTTCTTTCTTTGTCTCTTCTTGCTCAGTACCGGGGTTTCCATACCAAGCAGCAGCAGCAGCTGCCTCCACCGCTGCGACCTTTCGAGGCGCTCATCTCCGGGGGCGTGCCCGGCCGGTCTACAGTGCAGTCAGGGCAGCTGTGCCACAACCTGCCATCCCTACCTACCCAGGGTAAACACACGCACATAAATAAAAACTGATAACTGGAGGGGTGTACTATAAAGCGAGATTAATTGATTAGCGAGATATGCTGAGTCTAAAGCCAGAGTTTTCAGTGTCACAAAGGTAGCTGTCTTTTAACCTGGCTAGAATATCACCCATGATAACTTAAGCTGCACCAGAGGAAGTTAATGTTCAGATTTTTAAATTTAGATCGGCTGTAAAAAAGCTCTTGCCTTTCACAAATTAATTTCCTGACGATGTTCTCTATGAGCGATATAGATTGTTATACTAACAAACATGTTAAGTTGTATGTTAGTAAAGGCACTGAACGAAGCCGTCGCGTTTCCACAGGAACCTACTTGGGTTCAGTTGCTGAAAATCCATACTAATGTTTTTATGCTTGGTCCTGATTTGCTGCATCGTGATTTCCATGTGTCCTTCAATATGGGACAGTGTCAGATCTAAATGCTTCTTGAGTATCCTGTTTAAATGTAGTAAGTTTAAAGCTTAAGATCTCTAAAGTACAGCTGTCATGTTAGAAATAAACGGCAGGTATTGAGTGGTAAAATTAACGTATTAAGTCAACAATTTTCAGTGGAATAAGAATCAAATGGCACATAAAATTCCTTTTTTTGGGGAACATGCACCGATCCTGATGAAGAAAACCTGGGTTAGCAAAGAAAGTTGATTATCGCTGATTGGAGCTTTAGGTTCATCGCACCAGCTAACGCAAAGACAGCCTTGTTTCATCAAACTTGCTTCGTGGTACACCCCTCAGTAAACTGCTATTGATAGTAAAAGCTAGACGTAATAATGTGCACATGACTTTTCTAAATGCATGTCTTCACTTAGTTCAAAGTAGTACTTCATGATTGTGCATGGTGTGTGTTTTGAATATATTTTTATTATAGACATTTACATTGATAGTTTGCTGAGCTAAAATACCATTTCCTTGTTCCTCAGAAGTTATGACATGAGACATGAGTCCATTAAGATGATAGACTGAGTAGCATTTTCTTTTAAAAGAAGGTTGTCTCAGCAGCTGAAGTTAACAGTAGTATCACTCTAAAGTCGGTGTATTTGTATACAAAGAGGTGGTATTTTGTCTTGCATGTTGCACGGTGTGTAATAATCTCACCCTTCTTTCTTTTCTCTCTTTCACAATCTGTTTGACACCATTTTCTCACCCCTCTCTCTCCCTCAATCGTGTTTCTTGTTTGTTGTTTTCTGCGATGCCCACACGGTGGCGCATTACACCATTTTTTTGTTTTGTTTGTTTGGACTTTCCACCACTGCTCCTCTGTCCCCTCTCCTTTTCCCTTCTTTCCCGTCTCTCTCGTTCTCTCTCTCAGTGTGATGGCATATCAGGATGGCTTTTACGGTGCAGCTGATCTCTATGTAAGTATACCTCTCTCTCCTCTACTGCCTCTCTCCTCACCTACGTTTTCCCCGCTCTTGCTTGTGGGTTTTCAAGTGTGAAATGGCACGGACCAAACCCATAGAGATGTGTACTTTTGATTCATCACATCTAGACATTTTATCTTCCCTGACTTATTCTTAAATTATCTTTTTATATTTTGTTCATTACAAATAAATTAAAACTCATCGCTTTCCCAAATGCATATAATGTACCATCCCATTAGAAATGTTCCTTTTAATAATGTGTGCAAATATATAAAAATAGTACTCAATGGCCTAACACACACACATCACACACACACACACACACACACACAAACTTTCATCAAAGTGTTCATTCATAAGTAGACTCCTCTGGGGTTTGTCTCTGTGCATTTGTGAGTTAGTTTGTACCAATGTGATTATGAGCGTGTGCCTGTGTGTGTAATGGTGTGTGTGGGTGTGTGACCAGGTTGACAATAGCTGTTTCTGTTCTCTCTGTAGACTAGTGTTTCAGGACATTAGTGGCAGATTGCCCCAGGTAGGGTTTACACACTCTGTGTGAGAGCCAGTGTGCATCCTCCTCGTCTCCAATGACTGCGTGCTGCTAGACATTATTGACCATCTGAGATTGAAATGCCTTCTCTGTCTTCTTCTACTAACTCACTGGATTCTGACATGGGTGGAGTTGCGGAAGGGGGAGAAAAGAATTAAGACAAAATTTCATGAAGAATATACTACATAAAAACTTCCATTCACAAAATATCTACAGGAGACATGGAGGTACATTTCAGGGTAGATTAGGTGCAATATTGAAGCCCATTACTTGGAACAGTGGGCCACTGTCTTCTGTGATTAAGTTTTCATCTCAATTTCATGACAATACATCCAGCTAACTTAATATTTCCCTCAGTGTGGAAAAGGCATTTTGTCTTGTTGTGGTATTGTCCCTCGGTGACCAGATGTTAAACCCCACAGCAAAATACATCAGTTTGATACATTTTGTTATGTTCCTTAGGCAAGATACAACAGATCAACAAATCATTTTTATCACACACTTTTATTCCATAATCAGAAAACATGCGCAATGACACTCTCCGAAACTGGGATAAATGAGGCAAGTCAGGACACGTCTTCATTTTGTTTTATTCCTTTTGTTAATTCATACTGAATCTTGTCATTGTGCACAAACCTCTTATATCGTGCGCATCAGTGAAAATATTATTCGTCAGCTGCATTGCCATCTTAAAATACAAACAGGACATGAAATGAATAAGACATGAATAATGACACTGAAACCTGAGACCTATCCAGTCATCAGATGGATGTGGGACAGTTTCTATCTGCAGTCAATTCAGACCCCTTCCAGGAATCTCCCTATCTGTTTCACCTGTGGCATGCTAACTGGATCAATGTCGGCATGCAGACATACTTACAAGGCTGACTCCTCCCCCAGTCCCCTCTCATTTCCTCTCCTCTTCTCTGTCTATAAACTCCCCATTCTTTTTATTCATTCTTTATTTTACTTCTTCTCACTCTGTTCGTTCCATCTTCTTTCCTTCCTCAGTCAGTAATTGAACACCTTTTCTGTTCATAAATCACCCCAAAGTGTTATCTGGCAGTGGCACTTTCTTCTTCTTCTACCTTTCCCTTGCTCTGTTATTCTTCCTCTCCTATTTTCTGCATCAGCCCCTCTCTCTCTTTACTCTTTACATGACATCCTCCTTCCTCTTTCTCCGTCCTCTCCCCCACCTCCCCAGTCCAGCCTTCCTCCCATAGCGGCAACTGTGTGGTCCTGAATGCGGGGACTTGGTCGTGACTGATCCTTTAGGGTAGAATGCAGCAGTGTGTGTGTTTTTTTTTTTTTTTAATAGGGATGTTTGGCCTAATACACTGTACGTTCTGAGTTTGGGAAAGCATGCTGTGTCTGTCAGTGATTGGTCGCTGGCCACGTGAGCGTGGTGTGTGTGTGCCCTTTTTAATCCGACTGGCTGACTGTCTTCTTACACTTGTAGTTTTTTTTGTGTGTGTCTGTTCATCAGCAGTCCATCTACACATAAATAATGACGCAATCATCTTGCCACCCCTTCCCCTTTCTTTAACTGTGTGTTTTTGGTAGGGGAACCGGGGTGGGGCACAGTTATGGGTATGAACTCTCTCTCTCCATGTCCAGCTCACAGGGGAACAGTACAAACACTAAAACACATAATGTACAATTAAAGATATTTTTTCCACATTAGTCATGGAGGGAGAGACCCACACAGAGCCTGAGCTACATCCTTGTGAATGCTGTACTGCACCAGATTAGCCAGTGACTGTCTGCTTGTTAATCTTTCGCTCTCCTCTCAGCAGTTTTTCTCACAATGTAACCCTTTAGATTCACTGCTAGTCTGTTAGTGTGTAGAGGAAATAACAGCAAATGTTTAACAAGAATTTACCCTTCTTTCTTTTTCTTCCCACCTCTCACTCCATCGTATCTTTCTCCTCTTATGACACGCTCTACCCCCTACCCTCTTACTGTCCTCCATCTCTTTCCCATTCATCGGCTCACCACAGGGTGGCTATGCAGCGTACCGTTACGCCCAGCCAACTGCAGTAGCGACTCCTGCGGCGGCGGCGGCAGCAGCAGCAGCTTACAGTGACAGGTGAGTGGACTATCCTCCTCCGACAGGCCAACAAGATGTTGTGTCCTGAGGTCTGATAATCCCACCAAGTAGTCAAGCCACTTTATTTAAAAAGTACATGTACAGTATCTCACAAAAGTGAGTACAACCCTGACATTTTTGTAAATATTTGATTACATCTTTTAATGTGACAGCGCTGAAGAAATGACACTTTGCTACAATGTAAAGTAGGGAGTGTACAGCTTGTACAACAGTGTAAATTCACTATCCCCTCAAAATAACACATCACACAGCCGTTAATGTCGTTAAACCGCTGGCAACAAAAGTGAGTACAACGCTAAGTGAAAATGTGAGGGGTGTACTCAGTTTAGTGAGATATTGTAATCAAAACAAGTGCTGTGCAGATATCACAGCAAGGTTGCAAAGCAAGCTGTGTAAGAATAAAGCAACACAGGTAGTGGACGTACATCAGGACATTCAAGTACATTTACATGAGTCTACAAGATCAGAAATCAAATTAACTTTCTCTAGAAGAGGTGAGACAAAAGACTTAATAGTTTCAGGTCTTAAGCCAACACAAATAATAGACTGAGAAGACAGAAAACAACAGCACTGCAAAAACTGAGCTCTCAAAAACAAGAAAAAAGAATTAAAATTGGGGAAATATTACTTAAAATAAGCAAACATATATGCCAACAGAACAAGACTATTTCACTTGGTACTTTAGGCCAAAATCTTGAAACAAGTGAAATTCTCTAATATAAAAGCCACATGGTAAGAAGAAATATCTTGTCAGACAAAAACATGTGTATTTTGCCTTCAATTAAGATAATTCATCTTAGTAAGATTTTAGTTTTTGCAGTGAACTCCCTCCCTCTACTTTTCTAGTTAACAGTTTGAGTCCCCTCAGGCTATGGGTAGAATTTTCCTGATTCTTAACTACCTCATGTTTGACATGTTTGCCGTTTTCTGATAGCTATGGACGAGTTTACACGGCAGACCCCTACCATGCTGCACTCGCCCCAGCTGCCTACGGTGTTGGAGCCATGGTAAGTCCCTAAAGGCCACATATTGCCGAGCATTAAAAAGGATACCATGACTGATAGTCTACATTTTTGTTAACAATTCCCATGAAAAGAGCAAAAGCAGCAGTGCCATAGTCCATCTCTGAGCACTTCACCCCTCTCCTGTCTGTGGCACAAATACATAGTTATAAAAAAGCTCCATAATTTCCTAAAGCAGCTGTACACGGTAGTTTAGAGCAAATGTTACTGAATGAGGAATAAATAGAATTTATTATATACTTTATAAATTTAACTTTATTAAATCTTTGTTTGGGAGTGGCAATAAAACACAATCAGCTGACATGATGGGGGCTTTAAAGTGGCATTTGAAGATGGTCCTTGTGTTAAAATCAAGAAATTAATTTGTGTTTTAAGTTACTACACAGAAAATCTGGGCCCATGTAGTATTCCAGCATGGAAAGAACCGTAGATGTTGCACAAATCGTGGGAGACAATTCTTGATAGTAGGATCAATTCAGTGTTGGTATAGAATAACAAGAGACTAATAAGTTATTGAGTAATGTCATTTTGAAAAGATTTTATTTACTAAATGCTTGTCATTTGTTTCACAGGCCACACTGTACAGGGGAGGCTACAGTAGATTTGCCCCTTACTAAAGACACTACATTTCCCAGGAGCTCCTCTCTTCCATTGAATTTCTCTGAAAGAGCTCCCTCTGTTGTCGTGGAGGTGGACTGCACCCAATTTTAAAGTGTGGAGTCGACCACAACAAAGATATTTCAGATCCCACCCCAGAGCAGTCCCACTTTTTCTTATATACGCTACTACAGAGATAGAGGAATGCTGTATTAAAGACTGACGGGTGGCCTTTACATTAAAAAAAGAAGGAAAAAAAAGACTGAAAATGGCCACCTTCCCTATTGCACGGCTGTATTATAGTCCCCCCTTCCCTCGGCACTCAGCAGCACAAGACTCGGGATGGAGCACAGATGTTCTTCCAAAGGCTGTATGTGGATAACACATTTAAATAGCTGTCAACCATGTATGAGAACGAGCTGAGGTCTGTGAGGCCTGCACTCACTCACCATTAAAGGAAAAAGAGAGGGCAACGAGCAATCAAGCGTCCACAAAACGTTGGATTGGTAGGAAGCAGGATGGTGCATCGAAAGAGCACCTGAAGAACCATTTTGAACAAGAATGACGAGTCACTAAAATTATTTAAAAAAACATACACCCACTGATGGATTTTTAGAATTCCTCCCTAATGTGGGCGGGTAGTAACGAGAGAGGATTTCCATTCTTGCTTTGTTCGGGTAGAGGGGGACTGAGCATGGCGGCTTGGAGAGATGATGTGACGGTTTATAACGCTACAGTAATCACGTCCGAAAGCTGAAGGAGGGAGGGTTATTAGAGCTGTTCCTTACCTCAAGTTTTCTTAGTATGTGGAAATGGTGAACCTTTAAACTTAAAATTGTTATGATATGCAAAGATATTAGTTTAGAGAAAAAAGTTACCAAATTATTATTATTATTATTATTATTATTATTATTATTATTATGTTTGACTCAGCAGCCACAGCTGTCATGGAACATGTAGATCCAACAGTGAACCTTGGGGTTAAAAATCAGAAAATAACCATCTGTATTAACAATACTCCAGTTTTGATTATATGACTCAACTTCAGTCTCACATCATCCTTCTCACGCACAGGATTTCACTATATTCTGTGTACAGTCACCACTAAACACTACAAAATGTTTTAACACTACCCTTTTCTTCTTGAATTGATTTTAGCTTTAGATCCAAACTGAATCATCCACCCACAACCCTGGGGTTCAAGTACTTACTGATCCTTTAATGTAGAGATTTTTATTGTTTGGATTTTCCCCTCATGCTCGATCTTTTATAGAGCAAAGTCCAACATTGAATGAGTCTTCCTGAAACATATTTTAGTTGGTAATTGTGTTCGAGATGCTGCCAGCAGCGATTACTGAGCAAGAGAGACATTCTGTCAGTGAGTTAATAGAAAATATTTAAATGCAAAACACCTTACTATTGTGCATATTTCTATACCGTTGTATTCTATATTTCCAAAACGTGGCTTTTTTTTGGGCTTTTGTTTTTGTTCCAAAGATTTGTAGAAAGCACATTTTCTGCTGTATGTATAAATACATTATCTTTGTTATTGTTATGATCATAATCCTATTGCTGTCTTTATTTACTTCTTCTGTTCGTCTTTTTTTATATTTGTAAGTTGTTGTTCCTTCTACAGTAAGGTGCAAGTTAAATTCTAAGTTTTTGCTTTATTTTTAGCTTTGGAGTAAAGATCTTCAAGCAGAGTGCGTACCTGAATAGTGACAAACTAAAGGTATGCATGTAACACTACCAAACGTTTGCCCTCTTAGTTAAATATTCAGTCAGTCAGTTTTATTTGTATTTGTTTTGGGTTGATTTATATAATTGACTAGCATGATATTTGATTATAATTCAAAATATACAGGAACGGATGGATTTTCTTTTCTCTTTGTGTCCATATTTTGAAGGTGACTGAGACATTTGGGATGAATGAACATAGGTCTTTAACGCTTCTGGTTAAAACAAAATGTTGATTTCTTTTTGAGTTTTTTTTCCGTGTATTTGAATATTTTCAAATATTTTATATTTTTTTAAAGCAGACTCCTTACATTTCAGTGGTTAAGTCAGTCAGCTTGGCCATTATGGTCGCTCCAGGTTTGTTTGAAGGTATCCAGTGTTATCTCATGCATAAACAGGTTAATGTTCCAACATGGTAAAAAACAAAGTGTCATTGTGGGATATGATCTGGGATGTGTGTTAAATGGGCCAGTTATGTTTTTGTTTTTTTTCCCTTCTTTTTTTTCAACATAACTAATTTCAAAGCTACCATTTTCCATTTCTCACACTTAGAAAAACATGCAGGTCAACAAGATGTTTTTTTGCGATTAAATGTGCTGCTGTTGGATTTTCTCATGACATTTAACATTTCTTTTTGAATATATATATATATATAAGTTACTAGAAAATGTGCTCTGGACAAAATGTGTGGTGGGGGGGAGAAACCTAGCCAAAGATGCTAACTAATAGTCCCCAGCACGTTCTGGTTCCCAACTTGAGAAGTGCTACACAAAATACACAATGATGGACTTACAAAGCCACTGGAGGCATGGACAAACCAGCATGAGCGATAATTGTCAAGTAAAAAAAATTGTTTTGCATGAATCTTGTGTCTTTCATATTTGACTCCTGAGCAGCAGAGCCCAGTTGCGTTCTTCTTTACCACTAACCTCTTTGAAGAATGACAGGCAGCTAGCAGTTTGAAGCTAGCAAACACAAAAAAGAGCACAGTGCTGTTTGACAAAAAGGCCTGATGACAAACAAAATGGCTGCCGCACAAACGAACACGTGGCATCTCAATTTTCCTGTCATGGTTTTCTTGCCACTGTATTATAGTAAACTTATGTGGCCATTCTTCATAGTTGCTATGATTTCACAATGATCAGTCCTCTCTCTTTGTCATGTCTATATCCCCCTCAACTGCCATTATGTTTTTTTGTTATTGAATGTCCATATAAAATGTTTTATATAAAAATGTTTTGTTGTGATCAAGCTTTCAGGTTGTTTTCTTTGGGTATTCTATTTATTTACTAAAGTGGATAAGGGTTATTTTGTAGTTTCCCATATTATTCTACACAAGTAGGCCAGTACGTGGTCTACTGGTTTTTAAATTTTAGTAGCCTATTGATCACCAAGTCAGTGTAACTGTTTTAAACCTGCCACATATTTCTTTGGTTATTTGAGGACAGTGGAAAAAAGCTGTACACACGACACCTACACATTCTCATTTATGAAGTTTATATGATGCAAACGGTTGCTTCTTTACACATCCAGCAGATCCTGAGCAACAGTTGCATTCATTTGGAGTTGTTTCTGCTCGCCTGTTGTCCAAATTCAACATTTACTGTACTTTAACTTTCGTTTTGGTCGCCACCAAACTTAGGCACAGCAGTGTTTTGAGCTGCATGCGAATGTACATATGCTCACAGGTGTAAATTACGCTGTCCCCACCAAATAGCTGTGAAATAGCAATCAGCAATGAAATAGCTGATTTTTTTTCCCCACCACTTGTTTATTATTTGTAAGAATATTTACATCCAACCTTGAGAAAGTTTTATTTGCGCTAAAAGACAACAAGCAATGTAAATATAGAAGAAATTAATGTGCGTTGCCAAAAAAAGAGAAACTTAAGATAAAAAAAACAAGCTACTAATTATTGCATTATATTGAATTATATTTTTTTTAAAAATGAATTGTCATCTGCCACCTGAATTTTGTGTTTAACTTTAAAGAGTATAAATAAAGACATTTCCACCAAAAATTGGTGCAGAAAATTTCTCTAGAATGGAAGAAATTATGTGTTAAATACTCTTTTCTGGTGGGGGAGTCCCAGACCCCCCCCCCCCACCTCCCTCATATATCTCTCAGCACTGAATATTTCTTTAAAATAGTGTTAAAGTATCTTCTCATCCTGTTACCCTTATATTATGCATCATCACATCTCTAAACTGAGCCTTTAGGTCCCCACCACTTTTAAACACAAAGTGATGCCCTTGCATGTGCTAACAGTTTGTTTACATCATTTACAGCATGTTAGCATGCCAATATTTGCTGGTCGAGGCTAGTAATATTATTACATATTTAATAAAGAAGATATTATATGCTGGTATTTATTAAAGGTTTTCTCTTCCATTAACCATCAATCACATTCCCAATGAAGCTGCGTGTTTAAAGAATGACATTTTTTTGGGGAAACTATTTATTGACAATATTATTCAACTGTAACTCCCATTCCTATTGACAGTGTAAACACATTTACTTTCATAGTTCATAAAAATAAATAAATATATATATATATCTTATAAGCAGCTGTACATAAAAAAGGAATATCTCCAAAGAGGGGGAGGGTCATTGAGTGGAAAAGGCAGGAGAGAGGAGCGAATGTTTAGTGTCGATGTACAGTAGAAACAGCAATCAAACACATTGTCTCTCAGAAATACACAAGCCAAGTGCAAAGTATTGGGGAAGAATGTTTGGAGTTATTGCATAAGCAGGGACACCTCAGTAAGCATATATAAATCAATAATAATATAACTTTTAAATTGCATTTGCCAATTTTACACTATTAGGATCAGCTTAGGGTATCAATTTCCGTTCAATGTCTCCCAAAACCCATGTGGGACTAACACAACAACAGATATCAGGTCAGGTATTTTGGTCGGTGAAAGAGACCAGGGCAAGAGAGAAGGACTGGGCGAAGGAAAATCTGTGCAGGGAGGTAAAATAGTTATGGTGATGACACGGCAGGGTTTCTAGACTATTCCATATTTCGCCAGGTCGCTGAGCTCCATGTCACCAAAGGCTTCCCATGGGCAGACCACTGTGATGTCTGTGCCAAGACCCTCCATGCCGGGGATGTCGTCTCCAAATCTAAGAAGAAACAAAAAACACGTCTTAATTTCCTGAACTTTATTACTTTTATTTGACATGAAACTTTTTAGTGGTGGAATAAGTACTCAAATCCTGTACTGTAAATAAAAGTACTTATACTGCGACGTGAATACTTCATTAAAAGTAAACATTCATAATCAAGTAATTGCAGAAAAGTATTTTCCCTGTGACGGATAAATTCTGTACTAGTTTTGCCTTTTACAGTTTTTTTTACTTTCCTGTAATCTTTTTTGTTAAATGTTGGATTTTTTAAAATTATTCAAATGAATCACAAGGCAAAATGTTTGGGAACTACTGCTTTTATCTATGTGTTAAGGGCTGTTTTTATAAGATTATGATTTGCTTTTTAAATGTAAAATCTTACTAGCTGTTTGATAATTGTAGTGAAGCTGAACATGTAAATATAACAGTAAAGTACAAGTACATCAACATGGTACAGTGCTTGAGTAAATGTACTTAATTATTTTCCACCACCGATGACTTAAACTCCATCTTACCCCTTCTGGCCTGGTTTGGGGGCCTTGCTCTTGAAGGTACGTGCAGTCCTCTGCTTGAACTTGGGGGGTGCCTTCTTCTCTGCGGGAGTTGCAACTGGTGCGTCTGCCATCTTTTATGCACTGTGAGAAAAACAATTAGTTTAGTCTTGATGTGTAAGACCCTCCTCCTCCTCCTTTAATCCCCTCTGTCCCTTGCTTAGATGATATAACACCATGTTGGGTCAAAGACTAAAGCTGTCAGACAGCTCTTTAAGTACCTGTTACACAAACAGCTTTGACTATTTTTACACTTGACTTTAAAGATTAATCTTGTCCAAGTTACAGACTAAATCATGAAATCACGATATTCCTAAGTTCACTTAACTCCATGTGTGAAGTCACACACGCACATGCTATAAATAAATAAAATCCTTAATCTAGAGAGATTCTGCCAAGAGCAACTAATTTTCAGTCTGCTATAATCTTTCTCTCACCTACGTCTTATCTTACAGGTAAGCTAATCAGTGCTCTGGACTTTACCATTAGTGACCTTAGTGACCTCATGAATGGCATCTTTGAAGATCTTGTAATTTTTGTGGAATTTGTCATGAAGTCTCAATTAACCAGTTACAGTATGTTGATTCATTAGCCACATATAACAACGTAAGCATTTATGGCACATATACAGTAAAATGTGTAATGCTCTTCTGGTGAAGTTCAACACAACTAAGACCATCTGTCTTGTCACGACACATAGTGATGAAAGTACAGACAGACATCTCTTTTTAACAGTTCTTTACCTTCATTAAACCCGGATGCTACATCTTTTTTTGGCCAAAATGGCAGCCCAATTATATTACATAAATAAACACATATCCATCCTTTGCTGAATGAAGAATAGAAAGGAGGGAGAAGAAGCTCATATTCACATTTACACGATGGTTTCATGTAAAACACACATTAAAATTCAACTTTCAAAGTTTTAGTATAAGTTTCTGTTTTTTGGTTTTAACTTGTTCTTATTTCCAGCTTTGTTGTATTGTTGTTGCTATATCATTATGACTTTACTACCATTACAGTTATTTTTTCCAAGGAAGGGCTTTTATTCCATTTACTTAGTCTGACATGTTTTTTACCTTGCTGCAAGCAAATTCCCTGTGCAGCACAGTAAAGACTGAACTGAACTAAACTGAAAGAGTATCTTCACTGTATCATACACAATCCAACCCCCTTAAGACACATATTTAAAACACGTTGAGAAAAAGAAAATGCCAGGAACCAAAGGCCATCCTTCCACTAAAAACTTTTCATTAAGTTAAATCAAATTGTGTTTCATGAAAAAAGACTTTTCAAGCAATGATGTAAACATTTCTAGCCATTTTTTTCTTTTTTTCCAGTTTAGTAAATGGTAAAACATGTCTTAAATCTGCAGATTAAAAACAACAACTTCTGAGGAGATAATGCCCAGTGCATGGCATCCATAAGGTAAAAGTAAGTAATTAGTATGTAAAACTTCAAAATAGTATTTTATGATGCCTTACAGAAGGGAGAAAAGAAAATGAAAAAAAGAGTCAAGACCATACAAAATAAAAGCAAGACAAGGAGGCAAGGTGCACAAACCAACAAATATTAAGTTATAAGGTGGAGAAAAAGCCAAAGGAAACAAAATCAGGGCATTTTGACTTCTGAGGCATTTTCCAAAATCGAACACATACTCTTGTCTACAAAATTACTTCTGTTTCTACAATTGGAAGATCACCGCACAGTATCTCTCTGAAGTCAAGCTTTCTCAGCACGGTTGTGCACTCTGATGTTCGCTCTAACCTTAATCCTTACAGCAGAATTTAAAGGTGGCAAAAGCTTGCAGATGAGAGAAAGTCACAGTTTGATCTTACCTGTTTTTGCTGTCACACAGTTCGCTTCTGTCCGATGTGTCTGCGGTCAGTTTGTGTTTCTGATCTTCACCCTGCTGTCTTCTTATATACGCTCACTACTAATCCCCCCTAACATAAAATGCACAACCCTCTAACTGGCGTCTCTATTAGATTAAGACGGGGGCTCAGGTGTCCAACCTGGTGTGTCTTGCCATGTGCACCTTACATAATGAAGCATCCCTGAGAAAAGCTTAGTTGGATTTACTGAACAATTGTTGAGTTGTTTTGGGACCTGATGACCTTATTCGTAATCTATTCTTTTTCGAATGGGTTCATTTTTAAACTAATTTAATAAATTGTAAAATAATATTATCCTTCTACAAAAACAAACAGCAATAAATTAATTTATTACAGTTGAGTTTTAAAACGTAAACAGCACATTGTTAAAGTTCATTCTTGACCTTGGAAACAATCATATGACAGAAAATCTAAACTCAAGGTCCACTTACTAGCTTAGTTAAGATTTTTGTTGTCAGACAACATAAATAGTGAAAATTTGGTAGCAAAATTAAGTGTTGTAACTAAATCAAGAGGCCTATCTTCAATGTTTTACCACCCTCAGGCACTTCTTTTCATGCCACATTAATTGTTCAGTTAAGTTGCCAGTTACTGTATTGCCCTTATTTAACCTGAATTAAAATGTATTACCCTCATTTAAACTGAATTAAACTGCATTGCACTTACTTAACCCCAATCCATGCCATGAGACGAGGGATTAAGAGCTGAATGGTTAAGTGTTCCTTATTTGTCGGTAAGTGATTGATCACCTGCGTGGAGCTCAGGGAGTCACTGCTCTTACATCACATGCTCCAGATCCTTGTGCAGGATGCCACGTTAGGACACCTGTTTGTTTACAAATAAAGTGAATGTTTTTCTGTCTTTAGTATTTTACAACTGCCGGCTGTTTTTACTCTGTAAGCCCTCAAAACCTACTTTAGGTTTGAAGACATAAAGTCAAGTCATCTTTTTAACATTGATGTGTGCATAACAAACAACAAGAGCTGTGTCAGTGTGACTTGAACTGCTGCGAGGCTTCAGGTAAAAGTGGGATATTGCTCTTTTCAAGTATCTCACTTGAAGAATGAGAATCATGTTTATTACATACAAGGAATTTGCCTTAGTGTTGTATTGCGTAACGGCCACAATAAACATAGTAAAAGAAAAGTACTGCAAGTAAATATAATACAGAATTTTACAATAAAAAATATGGTAAAATATCTTGTGTTTCATAATGGAACGACCTAGCAGAAAATAAACTGCATAAATCTAAAACTGTGAACTAAAAATTACAAATACTATCTGACATGTAGACTTTAATCATGTAGCAGTGGATTGCTACATAGTAAAAGTAATGAAAAAAGGAAGGAAGCTGTCAAATGCAGAAAAGTGAGACAATTTATTAGTTATAAAAGGCTCTTGTGGGTGAATCAAGCATTTTTTGTGTGTGTTCTTCAAGCAACAAAGTGCCTGTATTTGTGCACATTTATCAGAATAATGCTGCATTCGACGGCTCCCTCCTTTTTCTTTGCAGCCTATTACCACCAACCTGTTTGGTGCCTCTTCCCACAATTTTTGAAGATATATAGTAAAACCAGAAGTGACCCACATTAACCATGACAATATTGTACACTGGCGGGTATTTTGCATGCACAGTAAATAAATAATTCCTGTGACTCATTTACATATTGCACTATAATAAAAATGTTGCATTTACTATAATTAAACAAGTTTTCACGATTCAGATGGGTATAGTACAGTGTGTATGGTTATAAAAAGAATGAAGCATGTGGTGGGCTGTGACAGACAAACAATGAATATCTATCCGCAGATTTGTTTGGCTTCTACGTGATGGTCATGCTAATAATTACTGTCACTCATTATTGCCTATTACTGACACCTCTATAATTCTCTTCAAATTCACAGGTTGACAAATGTACCCAACCTGAAATACACCTTATATTTATATCTCTTCTTTCTTTATCTCATCTATTTGTGGCTGAGCTGGTACAGAAGAGGACAGAGCAGAGTTGGCACATGAAAGCATGACAGCATGAATGTCTGAAGGGATAAGCAGCTCGGAGTACTTTAAAAAGGGACAGTTGCACAGGGAGAGGAATCCCACAAACGAGGCTCATCAGACAGCATCAGAAAAACACTTTGAGACTTCAACAAAAGGTAAGATTATTCCCTCATCTCGGGTACAGGGAGCTAGCCTACTTTTCCTGCTTTGGATAACATGTAACAACTTACAGAAGAGGAAGACAGACAGAGAGATGACTATAGTATTTTTCTTGAGTATCTCTGAAATTTGAAATGAGACACTGTTACCGAGAAGACTTCATAGAGAGTAGATATTTGTGATGGGTTTTTTGTTCTCCTCTCTACTTCTTTATAATGTCCTCAGGTCTTTTTACTTTGTGGATTTGGATGAACCCAGAGAGGTTTTGAACACTGGTTGTGCATTTTAAGCATCCTGTCTGGATGTTGACAAGCTTCCTGAAGGATGATAAATAGAGAGGAATGTGTTCACGTTTCACATTGAGGAGTGATTTTACTGTAATGCCACCTCCATAAAGGGAGATTATTGGTTGATGGTAACACAGTTTATTTGTATAGTACATTTTAAAAGCAAGCTGTTCAAAGTGCTGCACAAAAGGCATAAAAAGGCATTAAGTCAAGATTTAAAATAAACAAAGTAGTAGAAAAAAAACATGTAATAATATTTTAAAAGGTAAAATAAAAGTGAAGGTTATAGTCACAGTTCAGTGCAAGATGTGAATAATTTGTCCCAAACTGAATTTGATACAGAAAGGTTTAAATCCTACGGGATATTTTTCTTTTTCTCTTTCAGTAAATAATCACAATGGCAGACGTAGCCGTTCCCGCTGACAAGAAGGGCCCCCCCAGATTCAAGCAGAGGGCCATGCGCACCTTCAAGAGCAAGGCGCCCAAACCAGGCCAGAAGGGGTGAGACGGAGATCACCTCACACACACACACACAAAATATACACTTTATACACATACATCTTTTTTTCATCTGCCAAAAGTCGTTGTATCGCTCAGGTTGTACTCATCAGATCTTTTGTGTCTTGTGCACTCAGATTCGGAGATGACATCCCCGGCATGGAGGGTCTTGGCACAGACATCACAGTGGTCTGCCCATGGGAAGCCTTCGGCGACATGGAGCTCAGCGACCTGGCGAAATACGGAATTGTTTAGGCGTCGTTCCTCTGGCTTTATCGCCATTGTAACTGTTGTTCCTCATGTGTTACAGCTGTTATCTTAACAGCTGAAGAAGTTGTAGGCCTACTTGTGTGCTCCGGAGAGGAGGCAGCTTTTGACAATTTAGAGGTTTGACCTGGAAAAAATAAAATCCAGCACTCTCTCGTGTCTCTGGCAGTTTGTTTGACCCCTTTTCTTCTCCACCCCTGCCTTCTCTTTCCCCCTTGAAACTCTCTTCTTGCGTCTCCTAACTGGGAGTGAGTTGGACTTTCCACAGAGGAAAACAGAAATCAAATGGATTTTTATATTTTGAAAACATGTAAGATGGTTTGATTATCTGTTATTGTACTGTGTACTCTCCTCTTCTTCAACCTCTTTTTCTCAAAGCTGCTGATTTGACATGCACAGATGTTTTATTTTGTGTTAGTGACATGAAAATGTATGAGAACGTCTACAATTCACTTCAACCTTCAGTGAAAGAGATCAACTCTGTCTATTTGTCTGTAGAGAGGAACAATTCAATAAACAAACAATAAATTTTCCATAGAGCATCTGTCTTTTGTGTACTTCCTATTATTAACACCAAATGCTACACAGATGTTCTAATAATTTTAACATTTCACACTCAATGTCTCACACGCAAAAAAAACATACGCATACATGTTGTTTGGCCTCTTGTGTCACATGTGCACAATAGCTCACTTAATCCATAAGTGTGGCTAGTCAGGCCGCCATTCACTTGCATAAAAATCCCATATTGTTCACTCAAACTGTAAAAATAAATCTGGCTCCAAGGACAGAGGGTGAGGGAAGACAGCCCAAGCCACTGTTGCCATGGCGACCAAGCTGCTTATTCACAGAAAGTGTCGAGTCTATTGGTTTCCTTCGCAAGTAGAGGAAAGGGGCTTAACAGGAAAGGTGAATGGTTTTAATGTCAAACGATCGCTGCAACAAAGGTCAGATTAGGCGGAACGCCAATAAAGATAATGTTATCAAAAATCTGGCATTTAAAGACATTTTTATAGACGTAAGACACAACTTAACAAGAGATAGTCTGTCGGCAAAGACAAAATTAGCATGAAATGTTGTAATATTTGAAAAGGCACAGCCTCAGAAACCATAACGTGGGAATATAAGGAGGAAGAGGAATAACACATCAAGACAAAACAGACATGAAGAATAAAAACATTCTGCAATTCTATTTAGCTATGTTGTGTCACATTATTTTTGTGTACCCCAAATAGCTATATTTTACAGTGGGGTAAAAAGTATTCAAATGCTATACACATGAAGTTCAGTATACTCATCATGAGGACTCAGCCCCAGTCTTATGTTAGGCTACATATTCATTTGTACTTTTACTGCTGAATGTATACAACTAATTTATTTGGGTAGCAATGAATCACATTTTATAAGCTCATTATAGGTTTTGAATATAAATTCTCAAAGCAGTCAAATAACTGTAGTGGAGGAAAAAGTATACTATTTTCTTCTACAAGTCAAGCAGGTACAATACAGTTGTACTTTGGTAAATGTACTAACTCCACCACTGTTACTGTACTCTATAGGCTAGAGATGGAAAATATCTATGCAACCTAGCCCCTCCTCTGGTAACATTTTTGTTAGTATTGTTTGTTGGTGCCAGTGTCTATGTGTGTTTGTGTGTGTGTGTGTGTGTGTGTGTGTGTGTGTGTGTGTGTGTGTGTGTGTGTGTGTGTGTGTCGCCTCTAGATAGCAATGTGCATTTGTGTCACAGCACCAATTAGCTGTTCAAGTCTCCAAACAGCGAGCGTACAAAGGGACAGCGCCTCATGCAATGTAGCACAAATATGACAAATAACAGTTCAAAACCTTTGGCCTCTTCGTTAGCGGGGAGCTGAGGGGGAGGACAGGGGAGGGAAGGTGAGGGAATATGATTACAGGGCCTATTGGAAATGGAGGATGAAAGATAAATATCACCAGAGCCTTCATGTGGATTAACCTCTGTGATGTGTACACCAAATATCGTCTTCAAGTTTCATTGGCCACCAGTATCAGGATAGTAGCTATAGTGTGAACATGAATGACACTCGTTGACAGCGCGCAGGTTAGGAATCACAGCTATAGAGCGCTGGAAAAAAATCATGCATAAAATGTCTGATATGCAGATTATTTTTAATATTTATTGTTCAATTTAAAGACGCTGTTTGATTGTTTTCTCCCAAGTTAAACAAACAATAATTCTTTTAGTGATTGCCACTGCTTATATGGGAAAACACACACACACACACACACACACAACTTTTAGACATTTGTAAGCTGCTTAAAGGCCGCCATGTAAGGTAATTAATTAATTCTCGTGTTAATTGCGTTAGAGTTTGTCAGCGTGCCTGCCAAGTCACCTCAAAATGAGATTATCAGCCGCGGCCGGTGTTGTACCAAATTCTGATCGAAATTTGATCTGCCGAATTATGCATCCACCTCTTTAGGTCCTTCTCAGACACTTTGCTCATTGATCAAACAGCTTTATCGTGTGTTTGAGTCAAGGAATGGTACTTCTACTAAGTGTATTAAAATATTAAAGACTCTAAACGTTCATAAAATATATACTTCGAATCATTTATCACCATTGATGAAGTCCACAATAAATATTACAGCGTTTAAAAGCATTATTTGGAGGTGCATGCAATTCTCGGCAGGCGGGCCTTTCAAGCTGCAGTTTGCTCTCTGGTTGTATCAGCTTCATCTACTAGTTACTGAGACACGGAGCCATTTCACTCTGAGATGTTATCTTACGACAGCAGCCAGAGGTGGCTGTATAGTGTATATTATGGTTTGTTTATTTTAAAACTTAGTAACTCCTCACTGTAAAAAAAACGGCTATAAATTTATCCTAGTGTCTATGTTTACACTCTGGCTCTAGGATTCGACTTTGCCATGCACAGTATTCATCTTGACTAAATCACATCACTTAATATTCTTCACGTGCCTCAGCTGCTCATTTTATCTTCTGCGTTTGCATTCGGTATGTTAACGTTTTGTTAAAGCACTTATTACATTACTTACATTCAGTTTCAGGTTTATATTTTGATTCTGCCAAGATAGATTTCTGGCTGTCATAACCAATTTGAAGCTGTCCTGGTATTTTATTTTGCCAAGTGTCCTAAGGCATAGATGAATATATTCAGTATAATTCATCAGACATAAGCATTAGACTGAGTATCTGTGCTTGATTTTAGCTTGATTTCAGGGAAATAACATATAGGACTAGGCTATAAATTTATGATTCAAATAACTCAGATTTGAGTCACCACCCTGACC
This sequence comes from Lepomis macrochirus, assembly GCA_024633595.2. Classification (NCBI taxonomy): domain Eukaryota; kingdom Metazoa; phylum Chordata; class Actinopteri; order Centrarchiformes; family Centrarchidae; genus Lepomis; species Lepomis macrochirus. The sequence goes on from JALXJV020000003.1 coordinate 18,021,865, forward strand.
CTCAAGCTGCTGCCTACTACTACTAAGATGATTCACTTTATTATTGTAATAGTTCCCTGCAAGTGGCTTAAAGATTTGAAGAGGTATAAATGAATGATGTGATGCTTTTGTTCTGTCCTGAATTGTCCTATTCAGAGTCACCTCAAAACCAACAACTGAATCCCAAAGCTTACTTTTTACCAGTGCAGTCAGAAATCCAAGCTGTAGGACAACACAGCACCGCTTCTTCCTGAGCGTTTGTTTATTACCGTCCAATCTTGGTAGCAGAATGCCTGAAGGTCTCTGAGAGGCTATACAGCAAAAACAAGCTGACATAGAAAATGAGAAATGATGCAATCCTTGCTGAAAAGTAGTTTGGTCTGAAACATACATTGGAGGATCAGGAATTTCCTCAGAGACCAGCAACAGCTTTAACCTGAAATTTGAGTTCATATTGCTGTTTAAGCATCAAGTGCAAAGAGAGAAACATTTTGCATGCGTCATCAGTATGTACCGCAGTGTAGTGTCATATTAATGCTGACAGTGCCGTTTTTCCCCCATATGCATTAGAAGCAACTGCAGTGGTGTTTTGTTGTTGTTGTTTGCTTTTAGGGGCATTACATTATAAGAGAAAAAGTTCAACTCTATGTTGTGCTTTATTTCTTTAATAAAAGTGTTATCAATAATAAAATATGCCTAGGTCATCAATTCTAATTCAGGGATATTAAAATGACTGTGGACCTTGAGGTCGTAGCCAGAGGGGTTGTGGTGGTGTTTTTGGTTTTTGGTTTGGGGGGGGGGGGCATTGTAAGATGTCGCTTAGGGCCCCAAAATGTTCAGAAACAATCTTGACTGTTGACAATAAGGCAAATCTTTCCCTAAATTACAACCTACACATCCAGCAATTACAAACTATGTATAGCATGCATATATAGTTCAAAATAGAGTTGATCAGCAAGCGCACTGTAGACGCTGTGTTTCTGGTTTTTCAGCAGCAGGTCTGCAACACAGACTCAAAAAATGACAAAAGAAAATAAATTAAAAAAATAGAGCTCTGAAGGCTCAGTAGAAAGCTCAGTGCAGAACCTGGAACACCTCATGATGCCTGTCAGGTACCAACCAGTGTTTAAATGTTTGTCGCTTTGTTCTTTGCTCTGACATGATGGTGCAACTGTTTGCTCTGAGGCTTGACGACCTGGCAGCTTACAGGCTGTAATGGGATTGGGACATATGGGTCAGTGCAGAAAGAAACAGTACGTGAGTGCTTTTTTTAGTAAAGATCATCCTGCCAACCCTGAACTAAAGTTGGCTATTATTGCTATGTATAGAAATAGCAAAACATAGGCTAAACACACATTCAGTGTGTTTTTTAAATGGCAAGTGGGCAATTTATTTCACATAAAATAAGAGGACAAAAAGAAACAGACGTGTTCAACTGTTCTCTTGAAGTGTTATTTTAACTGAAAGGACAACTCCACCGATTTACTCAGACATTATCAGACTCATGATGGGCAGTTGAAAAAAGGCATTAAATCAATGCAACAGAAGCAGAGAAATTGTTCCTTTTTTTCCACACACGTTTCTTCCTTGTCAAAACCTGCTGCCTACATTACCCGCAATGCAACTCAATCGTTGACATTTGGGTCTGTGATGCAGGTGTGTTATGCTTGTAGCAGCTAATGTATCCTTGAGCAGCCATCATGAGGCGCAGGCTGCAGAGGTCCACACCCCCAGTGTTTTTATTTTTTCATTTTCAAACTTGTCGTCTTCAGCCCCAAACGATGTGGACTCAAGTGACATCACCTGAGGTAATTTATCAGACATCATGCAGCTCCCTCTGGAGCCACTAAATGCTACGCAACTTTTTTTTCCACATATGCCACAGAGCTCCTCAACACTTGCAGACAGACTTTGATGTGTAAACCCTCTAAACTCTAAAACAACTATCAGTTACTTCCAGTATTCTCAAAATATAAAGCCACCTATTGATACATTTCAGGTTATATCATGTCATGTGGGTCATTCAGTTGTCGAGGGCAAACCCATCCTTTGCGGACCCCTGATGTAACCAGACAGTCTGTAGGTTGTTTCTTTTTTTAATCTTATGCAGTCTTCAGAAAGTGGTTTACTTACATGGTTATTTTTGTCTTCAGTCTTTGGTTTCAGTCACAGTATGTTTGTGAAACAGTCCCTCTCAAACTCATTACAAGGCTTGTTTTATGATTTTAAATGTATTTCTTGTTTCTGAAGGTCTCTAAATCTCCGTGACAAATGTTAAAGTATGCATGCTGGTATAGTCAAGAGAAGATCGGCAGAAGGTTCTGAGGATTATTGCCGCATGATGTGAGGCCTTCACACACACGTCATGCCAAAGTCTAACAGGGTTAAAAGTTGTGTAAGTGTTTGACAAACAGTGACAGCTTTAACCTGGCCACAATCTAAATACCAGTAATCCATCAGCTAGAGGTTTACATGCATTACATCACTCATCACTAAACCACTAAACTAAACCTTCTCTCTGCATGTTGAAGAAGCTTAAAATCTTGCTTATCTATTGGGACCACTCATGCAAACTGTACAGAGCATGTGTTCAGAGTAGAAACCTGAGTTCTGCCCTAATAGCTATCGAGCAACCTCCTGTGTGTTTAACAAAACTGCAAACTTTTTTGTACGTTTTTTTAATTCAAATTTAGATAAACAGCTTTAAATTCTTTTAAAAGTTGTTACAGAGCTCTAATGACATGTAAAGGGGTTTGTAGTAGTAGCTTTAAATAGTATTGTAAGGAAATGTTATTTTTTTTAAATCTTAATGTTTCAAAACACAAAAAGTGAGAAGCAGAGAATGTATTCAGTCATTTTCTATTATATTCTAACTATTGACCATCTGAGGGAAGTGAGATGACCAAGGTTTAGAAGTGTATACAATCAAAACATGTTTGCTTTAGTCTAAAAACTAACACAGAATATGTTCGCATCCAAAAATCAAAAGTGTGTTTTCACTTCAAAGTGGGTAACCAAATAAACAAGTTATGGATTTCTGACTTTTTTGACTGCATGTACGACTCTTCTGTATTGTGTTTGTATCCAATTTTTTGATACGATATCTATTCATTCATCACTATATAATAAGATAAGATGATCCTTTGTTGATCCTATGGAAAATCTGATGACGAGTATGTCCTCTGGTGATCATGTGACCTCACTGGCTGTGTTAGCAGATAGAGGACACCTGTGTCATGAGAGTGAAGGTCTTTAATCTTCTTGGTGGATTTTCAGGTTATTTTGTTTTTTATTCTTTGTTTAACACAAATTAATTTTATTCTGACTTTCCATCACAAAACAAACAAAAGAAAAACTCCAACAAATTAACCTGTTTCATGGTACGATGTGCTGGACTGTATTTATATTTTTAAGTTTTCCTGAAAAAGATCAAGTCTCACCACAATCCATTTAGAGAAAACATAAATCTCAAATGTGATGTTTAAAAGTCTGCCACCGTGTGTGTTGTAATCATCACTTTTGCTTTGTTTATTTGCAGCACCAACTATATGAGCAACTGGGGCTGTAATTTTAACCTAAACGGCATCTTCTCAGAGCCTGTTGAACACTTAACACATGTCCACAAGGAGTCAGAAATTGCCAAAGACAACTTTTTTACATATTTATTTCTGTCCTTCCTACTTCTTTTCTCTAATTCCATTTCGATGCTTTTGTGTCAGGAATGCTATAAACACAGACTTTATAGCAAAGCATATGTGTCAGTGCTGTTACAACTTAAAAATGCTGTTTGTTGCCTTTGAGGATGCAGCTAGAAAGAGTCTAAAAGCAACAAATAAAATCCTAAAGGAGACGCTTATGCAGACAAAGAGGAAAGCTGTTTTGATTGGATTAAACTGAGAATTAGATAGAGAACAGATGCAGAAAAACTGAAGTTAAAACATAGTCTATGCCAAACTACGCGTGGCACAAATAATAAACATTAAAGGGGCTATATGTAATTTTTCACTGAAATCACTTATCAATAAATCTCTTTTTACTGCCTATTGACTGTAAGCTCACATAGAAATGAACCACATTCCTGTTTTCACTGTTGCTTGGAACAGCCCACCTCTTATGTGAAGGAATCAGGTCAGGTTGTCTCCATGCTACAGCGACACCGCAGCTGATGAAATGTTACATTGGGGAAATAAACCAACTTCCACACAAACGCATGGCTCAACACAGAAGGTTCAACACCTCAGGTCAAGAATCATCTGTTAACCTACATCTGACACATAAATGGTGACACCATCACTTAACAGATGAAGAGGTCTGCTACACCACTTATCCCCCACTTACAATGCTGTCTTTGTTCACTTTTGGCCTCAGGTGAGAGTGCCAACGAAGGTCATTCAGACCTGGCCTTGTGTGTCTCCAATGATCATAATGGCTGTCGTTACAACAGCCACGAGCACTAACGAACCAGCGGTATAGATCATCTTGACAATGACCCCACACAGGTTAAATAGCTGAGTTTCCCTACTAGAAATGAAGAAGTCTCTCGACTGAGAGACGACACTTCTTCGAGTATCTTCAAAGAAGTACCCTTGATTTTAACCTTCCTTGGATAATTATGACCTGCATGAGTGAGAACCTTCACAGACTCAGACTTCACAAATTTGTGTATTCTACATGTGTGACATGATTTCCCTACAGCAGGAATCACAATCAGAATAAACTTTTTTCAATACTTTATTTTTTTTAGAATTATATGTGAAAATAATTTGGATTTTATTGATGCAATATAAAGTTTACAGGGTTCAGACCAAAACTGTTGTCACCACTGCCTCAAGAGTTCATTGCATTTTTGTGCATCCAGCTGTTTTTTTCTGCTCTGTGGTCAAGCAAACTGTAACTTTCATGCATTTTTTAGCAGATTCCTTTTCGGTTGGAACATTTTGTAAAAAAAAAATCATCCATTTCGAGTTTAGTAATATTTGCATTTCAGAGGCTTTACTTTTTGTTTTAACATCAATACAAAAGGCAAAATTTCTGTGGTGATTTGTGGGAGCTGCTCTAAGTTTGTCTCTCTAAAAAGTTATCTGAGAAAATGTTTAAGGTATTTTCTTTTCTTGGCTCACAGTTTTAGAGTGACAGTTTTTCTTTTATTATTTCTGGTATCATCATGTTTTTTAATCACTACTTATTTCTTAAAATTAACATGCCTTCAAGGCATTTGCTGGCAGGGGTGCTGAGTGTGCACTTACTCTACTCATAAAAAATTTAAATCCTGATGAACAAACAGTCTTACGGCTGTATTAACTAGTGACTGTACAATTGCAACAAATGCAACTCTGCAAGTTTTTCACTGCATTTCCACAATCTGTGTGTCATCAGACAGACATGTCTGATGTGACATGATGTAGTTTCAATGTGTTTCCAAATACCAGACTCTAAACATGTATGTTCCTGCTGCAAGGCAAGATTTACTTCACTGGGTGGAGGAATGACAATGAATGGAGGAATTGGTGGAAGTTGTGTCCCTCCTGTGGCGAATGTACCAAAATGCAGCCCAGTAAATCTCTGGTCCTTCAGTGGGCACACAGGCATTCTCTCTGGCTGTCTATTTACTACCTGAGAAATAAAGCCAGATTATTAAGTATTGTATGAGTATAAATGATTATCAACCAAGCTGCTCCCACCCACAACAGATTTATGTAACACACTGTTAAGAAGATGCTACTAATGAGACACATTCAGATACAAGAAAAGAGTGGAGTGTTTCACAAAAGCAAAGGTAAACTGGACTAATTGTGTCATTATTGTCCCTCTCACCCTCAGATACCACTGTGCAGACACATGCTTACAGCTGTCCCCTGTTGCACAGTGACACGTAGTCCTGTGTCCCAGGACCCCCACCTGTCGTAAACACCTGTCTGGTTCCCACAAAGCCGCCAATCACATCCCAGAGAAGTTGCAGTAGAGACAGCCGGCTGCCATGTGGCGACCGTCAGAGACAGAACGGAGGTGACACGACTCTTCGTACAGAGTCAAACAGCTACAGAGTCTCCTGGTCATTGCTTGATGTGTGTCGTTTTCCTGCCGCCCTGTCAGCTGAATCATTTGAAAAATGCTGATCACTCTGTTTTTCTCCCTCCTGGTGTCTTCTGTCATTGCCACAGAGAAAGGTAAATTGATTTAAGTAGTTTTTTTCTAGCATTCCTCTCTCAGCTTTCAATGTGGAAAATCAAACATAATATAATCTGTCTTATATTTTAATCAAACCAACTCTGTTAAAATGTTGTTGTTTTTTTATCCATGTCGTTCTATGGTGTTTAGTCTGTCGGATTTTCAGCACTTTCACTTGCCATGAAATTTTGTAGAATTTTTCAGATAGATATTAATAATCCCCTGAGGCTGAATCCTGATTATTCTGGTGATCTGCTTTTACCTCTAGTATAACCAAGACGTTGACGTTTTTGGTTTTTAGTAAAACTTCTCGACAGCCAATGGATGGATTGCCATGAAATATTGTCGAGATATTCCTCGTTCACAGACAATGAATACTACTGTCCTGATCCCTTAACTTTTGGATAGATTGGATAGCTATTGGATAGATTGCCATGACATTTGGTTCAGACATTCATGCATCCCTCAGGATGACTTGTGATAATTTTGGTGATCCCTTAGCTTTTCCTCTAGTGCCTGCATCATGTCAGTATTTTAATGTGTCTAACACTTTGGTTTATAATCAAACAACTGCAAAACTAATTACATTCAGCCCTCATCTGTACTTTGTATTTAGTGCTAATTAGCAAATGTTAATACACTAAACAAAGTTTGTGAACATGGTAAACATCTGCTAAACTTCAATATATTAGCACTTTCATTGTGAAGATGTCTAGCATGGCTGTAGACTGTTAGTCTATGTTTACTACATTGAATAGTGTGTCTAGTGCGTATTTTTCTCTCAGACAGTGCCCTTCCCAAGCTCACTGACACCAAAGCTGCTGAGGCCTTCATCGACTCTGCTGAAGTGGTGGTCATCGGTTTCCTGGAGGTCAGTGAAGAAAATTGTTCATAGAGAAAAAAAAATTCTCAACCCTGGGCTCAAATCATCTTTCAGACATCAGCAACCCCCACAGAGGCTGTTTTATGGTTTAGTTTATTATGCTTACATGCATGCGGCAAACCAGACATGATCAGACAAATTAGCTGAGAGTGAGACTGTGAGAGCTCTAAAAATACAGCATTTGTCTGCACCCTGGTTTCGGTGATGCTACTGTTACAAATAGATTTCGAGGAAGAATGTATTTCCGGTGGCCACACCTTTGGCAGCCCTGGTGTTGTGAGGACAGAGAGTGGCTGGCTGTCCCGCAGAGGCGAGCCCTTTGGCCAGACTCTGTGTGCGGGGGAAGATGGAGGGCCACTTGACAGGAAGACTTGTGGGATTGGCTCCATTGACCCTCTTGTAAACAAGTGCAAACAGAGAGGAGGTTCATGAGAAGAGACTGGATGAGAGCGAGACAGAGAGCGCATGAGGATAACGCATAGTTGGACTGTGATGCTTAAGGCAAAAAGAGACTGAAATATTGGTGCTCTGACTCAGTGCAAGTGGACACATATTACAGGCTGCAAAATGATAAATCGGATTGCCAGAACTCATGCAATTCTGTCTCAGAAATAGACGTGATTCACCTTCCTTTGAGTCAGCCTCATCTCTCTCTTCCCGGTACATTTCTTTGTTTCTCCAACTTTCTCAATCTCTCGCTGCCCCTTTCACTTTTTTCCATTTCAATTTTCATTGACAAAAAGGATGATAACAGGAAATTACACTTACCGGTGGTCTTGGGGGTGGGACTGGGGGTGGTTGGGGTATTTAAAAGAAGAAACTCTGAAATGTGTCCTTTTATGCCTTCATCCACGGTTAAGATGTAGCCCTGGAAAAATAATCTTATTCCTGGCATGGGATATTTAATAATAAATAATTTGTGATGAATTTGTCCTGTAACATTTAGAATGCAACATATTCCATGCCTTTGTGTAAACAGTAATAATTTATTTAGTAAGAACTGTTTGTGCCAATTCTGAAACATTAATCTGTCTATGTGAATACTTAAACTCTCTGCTCCACTATTTCTAGAACAGTGTTTCATTTGTTCTATTTATATGTACCTGACACTATTCACCTATAAAATAAAAAAAACTGTGGCAGCATTTTACTGTTAATACTTTTCTAAAATACAGAAAAATGTATACGTGTTTGAGCTCTAGATGTGTTCACCCCTAGGTGGCCAAAGAGCAAGAAGAGCAAGAAGATACATTCCTTTTTTAGAAAAAAGGTTGCAATACCAATCCATTAAAAGTACATTTCCTGCACTGAAAATTTTACTTGAGTAAAAGTACCAAAGTATTATCAGCATATCACCCATCATTGTTGTATAATATATTATGTGATTGTTATTGTGTTTTCATAATCATTAATACTGATACATTAACATGTATGCAGTATTTTAATGTTATACCTTGCTGTACTTTGTATACTGCTGGGTATTTTTGTTGTAAAACAATAAATTATATCTACAGATCACCTTATATTTAGTATATAAAATACACTTTTTTTAAAATTAAATGATATTCTAGCGTTGTCAGATAATTGTAGTGGAGTAAAACGTACAATATTTCCCTATGAAATGTAATGACGTAGAATAAAATTCAAATACTCAACCAAAGTACAACGACCTTGAGTAAGAAATGTACTGTATACTGCATACCAACCCACTTTCCCTCCTCAGGGTGTCTTAAAGTGCCTGTCTAGATTTATATTTTTATGTCACACCCCATTTTTTAGAATGAAAAGTTTGCCAGCTTTGCCAAAGCGGGTTAAACAAGAAGCTGTATTAAATTTACAACAAAGTGAGCAATAATAAAAGATGAACAAAAATCATTTAAAAAGTAAAAGAATGTACTTGTTAAGATGAAATATAGTTAAAACAATCTCCCTCTTTGACTCGCTTTCTCTTTTGTGTCTCAGGGAGAGAAGAGTCGCGGCTATCAGGAGCTTGTTGCAGCTGCAAAGCGAGTTGACTCGGTCCCTGTAGCTATTTGCACAGTGAAAGAGGTGTGGGCTGACTACAACCTCTCCTCAGACACCATCACCCTCTTCAGAAAGGTATTCTATCCCACCGTGACTGTGCATGATTTTGTCAGCATGAGGCACCTTGTCAAAAAATTCAACAATAAATATGATGGGGCTGTCAGTTTGATGATGATAATGATGAAGATGATGATGTGTTACATGGTAAAGGCAGATAACCACCAGGAAAACCTTGTTCTTGCCGAGGCCAAGAAGGTCGAAGCTGACGGTCTTGTAAACTTCATCACCATCAACGAGGTCCGCTACATCACCGAATACAACCAAGTGGTATGTCCGACTCGTAAAATGAAATGTTTTTCTGGAATCAACAGCCTGAAAATAGATATAAATGATAAATAAAATGGCAAATAAATGCAATATAGAAATAAATAAATGCATGGTGGGGGTTGCCTAACGCTTCATCCATGTGTAACATGTAACACAAGAACAAATTCAATTCCAGGCACTTATGTGCAGGTTTAAGAATGAAACATTTAATTAATAAGAAATCTATATATAATCTAAATAAAGGCATAAATTAATAAAAACAGAAATAAATGTCTGTCAAACTGTTTTTTCTTTGTTGTTTATCCCCTTTACTTCTTTCAAAAATATTTTTATTGAAAACAAATGCAAAATAGAAATCAATCAATCCATCATCCCTCTCCTACCACCCCTCAACAATGCACATTATTCAGAATATTCCAAATATCTAAACATAAATTAAAGGGCTAAGAACAGTAAGTAGGCACACAAAGATCTTGTGAGGTGAGACGTTTGTGGAAAAGGAGATCAGCGGGGATGTAATGTCTCCTACCTTAACCCTCATTCTTCGTAAATGCTGTTTTATTTCTCCTCAGACAGCAGTGGGCCTGTTCAACTCAGAGGTGAAGTCCCACCTCCTGCTGTTTGCCAACAGACGGAGTAAAGAATATGCTGAGCTCAAGGAGCGACTGGGAGCTCTGGCCCCTGAGTTCACAGGCAAGGTGAGAACGCCTGTGGGTTTTTACAGATCGGGCAAGTTCACATGGATATCAGCCTAAATTAACTCCACGGCTGTGTTGTTTTATTCATATTCTGCAACAAATCAAATGCAATCCAGTGATTTTACATTTCTGTGGTTACATGAGCTGATCTACAATGAGCTAAATAAAGTCATAAAAATATGTTTCAGTTCTTGTTTGTGCTGATTAACGGAGCAGTGAAGGCCAACTCCCGGTCACTGGGCTACTTCGGCCTCAAGTCTCAGGACCTTCCGCGAGTCGGCATCTATGACGGTGACTCTGACATGAAGTGGCTCCTACCTGAGGGAGAGATTTCTACTGAACGAGTGCGGGAGTTCTGCCAGTCCTTCATACGAGGGGAATTGAAGGTGAGCAGATGATGATCATCTGCTGATGATTAGACATGTTCAACCTGGTATCTACAACTGCTGGTTAAGATTTAGATACTGCTCATTGCAGTCAAACGACCTACTAACTTAAAGAACAATTTAAAGCAAAAAAAAGCAGCCATGTTTAGAGATTCCGAATAAGCAACGCAATTAAGAAATTTAAAAAACAAACTAGAATTTGTGCAATAAAAACAAAACAGGAACATTCGACTCGTTCTCTCGTCATGTAAGTAAAAGTAGCAGCGAGTTTAAGACACACCCGTAATGCAGAACAAGAATATAAGCACTTCTTGTCGTTACAATAAAGTATATGTGCCAAACAAGAGACAGGAAACCTCACTCTGTGCACTAATTTGGTCTGTTACACCACACAGAGCTCCAGCTGGGTGTGACGCAGAGTCTGAAGCCCCAAAACAAGACAGAGGGACCAAAGTTAGTGCCAGGAAATCTGTGGCACTGAAAAGACTGAAAGGTGGACAACAGAGTGCATTTAAAATGGCATCTGACACTTTTTCTACTTTGATAAATAAGACTGTGATGCACAAAATAATATAATAGCTTTATTTATAGAACAAAACAAAGTTACAAAGTGCTTCACATAGCAAGTGAAGATAATATAATATGTTAATATATTTCTCATCTATGTTGATACAATAACTTAAGAAATGCAGTTGTCCCTTCCTGTGTTATACAAGAAAGGAATTAAATGATAAAGATTTTATAACTACTAATAATTTATAATTATTAAAGAGAGACTATTGCATAGTTCTTTAAAGGACCCTCTTCAGGTTCATCACGCACACAATATCAACCCTGAAGCCACAGATTTGTGCATTTCAGGCTCAATCACAATTTCTTCCAGATTTTTATTTAAGATTTCTACAGGATCTTTTCTTGAGAAGGAATATCACTGACTGCAACTTTGTAGTATAATCCCTGATCCTTTACCTACACATAAATCTGGCAAATGTGGTTTATAAAGTCGAGTCAAGTCTATTTCATTTATATAGCTTATAGTATACAATCTGCATGTCATATGACACCCTCTCTCCTTGGATCCTTGTGTTTTTCCATGTCTGTCATAGTCTTCTGAAACTGAATAAATAAAAATCCTTGACAGATAATGACAGATAACAAATAATAGAAAATGAAGCAGAGCCAAAATAGATTAAAAAGCATCTCATAATGTGCCAGTGCTGTTGACGAAGTTAGTGAAGGCATTTCTTTGAGCTTTGGTCTGAAGGAAATTCAGTCCAACAGTAGACTTTTATGTCTGTGAAACACTACATAAATAAACTTCAGGTAAACTTGACACAAGTGACATGTGTTCCCTCTATACTGCATTGTCTGCTAAATTTCACTTACCACACTTTTATGTTTTTTCAGGAGGTGAAGCAGGCAGAAGCCAAAACAGAGCTTTAGGATTCATAAAAGGAATGTAAATGCATTTATATTAAATAAAATACTATGTCTGATGTGAATTATTTCTTCTGTTAAAAAAAGGCAGTGCATCTGATTGTCTTGCCCTGCAATTTCTTCTTTCCAACACAAAGGAAATGTGTGCGTGTGTATATCATGTGTCCTCACATATTTATGTGTGTGTTATGTTTTGTCTGTTTACGCGAGTGTGAGCCCGTCTGCGGTCTGGGTCAACGGCCACAAGTCGCAGAGATCTGGCCGAGTTTGTTAGTCTGTCCACTAAAGTTATTGTCAGAACCACAACACACCGACCTCAGAGAGAGTGACAGAGGGCAGACTGGGAAGACATGAACCGAGCCAGTCAAGATGCGGTAGTTAGTGGTCTCTCATATGATTCATCCTGGATAGAAAAGTGTGTAAATAAAGTGAAAAACAGCACATGTACAGGATAATCTAACATGGAAACCCCCTGTGTAGAATGAAGGAGGCAGCAATCATACACATTTGAAAGCAGGACATCACATTCAAAAATTAAGTTTTAAGATTTGACTAAAATTTGACATATCGGGCTCTAAATATGGATAAAAGAGAGCGTATTTAGCAATAAAGGCAATGAAAGCTCTATAAAAGAACAACAGATGGGCTGTAGACATCAAGAGTGAAAAAGTTTGGGCTTGTCCCCAAAAATACTCTCCCAAGCGAGAAGGGAATTTCAAGGCCCAGACTGGGATCGGTATAATTAGTAGTGTTTTATTGCCAAGCGAATGTATCCGGCCGAATATGGGAAAGCCTGGCAGGTGGATGTTTCTCAGAGACCAGATGGAAATATACAGTATGTGCCGCCTGCCATCTGAGTTTGTTTACGGCTGCCATCGAGACAGTGTGACATAAAGCATTGATGGGGGTCTCTGGGCAGCAGTGAGATGACAGTTTGTTTTACTTTTATACCATCAAAAGGTAAACTGTGATATATAAAAGAGTTAATCCCATAAATTTAAATAATATTGCGACTTCATACCAGAAATAATCTGGCCACTAATTACTGGTAGCTAATTTAAAATCAGGTTTATTGCACAATTGTGTAGTTTGTTAACTTGTTATTTCTGTAATTTTAATAAATGAGGCTCAGCTTCCTTTGTAGTTGATGCTATGGTCTTAAGTTTATGACAAATAAGCTAATTATGATAATTTTGTCCATGTCTGAGTGAGCATACAGAGATAAGACACTTTCCAGAAAGATGTTTATACCCACACCTGTGAGAAGGTATTATAGAAACATTAAAAACTAATCAGAAAAACCTGCATTTGTCTCTTTGCACAATAATTTGCATTACAGTCAGTGGACAAGATGGCCTGCTAGTGTGGATTGTGTGTGCCAAGATATTCTGGTAGTAGTGTGATAAAATGACAGCAGTCATGAAAAAACTGTGGATTCTGCAATATAATGTTAAATTAGTTTATATTTACACACCTTAATACAAAATCACACATCTAACTTTTTTTAAATCATTCAGTTTAGCTACAGCATATTTTCCCATAGTCCCTGTCACCTTGCTGAGGTTTCACTACCTACAGCAGAAAGTGTTCTCACGATACGAGTCTCTTGTTATGAGCATCCACACACAAAGTGAGGTAATGGTCTAAATACACGCCTGTAACTGCTCATTTAACTCGTTTAAGGTTGTTTGTTTCAATGATATGCTGCCTGTGTATCATGCAAGTGGAGCAAAGCTGGCAGGGACAAAAGAAGGACATTTACATAGACAATTCTTTGACATTTTATTTAAAAGGGATCCAGGTATACATCATACAGACTCTGTGCTGTGTCATACACATTAGCAAAGTGGACAAATCTGCTGTTAACACTCTTCTCCCATTTAGATATCTTGGTGGTGCGTCGGTGTGGGGTTATATTTATTTGTTTGTTTCAAAGCTTGAACACAGGCTTGTGTTGGAGCCCTGATCTATCAGGTCTGAGGTCTCCAGATGTGTTATTCTAAGGTCATTTACCAAAAATAGTTGTTTTACTGTAACATTTCCTAGTGCAGATCCCTGTAGGTGTTCTTAAAGGATGGGAAGCAAAGGAGGAGATACGTGACAAATATGAAAGAAATATATAAATTATTTTGTTGGGTCTTAGCATTTGTAAAACCATTCATCAAATGGTGAACAGCTCTTATAATGGTGCATGTATAACGGAAAATAAGCCTCTAATACACACATACACACACACACACACACACACACACACACACAAATCAACAAACTACTCTTTGAGACTAACTGACACATGAGAAACAAAAATAAAAAAAACAATAAAACAGATAAAACAATAAAACATTTTATCATTAAATATCATTGATGTAAAGACCATTTAAAGTTCACATTTAAAGACATTTAAAAAGACATTAAAACTGTTTCAGGCTTCCTCAGATCCTCTGGTAGCTAGTCTCAGGGCATGAAAACTAAATTCTGCCTCACCAAATGTTTCTGTCCTGCACTTTGGAACAACTAAAAGACTGAGACAAAAGATGGGCCTCATGGGAAGTACTTAAAAAAATATTCAAAAATCAATATGGAAACTGACAGGGAACCACTGTAACGTCTATAAAACAAGCGTATTGTATTGTTCTCTCCTTCTGGTCACAGTCAATACACGGCCTCATCAGGAAACACGGTGTTATATTTTTACCTGTGAGGATAACAGAACATCTAATACAGAAGAAGATGGGATGTTTATTACTGATATGAGTTGACTGCCAAGATCACGCACAGTATAGTGCCTGTCATACCGTGTAAGTGTGAGCCTGGGCGTGTTTTCCACTTTCTGCTGGGCAGACAGGAAAACCCACAACAAGAGTAAATTTCAAGAATTCAAAGAAGACATGCAACAACAAAAAGGTACTGATCCAAAGTAGAAATGCCTTAGACACTGTATTTCCTGCCTATTCGGGGACGTTGGGGGCGACTGTTTTCTCCAACTGTGTCCCCCATGCGCTGAATGCATTCACAAAAATGGACACTGGACCAGACATTGAAATTACATGGCACGTGGTCCAAAACAAATCTCTGACACCAGGAATAGAGCAAGATTATGAAACACAAAGGACACCAAGGTCACTCTCAGGCAGCACTGAATGTCTCACTAGGCTACATGATGGATGAAGCTGTCTGGGGGCCCTCAGAGATATATATATATGTGATGTGATACGTGTGTGCATAATTGTTTGGTTATCTAGATAGTATTTAAGCAGCGAGATGGTTCAGCAGTTTTACCATCATACCATTCTTTATCATAAACCACAGCTGAAGCCACACTCACTCACGCTGTTTTGCACAAACAGAAAGCTGCATCCAAACCCACATGCATAATGCTGTGCATCCAACACATGGGGGTTGCCTTTATTTAGCTGTATATATATGCTGAAGCACATCAAGGGAGGCTGTGCATTAGACCACTGGTTGGCGTTGGTAAGCCTAGGCCGTGCCTGGATCTGGCCAAGAGCTGAACCGAGATGGATCTGTAAATAGTGACTGACTGCGGTTCTGGTGGGACTCTGCAGCACTCTAATTAAGCTCTGTCGCATAATGAGGCTCACTGCTGTTCTGTGTCACTCGATTAGTAGCTTGTGGTCGGCTCGGGCTATAGTTTGGGGTTTGTGGGGGTGGGAGATCACATCTGGGGCAAGGAGTATAGTAACATAACAGCAATGACAGAACTGGCAAACTTGATGATAGAGAGATTTGATTAAAATTAAATTACATTTTAAGGGTATTTTATAGAGATCAGTAAGTTTCAGAGGTTTTGTTGCATTTCCTTATACTGCAGCAATGAGGAGTGATGATTTTTAAGGAACCTGAAGGGGATGTACAGGATGGGTAAACAAGACAAGTACAAAAATGATTTGGTTTGACCTCAGAAAATGATTGACAGGGAAATGAGTGCATTTTTGTTGGAGAAAATATGAGGAAAAACACTGCTCAGTTTACCCAAAAGCCAAACAGAATGAAACTATTTTGGGAAGTCAATTCAGTAATTAAATTTGACATTTATCTTTAAAATTAAAGGTAAAATGTTGCTATATTTGTGTGTTTGCATGTGCCTCATGGAGAAGGGGAATTCCCTTACACTGTCCTCATGTTACTCTGTTTGTATTGGCTTGGCTTCAGTGTGAAGGCTCACACACTGTATGTACATACAGGTTTACATACAGCGCATGCACTGTACGCACAGCTGAATGCCTGGGATGTTTGTGGCCTTGTAAGTTTCTGTGCGGGTGAATGATGTTTTGGACTCTGTGCCAGGTCTGCGTGGGTGTTTATGGGAGCTTTCATGACAAGTGGAAGCGGAAACGTTGACATTTGATTCCCCAGCCAATCGGAGGGTTATCTCATTGTGTGGGCCTGGTCTGACAAAGGACGTGGACTACAGTATATATTGACCTCAAACTCGGGTACAGAACAAGCCATCGGAAGAAAAGCTAAGAAGAGCAAGCCATCAGGAAAGCAACAAGTCTACAGAGAGAACTACAAGGCATCATGAAGGCTCTGACTCTCCTCTCCATCTGTGCTCTCCTCTCCCTGTCCTGGTCCATGGGAGGTAAGGACAAATTCACCTCATAATTACTGTTCTTCACAATATTGTCCTCTATTTTTTGGAACAATGTTAAAGCTGGCCATGTGGGTGTAAAAGTGTTGTTTCCTGCGATCCTCAGCTGTTGAGCCAGAGGTTATCGTGGACCCTGCTGCTGACACAGCCGATGAAGCTGCACCTGCTGCTGACCCCGCTGCTGCTGACCCCGCGGCTGCTGACCCCGATTCATCCTCCTCATCGGAGTCTTCCTCCTCCTCTGAGTCTGATTCGGCCTCATCCTCTGCATCTGACTCCAACTCTTCCTCAGACTCTTCAGCATCTGATTCTAACTCCAGCTCCTCCTCCTCTGAATCTTCTTCTTCCTCCGAGTCCGACTCCGCCGCCTCTGACTCTTCCTCTTCTTCTTCTTCTTCTTCTTCATCTTCCGAGTCTTCATCGGAGTCAGCAAGCGCTGAGGGTATGCAACATTTTTGGTTCCCGAAAGAGTCTCTGCAATGCTTTTAGAATCAAAATTTTTGTATGAATGTAAAACAGGAAAAGTCTGGCTCTTACAAAGAAAGTCTGAGTTTGTGATGTTTGTCCCCACAGTGGCTCCAGTGGTTATGAAGAGAGACCTGGCTGCGGTTCTCCTGAGGAGAAGAAGAGCTGCCCCATCAGGAGACCTCACCCCTCTGCAGCTGGAAAGGTACAGTCATTTAATAATCTAATTGGAATAAACTGACTCAGTGAGCAACAATATACTTTGCTGACTATGTTGACAAACTCCTTGTTGCAAAGTTCCTACCTCAGAACAAATAATCATTTTATGTTGTATTCTGGTGTAGCTTACTCAGAACAAAAATACTAAATCTAAGTCTAAAGTAAAACTTAGATTAGACTACTGAGATTTTACAAGCATCTAACCCCTTTCCTCTCCCCTTCCATTCAGCCTGAGAGAGGTGTGCGAGGTGAACGTCGCCTGTGACGAGATGGCTGACACTCAAGGCATCGTCGCCGCGTACAACGCTTACTATGGACCCGTCCCTTTCTAGGTTACAGACTCATTCACTTGGGAACTGTTTTCTCTGTCATTTTGTTATAAAACAGTACAACAACTCCCCTGAATCCAGACAGGGAGCAGACAATAACAAAAACAAAATGGGTTTGGCCCATGTTATGATGTTAGATGAAGCTTTTTAGGCGCAAATCCTTGCACAAGTGACCAACTTTATTGGTCCTGTGTAAAAAGGCCTCCTCCAGGCTTTCAGAAAGAGGCACATGAAAACACAAGCCTGTGAAGTATGTAGTAGCCCACATGATTAAATTATTATTCACTATAATACAATGAATGGTGCTACAAGTGCAGATGTATTTGTATGTTAATGTATTGATGTTTTTATATTGTGCTTTAGTCTTACTTTAACTAGAAGCAGTAGTTCTAGTAAGTAGTGGATGTAGTAATGATGTACTGTAGTTTTAGTGGTAGTGTATTGATCAAGGTAGTGGTAGAGTGCAGTGTGAGTAAGATGCACATCAGTTATCTGTAATGACTGTAACCACAAATTGCCTCTGGGTTTGGAAATAATAAATTATTTTGTTTTGTTGAATTATTGTTTTGTCGTCAATGACTAAATACATTTTGATTGTATCCCCTGATGTAAGAGATGGCATTATAGCCTATCTTTAAACTTAACTGATGTTTTCCCCCCTGAATGCAGTGGAAACAAGCTGTAGATAACATTGACCTACTGTCATACGTAAATACTGGCAAACTTGTTAAACCGTTGCTTGTACATCAAGCAGACACAGAGCATTCATTTGTAGTCATATCTCTGGTCACCTGGCCAACGTAAGAGCAATATTACTCCTTTTATCTCTGTTTTGCTTGACAAATTCCTGAGGTAAATATCCGGCGGAAACAGGGTTTTCCGCGCATCTTCCAGCAGCACGTAGCCGAATCTGGTGCTGTTTAGTTCCAGTACAGGAAACTTCCATGTCAAAAAGGGGAATGGAGCTTTACTTGTGAAAACTGCACAATTGTAAATATCTGGTCTTCTAATCATCTAAATGAAAAAACATTGTCTGCTACAAGATAAAAATATGTTTTACCCCATTTAAGAAAGTTAAGACAGGCTGCTATCTTTGTTTTGTTTTGGCAACTGAAATGCCAAGATGGGAAACATGTTAAAATCATTCATCATTCATGCATATGGATGCCTTTTTTCATCCAGATGGTTGGTCGGGTCTGGGGATTCTGGAAATACCTTCAGAAGAACAGTGTTTTTTAAAGAGCTTTCTGGGTTTTCAAAACATCGCCGGTTAATTGGGCCTATTCTTTAAAGAAACGGATTTTTACCCGTGTGACCAAAATGTGTGCCAGTAGATGAGAGGAACAAACTGGGGATAGCTCTTCAGCTGCTAAATGCTCCACTGGGATCACAACAACCCAGTCGCTGACTGTCTGCTATTGGGTGTTTAGCAGGTAGTGTCATAGTCACTATGATAACACAATGTGAGCATTGAGAGGATACCACAACAGTCAAGTTGTGCGACAGAAATCCCAAATAACGAGCTGAAAGATGCTATGAAGCTACTTAAAACTGAAGAGAACTGCAGAATAAGGTGGTAATTTCCTGTCGGTTACTCTCTACGAATGACACCATTCTCATATGAGTGGTCCTGTAATCAATTAATCAAAACATTGATCATATCTGGTTTAATGCTGGCTAAAACCATTCTGCAGTGGATTAGTATTAGATTGTCTTTCATACATCAACATGCACAACAACACATTGCATCGTCATCATCAGCAATTTCTACCTCTCCTTCATTCAGCTTTTACTTGTACTCATCGACTGCTGTTCTCACATTTACCACTAGACAACAGTGTTGGTCAGTCAAACAGATTTCACTGCACATGTGATGATTTAATCCTGGATTTAATTGGCACACGTGAAAACACATCAGCACTCCGAACCTGGGAGAATATTTGACATGATATCTACCTCTTCTTGGTGTTTGGTAAATACTTGTTTGAGCTATCTCTGAACATGACCTAGAAATTCAGTGCATTGACTTTTATCCAAAGCTTTTATCCAAAGCTACTTACAACTGCTATATATATTTTAGAGGTTGCATGCCTCTGGAGCAACTAGGGGTTAAGTGTCTTGCTCAGGACGTGTCTCACAGTGGATTCGAACTAGGGTCTCTCACACGAAAGGCGTCTTATCCACTGCTCCATCACCACTCACTCAGTGTCATGATGGTTTTAGTTCACTGATCGGCAAACTGGTAGTGCATAACTTTATTTTAAATTCTACTGTAAAGCTCATGGTTTCATAAATACCTAATAAGTAAAGCAGACTTGTAGAGAAATGTGTGTAAAATCACAAGACATGGAATATTTTGAATTAAATGCCGTATTAGACGTTAAGTCTTGGGTTTATATTTCACTCATGCAAACACCATACAGAATACTGTCAGACATAATCATGAAAAAACATGATTTTAACAATTTAACAATATATATTAGTACTTGGCAACGATTAAATTTTTTAATCGCGATTAATTGCATAGTTGTGGGCAAAACTGAATTATGTATCCTAAAGTCGTGTATTGATTTCGCACTTTAATTTAAATGTACTGCAATACACACAAAACTGCAATAACATGTGGTTTGTAAACACTTTAAACAAAGTGCTTTTTACCAGCAGTATTCCCTTTACACAGTAGCAATAAAATATTTCTTGTAAATCTCAACTTAAATATACAGTCAAATCAAATATTAAACCAAAGCTAATAAACACTGCCAGGGCATTACCTTTTATCTAGCTTGTTAAAACAAGTTATCATCAGAGTCCAGAGCCACGATCATAACATCATAACAGCCACCTTCTGAGAAACAAATTAACATATATAAATCTATTTTCTTGTTGTTTTTTTCTGAACAGGTATCAGCAGCAATTTTTTCTTTTATGAGGGAGCAGCATAAACAGTCTATGTTAAGAAGCAAGTGTCCCTGTCAGAGTGAGATAAGTGCTCGCCTCACGCACATGCCCGCCCGCTGCCGAAGTTGAATAGTCTTGAATTTTTTGTACACAATGCGGAGCACAAATCATTGGAAGAGAGATTGATCCTCGCAATTTGTGAGTTTCCAGAATCTATCACTGTTTACCAAATAGGACGTCAACAGTAGGGGATTCACACAACAGAGCATCCCTGCAATAGATGTAGATGTGAGGATGTAGTTGTCTTTTTACCTACTTCTCCAACACGGTGCATCCAGCAGTCTGCCGAAGTCTCCTTCCACTGCTTGTTTGGGTGGGTGATTTGCAGGCTGGTGATTTGCAACATCCCACCGCTCCTGTGACCCATGGTTTTACTGTATGTGTATTCAGAGCCAGTGAGCAAACAGACTTTTCAAAATAATAATAATAATTAATTAATTAAATAGCCTAAATAATGAAACACAATAGTTTAATACAGGGGTTGACAGGTGAGTTTTTTTAGGTACTCATGCATCCATGACTGGAAAGAAATAATAAATTTAAACCATCAAGCAAATTACATTGAGTTAAGATGGAATGTACAACCACATGGGAGAAGATGGAGGGAATGGTGTCATTATGAATGACAACTATGTAACTGGACTTATTTACTGTACTTCTGGCACCAGTTTAAGGAGGAAACAGAGAAAACTTTCCCCTTCAGCAGACGTTCTTCTATACAGTAACATTCACATTCAAAACTTTATTTGTTTTCAAACCTCATTCTTTGTATTCATTTCATTTCTTAAATTAGGTGTTGGATTTTAAAATATTATGCCTGAAAGACAATAAAGTAAGAAAACGGTATGAGAATAGATAAGATTAACAGTGTGTAGGCCTGATCAAAAGGTGTGCCCTTTGTGATGTTACAGCTATGACACAGCTATGACACACCCTGTCACGTGGATTGGTGCACTGTGCTGCTGTTTTATCATTAACAGAGAGAGAAGACCATCTGCTATTGATTTTCTCTGTACACAGAGAGTGTCCAGGAGTTCAGCCTTAGCTCACTTATATGTGTTTACAAAGTGGAGATTTCCACATCACTGAATTCAAATATGTCGCACCACACAAATTAGCTCTTACGTAGAGATTAAGTGCTACAAAATATTTACAGCTAGCTAGTAACTGCAAGGTGTAACTGGTGTGTAGCTAACGTCAGCTTGCTAATAGGTGACACAGTCAAGAGTGACGGTTGTATGGAACATGGTCAACACATTTGACCTGACACTTTGTTAATGTTGTTTAATAATGATGTATACTGAGAATATTTGAAAACATGAATTTATTTTAGGATAAAATTAGCTAGGTTAGCATAATTGCATACCCACTCATTTTAAACTACGATGTCAGAAACATATACATATTTCTACAGTTAAAACAACGGGATAACTACATTTACAAAGGACTGGTAGTTAAGTTTAGCATATTGTTCCCCCCCCCCTAAAAATTTAATTTAATTTTAATTTAATTTTTGTAATTTTTGAAAGTACAACTCAGGTAACTTCCTGTTTATTAGGTGATTGCTTCTGACTGGATGGTGCTACAGGTGTTAGCTTTTATGTTTGTTTTATATCAAAGCTTAATCTGAAAAGTAACTAGTAGCTATAGTAGCTGTTAAACAAGTAAAGTGAAAGTGGGGTAAAAATACAATATTTCCATATGAAAGTAGACGTAAAAACTTAAATAAAGTAGGCTACAAGTATCTTACTATAAAGCTATTTTTAGAGTGTGTCAGTTGACCATGTGGAAAGTGTCTTGTGATTATTTGTGCGCTTTGGCACAGTTGTGCATATTGACATATTGATAATCCATCTCATGTTCTTTGCATATGGTTTACTAACACCTAATATACAGGAAACAGTTTACTGGTCAGCACCAGTAAATTGTTTCCTGTATACTAGCTGTGTTGTCCCAGACACAAAAATAAAATAAAAATTAAAGCTGCAAGCAGCGATGGGCGGGCCCTCGCACATGTGTCGCGTCGGGGTGTGATGCGGCCGCGTTGCATATTCTGGAGCTCGGCCGGTGCATCTGTGCATTTGCTACGCGATTTGGACGTTGCATGAAGGTTTTGTTCCTCACTTCCTGTTGCCAGCAGGTGGCGCAATGACTGGGGGTGAATGTCGGCATGTACATGTGTTCAGGGCGGGACTCTTATTAAACATGTAAAATTTCATGCAGATCTGAGCATGTACAGTGAAGTTACAAGCACTTCCTGTGTCATGGTGAAGACTTGATCTTTGACGCCACGCCACGGACACGCCATTGGCGAAAACTCACAGATAGCACAACTTTTTCATCGTCAATGCCTTTAGAAGGCACAGCCGAAATTTGAAGTCGATCCGACTAAATCCCTAGGAGGAGTTCGTTAAAGAATGGAGTGTGTGAATCACCAAAACTTTACCAAAAAAATTCAAAATGGCTGACTTCCTGTTGAGTTTAGGGCATCGCTCCAAGAGGCTTTTGTGCGTCTGGACATGATAGATGTACCACAGAATTTTCGTACATGTAGGTCAAACGTTTGGCGGGGGCTACTTTGTTAAAAGTCACTTCCTGTTGCCAGTAGGTGGCGCTATGACTGTGGGTGAATGTCAGCATGTACATGTGTTCAGGGCAGGACTCCTGTCAAACGTGCAAAAGTTCGTGCAGATCTGAGCATGTACAGTGAAGTTACAACAACTTCCTGTGTCATGGCAAAGAGTTGGTCTTTGATGCCACGCCATGGACACGCCCATCGACGAATACGCGCAGATAGCACAACTTTTAATCGTCAATGCCTTTAGGAGGCACAGCAGAAATTTGAAGTCGATCCGATTACATCCCTAGGAGGAGTTAGTTAAAGTACGGAGTGTGTAAATCATCCAAAAATGGATGCACAATTCAAAATGGCCGACTTCCTATTGAGATTAGAGGAGTGGTCCAAGAGGCTTTTTTGTACGTCTGGACATGATAGATATACCACAAAAATTCCGTAACTGTAGGTTAAACGTGGGTGGGGGGCTGCTTCGTTAAAGGTCACTTCCTGTCGCCAGCAGGTGGCGCTATGACTGTGGGTGAATGTCGGCATGTACTTGTGTTCAGGGCGGGACTGTTGTCAAACGTGCAAAATTTCGTGCAGATGTGAGCATGTACACCAAAGTTACAACAACTTCCTGTTTCATGGCGAATCGTCGACGCCACGGACACGCCCATTGACGAAAACGCGCAGAGAGCACAACTTTACATCCTCAATGCCTTTAGAAGGCACAGCAGAAATTTGATGTCGATCCGACAAAATCCCTAGGAGGAGTTAGTTAAAGTACGAAGTGTGCAAATCGTCCCAAAATGGTCACCAAATTCAAAATGGCGGACTTCCTGTCGAGTTTAGGGTATGGGTTCTTGAGGCTTTTTTGTGCGTCTTGATATGATACATGTCCCCACCAAATTTCGTGCATGTAGGTCGAACGGGGACGAGGGGCTAATTTTTTCAAATTTTGCAGGTGGCGCTAGCGAGCCATTTTGCCACGCCCATCTGCGAAACCCACAAAATACGAAATTTTTCACCAGTCCTGACATGTGTGCCAAATTTGGTGAGTTTTCGAGCATGTTGCGGCCGCGAAAAATGAGCTTACTTTGCAGAAAAATAAAGAAAGAAAGAAAGAAAGAAAAAAAATAAAAAAAATTAAAGCTGCAAGCAGCGTTGGGCGGGCCCTCGCACATGTGGCGCGTCGGGGTGTGAGCCGGTCGCGTTGCCCATTGTGGACCCCTGCCTGCTAGCGGCAGTGCTTTGCTATGTTAGCTTCGGACGCTTCATGAAGATTTTGTACCACACTTCCTGTTGCCAGCAGGTGGCGCTATGAGTGTGGGTGAATGTCGGCATGTACATGTGTTCAGGGCGGGACTGTTCTCCTACATGTAACGTGTGGTGCAGATGTGAGAATGTACACCGACGTTACAACCACTTCCTGTGTCATGGCTAAGACTTGATCTTTGATGCCACGCCACGGACACGCCTATTGACGAAAACTCACAGATAGCACAACTTTTCATCGTCAATGCCTTTAGGAGGCACAGCAGAAATTTGAAGTCGATCTGATTTAATCCCTAGGAGGAGTTAATAAAAGTACGGTGTGCGCAAATCATCCAAAAATAGCCGCACAATTCAAAATGTCCGACTTCCTGTTGAGTTTAGGGCATCGCTCCAAGAGGGTTTTTTGTGCGTCTGGACATGATAGATGTACCACAGAATTTTCGTACATGTAGGTCAAACGTGTGGCAGGGGCTGCTTCATTTAAGGTCACTTCCTGTTGCCAGCAGGTGGCGCTATGACTATGGTTGAATGTCGGCATGTAGATTTGTTCAGGGCGGGACTCTTGTCAATAGTGTCAAATTTCGTGCAGATCTGAGCATGTAAAGCCAAGTTACTACAACTTCCTGTTTCATGGCGAATCATCGACGCCACGGACACGCCCATCAACGAATACGTGCAGATAGCACAACTTTTAATCGTCAATGCCTTTAGAAGGCACAGCAGAAATTTGAAGTCGATCGGACAAAACCCCTAGGAGGAGTTAGTTAAAGTACAGAGTGTGTAAATCATCCAAAAATGGCCGCACAATTCAAAATGGCCGACTTCCTGTCAGGTTTAGGGCATCGCTCCAAGAGGCTTTTTTGTGCGTCTGGACATGATCCATGTGCCACAGAAATTTCGTATATGTAGGTAAAACATGCGGCGGGGGCTGCTTCGTTAAAGTTCACTTCCTGTTGCCAGCAGGTGGCGCTATGACTGTGGGTGAATGTCGGCATGTACACGTGTTCAGGGCTGGGCTCTTGACAAACGTGCAAAATTTCGTGCAGATCTGAGCATATACAGCCAAGTTGCAACAACTTCCTGTTTCGTGGCGAATCATCAACGCCACGGACACGCCCATTGACGAAAACGCGCAGATAGCACTAACTTTACATCGTCAATGCCTTTAGAAGGCACAGCAGAAATTTGAAGGCGATCCGACGGAACCCCTAGGAGGAGTTAGTTAAAGTACGGAGGTGCTGAATCGTCCCAAAATGGCAGCCAAATTCAAAATGGCGGACTTCCTGTCGAGTTTAGGGTATGGGTTCTTGAGGCTTTTTTGTGCGTCTTGATATGATACACGTCCCCACCAAATTTCGTCCATGTAGGTCGAACGTGGACGAGGGGCTAATTTTGTCAAATTTTCTAGGTGAGCTTAGTGAGCCATTTTGCCCCGCCCGTCCGCTGAAACCCACAAAATACGAAATTTTTCACCAGTCCTGACATGCGTGCCAAATTTGGTGAGTTTTCGAGCATGTTGCGACCGCGAAAAATGAGCTTACTTTGCAGAAAAATAATAAAGAAAGAAAAAAAATAATCCTAACAGTTTCAATAGGGTCCTCGCACCGTTAGTGCTCGGGCCCTAATAATCCTAACAGTTTCAATAGGGTCCTCGCACGGTTCGTGCTCGGGCCCTAATAAAAAACTCACAAATATAACAGAAAGGTCATAAACCAGCAAATTACCTGACTCTCTGAAAGACAGCCTTTACAAAAATAGTGAATCATTAATAATACTGACAATAACATACCACCATGCTGTTCTCATACACCTAATCATACCCATGATAAAGGTTCAGTTATCAGTTTTTTTCTAATGAGGGTACATTTAAAACGATGACTCCAGTGGTTTCTGCCATGTGAGTAAGGCTTTTTTTTAAATAAATTAAAAAACATTATCTTTCAATTAGGGATCATTATTAATATTTTTTTATTTAATTTGTAAATGTCCACACAGGTATTGTTGAGACACAGTGGCCTATACAACTAAACATTAAACATTAAAAGTTAAAAATATTTAGTACATATTCGTTGAATACAATTATGCTTCTGATTTACAAAATAATTTTTACATCTTAAAACGATGTGTTAATGATCTCAATGTGTCTTTAACACACAGTTAAAAAAAGATTTTTCTCTGTAAAAACAATAGATGAAATGTGCAAACATGATGAGTAAGTCTGTGTCTGTCAAATCAAACCTGCACTCTGTCTAGAAGGTGCTGTGCAGAACTGATCATGACTGACTGCTATGACTACAGTATCTACTGCAGTGCACAAAGGCCATAGCATCCTCAGGAGTTTTCACAGTTTAACAACAAGGCCTATACAACAACCTAACAGCATGTGCTGACCAAATGCTGCATAGGTTTGCATTGCATTTGCATCTAATTTGTTATGAACATCAGAGTAGAGTGTGTCAGTTGACCATGAACATCAGAGTAGAGTGTGTCAGTTGACCATGAACATCAGAGTAGAGTGTGTCAGTTGACCATGTGGAAAGTGTTTTGTGATTATTTTTGGACTTTTCTCACCACTGGATTACATTTACCTAATTTGTACATCATCATTGTAGAAATCTCATTATAAAATAAAATGCCAATAACCATATTTGCTAAATTTTAAATTTTGATTCATCCTTTTATGTTATCTAAGTGGCAGTTTGTTAAACCTGTTATAGCTAAAGTAAAAAATCAAATAATATGTCTGGCAATATTCTATTGTTCACAAATCCCATGAAAAGACCAAATACACACAATGAAGTAATCATACCACTAACAAGCATTGACAGTGTAGCCAAAGCCTGATTATTCCTCCATGACCTTTTACCAAGCTCTGTGATGCACAGCAGTGCCTTGAGAAAAATGCTAACATTAGCATGTTAGCATGCTCACAATGCCAATGCCAATGTTCTGTATTTATAATGTTCATTATCTTACTTTGAAATCTTAGCATGATAATGTTTGCTAATTAGCATAACTGGGCAATATCACCTAAAATAAATATCACGATTTATTGTTAATTCTTTGTCTTTTACACTGAACAATAAACTGGAAATCACGAATTGAGTAGTTCAGAAAACATTTGCTAAATGGGAAAATCAAACTAAGCTGCTAGCATGACTAAAAACTAGCCCTAGCACATTAATGAGCCACATCATTGCACTGGGTGACACGTTTCTTGAATACCATGAACAAACATAGTTTCTTTTTCCCACATGCATCATCCTGCTGTCAGAAATACTCAGTATTAACTGGCAGCTGAAAATAGTCCCCAACAAATGTACTATTTCCTTCTGTTTAAGGTAATGTTTGCTAAAAAGTACAGTGCCCAGATGCTTTAGGAAATTACTAATAATTTTCAAAAATGAAACTATATATTTGTGAACTAAAAATTGAAAACTATGGAAAGTCAAAAAGTATTGAGAGATGAACAAATACATAGTTGGTTTTGGTATATCGATGGGATTTGTTGACAATAACAAAAAATTAATAATTACCGGTCTTATTATTTAAAGGCCACATCAGTTAACACCACACAGCTGAATGACCAACACTTTCTTGCATGTGTTACTTTTTTTGTGTGGCTCTTGATTTGCTGAGAGTTGGAATTCTCTCAATAACCATACCCCATCTCAGACTAAAGGATCTGAGTAATGACATGAATATTATGGAAATTAGAGAGTTTGCCCAAATGCATTTGGTTTTTGTTCCATGACCAGTACATTTCTTTGCATCATATATATATATATATATATATATATATATATATATATATATATATATATATATATATATATATACTATATATATACTGTATATATTATATATAATCTCAAAGCTGGGTCATTTTCAGAATCTTTATCTCATTTTCCACCTCCTTCTCTGCACTCATTGCAGGGTTATCATAAACCTCAGCGTGTGGTTTCTTGTTCTTCTCCACGAATTCTTTCTCTCTGTGTTCTTCATCATAAGCAGAAACCTGGCAGCATTTGCAGCAGCAACAGCATTTGGCAGTAAACACACCAACCACTTTGTCCCAGGGAGCCAGGGAGTGGGCCCAGAGAGGGAGGAAGTCCCAGGATCGCAGTGCTGCAGGCAGGCACCTGGGTTTCCGTTTCTGCAGGATGTTGATCACTATGATGATAATCAACATGAGGACCAGAGGTGCAGCCACCCCTACCAGTACTTGCCAGCCAGCCAGTGACAAGCTGAAGACGAAGAGAGGTAAAATGAAGAAGCAGCTGATGATGTAGACAGCAGCAAACCAGCGGTAGGAGGCAGTGATGTTGCCCATGGATTTAGCCAACCGGATAGGTAAGCGAGTCAAGGGAATTGGATACCACAGGATGATGCCAGAGACGTTGAACAGGAAGTGCACAAGGGCAATCTGGAGCAATCGTCAACCAACTTTAATAATATGCATCAGTCATTATTTAATTTAATAAACATTTTTGTAACACTTCACTTCACAGGTTTGTAATTCCCTATGAAGTGCAGGTAAGAGCAATGTAGTATGTATGCTATATTTGATATTAAATAAATATTTATAGGTAAAACAGTGACATTATTTCATTGATATTACTTCCAAAAATGTATTATTAATTAACAGTGTATTTATAAAAATGTAAATCATGTCCAAATGTCTCAAATAAAAAATATATAAATTATGTTTTTTTCATTCTTTAAAGAAACTTACTCTTTTCCCTATATTTCATCCCAAATTACGTAGTTATTTTCAGAACACAAATAAAGAAACCCCTATTCCTGTTTAACTAGTAAGCTAAAGTTACAATAAATACCATCATTTGTCATCATACAATTCAAAAGGTATTAATTTGAAATTGGTCATTTGGATTTTGGCAGTCCCAAAATGTCAAAGCAAACATTATAAATATGTTCAATAATGAAAGCTGATATTTTCAAATATATATTTTGAATGATATTTACAGAAATATACGTTAGAGGAAAAAAAGGCTTCCTCTAACTTATAGATCTGACTTGCCTGGCAATTAAAAAGAAATTCATAAAGAAATCTGGTCATTCTAAATGTGTATGTATTTTGCGTAAGTTACTGACCTGTAGAGCATTGGCCAGTGTGTCTCCAGGACTAGCCATAGCTGCAAGGATAGCTGTGGTTGTTGTGCCAATATTAGAACCCAGAGACAATGGGTATGCTCTTTCTATGCTGATGACACCAATCCCTTTTCAAATAAACAGGACACTGGTTAAAATACACATTTTCACACCGTCTGTCCAACAACAGTCCTTTCCTATGTCCTTCCTGATTTACACGGAAATAAGTTCGATTTATTTGCTAATTAGGGATAAAAGACAATTAGAAAAGGACATAAGCAACCATATTTTTGTTATATAGACAGTGTTTGTACACTGTTTTACTGCCTAAGATGCCATAAAGAGAGAGAAGAACAAGATACAGAAACACTGAGAAAAGCTCAATCGGATTGTCTATGTGTGGGAATTTCAAGTGCAAAATTGTACATAGATTTTCTAATGAAAAAACACATAGAGATGTTGAATAGAATGGATAGATGGACAGATGGATGACCTCACCAACAAGTGGAGTAATAGCAGAAGTGAAAACAGAACTGCTCTGCACAATGAAGGTCATTCCAGCTCCGACTAAAATGGCAATGTAACCAGTGACCCAACCAAATGGAAATGGGAAATCTGCACACACAGACACACAACATTCAAGTATTAACTACTGCATTCACTTTCACAATGTATCGCCTTTGAACATACAGTGTGGGGCTCTGCTCACCAGTGTTAAGGATCTTCTTGATGACTCCAGCCACCTGTCCCTTCAGCATGGAGTTGAGCAGCTTAACAATCAGGATCAGGCAGGTGCATAGCACCAGCAAAGAGAGAGCCAGCAGGATCAGACCCACTGCCAGGTCAGGCAGATTCACATCCACAAAGAGATGCTTACCTGCGGAAAAACAAAAACGCATTCATGAAAGGTCTGCAGAAATTACACTATGGAAACGAGAAGGTGATGACTTGTATCCTCCGTGTTTAAAAGCTAATTGATTTTTTTTTAACTTAGCCACAAACTGAAAATCACATACTCATATTATCACTTTAAAAAACTGTTGAAGTGTCTTCTGCTGTTGGTAATTGGGACAAAAAATGTGGAGCCTGTAAAACCCAAAACATTGAACTAAAAGAGAATAAACAGCTCCATCAAGGCAAGAACAATGTTACTGTGTTACTGCATGGTTAAGTTAGTTAAGTTAGTTGCATAGTTAATTTAAACACTTTTGTCATACCATGTGCCATGAGGTCCTGTATATCATGATGACAATATGTATATAATACATTTCATTATTGTACAGATTATAGTTTTTGCAGTTTACATTGGCAAAAAAGAAGGAATGTACAGTCTGTGAATACTGGTCTTACATTTCTGGACATTGTATGTTTGAGAAATGTTCTTCTGTGTGAAGGTGTAGTTGCCATCAACCCAGCAGAGAAATGGAGATGTGCAGTTCTCTGGACCAGGAACTGTAACGTTCATTAAGCTCTGAAACACAAAGGCAGTTTGACAAAATTTATTTTAATCTGGATGTTTTTGAATTTTGTACATAGCTGATATGTTCTGGTCTTACTGTGTTTGTGAAGGTTTGGCACCATATTTTGATGAGACTCTTATTCCTGGCTTCTGGGTCTCCGATGGCAATCCCACTAATAACAGACTCATCCAACTAAGTCAGAGGTAAAGAGAAAGAACATTCAGTAATGTACACCCATGACGAAGATAACAATGTGGTACAATGACGTTTTATCTCTCTGATACGCTGGTGATTTCTTTAAGAGAGTGAAAACAAACAACACAATTACATACACTCACATTGAACATCCAGAAGATTGTGTCTTTACTGAGCAATCAATATATAAGTTTGAAAGCAAAACTATCAACACTCACAAATCTGTGATCCAAAAGGTTTGCAAATCCAAAATGTTGGGCTGAAATCTTTCGGGAGGACCTACAAAAGACGCGTCTCTATTGGCCAGTCACAATCAAGTGACAGCTTAGCAACATCTATTGTTGGTAAACGCTAGGGGTAGTCCATGGAGAAGACAGAGATGTTGCAAAGAAAATGAAGCAGTGAGCAGTTCTTTAATAGTTCTCAAGACAGCTTTGGATTTTGATGTGTGTCTATTCTTGCTGTTATGGTACCGTTCAGCACTCAGCTCATTGAACTAGGTTATATAGTGGTTACATAGTGATTAAGATTTTGGGCAGTTTCTTTTTATAAAGTGATGTGTAATATAATTGTTTTTAATTTGATATATCAAATGTGAGAAAGCATGAAAACAATTGGATTTGCAAACAAAACTTTTGGATTACAATTTTAATTACTTTAATTACATATGTGAGTGTAAATAGTTTTGCTCTCAAACCTATTTTTTATTGCATTATATATATATATAAACTGACTATCACAGCCAAAAGGCTTTTGTACTGAAATCAGCAACATATTAATTTTGTAGGCTGTCCTGATATGATCCTGTTGTAAAAAATTTGTAATGATCTGAAAGCTAAAAATTAGAGGTTTTATCCGGCCACAGGGTGAGACGTATCTGCTGACTGCATTGACAACTGAGGCTCATTACAACAAAATTACCACTTATTGTAATGCACTCTTGATAGTATGAGTCAGTTAGATTTAAAATTATAATGCTGTTAAGATTAAGTCTTTCAGATATTTCTAACAATTAATTTATGATGTTAAAAGGTACAATGTGTAAAACATGATCAGCAGAATGTAATAAAGAAATACACAAGGCAATGGTTGTTTTAACTTCACTGTGAGGAAGCAATGCCCCGCTAATTCAGAAGGACATAAAAAGTTTAATTTATGAGGTTATTATAAAGATAAGCCATAATATAACATGATTAGAAAAAAGCAGAGAGTTGTTTGGAGCAAGTGGCCAGGAATTACACATTGCACCTTCTAGAAGTACCCTATGGAGTAAGGTTTACACTGGAAAACTATGACGTACATTGCTTTATAGTGCTGCTGGCGGTCAAAGACTTTCAACTTTAATGGCTTTAATGTCCTAACAACAAATCTTCATTTTTTAACAATAAATATTGCATACATTAACAGCGACATCATCAGAAATTACATTATACCTGTATAATTGACTCCGTGAGGACATCTGTGATCACATTTAACAGGTCTGGGGCCTCTCCACTCTGAATTTTAAAGGAGTCGATGATGAGCTTGGTGACTACATACATATAACCAGTGGCAACCTCAAGAGGCAGCAGCACCAGCACAGAGAGCCAGTTGAAGAAGTCGTGTACTGTGGCACCTGCAAAAGCCCTGCATGCATTGTGAAAGGAGGCAGATAAATGCAAAGCAAAATGACCTTTGATCTTTCTAATGGGAGCTATAAATTACAGACAGAAAACGAGTCGAAGGAAACTACCCATCAAATAGAAAATAATTACCTGCGAAAGGTGCTGCGGTCAGCAGCCTGCGTCATGGCAACTAGTGTGTTGGTGACAGAGGTGCCGATGTTGGTGCCCATGATGATAGGAACAGCAACCTGGACTGTCAGCACTACCAAAGCACATCTTACTTACACTTACACATATTCGACATCATCAGTGTTCATGCATGTGCATTCTGTGCATTGATTTGTGTCTGTATGTATACTTTTAAATGGTGGGAAGGTGCATACTCACGTCCAGAGGAGACCATGCTGACAACTATGGAGGAGGAAGTAGACGAGCTCTGGACCAGCAGGGTGACCAGCACACCAATGACCAGACCAGCCAGAGGGTTGGACAAAACTGTGTTGTCCTGAAATATGTCACCTGCAGTTTTACCTGGAAAAAGGGAATAAAGCAGCATGGACATTTTTGAAAAATATCTTTTTTGGATAGTGATTGGATATAATATAAATCACAGTGTACCACTGTATGTGTAGTAGCTGAGACAAAGCAGCTGCATATTGACAACATGTTATGGACACGTATGAGAGAAGACTTTTTGACGCGTCAGCATGAAAAACGCGTGTAAATAATAACAGTAATAACAATAATAATAATTCCATTTAGCTGCTTCACTTTCAGGGTCCTGCTGTTGTGCATGCTGGTGCTCACGGCTTACTTGGACACAACAGAATAAAGCCATCGTTGGAGTTATTAGAAACACTTGTGCTTTTCCATGGCAAGGCAAAGTGTCTGTGAAAAAGGCTGATAACATGTGAGTTTATGGGTGGTCATAACACCCACATGTGGCTTCAGAAAAGTGGGCGTGTGTTTACCTCCAACAAGCTGGAAAGCTGAGCTGAGGATGTCAAGAGAGCAGATGAACATGTAGAGGAAACCCAGCAGCAGGATCAATTTCCCCACTGACACCAACACCCTCAACACCTTCCCTTTGGTATCCAGAGCTAATACAGAGATGATAAATTGATGGGATTAAACACTGAAAACATTATTTATTATTTATTATTAACATTTTTAAAGATTCATCCATTTTTTCCATTATGTGCCCTTTTCACCACATTTTCACTTGTCACAACAGTAAATTAACAGGTGTAAATAATGTGCTCCAAAAAATGGAGCACAGCCCTTATTTACTATCATTAATTAATTAATTAATCACACCTGTGGTTTTCCTGCTATGACATGACAAAACATCAGCTGTGGGAAAGGCCTGTTGCACAGTCCACAGAGTTGAGAATTATAGGAAATATGATAAAAGAGAGGATCACCCAGGATGTTCCAAGATTTTAAAAAACATTTCATAAATAAATAGTATTGCATTCACATTGGATTACTCCGTCTTGTAGTAAACTGCAGAAACAATATTTACTTTCAAAGTTGTTGCCTTTATTCAACAGTCATCCAGTATGTTGGCACGCTCTCAGCTGTCTGTCTGGCCACTGTCTGGATCACGTCCATTATTATTTATGAACTCTATGCTTTCTAAAAAATCAGATAACTGAATGACAGAACACTGATTTGATTTACGATGAGGCGATGTAGTCTTGGAAGTTCAGCCAACTACAGTGCTTATAAAAAGTATTCACTGCCTTTGGAATTTGAATCAAAATATATGTAATGTGGCTTGTTTTACACATTTGCACAAGTATTCACATCCCTTTACTAGAAGACAACTAAAAACAAATTGGCTCTAGAAGTCACGTAATTAATTTATTTGAATTCATCTGTGTTGAGGGGTTCCAATGATTGTAGTATAAATGCACATGTACCTGGAAGGTCCATTAAGATAAAGGACATGGGATCTACAGTAAAGTAGGCTACATGTAATCCATCAGTAGGCATGTTACATTACAAGTCTTCACCTGACCATGGGACCCCTGTGTCCTTCAGCTCTGGCATGTCCCATGGGTCTGCATCCTCTGGCTCCTCCTCAACCAAAGCCAGAGCGGAGTGGGCAGGGCTTGCTTTGACCTCTAAGGCAGACAAAAAGCTGAATGCATTTACTGTCCTTTTTGTATAACTACATACATTGTGTTTAACTGCTGTATTAACAATAGCCGTCTGTTGCATTTAGCACAACATGAAGAATACCTGTGCTTTTATTTCCATTGGATTCTTCTCTGAAGTTCTTTTGAGCAGTCATTTGCTGTAAAAGAAAAGGAGGAAAATTACACTTCTTGACATTGTGGAAAATGTTTGCTACTTAAATTTAATTTGTCAGTATTTAAAGGTCTCAGAGGATTCTTTCCAGGAACTACATGTAAATAAAGGCATTGGGATGAGGCTCCACTGTTTTCAAATAGTGAGTTTATAAAGAGATTGCGCATAAATCAGATATGCCAGCCTGTTACATACTGTACGTGTGGTTGATATCATATCACGTCATTACATTATACAGAACTCCTCAGTCAGTTGTAATGATTCCCCTGTTAACTGTTGACCAACTTTAAGTATGTAGTAACAAAATCACCATTACAGTTTGATTATCAGGACATTACGTTCAGAAATATCACACACACACACACACACACACACACACACACACACACACACACACACACACACACACAAACACACACACACACACTTTCTCGTACATGCCAGGATATTGATCTTATCATCACATGGTCTAACTGCAGTAAAATTCCATTCACACAGTATGACACCAAAAGAAAGCCACCAGCTTATAAAGGAGTGTTACACTTTCACTGAGTTACGTTTAATCATTTTGCTATTTTAATGTATTCATTGCCTACTGAAAAAAGTATCTTACATATATAAAGTGCACAAATATAATATTATATCATGTTATTCTCCTTTAATGCATAATTAAGTCCTGTTTCTATAATTAGTAAGGTCTAAAACACTATGTGATTTTTATTAAACATTAATTTCATATTGAATGTGCTGAGTTTCAGTGGTCGTATCCAAGCTAAATTTCCATGTCTTCCATCATACTATGATGAGAAATCAATGCCATATTAATATCAATAATTTGTCTCTACCAGTCTTTCAATAGCTTTAATCCATTTTATCACTTGAGTTTAGAGTCTGGACAGACACATACTTTGTGGTCTGCTTGCACACTCATCTATTTTCCATTGTACATATAAATATACTTTAAGAATTCTTATCCTAAAAATAAAACATTGCAAATCAAAAAACACAAGATACCAACACAAATAATAGCAATCATATACGTATCTTACCCGTATATTAGTACAGTGAAGTACAAACAATGAAATGTATATATTTCTAAGTAGTTTTTCAAGTAGTAATAATGAGCTTATAGCAATAATAAAATGGTGACTTTAATGTACCCTTGAGGTATATGGGTTTTTAATTTTATCAAACTAAAAAAGTATTAAATTGATATTAATAAGTTCATGTACACATTAATAGAAACCATGCTTGTCCTCACCTGCGGCGGGTGTAGTGAGTCCATGCTCCGTGTGTGCTGAGCTCACCTGGGCTTCAGATATCAAAAAAGTTGCCTCCACGCAGGTAGAGTGGAAGGGTGGGGGTGGGGTCCGTGGAGGGCGGCGGAGAGTGTGATGTGCAGCGGTCACATCACCAAGAACACTTCCATCTCATAGATAAGCTGAACACACCTTTCAAACCTTGATTAGTCTTACCTGAAACTGCTGTAATCACTCTGCAAGTTGTGTCACAATCCAACTCACATGGCAGATAAGTCTTGAGCCGGCGATGTCTACCTTGACCTGCACCTAACACCTGCTGTTAATAATCTGTATACTGTATCTGCATGTTATTAATCTGCTATTAATCTAAATACCTTACTGTTTTTTCTGCCCAACATTTACAAGAAGTTCTGCTGTTTGTTTGTCCGATTTGCTAATGTGTCCATCCATTTATAATAGAAAGAAGAGAAATGATCACCTGTACCTCTTATCAAACTCTCTGACTGCTCTGTTACATCTGCATTGCACAGCCCTCAGAGTGATGATAGCTCCAGTTGGTGGATCCTGATTAACCATCGGATTGGAGTGGCAGATAGAATGGCTCCCCTGGCAATGGTTTATCCCACTGACAGATAGACCACATGGGGGTTGGGGGGTGGGAGGTTGCAGGATGTGCCCTGCCTCATACCATTTACAGTGGGTATGAGGGTATGTTCTATTTTTTGTATACAATGAGGTTTTTGTGACAAGCTATTGATTCTCTTAATACGGCTACTCCATTGTTCAATACTTCAAAATATCAATGAACTAAGTTTAGGCCTATAAAACCGTTGATGATGGCTGAGAGAACTTAGAGGAGAGAAAGTCAGCCCAGGACACACTGATACTTTAAATTTCCATGGAGGCTGTGACCTGACAATGTTAGGTGAGGTCAGGAGGGGACTTCTGTTTGACAGCCTCTTTCTATTTTAAATCTGAATGCAAGTTTCATTTATCCAGTGCCTTTCCATGTCTTAACAAAACACATCCATGCTTGATTTCTACCTTCATGAAGGTTATAATGTTTAGTCTTAATTGAAACTCTCAGTTTCAATAGTCTTTATTGAAACTCTCAGCAAAAAAGAGAATGTGTTCGCTTTCAACTTTATGGACCTTATGATGGCTGTCTTTTGCAGTGCTGTTGAAGTGTATCGTGTTATACATACAGGTGTTTCCGTTACTTAGCCTTCACTGATATAAATGGGTGGACAAAATAATGAGCCAAGGGTATGAAATAAACTGGCAACTGAGTTCATGTTTGTTTGTTTGTTTATTTACTGGGGCAATGCACATTAAGAAAAACTGATATTTTGAAAACTTCATTGTAAATGTGCCAGGGTTAGCTGAGCAGATAATTTGCAGCCCTGACCCGTGGCACACCAGAGGCCTACGTAGGTGTCCCAAGTGCACATCTGGTAAGCTCAAGTGGCCTGACATTGACCCAAATGACACCTAATGGCCCCTAACGATCTTCACAGGTGCCCTTCTGCGGCCCAGTGTAGCCAAGTACCCTGATGGACCAAACTGTCCTGCCACTCTGGTGTGACCATAGGTTCACATAAACAAACCATAACCCTACTCTGTCACAAACACCAGCACAGATCAGGCGCTTCCTGCCATGTAATGTTGCCAGTAAAACTGACTGGATAACTGGGGCAACAAAGGAAAAGTCTAGCCTATCTAAAATAGACATCTATTTTTAGTTTTATCGACAAATGTAAGCCTATTGATTGTGATTTAGTCTCTCTTCTCCCTTTCGTCTCATGCTTTTCAGACCTGCTCTTGATAAACACATGTACACATGAAACTGCAGCTTTACCAAGTTTGCTGTACAGAGGCAAAGACTGTTTTTCTTTATGCAACTATATAAATAAGGCAACCAAAATCTTCTGTCAAACCTTTTGCAAGTGCAACAGCATCACCTAGGCACCATACCATGCTATTACAACATTGTACCATTCTAGTCTTAATGGAAACTTCTTTTAATCAGACACAAATAAAAAAGTCCAATGTGATGCAGTCTCTCCTGTTGTTGTGAAGTAATTTTCATATGCCTTTGTATGCTTTGGCTTTCATGACGTTTCTTTTCATTTATACTGTATCCTCCTGTATTTATTTTTGCTGTTATGTTTTGTGTGCTTTTGTCACTTTCTTTTAATGTGTAACATCATTCTGTCTAATGACATTATTTACATAATGACAGTACATAGACCATAAATAAATGAATTGTGTAAATAAATTTGTGTGAAAGAAGTTCAGTTGCACAACTCTGGCAGCCATGATGTGTGTGCTATATCTATAGATATCGATAGTGTGAATAATAAATACAAGCAAATAGTGTTAAATATAACACGTGTATTTTATGTAATATGCAAACACCATAGAACATAATACAATAAAATATTTAGCCAATATTAAAATTGGAAAAGAACACCAGATTTAGCACGTATACTGTAAAAACGATATCATAACATAGTGCAATGTAATAGAGGGTAAGATATGTTACTAAAAGCCAATTATTCCATTATTTTACTGGGATGGTTTGTCGTTATTTTCACAACCACTAGAGGACGGTTACAAGTCGCCATATGGAGTCCTTAACTTTCAAAATAAAAGATCCGGTTTAAAACTCCAGTGTCTAACGTACCATTTTAGGAGTTTACACAAGTAATCAGTAATATATGATCTGATTATTCTTTCAGGATGCCCACAATCGAGCAGTAATAGCAAAAACAACAACAATTCTCTCGCCACAAACGCCACTTTTATTTTTTTTAATTTCCGGGTTGACGTCACGTCAGCTCGCTAGCGCAATGACATTGTACCAAACAGAGAAGTCGGATCGCCGAGTGGCTTACAGTGTGTTATTTCACATGCTCTGAACGCTTAAACTGAGCATTGACATTGCCGTCAGCATGTCCTCCGCCTCCACAGGTTTTCCGGAGGAGCGGCAGCGCAGAGGAGCACAGGTAAACACACCGAGAAACACACATTGTCTACAACATGCTAACGTGTTAGCTGGCTAGGGTTAACTTTGGATGAACTGTCTCCTTGAGAATCGACGCGTACTACTGTCTGCTAATGCTAATTAAATCACATCAGTGTCTCTCTTTAAAATGGGACTGTCTGTGTGGCTTTCCAACAGGTCTACGCTAGTAGCAATTAACTAACGGAATTAAAGTTATCGCTGCGCGCGCGTGTGTGTGTGTTGATCTGCAGACACCAGTGGGCATGGAGTACATCCCAACAGAAGAAGAGAAGAGGGTCTTCAGGGAGTGCAACCATGAGAGCTTTTGGTACAGGTGTAAGTTTCTGTTTGTCACATACAGGTCAGATTAATGATGTCATGTTAGGTTAAAATCAAGGCTAACGTTAAACGATGTTTATCTTGTCACCTCTGTATATACTTACATCAACATGCTTTCTTCACAGCGGTGCCTTTCTCTGTGGTCGGCATGGCTATCACACAGGCCCTAGTTGCCAAAGGTAATACTGTGCATAATGTAGAGGAATCTGCAACATATCTGTAAAATGAATATTAATGTACCTTGTTCTGTTTCAATTTGTAGGGACGCTCTCTGCATCTCCAAGGTTTGGATCTCTACCCAAAGTTGTCTGTAAGTTCATAAAGCTGTGAGATTGACACATTTAGCTGCCTTATATTGATGAGTAGACTAAATATTAAACAATAAAGTTCTACAACACCACAAACTACAACCTCTGAAAAGACCATAAAGTTGAATCAACACCTCACTAAAACTGTTACACCAAAACTGAACATTAAAATCTAATGAATGTCAGATTTGTTGCAGGACTGTTGTGTTAGACTGCAATAGTTTTAACAAGCTCAATGTTTATGGTATCATTAACTAGACATCCTCTTAAAGGCTTCATTACAAGTAAGTGATTGAACTATGAGTGTCTATACCTGTTTAGCTACAGTATTATATTGACATTACAATACCTCCCTCAATTAATTCCCCTGCCCTTAGTTGAAATGAAATATTACACGAAAGGGCAAATGTTATGTATTCTTTCCTTGGGTATTTAAAGATAAAATATTGATATTTAAAATGTGCCACATGCTTGGGTAAATTATTTCTTTGCCTCTCCAGTTGCTGGTTTCTGTGGCTATCTGGCTGGGAAAATGTCATACATGAAGACATGCCAGGAGAAGTTCAAGAGGTTGGAAAACTCTCCTCTGGGAGAGGCCCTCAGACAGAGGACAGGATTCCCTCCAAAACTGTGAGCACCACACACACTAGATAATGATACTATATATTTTTATCACCTCCACCAAATACCTCCTGACTGTTTTTTCTGTTCTCCTCCCCAGTTCCAAGGCTCCTCAGTCAGAGATGAGTGACCCAGACATCCAGTCATTTGACACCATGTTTCAGCAAGCAGAAGCCCCAATCCAGAGAACCTACACTTCAGACTCACCTGTGCAAATGGGGAGAGTAGATGATTTCAGCGCTCCAGGTACCACAAATAGCTGCTGTATAAACTTTTCAGAAAAAAATCCAATTATGATCATTTGTGCAAATGAGTGTAAAGACAAAAGTAGCTCTCAGGCCCACCACTCTTTGTAAAACATCTGGAAAATAACTTTCGCTAATGATTACTAAAATCAGTGTATTTGTTATATGTGTCATTTGGATGATAAAAACCTAACCTTTGCTAGTTATAAAGCATTCATATGGCAAAGATGGAGATACAGCAATTTACCAACATATTTATTTTGGTTTGTTCCCTTAAGCCAATAGCAATATCTTATATTTTATATACAAAAATAATATTTATATACAGTACTGCCTAAGAGTTTTAGGCAGGTGTGGGGAAATGCTGTAAAGCAAAAGTCAAAGTAAAAAATAGAAATGTTAGTAGATTATATTTATCAATTAACAAAATGCAAAGTGAGTGAACAGAAGAAGATTTTGAATCAAATCAAAATTTGTGTAAGTCACCCTTTGCTTTCAAAACAGCTCAATTCTTCTAGGTTCACTTGCACTAAGGCTACGTTCAGACTGCAGGTCTTAATGCTCAATTCCGATTTTTTTTCCCCAGATCTGATATTTTTTTGTTTGATAGTTCACATTATAGTTTAAATTTTGCTCCAGTGTGAACTGTCCGCGGCCTGAAAGTGACCCACCTGTGCAAAAGAATAACACGATTTCACACGCAGCACACTATGGTTGTAACGTTAGGCTACAGCAGTAAACAAGGAGCAACATATGTTGCTCGCGGAAGACTACCGTTTTTCATTGTCCTCGCACAGGTCATATTTTCCTGAATTATGACAAGTGTTCACAACTTTCTGTTCTTTTCTTTATGGTTTCTGGTGCTGTATAATGCAACTGCCCCACAACTCTCTCCCGTCCTCCCTCCCTCCCTCCCTCTCCCCTACTGTGTCCGCTCAGACAAGAAGCATGCACGTAACTCAGAAGAGAGCTCCGGTCTGGTGGATTTTAGGTATAAGAAAGCGGATTTGTGAGCAGATGATAGCGAGGTAGAGAAGGAAGAGAGCCAAATGTTTAATAATGGCTTTTTGTGGAGCTTTTTCAATCAACGCGGCTCCGTCTACAGCAGAACTGCTGCTCTACAGTGACGTCAAAGTCGCACCAAATGCGACCTGAGTGTCCAGACTGAGGTCGTATTTAAAAAGATCCGTCTGTATCGGATCTGAACCACAAATGGAAGTGGCCCAATTCCGAACTGGAAAAGATCAGATTCCATGTGACTTGGCCTGTTCACACTGTCATAAGAAGATCAGATCTGAGTCTCACATGGCCAAAAAAAATCGGATTTGGGTCACATTGGCCTGCAGTCTGAAGGTAGCCTAAGTCACCAATTCAATATGTAGGGTGAAATACAATCATTAACTGAAACAGAAACAGCTGTTGGGAGGAATACAACCAGGGTTGGGGAGTAACGAATTACATGTAACGGCGTTTGGGAGGGTTACATTTTTAAAGTAACCCTCCCAAACCTGAATACAACTGGGTGAGGACCAGCCAAACTCTCAACTTTAAAGAAGCACAAATAAACGTGCATCGTAGACACAATGGTCAGCCAGAGAAACTTAATACTACTTGCAGCAGATAAAGACATCATGCTTCCTTCCCTTCGCAATCAGAAGATATCAGGAGTGGCAAATGGAGAAAAATTGTAGCAGATACCCTGGTCTGATTAGTCAAAATGTAAAATATTTTGACTGTAGTAGAAGGCAGATTGTTCGCCAAAGGGCTGGAGAGCAGTACAACAATGATTGTCTGCAGGTAACAGTGAAGCATGGTGGAGGTTCCTTGCAAGTTTGGGGCTGCATTTGTGCAGAGTTGGGGATTTGGACAGACTGAATGGTTTCCTCAATGCTGAGAAGTAGAGGCAGATACTTATTCATCATGCAGTACGTGTCTATCTGGGATTAGCAGCGGAGGCTGCCTAAATCCACAGAAGAGATGTGGGTAGTTCTCCAAGATGTTCGGGCCAACCTACCTGCCCAGAGGAGGCGGACTCTGGGCTCTTTATGATTGGTGCTCAAACACAGTCAAGATGGACACTGTTTCCCAAGTGTCAGCCTTTAATTTGAAGAAGAAAAACATTTTATCATCTCGTTGCTGCTGTTCACAATCACATGGACGAAAATTCCAAAAATACACTGCAGAAAGGTTAGCGTGTAATTAAAGTGTATAGCCTTTGTATGTAAATACCATGTTTTTATCCCATACCACATGTTAATAAACAATTATCTGTTAAGTTATGTGTTTGTAGCATGTAAGGACTACAAAGTTTATTTTATAACATTTTATATCATCATCATATACAACCTGTATACATTATACAACATTGTATCTTGAGTTCCATCAAAAACTTTGTGCAAGTGTACCTAGAAGGACTGATGCTATTTTGAAGGAAAAGGGTTGTCGCACCAAATATTAATTTTATTTAGATTTTTCTTAAGTTTGCTCACTTTACACTTTGTTAATTGATAAGTATAATAAATTAACATGTATATTTTTGAAAGCATTTTAACCAGTTTATAGCCTTTTTCTACACTTTGTA
This sequence comes from Lepomis macrochirus, assembly GCA_024633595.2. Taxonomy (NCBI): domain Eukaryota; kingdom Metazoa; phylum Chordata; class Actinopteri; order Centrarchiformes; family Centrarchidae; genus Lepomis; species Lepomis macrochirus. The sequence continues at coordinate 18,065,233 of JALXJV020000003.1, forward strand.
TGGAAATTTTCAAATTCAGTAACAACCGATTTGCTTTTGTTACACTGTGATGCTTTTTCCTAATATTTTATACAGTCCCAGTACACAGTTGATCAGATATTGGAAGTAGAATTAATATTGAACTGATGCTGTTATTCCTTTGTAAATATGTTGGCCAAAGTCAAACCTGTGGCAATGTATTGGAGTATTAAGTCTGTGGGGTTAAAAACAGACAAAGAGAGCTGTGGTGTGGTCAAAGGCCTTCTGCCAGTGCTGAACAAAGACACTGATATAATCAAGTAAGTAATTTTCCAGTCAACTTTCCTGGATAACCATCTCTGTCCTTCTCGTTCACAATCAGCCCAGTCACATGTGGAGGAAGAGGAGCCCACGAGAAAGTCCATCCTCTATGAGGACCTGAGGCTCAAGAACAGAGAGAACTACGAGGTCACGCTCACTCAGAGGGCCGAGACGCTGCTCAAAACCACACCCGAGAAGGAGCCAAAAATACCCAAGAAAGAGTGTAAGCTTAAGGGCTTGATATTCAAATACTGTAGTCTTTAAATGAATCTGTGAAAGACTGACTTTACTCACTCTGCTTTTCTCTCTTATGTTACAGCGAAGAACATCTATGGAGACACCTGGGATGAATGAAAATGAAATTAATATGTAATCTGTGTTTGCATCTCTGAGACAGCAGTCCAGCAGGCAACTCAGTGGCCCTTTTATCCAGTGACTTAGCCTCAAGTGTCATGAAGTTGTTTCTGATCAGTGTCGTTGCAAGTGAGTCAATTAAACCAAATTGTGTGAGGACTAAAACTGTCACTCTGTGCTTTGACATGTGAATTTTATCTACCTTTTTTATCTTCACTCGCACAAATTTTAAATTACAAAAATTTAGCTACATTTTGCTGCTATTAGAGAACAACTACAAGGTTGTTCACAAGCAGCACAGGTTTCAAAACAAGGCTGGGAACTCTTTTTTTTTCACTATAAAAACCATAGTGACCTAAGTACAACTCAATATATATAATAAGTATTAAAGCTCTCAAAACTTAACTGGAAAAGAAAAGTAAATGTTTTATTCCATAGTCTTCATTGGGCATATCGCCAGCAAGACAGTATTAGCACAAAACTGAGTACATCCTGCTGACATCATGGTCCAGATTGATTGATTAAATAAAACATATTCACTACTTACAAGTAAAAAACAGTTTGGTGTGTATGGTGTTTTTATACACTAAACATTTTTGCTTTTTGTTACTGGACTAGTTTGACCTTCACTGTGCAGAGTTGGACACTAGAGGGCTTTATTTTCCAGGTTGCTGAGGGGGAAGTATTTTTTGTCTTAATTCATACCTGGAAGGGGGTCTTTAAATATATTCAAATACTTTGTGCAGATATGTTTTTCGATTCTCATGATTTTTCATTATATATCTTGCGGGCCTTGTAAGTACTGAATATTTTTTGTTGGATCTTGACCATGACATCGGCAGAGTGTAATTAGTTTTGTGCTCATACATAGGTATACCGCGTCCATTGTTATATCTGATGAAGATGGTATGGTGAAATATTGTTTCTAGTTCAATAACGTTTTCAGAGCTGTAATCCAGTATGCATATACTCAATTTTTTTGCATTGAAAATAACAAAATGTTATCCTGCACATGCTTTAAATACAGGACAGGATGTGCACACAACCCATAGAAAGGTTTTTATGTGTAAATGAGTTTTGAATAAATTTATTTGTAAAAAAATATGAGCGGAAAAGGGTACAAAATAAGTACATTTTTGAATGTATGTACAAAAGTCACCATAACATTTAAACATTCAGAGAAATCCCATTTAATTAAAAGGGCAGGCAGACACTCCACAAATACTGTAAAACCCTAATGTAAAATTATCAATTAATGTGTCCAAGCATTTGACATTGTAGAGGACACTATACAGTGACAGACGCTGCATGTACAAAAATAGAGTATCGATGAAAAAAGGCTCATCTGTATGGTTGGAAACCTGTAAAGCAATTGAATAAATAACCGTGGCTATATTTGTCCATGACTATGGTTGTGGTTGCAACTGTGGCCAAAACTCTGCTCTGAACAGTGTCCATGACTTAGTCCCAAGCCATGTGCTGCTGGGCCATGTCCATGACTTAGTCCCAAGCCATGTGCTGGGCCATGTCCATGACTTAGTCCCAAGCCATGTGCTGCTGGGCCATGTCCATGACTTAGTCCCAAGCCATGTGCTGCTGGGCCATGTCCATGACTTAGTCCCAAGCCATGTGCTGGGCCATGTCCATGACTTAGTCCCAAGCCATGTGCTGGGCCATGTCCATGAGGATTGAGAGGTGGCGTGGGACTTGATAGAGCATTGATCGAATTTGGCCAGCCTTCGTAAAACTTGCCTGTGGTATCAGCAGAGTTGATGCTGGACAATGGCGCGTAAGCCTGGACTGGGTAGGACCCAGGTGTTGGACTGATTTGTGGAAGGAGGGTCTTCCTCCGCTCTTTTGTGGAAGCGGGAACAAACATAGCACCACTGATGCTCTTCAAGAACCTGAAAGGCATCATCTTCTCCAGAACACCAGCTCTGGCCTCAGACAGGTCCAGAAGAGAGAGCCATCCTTTTCCATACATCACCCCAACCAGGATTGCGATTACGTTACAGGGGAGCACACTGTGAGGAACGAGGGCAGTGGTGATTATGAGGAACACCCATGGGAGAGCCATGGTGGGGAAGCTGACTCCACACAGGAAACCTTTTGTCATTCTTGTGTGCATTGTAGTTAGAGCCACACATGCAAGGGCCACAGGAACCAGCCCCTCTGCGTGACTGTGGTTGCCGTCAACCTGCATAAGATCCACGAAGCTGTAAAACAAGCCAGTGGTGGTCGACAGCAGGAGGAACAGGAACAGGAAGCGGACAGTACCGACACCTTTCTCCACGCTGCCACTGAGAAACGCCAGGACTGTAATGTTCAGGAGAAGCTGAACGAGGGTTTTGTGGTAAAAAGGGTACGTCAAGAGTCTGTGGAGGTGTCCGTTTTGAAAAACCGTGGCACCAACACTGAAGACACCCTGAGTGAAGTTGAAATATGTTTGGATACCAAACAAAACACACGATACGAGCACCACTGTTAGAATCCCACTGGTGAGGACAGGAGCCACGTCTTTGAAAACTTGAAAGATCATTTTAAAGTGTTCAGTCTGTGTCATCTTGCCAAATTAAGTTACTTCCGTGGCTAATATTATTAGCTAACGTTAAAGCAAAAGTTCACAGTGATTCAGTTGCCTTCACACTTCCTAAACAGGAAGTACTTCATGTCCAGACTGGTTTGAGCGGAATATTACGGTAACATTACACCTCTCGGCTTTTATGGAGAAATAAAAGTCATTTACTGTCATAGATAAGAGGCTTCGACGGCAACACTTACGACTTGTTCATTTACGGAATCCGGAAGTAACTCTAAAAATCATGTTAGATTGAGTGCTAAAAGACAACTTCTGGTGTAACCCTTCAAAATAAGATATTTTGAAGCACAGAAGTCGCATTTAACTGCCTAGCAAATTGGACCATCGACTGTAAGCTGTATGTGAGGGAGGACCGCAACAACAGTACTAGATATTTGTATTTTACTGTATTTTTTAGTATGTCCAATTTACTCTACTGTACTTCTATTCCCCTACAAGTTTTACTAATTCACTGATTTACTAATTCACACTGACTTGCAACATCAACATAGTATGAAGTGATATCTAACATATTTACAGATAAACAAACTTGCACCATAAAGAGATAAAACAGCCTGCGGTTATGCCTTTATTTTTAGGCACACATAAACCACATACATATTTCCAACTTTTTAATTTTCACAGTAGAACTGGGTTCTAATTTGTCTGAGCAGGAAAAAAGGTTATGTTGTTAAAGTGTTTATATTTATGAATTTAAAATGTATCAGGTGGAGTTTGTTCTCATCCTGCTGTTCTAAAATAACCAACAAAACGACAAATTTTCCAATTTAAGTGGCACAACAAGAGCGACATGTTAAGAACAAAACTTTTGTATGTGTCTTTTATCTCTGAAATTGAAAAACAAAGGAAATGAGACGTAAGCACGTCTGTCCCTCTTCCGGTGTCGTACGGTTACTGCGGCGGATGTTGATGTTTTGTTTCACAGCTCGCAGAATGATGTGAACTGTATCGTCTCCGGGACGGGTTGATATATTTTGTTTGTGGTTGTCCTCGCGGTTTTCTTAGTACTGTTCTCCCTGTAAGGTTTCTCTGTTCGTCGGCATCGTGTCTCTCCCGGTGTCTCTCCCGGGAAGCGCGAGGCCGAGTCGTGCGATGATGGAGGACTTTGATGAGATCTACGAAGAGGAGGAGGAGGAAGAGGAGGACGAGGACAGGGCCGCGGAGGAGCAGCTCCTCAAGTACGCTCCGGACCCGGTGGTGGTGCGAGGGTCCGGCCACGTCACTGTGTAAGCAACCGGCGACGCTTACGGGCACCGAGAAAAAAAGATTACCGTCACTTTAATGTGATTAGCATCTGCGGTCTCCGTGAATAATTGGCTGCTGGCGAAGTTAGCTAACACTGGTGACCTAGCATAGCCAGCTAGCTAGCGTCTAAGTTAGCAAGGAGCTAACGTAAACCCTGCGAGGAGTGGCTAATAAGATTTAGCTTTCGTTTTAGAGTCCGTGGCCGAATAAATGTGTGTTTATTGTTTGCCACGTAGTGTGACGTGTTGTTGCGTGTCAAGTCAAGACAGTTTGTCCCCATTATTGGTTGCACTATTTCAGGGAACACAGGATCAGAGTCGTTTTCTGATTTGTACTGAAGTAAGTCTAAAGGTACAAATGTAGCTAAATCGTGCATACAGATTGGTACTTCTACCCCGGAATGAATAACCCTCAGTAGTCTAAATAACATCTCAAACCATGGCCAGCCAAATATTAACTTAAAGTTGTTGCAGTAGTACGAACTGATATTACTGGATGTTGTCTGTAGGTAGGAGCACTGAGAGTGTTAGCTGCAGGCTAGCAGCAGTGTGTTACTATGGTTTGGGATTCAAACTACTGACATAATTCACTCAAATTAACTGTGTTATCATATTGATTCCCCTCAAGGCTCTTTCTCACACAGTCTTGATAGTGCATTGGAAGTCAGCACTTTCTCTTGTTGGCTATCTTGGCCACCCATGTGGCTGTGTAATGCAGCCCAGAGTAAACAGTGAAATGTATCAAGTCCTGTGCAATGTAGAGGGGCTGTTTCCGTATAATACAATTTTAGTTTTACGATTAAGGTTTGGGGTGTATTGCAACTATGTATCATCTTAACATCCCCTAAAAATTTTATAGGAATATTTATGGGATATTTCTGTTTTGATATTATAATAAAGTGTGTGTTGAGAAGCTTCCTCAAAAATGAGAGGGTGCATCTCAGTAGGTTTATGCTGACACAAATTACCGTTAGAACACTAATAATTTACCGCTGATACCTGCTGGCCTTAACAGGCTTACCTTTAGCTACGTGGAGTAAAATCGCTCCCCACAAGAGGCCTGACATGTTAAACTGAGTAGCACACATGATTGACAAGACTTGATGCCACTTGGTAAACACTTGTTTATTCAAGCCAGTTATCCAAATGGATTGTATTTCTGCTTATGTATAACGTTCTACTTTTTTCCCTTCCCCCCACAGGTTTGGGCTTAGTAACAAATTCGAGTCAGAATTTCCTTCAGCACTTACGGGAAAGGTGAGACTCTTAATTATTTATTAGTCAATTTTAACACACACCACAAGATGTACAATATATTCTAGCCAACAGTGAAAATATGATACTTTATATGCTTAATATTCTGCAGTGCAGTATGTTTTCTTGATCGATACATATATCCAATGAACATATTAAATTTCTGTGGCATAGGTAAAATAGTTTTGAACTCTACATAAAGCTTTCCAATAGGGATGAAACAATTCATCGATTAATAAAATGCATTAATGCTAATTCTTTGCATTGTTGCTTCATTTAATCCATATATCTGTTTCGCACGGACATTTATTACTGTCGCACATCACGCTTATGCTGTGAACACGATGTGATTATAAAGTCACACGAGAGAGAAAATAGTGAGGGACAAAGAAGAAAGTGTCCAAAGCATGTGGTTATTTCAAGCTAAAGAAACAACAACTCTAATGTTACCGTCCGTCCACCGTAAAATGAAGCTTATGTCGCCTCGGCAACAGCACGACGGCATCTGGTCAGAAAGCACCAGTCTTCTGCCAGTGGACCACAGACAAAGTAACACTAACAGCAACTTTAGCATTTAACTGAAATCACGATTGATGGATGAGTTGAAGGCTAGCCAAAGTAAGCCGCAGTCCTCAACTGAAAATGTACACACGTACATTTGTTGTTCACCTTTTTGGGCCGGGAGTTATAACCTCACAGTCACGTATTAACTGGGTGTCAGTGAGTTGCACCTTTTAACTCAACTTCAGCTCTCTCTGTAGCTCAGACAATCCCAGACGCCATTACCAAGCAGAAGTACTTCTTAAAGGACACATCGATGATTCAGCCCTACATTCCAATCTGCCATAGAACATTAAATGTTAGTATATTGAGTGTACCACACATGTGCACTTCACCAGGTGGCACCAGAGGAATTCAAAGCCAGTATCAACCGTGTGAACAGCTGCCTGAGGAAGACGCTGCCAGTGAATGTGCGGTGGCTCCTGTGTGGCTGTCTCTGCTGCTGTTGCACACTGGGCTTCAGTTTGTGGCCTGTTATCTGCCTCAGCAAGAGGGTAAGAGACCCATCTGTGTTGCATTTGCACAGTAATTCCAAATCAATAATGGAAAGAATATCATCAAATGTCACTGCTGCCTTCCAGACAAGAAGATCTATTGAGAAACTTCTGGAGTGGGAGAACAGCAGACTTTACCACAAGGTGAGTAGTGAATGAATTAATAGATATGTGTGTATTAATATTGTACCTTGTTAGGGTGTGTTCTAAAAAAATCTGATCGCTATTGCACTCTGTTTGCAGTTGTGTTTGCATTGGAGACTAAGCAAAAGGAAGTGTGAAACCAACAACATGATGGAATATGTAAGTATCTGTTGTGGTTAGTTGGCTGGGTGCAGTGGTGCCAAATGAAAACATATTTATCAGGTGTTATCACAAACAGCAGCGTGTAAAAAAGATTCAGAGCACTGCATCGGTTTGAGCATGTACCAGGTATTAGTGAGATGATAATGCATAATAAAGGGAGACTGGATTAAGTAGTTGATAAATGAGTTTGAAGGCCAGAAGGCCAACTGCACAACACTTTATAATGCTACTGAGGAAAAATTTAACAACTGGAAATACATGGCATCATCATGGCTGCATAATTTTACCCTCCATTGCACGAACTACAAGGTTAACAGTAAAATGACAATGTTCGTGTTACATAGTAATCTAGAATGAAATGTGCACTGTAATGTGTTTTATTGTTCAATGCTGTGCACTAGGGCTGTGCAAAAACACATCAATGACACATCAATGTACTTGGTCACATTGATTTGCAACATCACCTGAAATTGCCCAAAATGATGAGATAGTAAAGTGATAGCTACTTTGGTAGCAACATTGTAGCAAAATCTTGATTGTCATTCAGTAGCTGCTTTCTCTCTTATCTGCTGCAGGTAATCCTAATAGAGTTCTTACCTAAGATCCCCATCTTCAGACCGGACTAGCCCGACTGCAGCTGATCTTAAACCTCCAAAGCTGCACCACAATGGCTGTCAAACTCCTGAATAAGTACCTCTCCCAAAATACTCCCAATATTTTTGTTTACAGGGTAACATTGATCCGCCGCCGTTCTCCTGCACATACGTTGTCTACACCCTTGTTTACAAATCCAGCATCCCAAAACTTGTTTTTGGAGTGAATTCACTATTGAACCACAACCTATCGGGCGAGCTGGCACACTGTCAGGTCATGCTAACTGGCACCAGCTTGTGGGATGTCAGGGGAGAACCAGCCATGGGCAGCGTTATGGATTTTGGAACTGGAGCTGGAGACTGGACTCTCAAATTGAGTTCTGTAAGCTACAACTGGAATTGTGTCACTTGTATGTTCCCTAACCTAAGCACATGGCACAGTCAGACCATGATAGAACAAACACTTTTACATGTTCCTTAACTGTCTCACCACCAACTTCACCTGCAAAAAATACACCCCAGTGCTTTTGTACCAGTTGGATTGGAGCTCTGGACAATTACTAGAAGCTTAGAGGCAACATAACATGGAACTCCAGAGGAGCCTTCATCCAACTCAGCTCTGCAGCAGACAGACTTAAAGGAACATGTGGGGCCAGTAGCCAGAACAGCGGAACTCAATAACGTCACTCTACTTATCAGCTACCAGACATCCTTATCCTTTCGCCTCCTTTCATATTTCTGCACACTTCACAGTGCATCACCCTAACCCAGTGACAATCACAAGCACTCTTGACTGTACTCTGTGTAGTATGAATGGGTCTTTGTGCTACACAGTTGATCTGGAACAATTTGTTTTTAGCATTATGTGCGCCCAGGTGATGGGCTGGCTGCCTACCAACCACTTCTGAGTTACAGTGGAACAAGTAAGAAGGCCACTAGTGTTGAATAGAAGAAAACCTTTGTTCTTTTTCTCTTTTTTTTAACTGTTTTGGTAAAGGACAGGCAGTCAATGCTCGCAAAACTGTTTGGTGTATTTGGTGGGTGAGAGAAACATAAGCAAAAAAGAGACAAATCAGACATGAAGAGATTCTCTTACTCTGTATAGCAGAGTTCTTTCGTTCATGTTTTTTTTGATGCCATAACCGTTATTTTTATTGTAGTAATTTATAAATGCCTGAGTGCGCATATAATATGTGCATTTGTGAAATAGGCCTCGGTGTATTTTTTTTTTTTCTTACAAGGGTTATTTCCTTTTTGTCTTTATGGTCATGTGTCTATACTGAAGCACACAATTGCTTTGTCCTTAACGTCACATGGCCTCTCTACCTTATCTGCTGACCCTGGCTTACTTATACAAGTGCTCAAGTTAAAATCTGGTTCTGGAGCAAGTTCCTCCGTTTTAGTTATAATCTGACTCATTACATTCAGAAGTCTTGGGTGACCAAGAGTTTTCGGTCCTCTTTATTAGGTGTTAGATAATAACAGCGTTATCATGAAGCAGGATTACTGAAGTTAGCTTGATAATTGCACTGAGTAATAGACTTATTTGAAAAACAAAAATATGGACTTAAAGCTGGGGTGCGGAGGGGGGTTCATATATATTTGAAAATATTAAGAATACATTACCTTATTTATAGTAGGTTATTTGTTATTTCACCATTTTAATACAACACTTTATTTTAGTGTTTAAAAAACACCTTTAATCAGATCTCCGCTCCCTGCATCTTTCTGTTTCTCTGTCTCCCTGTATGTTTGCGCTCTGTCAACTTCCCTCATCAGCAGTATGTAAAGTCGCCCAAAAAACAAAACTTGCAAATCAGATTTCACAGCAGCAGGTGAGCTGCATATGGTGGCGGGTTTTTGTTAATGATGTAGCCTACCAAAACCGACATGGTACCGAGTGACATCGGCACCAACCAGGTGTGTTCATGATTGCTTAACCCGGTACATGCTTGTAAAATATCCACAATGTCCACGTCTAAAGTAATACCAGAGAACATCGCTTTCTCTTTGTGTGCTTCTCTGCAGAGCATGTGCGATTTCAGGTAGACCGCACAGAAAGGGTGGAGCTAGAGGAGATTGTCCACTAGTTAATCAATCGCAGATGGCATTGTTCTCTCAGATGGATTTTTTTTTTTAAATCTAAACTGGAAAATATAGCTGGCCGGCCCACCCAAATAAAGTCTGTGTGTGGGTAAACACCAATGTAAAATGATGATAAACATACTGAGAATTATAACTGTTACTTCTCCTCCGCTCTTCAAAGTGTTTTAGCATCTTTCAGCTCTGTTTTGGTTTTCTGGCCTTCAGCTTTAATGTTTTGGGTCAGTTTCACCACTCTTATCAGCTTGTTTTCAACATCAGCAGGTATCGGTTTTCACAGAACAGACGCTAACAAAACCCACTGTACACTACCTACCCACTGCCAAACAGCAGACAGAAAAAGTTAGAAACTAGCAGATGAACATTAGTGGCACATTTACTAGCTCAAGAGCCAGATATTTCCCTAAAAAAGTTAATGGAGCTAAAAGGACAGTGAATAGTGGACTTGCATGTGCCAGGAAGCCAGAAAAACAACTCCAAATGAATAGTGGTGTTGGGATGTGTATATATAGGCAACTTGCTAACACATTTGTGACATCCGCATAATAACATGAAAACATGTCAGTTAATGCAGGTTTAAGTAAAAGGTCATGTCCCAGACTTAATTTAGATCAGCTATCTTGCTAACTAACAATCCTGCTCTGTGATAGTTATTTTTTAAAACTGTTAACATACAACATAAAATCATTTGACAGCAAATATGAGAAAAGACATAACAAAAAAACAAGGCCATTTTGAATATGGTATAGATTTAGTTTTTCTTACTCAGCACACCTCTTCATTTATAAAAACATCCAGATACTGAGATTGAAAGTCAACAAAGTCACTTAGTTTTAGGTCGCTCAACTCTGGTGATTGTATGGGTCATACTCAGGGGATTATACAAGATAAACAACAAAATGTAGCATTGAAAAATCTCAGTCAGGTTTGTTCCAAAGTTACACCGGGGGTCAAGTATACCATACACATCACACATTACTTTAAAAAATATGGAAGTTTTTTTGGAAATTGAAACATACGCTAAAGACAACTTACCCTTCTGTGGTCTTCCTGTTCAGATAATAAAGGAGGCACATATTCTACGGACCCAAACCCCAGACATTGTGTTGGTTTATATGTTAAAAGACTCAAATTCACTTGATTACCACTGGGTTGCCTGTTGGTTTATCTGTCATTTTTCTATATTTTTGATTGATTGTGGTCTGTTCTATGTAAATCAAGGCATAAGGCCATATGCAGATATAAGTGGTGTGTGTGTGTGTGTGTGTGTGTGTGTGTGTGTGTGTGTGTGTGTGTGTGTGTGTGTGTGTGTGTGTGTGTGTGTGTGTGTGTGTGTGTGTGTGTGCGTATGTGCACGGTGTGTGCAGAGGCAAATGGTCTTCATAGATCTCAGACTGTGATTGAACCCTGCACAGAAAATGAGTAATTTTTTAATATAATCTGGAGTGTTTGTGTCGGGTCTGTGTGTATGAAGGGGAGTAAGATATATGTACATATGACTCAAGCAGCTGTGTGTACAGTAATAAACTACCAATAAACAAAGCTATGGGCATCCTCCTCTGTAAGTCAGTGGTATTTGTAATGATAATAATGTGAGTTTTCCTGCTTGTCCGCATAAAGTGTCTATGAACTTTATTGGTCATTTAAGTTCACAGGATATAGAGAAGTCAAATACAACTGGGTTTACTGTGTTAGTGTTGAATATGGTCACTGCAGAGACTTCATCAAGCTCATCTGACTGGTGGGCAGTTCTCATAATTAAGAGTCAAAGTGCTATGGTGGAGATGTGGAAGGCCCAACAGGAGGGCCAGGTTCTTCGGTTAAAACATGAGTCTACCTACTATTGAAAGAACAAGGGATGCCTGTACAATGGATTGTACATTTTGTACAGTGCTGTTGATGTTTAAGAGGGATGAAGAAAGAGAAGGAGGATGTAGCACCTCCTCCACCACCTTATGCCAAATGCCCTCCTGACATCCTTTCCCAGGCAGTTTCACACCAAATTCCACTTACATTTACATGAATTTGAAGGCTAACATAACTGCCAAGTGGCCTTATTATGTGACTGAACATGCAACCTCAACAATAATAGACATGTAAGCAAACCTGATGAAGCAAAAAGAAAGATACCAGTCTATTAGCCATGCTAGCAACTCTGTGAGGATGTGCAATGGTGCTTTGAATTGAAATGCTAATGCATGCCACAGAGTTCATAACGATAACATGCTCACCATCTTAGTTTAGCATGCTAACATTTGCTATTTAGCACAAAATAAACCAAAGCATTTAACAAATAAACCTTGGATGAAAAGTCAAAGGATCAGTAGGATAATCTACAAAATGTCACATTGTCAATTCATCTCATAATTGAGGCATTCCAGTGTGGACCAAAGTGGTTGACCTTGTCGACATTGCCATCCCCAGATCAATGCTGCTAGCATGGCTAAAAAAATCTAATCTAGTTGTTGACATACTTGATTATGCTTTAATTTTCTCTTGGACTTCACATCTGGGCATCTGAGGGGACAATGTAGGAACCTATGAGTCTGACAAGTGTAGCGACCTGCATTCTGTTTAATGGACAGCAGGGGGCGACTCCTGGTTGCAAAAAGAAGTCAGATTGTACAGAAGTCTGACAAAATGACACTTTTCGAATGAGTTTATGGTCTCAAAGACAAGTTTCAAGTCTTTGTCAACACACCATGATTTTTCTTTTTGTTAACTTATGGTCCCATTTAGAGTAAAACTGAACTAAAGCAGGGTATGCTCATAGACTGGTTAAGGCATGGTTATCTTATAATAGAGAAGTCGCTCCCACAGCCACCTGTCAATCAGGATAGTGGTGAACCCTATCCACTGCACTGTACATTTAACTAGCTGTGAATTTGTTTTGGGTGCTGTTGGTGCTTTCTTTTAAGAACTTTGACAAACTGTTAAATTTTTCTAATAAGTATTTTGTTTTAAGCCTGATTTTCGCTAGCCAAAATTAGCATCCCAATTAATAGAACAGTTAATGTGAATTATGGATTCATGGTGCTAACCAAGCTACCAAGTTAGCGCTAGCTGATAAATGTATATTTACAAGCAAACAGAGTTTGGAGGGAACCAAATTCATGGCTATGTCACCTTACTTCATTGCTTTATAGAGTCTATAGTTACACCTCACTATCAAATCAAGATGCCAACGGCCAAAATGCCACAGTTGAAGTTTCAAAAGGATAGTCCACAAAGGGTAATGGACTATGTCCACTTCTTTAATGTAGAGGACACAATGGGGCCTGAAAGGGCACTCCATTGGTTTTGCAGATGAAGTTCAGTGTCCTCATCATGAGGAGTATCTACTACACAGCAAAACAGTGATCAATTCTGAGAAAGTAACACTATGATGTCAACAGTATGGTCTCAGATTGGTTTGAAACGTTTATATTAATTTTAAAAGGAAAGTATGCATTTTCAACTGGGGTTTTGGCATTTGAAAGATATGGGCATACAGGTGTGCATGGTATAATGAAAGATAAAGTAACATTGAAGTCAAGGGATTAAGGTTAGGAAATCTCAGCCTCCGCTCTTCTTTGAGTCTGTCTCTTGTATGTGCCAAAACTTTACAGAACTTCCATATTGAATTACATCAAATTAATTTAGTATCTTTTTTATTGACACATGCTCTGTGCAGTTAGTCCTTCTTTGAAAGTGTGTCAGTGACCTTTTTGGTGTGATTTTGTACTCCGCCAACTCTGTTGCTAACTCCTCTGTCATGTTTCTAAAGTCTGATATCTGTCCATAAAAATGTGACACATCTTTAATCACTGTTTCATGAGGGGCTCTGGTCTGAATTTATTTTAAAAAAATACATATAACAGGTTGTGGATAGCATGAATTTTTGAATGCTCATTCCTGAAGCTCTAACATGGTTCTGCAGAGTTACCACATTTACAACATTGCTATTAAAAACAGCTATTAAAACATGTACATGGATTGAAATATTTTACTAGCACTTAGTAATGTCACACAGAGTCACCGATGGCGCTGACTGTCATCATTGGAGTCAAATCTCATAACAGGTTGATTTTATCTTATTTTATTAACGTCTGCTGAATTAAGATTTGTCAGTGGAGAAGTTCAGCAAGATCATAATACTTGCACTGATGAGAGGCTGGTGATGCTTTATGCAATTTAAAAGGAGGGATCTTCCAGTTACTAGGAGTGCAATTTCCAAAACAACAACACTTTGAAGATTTTAAACATCAATTATGATACAGAAAAATATTAAAAATCTTTAAGTTTGACAATAGATACTCGGCTATAGTAAACTACCCAGAAGAACAACAGACATCCGTCATATTAATTTTGTATCATCGTTTTTATTGGTAGAATTTTCAGATATACCCTCTTCATTATGTAAGCATGGTATGACATTTTTAACAGTGTTCATTTTCTTTTCATCTGAACTAAATGAGCTGTTATCTGCCAGAGAATGAGCACTCATACATCCAATTCATTTAGTTTCTTATTTATTCACACAGCTTCTCTGCATTAGTTGTTCTTTGAAAGTGCGTCAGAGACCATTTTAAGAAAGTTTTCTGACCCACCCACACTCTTGGTAATCTCTTCAGTTATGTTTGTTATGTCAGACATCTGTCCGTTGACAAAATAACGTGGCACATCTGTAATCTCTGTTTGTTGAGGCTCTGGGCAAACACCTGTAAGACAGAAAAAGTTTGACTTAATTTAAATTCAACTTCATAGAACTGGTTGTGGATTGCATGAATTAGTGAATGCACATTCCTGTAGATCTAACATGATTGCGCTTAGATACCACATTTTTGACAATGCTGCAGCTATAATATTATCTAAGGTACAAAACACTGTCGGTATATTCATACCATCATCTGGGTTCAGGCTAAAAGGCTGTGCAAAGTTAAGACATTCGGCCTGCTTCTTAAACTCTTCCAGCTCAGCAGCAGTCACAGTCTGTCTCTTGCCTGAAAGAAAAATTAAACGATTTGTGTATAAACAGTTGTGAATGAATGTTTAAGTGACACTAAAGCAGCACTTGCCCTGTAAATACATTTCTCACTCCACGAGATGTAACTTCTTTAAGTCAAGAATTTAAGTTAATGTATGTTTATTTTTAATATTTGTGTCACATGCCAAAAGTGTAACATAGATAAACATTATAATTATTATTGTTATCTTACTGAGTAACTGAAGAACTTTGGGGTTCCTTCCATGCATTTTGTAATATGATTGGAGCAGAAGACAGTCAGAACAGCCAGTTTTGAGTAGGTTTATTGTTGGTGAAACATTGATAGTCCCTGGGGAGCACACACACATACACATACATACACAAGTGCTGTTGCAATACTAGACACAAAGTTCAAATGCGTTTGTGTAGGCATGCCAGACAAAATATTTGCGCAGCATGTATTATTGATAAATTAGTCTGCTCACTTGGTTGGCAGATAAAGGAGAAATCTATTTCATGTAGTGGCTCTTCGGCTGCAAAACAAGCCGATAATACTGGTGGTTTTATGCACACTGTAGTCAGATTGCTGAAAGTGAGGATGGTATTTCTTGTGTTTTTAAATGGGTTGTCATTATTGTTGCACCTTGGGGTAATAGGATAAAGAGGCCTATTAGTTAACAGTTTTAAAAATGTAATAAAAGAGTAACTTTGAAGTTATTTCAATAGGAACTATTTGCAAAGAAGAAAAGGTACTGCTGCTGCAAAGATAAGATCTATTTGTGCAAGTCAAAATGTCTGCACACCAGGTTGCATAAATGATAATAAATTAGCCTACTCACGTGGCTGGAGAGTGCTGTTTCCCAAGGTCATCTTAATTGTGTTTGTGACACAATAGCCAAGCCTTTCAAAGGTAGAAACATAAACAAATACGTCCAGTTACAAACTGATTTTTTTTGAAAGAACAATAATTAAAACCTGAATGATTGTGGTTTGGAATATTAGACTTATGTCAAGTTTGACACAAAAATTTGGAATTGCGCTTTTACTGTGACCATGAGAGCGACAGCATCACTCTCAGTAGCAGCAGTGATTTTCAGAGAGCAGCTTTCCCGAAAAGTCTTCATCACCACTCCAATATCTTGGTGTTCTGTGCTTTCTGCTACTTGCATCCACTTGCCCAGCAACTGAAACAGAAGGTGTCTCCCTCAGTTACACGAGATGACAAATGGATTTATTAGAATATTTTTTGGTTTTAAAAACATGATGAAAAGCTCGAAGCTCACTGACAAAAGAAAGTGAGATTGTGAGAGACTTGCTGTCACTCACAATCTCAAAAAACAAGGTAACAAGTGTGATGTGACGTTGTCTCTTACCTGCTCTCTTCCCTGGATTTCAAGAGGTTGGATCAGACTGTCACAGCTGCCCACAGGAGCTGACTGTCCAACAGACAGAAGACTGAGCACAGCCACAGCAACATGAATAAAGCACATCATGGCTCACCTGCTGATTGTGTCTGCTTCATTCTTAAAAATGGTACAAGCTTAAAACTAGTGCAGAGGCTCATCCCACATGTGTTGTAATCTGGGTTTAAAGGTAGATAAAGTGAAAGGTTTATTGACTTTTATTCAGAAAATTTAATGAGGCCACCAAAATCTGAAACAGTGACATTTATGGTCACTAAATTATTGTTAGTTTTAGTGTGTTTAAATGACATTGTAATAGTCCTGCTTTCAAAATGTAAACTTTTTTCAAGAACAGGTATTGAAATATTGTAACAGCACTCAGTAAGTTCAGCATGAGTCTCTGATGTCGCTGATTGAAGTCATGGAGTCAAATCTCATAACAGGTTCACTTTACCAGGTTCACTTTACCTTGTATGGGGAGAAATTCAGGAAGATCTTAATACTTGCACAGATTAGAGCCTCGTGATGCAATATGCAAATTATAATGAGGTATCTTCCAGTAACTGGGAGAGCGATTTCCAATACAATAAAAATTCTAACAATCTGAAGATTTGACATGTCCATAACAAAACTTTATATTTTTTAGAACAAATAGTAAAAGACAGAAGCCATACTTTACCTTCATTTTGTAAAGTATCAACATTTTTATTGACAGAATTTCCTTTTGTCAGATATGGTGTCTTCTTATGTAAGCATGGCATGACATTTTTAACAATGTTAATTTTCTTTTAAACCACCTATGGCACTGGAGATCATTTCAGTGAGTCTCTTCAGTCCACCTTCATTGTTGATCATTTTGTCAAATAGGTTGATAACTTCAGAAGCCATGTCATCCGAGAAATTGGCCAGACCAATGGTCGTTGTTTTTTGGGAGGAAGACCCATCTGGGCAGTGATAATTTCATTTTTTACAGGAGAGAGAACATTTCATGAAGGCGCAACCATATCAACCATGAACAAAATAAAAGCAGAGACAGAGAAGTTATATTTTGTTTCCCTCTTTGTTTTCGTTAATTTGACAAAATGCATGCTAGCTGCTCTGTATTTTGTGTTAGCCTAGCACCACCACAAGTAAGATATCGCTGAAGCTGCTGTATAAATGAAGGCACTGTTTCTTTTGACTATGAAAAGTGTAGGTACATTCTGTATTCACACACATGTCAAAAGCATTAAACAGTTCATTATGAAAAAGCCCAAAGCATATTTACAACATCAGTGTTTCAAGGCCTTGCAGCCAGATTACACGTGTGAAAGTTCATACCTTTTTCTGGGTCCAGTAGAGTAGGTGGTGTTAAGTTCAGACACTCTACCTGCTTGGAAAACTCTTCCAGCTCAGCAGCAGTCACTTTATTTCTCCTGCCTGGGAGACAGAACAAATGTATGCACAGGAGCTCAGTACTCAATACTAACTTGAGAGATTAAAACACAAGGACATGCACTTAATTTTATTTCTAGTCATGCAAGCAGTGTGGCACTGTAGGACTTTTCAGACTGTCTACAATGGATTGGGGTGAATTGAAAGTTTGTACAGACATAGAGGACATATAGAGGAAATGTCTCTTACACAACAACTCATACACTCTGAAACACAACTTCAATCTTTAACAGTTTCTTATGTTTCATAAGGTTATGGTTTTGTTGTAAAATCTTTTTAAAAACTGTCAAATAACTAGTGGAATAAGAAGTAAAACATTTCTCTCTCAATATAGCGGATAATAAGTATAAAGTAGCATGAAATAGAAATAAGTAAGGTAAGTACAAGTACCCCAAAATTACTTAATTTGAGTAACTTATTAACTTCTTACTTTCCACCACTGCCAACCCTAAAAGATGTTGTTATTCCGTGTATACAAAGATGGCTTAATATGTATGGTTATATTAGACCACTATTTGGATTTACACATTACACATTTGATCTAAATCACTGGATTAGCAAAGAACAGACATGTGGATGTTTCATCTATAGAGGCTATTTCACCTTACCTTCCAGAAAAAGTATTGTATCACAATACATGTCGATGCTGTGATATAGAATTACATAACGGTAAAAATAAATTATAACCATATCGTCAGCCACTAATCTGACATTTAATGCAGTGTGTAAACTCTCAGATGTCAGTGCACAACCATTTCAATGTCATTTCTTAAGAACATCATATGGATTATTTTTAATGTAAAAGTGTCAACATTTCTTCAGCATTCATTTTATCAGTGTGTACATCTCAAGTCTTACTCAGGAGCTGGATACCACTGTATGTGTTTCCTCCAGTGGGGTATTTTGAGTAGCAAACAAGGCAGTCGGGGCAGCCAGTATTCAGTAGGACCACAGAAGCAGTGAGAGGTTGCACTGCAGATACATACATACACACACACACACACACACACACACACACACACACACACACACACACACACACACCAACACATCGACACATACTCAAAGTGCTGTTGAAATGATGGACACAAAGTCCACATCTGTTTGTGCAGGCACACGGTCAGTAAAAAGGTTTGCACGGGATGTTTACTCAATACTGCTCACCCATAGAGAGAGTGTTGTTTTCCAAGGTCATCTTAGTTGTGAGAGTGAAGCAGCTGCCGAACCTTTTACAAGTAGAAATTACACACTGAATGTTTTTCACTCACTTATTAATAGACACTTTAGCTCCAAAATGATTCATTTCATTTATTTAAATTTACACTTTTTGAAACTGTATAAAATTGATACCATCGCCCTCGTTAGCAGGTGTGATTTCCTCCCAGGGAGTCGGGACAAACATCTTTGTCAGAAAATTGGATCCAGGGATGTTTGTACGTTCCGCTAAATACGTCCACTTGCCCAGCAGCTGAAACAAACAGAGTCTCCCTCAGTTGCATAAGATGTACAAATGATCACATTGAAGGATTGTGTGATTTTTTTCAAAAATGAAAACAAAAAGATTCACAGTGCAAAAAGTGAGAGTGTGAGATACAGGTGACATGTGAGACGAGACATTGTCTCTTACCTGCTCTCTTCCCTGGATTTCAAGAGGCTGGATCAGACTCTCACAGCTGCTCACAAGAGCTGACTGTCCAACAGACAGAAGACTGAGCACAGCCACAGCAACATGAATAAAGCACATCGTGGCTCACCTGCTGATTATGTCTGCTTGAAACTTAAAACTGGTGCACATGTTGTCATCCAGGTTTAATGGTAGATAAAGTGAAAGGTCCGTCGGCTTTTATGCAAAAAAAACTGGGAGAGCGATTTCCAATACAATGAAAAATTCTAACAATCTGAAGATTGTTAGAAAAATCTGAATTAGAACAAATAGTAAAGGACAAAAGACATACTCATTAATTTAGTGTCATTGTTTTTATTGACAGAATTTCCATTTGTCAGATATGGCTTATTATGTAAGCATGGCATGACATTTTTAACAATGTTAATTTTCTTTTAATCCACCTATGGCACTGGAGATCATTTCAGTGAGTCTCTTCAGTCCACCTTCATTGTTGATCATTTTGATCAATAGGTTGATAACTTTAGAAGCCATGTCATTCGAGAAATTGGTCAGATCAATGGTTGTTTCTTGGGAGGAAGACCCATCTGGGCAGAAACCTGTAAAGTAATTTTCATCAATCATGATCATGAACTAAATTAAGGCAGAGACTAAGAATCACATTCACCTTAGAGGTTTAACTTTTTAAGTCATGTGTTGTGAAACCCACTTGTGTAAAATGAATGTGATCTAATATAAACCTTACTTCAGTTATAATTTGTTTCCCTGTTTCTTTTAGTTAATTTGACTAAATGTATTTTACTACTGGCTGTTCTGTATTCTGTTTGTGCTTAGCCCCACCACAAGTAAGATATTGCTTGGTTATGTTGTAACCTTGGTTCTCTGAGTGAAGAGACTATCTCTCCACTGTTACAAATTCCATATGTACAGGGGATGACCACCCGAGGTGATGCCAGGGGTAGTCCGCAGGGAACGTCTGGAGGCCACTCAGTTAAGCCTGCAAGACGCTAAGTTAACCATTGTAGTGTATGGTACTTATGCATTTGATTGTAACAGTTATCTAATGTCTGTGCATTCTACTCACAACAGTTAAAGTAGCAGCTGTATCAACAAGATAAAGGGTCAGTGATCTTCTACAGGAAGAGTAGTGATGGAATTTGACTTTTGACCTTTTGTTTTACAACCTAAATAGTACTATATCCCTTTAAGGTGTTGACCTCTCACCTTGCAGACCCAACCTTTTTTTATGTTATCTACCAGATGTTTGAACATGTCCTATATAAGCTATGTGTAAAGAACAGTGAGGCAGAGTGGCAATCGGGCTGGGTCACTCTCCAAGCTGCTGATCAGAGCTTGTAAAATGATGCTGAACTCTTTGCTTTAATACATTTTTGAGATCAAGAACAGTGTCAAGCGGATTTCTTCCCAACACATCACCGCAGCATTATTGTTGGACACCACAGAATCTGGCACCCCAGATGGGACCGTGTTGTGCCTAAAGTCATCGTTCCTGCAGGCTCCGTCGAGCTGACTCCCGCTCCAGACGCTGGCGTATGGTGAGTTCTCACTAAAACTGTGGGCGCGGGTTGGTTCGTGTGTCTGTGTGTGCGTTGAAGGGTACACCGGTTCGATCTCATGTGAGTGTTTGCGGATGGATGTGTGAGAAGACTCCGTTCTAAATTTTGAGTGCGTTGTAGATGACGCAATGAGAGTGTGTGTGAATGTAGTGATAAGGATTAGGACGCCGCAGATTTGGACAAAAGCCCTTTGAAAAAAGGCGATCTTAGATGGGCCGCAAATCCTGAAAAGGAACTAGGTGACTTTTCGGGTCCGTTCTGGGAACTGGGAGCTGGTAGAATAACGTTTGATTGAAGTTACCGCTCGCTTCATGTGTTGACGAACCATGTCCGAAGTAGCCTCTCATTAAACATCTACTAACTGGAGGTAGCATAAATTTAGGAAGGAATAATAAAGGAAATAGTTAAGGGAAAAGGAGCGGCGGTAGCATGCTTAGTGTGAAAGAATGCATTATTGTTGACTGGATGTGTGTGAGAGAAATAGAAGAGGGTGTAGTGTGTGTGCAGAGCTGTCTCTGCTCTACTGTGTATGAGAGGGTATAGGTAGAGGATGATGAGGATTAAGGGAATTGTATACATGTAAGATAATAAAAAAGGGGAATTTGGCCAAGGGGAGCTGTGTTATAAGATTTGTTAAAGTTACAATATATTATCATATTGATTGGTGCTGCTGTACGGTTTGGGTTATTTCATGCATTCATGTAGTTTTCTTTATGTGCGATTACCCTTCTTTAAAGGCATCCTTGTTTGATATTTAACCTTCATGTACTTTGTGATTACATAAAAGGGCTAAGTTGTTGTGTGTGTTTGTCTTTGTTCTCCTGTGGTTTAAGAGAGAGAGAGAGGCAGCGCTGGTCAGTGCATTAGGTGATAGAGATTGCAGCCTGGATCTATAGTCTGGCCAGTACTGTTCAATCCACAAACTCTTTATAACGCCCGTGTGTATGTCCATCCATCCATCCATCTTCAGCCGCTTATCCGGGGTCGGGTCGCGGGGGCAGCAGCTCCAGCAGGGGACCCCAAACTTCCCTTTCCGAGCCACATTAGCCAGCTCTGACTGGGGGGATCCGAGGCGTTCCCAGGCCAGCGTGGAGATATAATCTCTCCACCTTGTCCTGGGTCTTCCCGAGGCCTCCTCCCAGCTGGGCGTGCCTGGAACACCTCCCTAGGGAGGCGTCCAGGAGGCATCCTTACCAGATGCCCAAACCACCTCAACTGGCTCCTTTCAGCGCCAAAGGAGCAGCGGCTCTACTCTGAGCTCCTCGCGAATGGCGAACTTCTCACCCTATCTCTAAGGGAGACACCAGCCACCCGCCTGAGGAAACCCATTTCGGCGCTTGTACCCGCGATCTCGTTCTTTCGGTCATGACCCAGCTTTCATGACCATAGGTGAGGGTAGGAGCGAAAATTGACCGGTAGATCGAGAGCTTTGCCTTACGGCTCAGCTCTCTTTCGTTACAGCGGTGCGGTAAAGCGAGTGCAATACCGCCCCGCTGCTCGATTCTCCGGTCAATCTCCTGCTCCAATCTCCCTCACTCGTGAACAAGACCCGAGGTACTTGAACTCCTTCACTTGGGGCAAGGACTCATTCCCTACCTGGAGTTGGCACTCCATCGGTTTCCTGCTGAGAACCATGGCCACAGATTTAGAGGTGCTAATCCTCATCCCAGCCGCCGCACTCTGCTGCGAACCGATCCAGGAGAGCTGAAGGCTACGGACCGATGATGCCATCAGGACCACATCATCCGCAAAAGCAGTGGCGAGATCCCAAGCCCACCGAACCGCAGCCCCTCCTCGCACGCGGCTACGCCTCGATATCCTGTCCATGAATATCACAAACAGGATTGGTGACAAAGCGCAGCCCTGGCGAAGGCCAACCCCACCTGGAGCGAGTCCGACTTACTGCCGAGTACTTCGGACACAGCTCTCGCTTTGGATGTACAAGGATTGGATAGCCCTAAGAAGGGCCCCCCTCACCCCATACTCCCGCAGCACCTCCCACAGTATCTCCCGAGGGACCCGGTCGGTATGCCTTCTCCAGATCCACAAAACACATGTAGACTGGATGGGCATACTCCCAAGCCACTCCAGGATCCTTGTGAGAGTAAAGAGCTGGTCAGTTGTTCCACGACCCGGACGAAAACCGCATTGTTCCTCTTCGATCTGTGGTTCGACAATCGGCCGAACCCTCCGTTCCAGCACCCTGGCGTAGACTTTACCGGGGAGGCTGAGAAGTGTGATACCCTGTAATTGGCACACACTCTCTGGTCCCCTTTTTGAACAGGGGAACCACCACCCCAGTCCGCCACTCCTTGGGCACTGTACCCGACTTCCACGCAATGTTGAAGAGGCGTGTCATCCATGACAGCCCCTCCACACCCAAAGCTTTTAGCATCTCTGGGCGGATCTCATCAATCCCCGGGGCTTTGCCACTGTGGAGTTGTTTAACTACCTCAGTGACCTCCTCCAGGGAAATTGCCAAGAAACCCCCATCAGCCTCCAGCTCTGCCTCTACTAGAGAGGCGTGTCAGTCGGATTTAGGAGTTCCTCAAAGTGTTCCCTCCACCGCCCAATTACCTCCCCAGTTGAGGTCAACAGGGTCCCATCCTTACTGTACACAGCTTGGACGGTTCCCGTTTCCCCCTCCTGAGATGGCGGACAGTTCTCCAGAAACACTTTGGTGCCGACCGAAAGTCCTTCTCCATGTCTTCTCGAACTTCTCCCACACCCGCTGCTTTGCTTCTGCCACAGCAGTGGCTGCAGTCCTTCGGGCCTGTCGGTACCTTGCAACCGCCTCCGAGTCCTCCGAGACAACAAATCCCGGAAGGCCTCCTTCTTCAGTCGGACGGCTTCCCTGACCACCGGTGTCCACCACGGTGTTCGAGGGTTACCGCCCTTGAGGCACCTAAGACCTTGAGACCACAGCTTTCGCTGCAGCTTCAGCAATAGAGGCTTTGAACATTGCCCACTCATGTTCAATGTCCCCAACCTCCACAGGGATGCCAGAAAAGCTCCGCCCGGAGGTTTGAGTTGAAGATCTCACGGACAGGGGCCTCCACCAGACGTTCCCAGTTCACCCGCACTACCCGTTTGGGCTTACCAGGTCTGTCCAGAGTCTTCCCCAACCCCCTGACCCAACTCACAACCAGATGGTGATCAGTTGACAGCTCCGCCCCTCTCTTCACCCGAGTGTCGAAACATGCGGCCTCAAATCAGATGAAACGATTACAAAATCGATCATTGATTTTCGGCCTAGGGTGCTCTGGTACCATGTACACTTATGAGCATCCTTATGCTCGAACATGGTGTTTGTTATAGACAATCCATGACTAGCACAGAAGTCCAACAACAAACCCCCACTCAGGTTCAGATCAGGGGGGCCGTTCCTCCCAATCACGCCTTTCCAGGTAACTCCGTCATTGCCCACATGTGCGTTGAAGTCACCCAGCAGAACTATGGAGTCCCCTACTGGAGCCCCATCCAGGACTCCATTCAGGGTCTCCAAGAAGGCCGAATACTCGAACTGCTGTTTGGTGCATACGCACAAACAACAGTCAGAGTTTTCCCCGCTACCGAAGGCGTGGGAGGCGACCCTCGTTCACCGGAGTAAACTCCAACGTGGCGGCTCAGCCGGGGACTTGTGAGTATCCCCACACCCGCCTGGCCTCACACCTTGAGCAACTCCAGAAAAGAACAGAGTCCATCCCTATCAAGGAGCACGGTTCCAGAGCCAAGACTGTGCGTGGAGGTCAGCCCCACCAGATCTAATTGGTAGCGCTCCATCTCCCGCACAAGTTCCGGCTCCTTCCCCCACAGAGAGGTGACGTTCCACGTCCCCAGAGCCAGCCTCTGCCGCCCGGGTCTGGTCCGTCGAGGCCCCTGGCCTTCACCGCCACCCATGTGGCAGTGCACCCGACCCCTGCGGATCTTCCGATGGATGGTGGGTCCAAGGGATCCGTGTGTATGTGTTTATATTAATTTACTATTATCACTGTTGATATACATTTAGTTGGTGTCTTTTTGGGATATTAGAGACACATTTTTATAAGGGGTATCTATTTGTTTGTGTGTGCTTGACGTATTTCATGTTATGACTAGTTAATGGGAGACTTGGCAACGGACTGATCAGTCAATGTATTTGAATATTACATATTGGAGTTTTTTGTGAGTGGGTTGTTTGGCTTGAAGTGGTGTTGGAATTTGGGTATCAAGATTATTGTGGGGATAAAACTTAAATTGGGTGTTCATTAGGCAGTGGTTGGCGCTGTGTGATTGCTGGATAATGAGTCTTCTGCGATTGCTCTGAAGTTGACAGATTCCTTTGGCATTTTATTAATGGCTATGAAGAAAAATAAACAGATAAATAATAAAGGAAAATAATTTACAATAAGTAACTATAAAAGGGTTGTCACAATGGGGAAAAAGGACAAGAAAACTATGAAAGTATTTACTCCGGTTGATGTAGTGCAGAAAAATAATCCTCTAGTTAATGGTATTGCAAAATTATCTGGAAAATGGCATAAACGTTGGCCTGGCATTGAACAACCATGGCCAGTGGAAGGGACTCTTAACCCAGATGTAATTAAAATAATGCAAGTGCTTGTGTCCACGTATAAGGCAGAACAAAATAAGGGGAAATAAGGGGAACGACGTAAAGAAAAAAGACAAAGAGAACTGGGTGTTCTTAAGTTATTTGAACATGAGGGACAAAAAACTGATAAAAGATATTCAAGATAAAAAGGACAGAGGTGAAGAGCAAATGGCAAAACAGGCAAAGATGACGGAAAAACTAATGGCAGCAGTTAACACACCCTTCTCACATACGGATTCAGCAAAAAGACCTCCACCTTACGAGGAGGGGGGCGGAGATTAAGGATATCTATCCTCAGCTCCCAGTGATCACTCAGGAAGGTGATTATTGCATCAGAGATGAAGACTGATTTCCCAGCAGAAGTTCCAGATCCACATACTTTGTTAGCCCAAATCCCTCCTGAATCAACATATTTCACGGTGCTAGATTTGTGTGGTGCATTTTTTAGCGTTCCGCTTAGTATAGAAAGTCAGGGTTTATTTGGATTCACATATAAAGGACAGTTCTATGAGTATGAGAGATTGCCACAGGGTTTTAAACATAGTCCTCATATTTTTAATAAAGTATTGAAAGAGCGATCTCGTGGGAATAGATCAGGTATTGCAGAGTACTGTGATTCAATATGTCGATGACATTATGGTCTGTTCAAAAGATAAAGAAACGTGTCATAAAGACTCAGTTAAATTGCTACAGATATTGGCAGAAAAGGGGCACAAGGTCTCACAGAAAAGTTGCAATATTGCCAAGAGAAAGTTGTTTACTTGGGTCAGACAATAACGCATGGACACAGAAGCATTTCTGATTGTCAACTGGAGGCTATTCGTAAGGCTCCGAAGCCTAGAACTGTCAGAGAGATGTTGACATTTCTTGGTATTGCTGGTTATTCTTCAGCATGGGTTGAGGATTATTCTAGCTTAACAGGACCTTTGAGAGCTATGGTTAAAGATGCTGGGAATGCTCAACTTCATAGCAATCTCTCCTGGACGCAAGAAGGCCTTGTGGCATTCGAAACAATCAAACAGAGGTTACAGGAGGCACCAGCGCTCACACTACCTGACTACTCTAAGAATTTCTTGTTATATGTGTCTACTTCCACTGGAGGTAAATATGCATGTGCAGTCCTTTGTCAGCCGACAGGTACAGGGTTAAATCCGCAACCTATCTCCTATTATTCAACGGCCTTTTCAGAAGTGGAGCTAGGGCTACCACTGTGCTACAGAGCCCTGGTGGGTGTTTATCTAATGTATGAAAAAGCATCATCTGTTACAATGGGTTACCCAGTGACAATTCTTACCCATCATAGTATCAGGAATCTACTGAATTATGGCAAATACACATTGACTATGCCAAGGCTTAGAGACTATCACAGGCTTTTAGAGCAGGAAGATGTCACCCTGGTGAGGTGTGATACAGTAAATCCAGCCGAGAACTTGCCAACCTCAGAGGATGGTGAGCCACATGATTGTGTTCAAGAAATAAGAGAAATATTCAAGGCTTAGATCAGACTTGCAGGCTCTTCCTCTACGTGAGGCAGACCTGGAGTATTGGACTGAGGGGTCTTGTTATCGTGTGGGAGATAAATTGTGTGCCGGCTATGCAGTAGTAAAAGTTCAAGGATTTGTTGTTGAGAAAGCTGAAGTAATACCAGAGCCTGCGTCTGCACAGCTTGTGGAACTTGTGGGGCTAACAGAAGCATGTTTATTGGCTGATTCTGCATGAGCGCATAATGTATGTCATTTGTTTGGAGCAGTGTGGAAAGATCGGGGATATTTAAGAAAGTGGATGGTTCTCCAATACAACATCATGCTAAAATAATGAAACTGTTGCATGCTATGATGAGGCCTAAAGAGATAGCGATAGCTAAATGTGCAGCTCATAAAACAGAAGTGTCAAGAGTGACACAAGGTAACAAAGCTGCGGATGAAGCTGCAAAAGCTGTAACAGGAGCTAACAAAGTGGGCAAGGTTCTTTTGGTCACTCATGGGGTGGACTTGGAAGACAAAATTACGCTTAAGGAGGTGATTTTGATGCAGGAAGCTGCTCCTATGTCTGATAAACAGCTATGGCTTGATCGAGGTGCTGTTAAGGATTCTACAGGTCTTTGGAGAAATCATGAAGGGCTGCTAGAGGCGCCTCTGGACCTGTTAGGTCTGATGATTGAGGAAGCACATGGGTTAGCTCATGTTGCAAGGGGGGAAGTTTTTTAGGACGTCTAACGCCTCATGAATTGGTCACAGGAAGAAGGATGCCTACGCCTTGTTTGCGAACAAGCGGCAAGGGTCCAGGATGTTTCTGACAGGCAAAGGAGAGAAGAGGTGCAGGAGAAGCTTGAGGAGCAAAGAAGGAGCACAGTGAAACCTGGGGACAAGTGTAGTACAGCGAACAGCTGTCCAGGTTAAAGGGTCTCCGACGTGGTAACATTTATCACATTGTGTTGAAGCGCCTGGTGAAGAGGTTCCACTCGTGGACAGCCAAAATGTTGAAGGCTCAAGAGAGCCAGATGATAATATCCAGAACCAAAACCCAGAAGGAGATGTTGTCCATTCAGTGGAAAATGATGATGATCATGTGTACACGTCTGATAATGCCAGATATGACCCTGCAATTGAGGGGCAGGAAAGAAGATTTGGGGTCATTGACTTCCCAATATGTCCCAGAAACAGTGGAGCCTATTTCAGTGGAAGGTGAAACTGCAGAGGTCACCAAGGGCTGTACCTCTGTTATAGGAGAAGCCAGTGTTCCACTTAGACAAAACAGCCCCAGGCCAGTTAGGAAAAGAGTTAGACCAAAATGTTACGAAAGCTAAGATTGAAGTACCTCTAGGAGAGTCAGCTCAGCTCCCCTCAACAGTTTCTAAAAAATATAAATGTAACACTTTTGACTACAGTGGCGCCTCAGATGGTTTCCCCGACGCCGACTTTATTGTCTATTGTGGTAAAGGTTAAGTTTGGAGGTTCGGCAGTAGGTGTGAAAGAGGGAATACGAGTGGTAATATGCCTCCCAAGTGGATAAATAGTCATGGTAAAGATGTGTTATCAGGACAGGAGGGTGTACCTCCTGGTCAAAGAAAGTATTCTCTGTTTAATGACATGAGGCAGTGGAAAATTGTGGGTGATTGTTCACTTTTGTGTGGAGTAATGCCACCTGGGAAGATTTAGGGGAATATAGTTGCATTTATTTAAATCCAGAGTTAAAGCTTGTTTCGCTTCAAAATCATGGGATAAGAGGTTATGTAACTCGTAAGGTGACGCTTATGATGAAAGATTTAGAGCCAAATTGAAGTGTCACAAGTCACCAAAGCAGTTCAGGAACAATATACTACAGTAGCCACTCCAAGAGTGAATAATATACAGAGGAAATTTGTCACTTTGCCTTTGGAAATAACTAAGAGAGTTAATACATCAGCTAACTCAATTATGTCAGCAGTAACTTCAGAAGAACTGAATGTTGTTACAACAGCAGTAACAACTATTGTCAATAAGATGCAGATGCCGATTTCAACCTTGAGAGAAGTAAAGGGTGAAGGGAATCACTGGAACGAGAACAAGTGGCAGAGTAAAAATGGTAAAGATGATGAGGAAAGGAAGGTAGGAAAGAAGAGGGAGAAAAGAAAGTTATGAAGAAGGATAAAATGAGATGGGTGAGAAGAAGGGGAAAAAGAGAGAAAGAATGAATGGAATGAGAGAGGAGTGCAAAGATGAAGGTAAAGGCAAGTTGAAAAGGAAAGTATGAGCAAGTGAAGTTTGACAAGGAGGAGATGAGGAAGTAAGCTAAAGAGGCACAGTGATGAGCCAAAACAGAAGGAGAAGGACTGAGAGAAAGAGAAGGCTAGCAGAGGTGACAAAGTGGACCAGAGGAAGTAAAAATGGAAAGATATCCATTTTCATATTAAGTTGTATTTTCATATGTTGTGTTTTAATCTTCATGTGTTATTTTGCAAAAGATACTGGTTGGTGTTTTCTTTTCTTCCAGAGTAAATGGGAATGTACAGATGGGGATTCAGATACTCACACAAGGACAATATGAATGGACTTGGGACAAAGACATTGTGGACATGCCTGGACTGCATCAACACTACACTGAAAGCCGACACCGCTGAGGAGCTGCAGTGGAAAACCGTCCTGTGTCTGCTTTGATGTACATGTTTGAATGGATAATACTTAAGCAACTATCATGTCCTTTTTTGGTGTTAATTGTGTAAAGACTTAAACTGTTAGTTATGGGAGTTAATACATGGGGACCTCAGGTTTTTCTTTCTTTCTTGATGCTTAGGGATATAGGGTCTAGGCAGGGACAGGTCCGTTGGAGGGTCCGATGGGTTGACTAGCCTGAATTCGGACATTGTTTTGATTTTATTTAAGTCCCTGAGGTTTTCATATGTATTGACTATACCAAAATCTTTGGATAGACTGATAAAGATGTTTTTATTGATAACCTGGAGTACCATATGTGGCTGCCTAAGGCAGAGGGGCCGTGAGAAAGTTTTCCTGTCTAGATTGTTTTGAAGGGTAATTTGGAATGAAGGCTGCCAGACAGGTTTTTCGTTCTCACACTCCACAAAGTTGATAAATTGTTAAAATACAACTGTAAGAAGCATAAATTGGAAGTTATCATTTCGAGACTCATTTAGTCTCGGAATGTAGATCTGGTGTGGATTCATGTCAAGTAGTATGGATAGTCTCTATGCATTTGATTGTAACAGTTATCTAATGTCTGTGCATTCTACTCACAACAGTTAAAGTAGCAGCTGTATCAACAAGATAAAGGGTCAGTGATCTTCTACAGGAAGAGTAGTGATGGAATTTGACTTTGACCTTTGTTTTACAACCTAAATAGTACTATATCCCTTTAAGGTGTTGACCTCTCACCTTGCAGACCCAACCTTTTATGTTATCTACCAGATGTTTGAACATGTCCTATATAAGCTATGTGTAAAGAACAGTGAGGCAGAGTGGCAATCGGGCTGGGTCACTCTCCAAGCTGCTGATCAGAGCTTGTAAAAAGATGCTGAACTCTTTGCTTTAATAAATTTTTGAGATCAAGAACAGTGTCAAGCGGATTTCTTCCCAACACATCACCGCAGCATTATTGTTGGACACCACA